>JAAALK010000289.1:10789669-11389669 GCA_019279435.1 Zizania palustris | reverse complement strand
CCTTGCCTTCACATGTCTAGCTGCTATGATTAAGTGGTGATGCTTTTATCTCCAAATGACAAATTCACATGCCATCATCTTGTTTCACAGAATGTTAAATTGAGCTGAGCACATGAACATCGGTATTCCTGTTGGCATATTTTTGCATTATATGTCTTTGCAATTCTATTCATTTCGAAGCTTTGCAATTTTTGACTGCTCCTTGATGCTTGCATTGCCAAAGGGGGAGAGATTTGCTATGTTCTCTGCCGCAAGAAGGCATAAGGCATAATTTCGAAAAGGGGAGAGATTTTTGACATAAAGGGAGAGAAAAATTTGCTTAACTCAGGGGGAGTTTTTTTATCAAAGGGAGATTTGCCAAAGGGGCTTTTACTCTTTTACAAAGGGGGAGAAAAATTCTTTTATCAAGTGACTTGATTTGGCTCTTTTCTGAGTTTTTATGGTCACTTGTGTGCTGAAAATTTTTACATTTTCTTGAACTTCTATTTGGTTGTCAATGCACTCATCAAGGGGGAGATTGAGAAACCAAGGGTTGGTTTCGGTGTTTTGTGATGAGTGATTGACAGGATTTTACCCTCTGTTCGAAAGGTACCTCCGAAGGGGCTTCGGAGGTGGTACCTCCGAAGGGTGTTCGGAGGTGTCTCACCGAAGTGTGTTCGGTGTTTGCTTGCTGCAGTTGTGCAGCGGAGTGTGCTCGTCGGAGGGGTCCGGCAGTACACGATGATAGGGTTCGTACCGATGGCTTCGGTACTTTGGGCGGTACACCGGAGTGTGTGCCGGAGGTTGCTAACCCGGAGAGGTCTCCGGAGTACTGGATACACTTGTTTGCTTATCTGTGGTGCGCAGGGACTTCGGAGGCGACGGACAAGGTTCGAGCCTGGTGAACCTGGGTCAAGCGGGAGGCTTGATGCCAGGGGAGCGGGGAGCTCCGTCACGGTGGCTGCGAAGGTGGTCCTCGGGTCGAGGCGTGCTAGGTGAAGGCAGAGAGTGCGGAGTGTGGCTCCGGCTGAAGGTACTCAGAGACAAGTCCTCGGAGGTGAGGCACTTCGAAGGTACTCCGAATGGAGTGACTTCGGAGTTGGTGGAACAAGTCCTCTGCGGAGGCATGGAATTCGAAGTGTGCTCCGGAGGGAGACATTCGAAGGTGGCCCGACGAAGGTCTCAGAAGTCGAGGCGCATCGAAGGCATGGTCCGGGTGAGGCTCGTCGAGGAGTGTGCTCGGAGTGAGACACTGCGACGAAGTGCTCATGGAATGCTTCATGCGGAAGCCTTGGACGAAGGAGGGATTTCGAAGGGTGGTACTCCGAAGGTGGGGCTTCGGAGTGTGAAAGGCTTCGGAGCGAGGCTAGCTCCGGAGTGAGGTTGTCTTGTGGTGCTTCGGCCTGCATGGCTTCGGTACACGGACTGACGGAGTTCGAGCTGGGTGAAGCTGCGAAGCCGTGGTGATCCACTCCGGAGGTGTTGGTGCAAAGGCCCAAGGAGCTTTGACGGCTTTGGCTCAAAACCGTCAGTGTATCGGAGACTGACTTCGGTGAAGCGAAGGCCAACAGGCTTCAGGCTTCTCACCGAAGCTACCGCACCCTCGCGTGCGAGGGGAGGCTGCAGAAAGTCAAAGACTGCAAAGGCTGACACTGTCTGTTCTGTAAAAAGGCTGACATTGTCCCCTCTGCAAAGCTGACAGAGAAGCCTCCAAAATAAAGGTGGACTACCTTTTGTACCCCTTAGTTCTGTAGAGACAAAATGAATGTAAACCCTAGGGGTAGTGTAGTCAATTCCTTTGGGTGAACTGTGGGCTATAAATATGGGGGCTCGGTAGGTAACATTTAACACTTTGAGCATTTACTGTTGAGCTCCTGTAGCCATACACTTCGATTGAATACATCCAGAGAGTTCTTTTACTGTGTTCCTTGTTCAAGCGGCGAAGCCCTGTTTTCCTGTGCTTTTGCTTGAGCTCGCGTTGCATACTTCGCTAGTTTAGTGCACCGAAGCCTGTTGAGGCGAAGGTTGTTTTTCGTGCGAGGTGTGTTTTGTCAGTGTGCATTCGCTCTGTGTAACAGGAGGTGTAACCTCGCTGCTTACTAGCGTAGCCCTGGTTGTTGCCCGTTTTGCTTCCTGTGTTGAAGCCCTTAGTTTAGTCCAGTTGTGCGCATGTAGACCTTCGTGTACGAAGCTCAGCACCAGTTGCTGTCGCCAAGTACTTGGTCGAAGTCCTCAGAGGGTTGTCCACTCTTGCGAAGGGTGAAGTGCGAAGCCTGCTCGAAGCACCCTGTGTGCGGAGCCTGCACTGACTTAGCAGAGTAGGTTTTCAAGGGTTGTAAGTGGAGCGAAGTCTTCTTGGCTTCGAACTTTTGCTCCTCCGAAGCCTGTGTTCGAAGGTATCGAAGTACCTCCGAACCAGACCTTCGAAGGTAGTGTTCGAAGCCTATTCCGCAGAAGACAGAACTGAAATCGAAGGCTAGTTTTTAGCCCGAAATTTTAAAAGCTCCCATTCACCCCCCCCCCCTCTGGTCGCCATTTCCGGTCCAACATTGTCCTTCCGGCCTTCATGCTGGGCATCTGGAATGTGACTATAGTCCCTTCTTCATCAGTCACTGTCACTTTTCTCTGGGCACATTCTATCACACCTTGGTGTTTGTTTAGCCAATCCATCCCTAGGATGAGATCCAAACCTTGGCATTCTATTAGAATGGGGTCGGCCCAAAATATCGTGCCTTGGATTTCTACCCATACCCTTGGACTAAAGGAACAAGCGAGGGTTTGCTTTCCCGGGGTAGCTATTAATACTGGCCTGGGTAGTTCACTTATGTCCAGGGCATTATTTTCCACAAAAGCAGTTGATATAAAGGAGTGGGTAGCTCCGGTGTCAAATAATACCACTGCAAGTGATGAATGAACCATAAACTTACCCATGACAATCTCTGGTGCGGCCTGGGCTTCCTCGGCGGTGACGTGGTTCACCTTGGCGCGGACGGCGGGGTTGGCGGTGACGCCTTGAGTACGCTTGGGATGAGGGCACTGATGGGAGTAGTGCCCCTCCTGGCGGCAGTTGAAGCATACTACAGGCTTGCCATGCCTGTCTCTCAAAACTTCTGGCTTCTTAGCCGGGGCAGCTGGGACGGTTGGTGTGGCGGGAGCGGGACGAGGTTGGCTGGCTCCGGCATTGGCGGCTGGTGGCGCCGGACGATACACTAGGCGGGGGTGGTACTGCTGTGCGGGTGGAGGTGGAGCAAAACGGGGTCTCTGGGCCATACCCTGGTTTTGCCTGAAGGCAATCATGCGCTTCTTCTTCAGGTCGACCTTGTTCTGCTGGGTCTCCTGCATGATGGCCTTGTTCACCAACTTCTGGAAGTTGGCGAAGTCTCCCGAGATGAGTTGTAGGGACAACTCGTCCTTCAGTCCCCTAAGGAACTTGGCCTGTCTGGCCGCATCCGTACGAACCTCTTCAGGTGCGTACCTAGCCAACCTGTTGAACTCATGCAGATATTCTGTTACGGACCTGCTCCCCTGCTGCAGGTCCCTAAACTCCTGTTGCTTCTGAGCTACAATGCCGTCGGGGATGTGAGCGGCACGGAAAGCAGCTGAGAACTCTGCCCAAGTAGGGGCGTGGCCCTCGGGCAGAGTCTCACGATGATTGTCCCACCACTCTGCGGCGGGACCATGAAGCTGGTGGGTGGCGAAGGCCACCCTCTCCTGCTCAGTGCAGGTCAGGAGGTCGAGCTTCTTCTCGATAGCTCGCAACCAATCCCCAGCCTCCATGGGGTTGGTGGTGCTCGAGAAGGTCGGTGGGCGGACTCGGAGGAACTCCGAGAGCTGCGACGCGGGGGCGGGAGCTGGTGTGGCAGGTCGGGGCAGCTCGGGCTGTTGGTGGAGGCGGAAAAGATGCGCCTGCTGCTCTTGCATCTGCTGCTGCTGCTGCATCTGGTGCAAAAGGGCTGAGACCAGCTGGTTCTGGGTGGCCATCATCTCAGCCAAGGTGGGGTGATTGGCGACCGGGGCTTGCCTTTGCCCGATGGCTCCCCATTGTGGCAGGTTTCCACTATCTCCTCCGTTCTGAGGAGCGTCTAAACCCTGAGTGTTGGTCATCCTGGAGTTTTCAGAGTATACACATTTATTTTAGTGAACTTATATTTTATTTCAAAAGGGTACCGTTCTTGCGGTTACATTTATTTATTTCTTCATTAATGCCTTATGTTTTGACATGAATGCTAATACAAGCAAGCAAAACTGAAAATAACAATCAACCGTAAACTACGTCTACGGTAGCTCGGGGGACGGCTCGATCTCGGGCTCGTGGGAGGTGGTCGGGGTCGAGGAGCTGGACGGTCCGGCGGGTGGTGCGCTGCGGGAGATCCTCTTGGGCCTCACAGTGGGGGTCCGAAGGGGTTTCTTCCTGCGAGGCGGAAGAGGTGCGATCTCCTCTATGTCCTTCTTCAATTCTCTGAGCTGCTGACGGAGCTGGGTGTGGACCATGGCGCCCTGGCGTAGAAGCTCGTTCTGACGCCTCAACTCCTCTACCTCAAGGGTCAACAGAGGGTTCTGCTCAAGCTGTCGACGGAGCTCGGCATTCTCCCGGGTCAGGTTCTCCGAAGTGTGGCGGTAGAAGTCGATGGTGTCGTGCTGGCTGTCTGCGTCGAGGACGGCCTCCGTGTGGAGGTTGTCCATGGCCTCCAAGAGTCTCATCGTGCGGGTGATGGCGGAGCTGCTCTATGTGAGGGGACTGATGTAGATGCTGCGGTGACTCCCGGGTGTGCGCATGGGCATGAAGCGGTAGACGGTGTCGCGGAGGTGGCAGTCGTATACCAGTCGAAGCTCGGCGAGGGACTGAAGAGCGGCTCGCTGGCTGGCCACCACGAATGAAGGTCCTCCAACTCCATGGGTGTAGAAGGGTGGCTGCGTGGAAGAGGGGCGGATCACAACCGTGACCTCGCAGTAGCTCTCGTTCGCATCGGGAAAGATCCCGTGGAACGCAGGCTCATGGGAAAACCCCAAAAAGTCGATGAGCACGCGAAGCTCGCGGATGAATCCGGCCTCGTCGCGAAGAGTCCCGCTCATGGTATGAACCGGCATCTACAAAAGAGAGAAAAATTTTGTGAAAACCTCGGAAGATGAGAGGATAAGCAGTGTTTGTAAGAAAATGTAGTAAATATAGGTCCTAGGGTCAGGTCTGTTTGGCTTCCTACAGTCAAGTCGGCTCTGATACCATCTTGTCGCGCCCCGATTTAATAAATCAGGATTTTATTGAAATTCCATAGAAAATCAATAAAACAAGACGTTCATCATGCGACCACGTACAATACGGGCAATCATTCACGGTTCGTAGACCGCATTAATACAAAAGTGAATAAAGATGAAGAGAAACTAATAAAACAAGGGTCCTAGATGAACGCCTCCTTCCAGTCTCGCCTTGACTGGGTCGCTACTCCAGACCTTCATCCTCCTCGTAGTAGACGGGCTCTGATGTTGTAAGTCAACGGGGTGAGTACAGATGTACTCAGCAAGCCACCGAATGCAAATATAATGCAAGGTAATAACAAGGGAGATAGTGGCTAGTTTAGCGGAAGCAGCATAATTGTAAAGCTTTAAATGAGAGCAATTTATTAGTACGGAAAAGTAAACATGTGCATGTGTATCATCATCTTCTAACTCGAGGGGTACAGTCAGCCCCACCTCGCTCAACAGTCCTTACGTGCCATGAATAACTCGAACATTCACACAATTGTAAACTAACTGCGAGTAGTCACACAACCCGCCCTTGACCGTGGGCTCGGCTTTTCGAAAAGATTAAATTACTCTGATCAGAGATGTACCACTGTACCCACAAGGCACGCACTCATCACCTACACCGAAGTGTAACGAGATGACCCATCACACGGGAACTCGTGCCAAAACCTTCCATATAGTCCTCCCCGAATCAATAGCACCCTCTTATGGGTTTCATATGGTGTCCCGACGCATCGGAGCCCCACCATACCCCCCCTTGAGCCTCGTCGGTACAAGTCGCCCGCAGGCTAGCCCCTTGCCCCCTCCTCTATGGTGCATCAAGCCGGAGTATTCCATACTTCCAGTTAGGACTTACCCATTAGACTTGTGGTTGGTACGGAAGTGCTTTGCAACAGATCCCGCAGACTGGTCCTTATAGTGCCCCGGGTGCGACAAACCAGTGCCCGAGCTTGCACCCGGAACCCACCATACTTATAACCTAGCCAACTCCAACAGAGTCCAGAGACGAGAATAACAGTGAAATTCATATACAGAATCCAGCTATCTACGACTCGTTCTTTTTAACCTATAGCAGTTGTGCCGGTACATTGGGCACTAGCTAATATATTTATAGTAGAGTGACAAGGAGTTAAGGCTCAATAAGCATGGCTTGGGTTTGCACACAAGGACGGGGATCTACTAAATATAAGTGTAAGGCTTGAATATTTGACTAATGCAATATTAACCTATGGGTTATAGCGATAATTTATTGAAACATGGGCTCAATTATGATCAACTGTTTCCACAGAGATGGTCGGGGACTTGCCTTGATCAGCAAAGGGGGATGGAGGAACCTCGGGGTAGAACTCCTGCTCCTCGATGAACTCGTAGTCTTCTCAGTACGGAAAAATAAACAATACATCACATTTAATAAAACATCACCAAACATAATCATACATATTTGTGGGTGTGTTTATGTGAAGTAACATTTTAATCTTCTGTAGTTTTGTATAAAACAGTAAAGTTTAACTTTTTGGAATTTTTCCTAATTTATTTTCTATCTTATTAATCTTAACCCTAAGGGGTTTTTATTCATTTATTTATTAAGAATATTTGGGTAACAGTAACATACTGTTTTTATTGCATTAATGTGTAGAGAATATTATTCTGGATTTAACAAAATTTGAATGGTGAAATTTGGAGTTAAAATGAGCAAGATATGAATTTTCAAAGTTTAAATCAATTTTCTGGATTTTATTTAAACTAAAAACAGTCCCTGGTCCACGGTGAACCAGGTTCACCGTGAACCCGTGACTATGCGCGTGGACCGATCGGATCTAGACCGTTGGATCTGGATCCAGCGGCCAGATGCGAGGCGGGGGGTTTTAGTGAGATTGAACGGCCCAGATTAAAACGTGGCGAAGGGGTATACGTGGATGTCTGAGATCAAGTCAAGATTTTAAATAACGATCAACGGCCCAGATGCCTCGGTACCGGTTTGACCGGATGGATGCCTCGGATTAAACCTGGGTGGGTTATAATCCTAGCCGTTCATCACAGATCGAACGGTCGTGAGCGCGTCCGGCACGCCACGTGCGTAAGGGGCTTGTACCCTTCGTCTCCGGCGACGGCGAGGCCTCAGGTGTGGTGGCTGCGGCGGCGGCGAGCGCCTACGTGCGTAGCTAGGGCCAGAAATGGAACGCGGGGAGCAAGGGGGTCACGATGGTACCTTCGGCGGTGAAGGTGGGCGACGGACGGCGACGACGGCGAGGGTAGACGGCGAGGTCTCCTCGGGAGCTCGACGGCGACGGCGATCCGGTGGCCTTCACGACTGATGGAGGCATGGCCGAGGACGGGTGGACGACGACGGACCCGATGGGAGCAGTGGCTAGGGCAGGGGAGGCCGGAGGCGGCGGCGATCGCTCGCCGGAGGCGGAGCAGAGGGGAAACCCGAAAAACGGGAATTGGGCGCTCTGTTCTCACTCGACTCGGGCTGCTACGGTGTGGCTGAGGGCGGTGGTCGCAGGTGGTTTAAATAGGGGGGTCGTCGGCCTCCCTATGGCAAGGAACCGAAAGGTTCCCGAGAGCTCCGGCGAGGGTTACCAAAAGCTTCGGGAAGCTTTCTATAAGCGCGAAAACGCGTCGGCCGTAGATGGAAGGGGAGCGGTGGCGATCAGGGAAGGTGATCGGAGGGAGATCCGAGGCGATCCGGTGGCCGGCGGCGAGGAAACAGAAGGGGATCGCCGGGGAAGGAAAGGGGAGCGATCCCCTTCCATCGGAGACGAAGGTCCTGACAGGTGGCCCCCACCTGTCAGCGACCGAACCAGAAAAGGAAGGGCCGACAGGCGGGCCACGACTGTCAGTGGGCGAACGCGAGCGCACAGAGGCTGACTGGTGGGGCCGAGGCGGGGCGCGAGCGGGAGGAGAGAGGGGAGCGGCGCCGACAGGCAGGACCCACTCGCCAAAGAGAGAGCAGTGATGGGCTGGGCCAAAAAGGCTTTAGGAGGGAGTTTCAGGGTTTCGGCCCAATAAGATTAAAAATTGTTTTCTGATTAAATTTAATTCCAGAAAATCAAATATTTGATTAAGGGCTGAATCACTGTTGATAAAAATTTGTAAAAATTCCTAAAATTATATCTTGGTCTCTAGTTCATCTCTTAAAATTTTCAAGTCCAGATTTTGAGTATTTCTCCCTGTTTGGCTTTATTTGGGTTCTTTTGGGATTTTCCTTTAGTAAATAAATCCAGAAATGATTTAAATATATTTTTTTTCTTTTACTTTAATCCTTTTTAATTTCTGGGGTGTTACACAAACTAAGTCCATATGAGTTGGTATATGGACAAGAAGTCGTTCTACCTGTAGAAGTAGATCTTGGCTCTTTAAGGGTTCTAAAGCAAGATGGATTATCGGTCGACGAGTATGAAACTCTTTTGAAAGACAATATATAAGAAGTGATCAATAAGAGATTGAGGGCTTTAGAAGCTATAGAGATAGACAAAAGGAGAGTAGCTAAAGCCTACAATAAGAAGGTTAAACCAAAATCGTTTCAAGTAGGTGACTTGGTTTGGAAGACGATTTTACCCTTAGGCACTAAGAGCCCTAAATTTGGTAAATGGTCACCTAGTTGGGAAAGTCCTTTCAAAATAATCGAAATCACTCCTAGCAATGCGTATGTATTAGAGTCTCTACAAGGAGAACGGTTTCGAAGAGCTTTGAATGGCAAGTACTTGAAAAGGTATTTCCCAAGTGTGTGACAAACAACTTAAAAAGTGTCGATAGGCCGATATGAAAGGTGTTGTCCTTAGACCGTTATGCTTTTAGTTCACTTAGTTCAAGGCAGGGGGCACGTGTTGATAGCAAAAAATGGCATTAATGGTTAAGATTGTTAAAATATCAATTTTTGTAATTTGGGTCGAAAATACACATATCCTGGGTTGAGCCGAAGCCCTATAGGGCCAAAGGCCCACTAGGCTATGGGCTTTGGAAGCTTCCAGCAAGCCTGTAGCCTTCGGCCCGAAGGCCTTCGAAGGCCCACCCCACCGAAGCTTTGGCCCGAGAAGCAAGCTTCGGTGGGCCTGGCCGAAGGCCCACTTCGGGCAAAGATAAAGTTGAGTCCGATTCTGGCTAAGTTTTATCTCCACGCTTGGTTAAGCCAAATCCTATTAGATTAGGTTTAGAGATTAGAAGTCTAGCCCTTATAAATATAGGGGTGAGGTCGGTTCAGAGACCCACCCACCCAACAAAAATCAACACAAAGTCCTAGCTTTGAATCGTACCTTTACTTTTACCTTTACTTTTATGCAATCTTCGTGGGTTTGCCTAGAAGCCCTCTGACAACCACTTCGGAATAGTGGTAATCCTTGTTACTTCGCTGGTGAAGTATCTGTTAATCTACGTAATAGATTGCTATCGCCTTGTTAATTCGCCTGTGAAGTATTTGCTAATCTGTGTAACAGGTTGTTACCTTCACCCCTGTGCAACACTTAGTAGAATTCGGTCCTCAGGCTGAATTGGTACTTGATATCTATTCTGGTGCAGGTTTCCACATTCGGAGCCACTTCGCCGGAGGTATCCGGAGCCAAGATATTGGTTTCAGAGGCTGCCAGAACACCCCCCGACGAAACTACTACTTCGACTACCCGTGCCGGACCATCACGCTGTTGTCGGTTTGACCGAGTCCCGCACGCCGCCACGCTTCACAACAGGCTTCATCACGACAGGCTTCACCACGCTCATACCCCGCATCAGATGAAGTCACGCCTGCACATTGCGTCTAAGTTATTTTACTATACCAGAGACTTCGCGATGAACCCTATTGTTTGGAGGTGATTGTCGCGTCCAGATTGGTTTGGAGTCTATCTTCTGCCAAATAAGTCCAAACGCCGAAGGTACCCTTTGGCGGGACACTTCGCATCAGACGCCGAAGGTATCCTTCGGCGATACCCTTCGCACTATAACACTTCGAATCAGTCAGGCTCCGCTCGGCTTACTGATTTTGTTCTGTTTGATACATTTCTTTCGGCTAATTGGATTATTTCTATGTAATCTGATTACCTGGTGACTCCACCCCCCTTACCACAGTTAAGGGTAGTCGGAACGTGACGTCAGTGTTGTGTTACGCTTAGGTTTGTCCCTAAGTATCCGCACACTTTTGGATCATCGAACTAACCCAAGTGTGGGGGCACATTTTTGTGTCGACAATAATAGACTTAAGTTTTTTCTGCTTGAGCGAGGGTATTTGATGGGATCTATAGATAAAACCCTGTTCACTCTCAAGCATGGCAAATATTTCCTCCTAGTTCAGATTTATGTTGACGACATCATCTTTGGTGGCTCTTCTTATGTGTTGGTTGCCGAGTTTGTAGATGCCATGAATAGGGAATTTGAGATGTCCATGATGGGCGAACTCACGTTTTTCCTTGGTTTGCAAATCAAGCAAAACAAACAAGGTACCTTCATCCACTAGACGAAGTACACAAAGGACCTGCTCAAGAAGTTCAACATGGCCAATGCGAAGCCCCTCGCCACTCCAATGGTTACATCTATAGCATTGGACCCTGATGAGGATGGATAAGTCATAGATCAGAAGGAGTTCCAAAGCATGATTGGCTCCCTCATCTACTTGACTGCTACAAGGCCGGACATACACTTCGCCGTGTGTCTGTGCGCTCGTTTTTAGGCTTCGCCACGAGCCTCGCACCGCCAAGTGGTAAAGAGAATTCTCAGGTATCTCAAGCATACCCTCGAATTTGGCATTTGGTATTCTGCATCTTCCTCTTTGTGTCTTCATGGTTATTCAGATGCGGATTTTGCTGGGTGTAGAATTGATAGGAAGAGTACCTATGATACTTGTCATTTTCTAGGTACTTCTCTTGTGTGCTGGTCTTCTCGCAAACAGTCTAGCGTTGCGCAATCTACGGCTGAAGCCGAATAGGTTGCTGCAGCTAGTTGTTGCTCACAGATTTTGTGGATGGTTTCCACTTTGTGGGATTTCGAGTTAGATTATAAGTGTGTTCCACTGTTTTGTGATAACACTAGTGCTATTTGCATTGCAAACAACCCGATTCAGCATTCGAGAACCAAAACATTGATGTGAGATATCATTTTCTCAGAGATCACAATGAGAAGGGTGATATTGAGCTTCAATATGTTGATACCCAGCACCAGCTTGCCGACATTTTCACCAAACCCCTTGATGTGTCATGTTTTGCTTATTTACGAGGGGAGCTTGGTATTTGTAATCCCTACGGCATTTTGTGAGGGGGAGCATGACTTTAATTACCTTGCATTGGCTTCCTTATGATGATTTATTGATACACTTAGTGCTTTTATATGTCTGTGCATGATTGTCTTTCTCATCATTCTCTCAGTTGAGTAAAAATATCTAATTTCATAATGGGCATGAATTTAATTTTCAAAAATCTAAATTTGATCACTGCTTAGTCTTGTGTCCAGCATGTGTTATTCAGAATAGCTTTAGCTATCTTTTATCAGCCTGGTAGCTAGAATCCATTTCTATGGATGCACAATTGCAACTTGAAAATTATACTGCTATTCATGGAATCATACAACAAATTTTACACAACATCAATCAATATCCATGATTTATGTGCTAAAAATGAAAAGATCCACGCGGGTTTGCTTGTCACACTACTTTATTCTAGACTGCTTACCATAGCACCTTGGTATGAACTGGAATAACTTAGTGTCTGCCAAAATCATAGTCTTAAGCTTCTGATGGTCTTTCTTGACCTAGGCTTAGCTTGGTTGGAAAGCATAAGGTAGACGAGAAAATAACCCCTGGCACTATAAAAGAATTGCAAAGTCTGAATCACTTGCTAATCAAGCTTGCTAACTACACCATGAAAATTGGACTTGCTCTCCTGGGTAGAAATTGTTTAGCTTTTGTAGTTCCTACTTTCACTTGTCTAGATGACTAGTCTAAGCGGTGATTTTTCTTTTCCAAAATGGACCAAATCACGCCTCAAACATTGACTCTGGAATATATTCACTCGAACTGAGCATCTGAGCTTGATATTTTGATTTGGCATATTTTTGCACTATATGTTGTCGTACTTTTCATCATCTTGAAGCCTTGCATCGTTTCTTGCTCCTTGATTCATGCATTGTCAAAGGGGGAGAAAAATGTCTCGTTTGCTTACCTAAGGGGGCGAACAAGTGATGAAACTCAAAGGGGGAGAAAAACTTTAAAGAAGGAATTATTGCCAAATGGCCTTTCATGACTCAAGTGACATGTTTTGGCTCTTTTCTTAGTTTTGATGGTCACTTATGTGCTGAAAATTTTCAAATTTTCTTGAAAACTTGAATTTGGTTGTCAATGCACTCATCAAGGGGGAGATTGAGAAACCAAGTGGAAATGTGCCTTGGTTTCAAGTCTGTGATGAGTGATTGACAAGTTTCCTTCTGGGCGAAGGGGTTCGGAGGTGTTTTCCGAAGGGTGCGGATTTAGCTGGCTGTAGCTGTGCAGCAGAGTGTGTCTGTCGGAGGGGTCCTGTAGAGCATGATGACTTGGTGGTACCGAAGGGCTCAGTACTTTGGGCGGTACACCGAAGTGTGTACCGAAGGTTGTTTACCGGAGAGGTCTCCAAGGTACTAGAAACACTTGTCTGCTTGTCGGTGGTGCGCAGGTGACTTCGGAGGTGATGGACGGTTCGTAGCAAGTGAACTTGGATCAAGCGAGAGGCTTGGTGTCAGGCAAGTGGGGAGCTCGATCACAAAGGCTGCGTGGGGTCGAGGTCAGTCCTTGGGTCAAGGTGCGCCAGGCAAAGGCAGAGAGTGTGGAGGGTGGCTCCGGCTGAAGGTACCCCGAGACAAAGTCCTCAGCATTGAGGTAAGGTGTTCGAAGTGTGCTCCGGATGGAGGCACTCAAAGGGACACCTGACGAAGGTCTCAGAAGTCAAGGTGCATCAAAGGCAGAGTCCGGATAAGTGTCTTCATAGAGTGTGCTCAGAGCTGAGACACTACGAAGGGGTGCTTCATGCAGAGGCCTTGGACGAAGGGACTTCGGAAGGTGGTGAAGGTACTCCGAAGGTGGGGCTTCGGAGTGTGGCTGACTTGAGGTACTTTGTCCATGCATGGCTTTGGTACACAGATTGACGGAGTTTGAGCTTGGAGTAGCTGCGAAGCCATGGTGGTCCACTCCGGAGGTGATGGTGCAAAGGCTCAAGAGCTTTGATGGCTTCGGCTCAAAACCATCACTATATCGAAGGCTGACTTCGGTGAAGCGAAGGCCTATGGGATCAAGCTTGTCACCGAAGCTACTGCACACCTCGTGTGTGAAGGGGGCTTTAGAAGACTCCAAATGTGCAAAGGCTGATCGCGTCTGCTCTACAAAAGCTGATGTTGTCTCCTTTGTGAATCTGACAAAAGAAGCCTCCAAAAAGTAGACTACCATCTGTACCCCTTTGTCTTGCTGAGACAAAAACAGTGTAAACCCTAGGGGTAGAGTAGTCTATTCACAGGGATGAATAGTGCCTATAAATAGTGAAGGTTGGCTAGTTCTAGGCAACACTTTGAGCAGCCATTTTAGCACTCCGGAGCTAGTCGTCACACCTATGTACTCAGTCCTATGAGTCTTTTGTATTCCCTGTTCATGCAATGAAATTTTCATCATGTTCTTTATTTGTTGCTTGAACTTGTATCCCTGTTTTGCACTACATGTCTTGATTTCTCTATGCTCCACTTCATTCTGTTCAAGCCAGAGTTTTTACTCTGTTTCTTTTCTAGAGATGTGTGTGGGATGTGTGTGTATATCTCAGTGTGAGTTTGCTTTGTGTAAACTGGAGGCAAGCCTCTCTGATTACTAGCAAAGCACTGAGCGAAGCTAGGATCGAAGCATGTTTTCCTTCATCTATCGAAGTCCTCAGCGTAGTCTGTTATGTCTACTATTTCCCCTTTGAAATACAAAGCCTAGTACCAGTTGCTAGTGTTGTGTATCGGTTCGAAGCCCACGGAGGGAAACTTACTCCTGCGAAGTGTGAAGTGCGAAGCCTGCACTATCCTAGCAGAAGTGTTTTGGGGTTTGTTGGTGGGAGCGAAGTCTTCTTGACTTTGAACTTTTACTCCTTGCGAAGCCTAGTTCCGGAGCTGTAGAATACCTCCGAACCAGACCTCCGAAGGGTGTGTTCGAAGCTTGTTCTGTAGGAGACTGTTTTGAAAATAGAAGGCCAATTTTTAGCTTAAAATTTTAAAAGCTCCCATTCACCCCCCCCCCCCTCTGGTCGCCCTTTTTGGTCCAACAAAAACTCTACAAGATGACCATCTCTCTAAGGGTGCATTTGGTTCTGCTTTTAAAATCTGCTTCTGCTGTGAAAAAGCAGAAGCTGAACCAAACGGGTTTATCAAAAATGCTTCTGCTGTGAAAAAAGCAGCTTTTTTCTAGTACAAATTTGGAAGCAGCCTGGACCCTGTTTTTCTGCTTTTGCTTTTCTGCTTTTCTGATTTTTAGTTCAGATTAAATAGTATGAATTCAAGGTGTCTTAATTGATTTAACATTATTATAGTTTGTATTGCATTGCACAATTTCATGAGATAATATGTGGTTGTCGGTTACTTTATAAGATGAACTATGCACTTTTTATTTATCTAATATATTTTTAGTTATTTAGTTGCATTAATGTTGAGTGTTTCCTATTTATATATATGTATAGAATATTATAATAATGAAAATTACGTAAGTTATAAAAAACAGTCAGCTCACAGCAGTTTCAACCAAACGACTTTTAGCTTTTTCACAGCAGACAGCTCACAGCAGCTTTTTCACAGCATGCAGCTCACAGCAGCTTTTTCATAGCTCACAGCAGAACCAAACACACCCTAACAAAACTCACAATGATAGGTAGGCTTCTTGGGATGTGGTTGAGGCTTGGGTTTCTTGGGCTTGGTGGTGTTGGGTGTCGACTCTTTGGTGTGAGACGGTCTAGGTAGAGAGTCAAGATCTGACGGAGGTAAGAGTTCTTGTTCAGAGCATCAGCTAGCTCCTCTCTCAAGGAAGCTAGCACCTCCACTTGAGACAAGCAGATCCCACACTCTCCATCAACTTGAACAGACTTCTCAGCTTTCAGCTTGATCAGCTCCAACCTCAGAGACAATAAGTTCTCACAGACAGTGGGTGGAACTGACAAAGACGCAAGCTCAAGCTTAGTATGCTCCAGCTCAGCTCTAACTCTCTCTAACTCACCCAACTACTCATCGCCCTTCGCTCTCAGCTTAGCATCTTTCAGCTGCAACTGAGCGCTTTCAAGCTCAGTGGCCAAAGTGTCTCTCTCATCTACCCTCTCAGTGTACCTAGACTTCAGAGTCATCAGGTCACACAACAGCACCTCGCAGTTAGGGCACTCACTGCTCTCACCCAAGCAAGGGAAAGAAGATAGACTCTCAATCTTGCCATTGGCTATGGCAAGCTCACTCTCAAGCTCATATATCCTCTTCTTAGCCCCTCTAAGCAGTTTCTTCTGATATTTCAACTCCTGACGGTTCTCTTCAAGTAATTCGACGACTTCACGTTCATAGTAAGATACTTTCTCGTCGTTGTCATCATCGGAGTTGTCGGAGGATCCCTTATCTTATTTATCCCCAAGAGCCATTGAGTAGACGCTCTTGCGGGATCTTCGGCTGCGGTGCGAGCGAGTCTTCGGCTTGTCCCCGAAGGCCATGAAGCAGAGGCCCGCTGGATCATCCTTGTCCTTCCTCTTCATGATCACGATCTCCTCATCGCTTGAGCTTGATGAAGAGAAAGAAGAGGATGATCGCTTGTAGTAGCTTCTCTCCATCTTGGTGAAGAAGGTCTTGTCTTGTTTATTGTTCTCGCATCGGTAGTCCTTCAGGGCCTTACGAAAGAACTTCGTTTTGGGCTTGCCTTGGTGAAGGTGGAGCTATTGTGCTTGTTGGACTCATAGGAGACACTGTTGGTGCCCTTCTTGTATGTGTTCTGCTTGGGGCAGTCGGCGATGAAATGACCTAGGTCACCACACTCAAAACAATCATGTTTTGTGCCATGTCGTTTGAACATTCTCTTATCATAGACACGACAAACACGACTATTGAACAAACATAGGTCATCATCTCCTAACCGATCCAACTGGTCCTCAGTGATAGACATCAAGGAGGACAAAGCACAAATCAGAGAAGCAGGATCAGCAGAGGGTGTCGCAAGGGCTGGGGTTTTTGAGCCAGAACCAGTGAGATTTGATCTCAACTAGATATCAACCTCTAAGGCCTTGAGCTTGCTAAAAAGATCTGCGACAGTCAAGGTATCATAGGAAGCACTCTCAACAATAGAGGATATCTTGATCTCCTAGATCTTAGGGTCCAAGGTATGAAGAACCTTGAGTGCCTGTTCATGATTTCAGACCAGCTGATCTCGATCAGCCTTGTTGGCCCAAAGCTTGTTGATGATCGACTGAAAGCTACCAAACAAATCTTCAACAGTCTCACCCAGCTTCTGTTAGAAATTTTTGTATTCTCGCTGGTAGGTCTGATAGAGCCTAGCCTTGACCTGAGTCGTCCTCTCATGGTGTGCCTGGAGGGTAGCCTATATCTTTCGAGCAGTGTCGAGATGGCTAACGCGCTCAAACTCACTGGGACCTAAACTAGAAAATAGTATGTTCACTGCCTTGTTGTTCAAGTCATGCAGAGCGACTATCTAAGGGGTAGTACGCTCTACAGCCGGAAGCACAGTGAAAGTAGCATGAACATACATATCCCATATCACTGAGCTCTGGCTCAATAGATAGGCTCACATGTGAGTCTTCCAATAGTTATAGCCAAAGATCTCAAGAGACGGGACCTTTCCAGAAGAAGTCATGATCGCTACTTTGGGTTAGAACCTCTGATACCACTTGTAGGACCGAGAGTAGCGACCAGAGGGGGGTGAATGGGCGCCTCAAAAATTCTTTCAAAACAATGGCTTTCTCCCAACACCCAACGCACCTCAAAAGACTATCAGTGAAAACAAACAGATCTCAAACACTGAAAATAATCTAGCCTAAAAATGACCAGTGTCCTAATCGAAAAGACACCATCAAAGTGCTTAAAGGAATATTATCAAATCATTTAACTCACATGCATTTCAAACATCACAAGTATAATCATCAACAATTCATAGGCATTTAATCAGACAAAATAAATGTAGATGATAAATTGTGCTCACAGATAATTCAAAATGCACTAAGGATACAAAGATATATCAACAAACATTCATAATGCAATCTGAAAATAAAGTGCTTGCTACAATTTAATCTATCACAGTATATTCAAAAAATAAATGTTGCAATGCACGCAAATCAAGAAATGGGATTACTGTTTAGTTAGTCGTCTCCTGTTCGAGCATTTAGTCAAACACCTGGCCTACGCGCTGCTTCAGCCGAGCGCCACGCACGTCGCACCGAGCGCCTCCCGCTGTAGACGCACGGCTCTGCCGCCTGAATCTCTCTGCCTTGACGCTGTGAGTGCCAGCCTGCCCCACGCCAATCACTGTCCACACTCTGCCACGTGTCCCACACCTATGCGCCTCCACGCTGAGTATGCTCCTGCACGGCTTCAGCACCCAGCCAAAAATAAATCAGCGGAAGTTTTTGAGAGAAACTAAAAACCGAAGAAAACCAGTTTGGCTAGGGATCTATAGTTGTGGGAAAACAAGAAAAAAGTGAACACGGATTTTTCTATTAGATGAGTTAGTGAAACCCTAGGGTATACATGGCCTTTTATATGCAATTCAAAAATTAGAAATGACGCAAATAACCCTAAGGAACAGACTCTGAAATACAAACACGAGCCCAAAGGGCAAAATAGTAAAATCCTAATTTAAAGGTAGATTGTTCTTATGCAGAGCTTTCGTAGCAGCTACGGCTTCGCTTTAGGATGGTCGAATCCCCGATGAACAATCTGGATAGATGCATCGGTTTTATGTCGAAACCGACAAAGCATCCGCTGTCTTTGCACCGGGTACCCGGATTGGGCTGACCCGATTCCGCGGCTCCCTCAGCCCATCAATCGCTTGCCGCACGTTTACCTAGGTCAAAAACGGTCAACATACCAGTAGATCCCCTGTCGTTCCTGGCCCATGTACCCGGATTAGGTCGACCCGACTCTGCGGCCCCTCTACTTGGAAGTCGCTCGCCGCTCGTGTATCTGAGTCACATGCGGCCCAAGACACGACAGGTCTCCTCTCCTCATCTCGTCTCCTCTCTCTCTCTCTCTCTCTCTTCTCGTTGACTTCCGTTGACTATCACTCATCACTTATGGAGCCATGAGACCCATGATCTTCAACATGGCTCCTCAACAACAGACCTAAAACTTGGCATGAATGCAAAACCACGATGAGAAGGAGATTTGTGTTTTCTTATTACAAGCATGCTCTTCGTGAGAAATTAAAAAAATTGAAACAAGCTAATAGAACCGTTAGAGAGTACTACCATGAATTTAACATATGCATCTTGTACGGTGGTTTAGAAGAATGCAATGAAAAACAATGACTAGATTTTTGAAAGGGCTTAGTTTAGAAATACAAGTTTTGCTAGCTAATACCACAAATAATCATTTAGACTACTTGTTTTTGCTTGCTTGCAATGTTGAGAGTCGGATTTTGCTTGAATGGTTGTGTAATGGTAGAAAGAAAGAGCAATGTGAATTATTTGATGATTAAGCTTCTAAATCTCTAATTTTTTTACGCGAAGATGATATGAAATCAAAGAAGCATCAATCCCTCATGCCTCCTATTACTAAAGTTTGGTAGGATATGCATAGCACAAGCCTAAATAAGGAAAACAAGATGGTGACTATGTTGATCCCATCACTTGAGCAGGAAGACACCCCATTAGTTTTTGAGTCTGCTAAAGGTAATAATAAGATGAACCAAGTTGAGTATGTTTATTATGAACCACATTTGTCCACTTATCATGCTAATTCTGACCAAATATTGGTGGAACCTATTTCTGAAATTCCTTTGTCACAAGATGGTTTTGATGCTATTCCTTGTGATAAAGAAGAGTTGTGCAATGCTTCACTTATATTTGTCCCATAAGTAGGAATGAACATGTTGATTTTGCTACTGAACCTTTATGTGATTTGATACATGTTGTTCACATTACTAGTGAAAAGGAAGAACATAAATTGTTATCTTCTTTCTGAGAAACCAAGGGTTTGTTTTGGAGTATGTGATGAGTGATTGAGAGGTTTTATCTTCTAAGTCCCTATGAAGGGGTTCGAAGGTTGTTTCATCGAATGGTTCGGTGGGTTCTAGTTGTTGCGGCTGTTGCAGTGGAGTGTGACTGTCGGAGGGGTCCGACAGTACACGATGACTTGGTCATACCGAAGGGTTCGGTACTTTGGATGGTACACCAGAGTGTGTACCGGAGCTGTTTACCCAGAGAGGTCTCCGGGGTACTGGATACACTCGTCTGTTTGTCTGTGGTGCGCAGGTGACTTCGGAGGCGACGGACGGTTCGCAACAAGTGAACCGGGTCAAGCGGGAGGCTTGATGCCAGGCGAGCGGGGAGCTCGGTCACGGAGGCTGCGTGGGGTCAAGGTCGGTCCTTGGGTCAAGGTGCGCCAGGTAAAGGCAGAGAGTGCAGAGGGTGGCTCCGACTAAAGGTACCCCGAGATGAAGTCCTCAGAGGCGAGACACTTCGAAGGGTACTCCGAATGGAGTGACTTCGGAGTATGTTGGACGAAGTCCTCAGCAATGAGGCAAGGCATTTGAAGTGTGCTCTGGAGGGAGGCACTCGAAGGTTCACCCGATGGAGGTCTCAGAAGTCAAGGTGCATCGAAGGCATGGTCCGGGTGAGGTTTGTCGAGGAGTGTGCTTAGGGAGAGACACTGCGACGAAGTTCTCATGGAATGCTTCATGCGGAGGCCTTGGACAAAGAAGGGATTTCGAAGGGTGGTACTCCGAAGGTGGGGCTTCGGAGTGTGGCTAACTTGAGGTACTTCGGCCATGCATGGTTTCGGTACACAGACTGATGGATTTCGAGCTGGGAGTAGCTATGAAGTCGTGGTGGTCCACTCTGGAGGTGATGGTGTGAAGGCTCAAGGGCTTTGACGGCTTCGGCTCAAAACCATCACTGTAGCGAAGGCTGACTTTGGTGATGTGAAGACCGTCAGGCTCAAGGCTTCTCGCTGAAGCTACCGCACCCCTCGTGTGCGAAGGGGGCTTCAGAAGACTCCAAAACTGCAAAGGTTGATCGTGTTTGCTCTGCAAAAGCTGATGTTGTCTCCTCTGCGAAGCTGACAAAAGAAGCCTCCAAATAAAGTAAACTACCATCTGTACCCCCTGTTCTAATGAGACAAAATCAGTGTAAACCCTAGGGGTAAAGTAGTCTATTCACAGGGCTGAATAGTGCCTACAAATAGTGAAGGCTGGCTAGACCTAAGTAACACTTTGAGCAGCCATTTTCAGAACTCTAGAGCTAGCCGCCACTCTTGTATTCAGTCTGTGAGTTCATTTTGTGTTCCCTCTTCAAGCAATGAAATTTTGATTCTATTTTCAATTTACTGCTTGAACTTGTATGCTTGCTTTGCACTGCATGTCTTGATTTCTTTGTGCTCGACTTCTTCTTGGCTTGAGTCTGTGTACTAGAGTGTTTCTGGAGAAGTGTGTGTTCACAGTGTGTGTTCGCTTTGTGTAAACCGGAGGCTAGTCCTCTCTGATTACTAGCGAAGCACTGTGGGTGGCTTAAATCGAAGCATGTTTTCTTCCCTGTCGAAGTCTTCAGCACAGTGTGTTCAGTGTGCATTTGACCTTCAAAATACGAAGCCTAGTACCAGTTGCTAGTGCGGAGTATCTAGTCGAAGTCCGCAGAGGGAAACCACCTCCTGCAAAGGGTGAAGTGCGAAGTCTGCTCAAAGACACCTAGTATGCGGAGCCTACACTGACTTAGCAGAATTGAGTTTTGGGTTTTGTGGGTGGAGCGAAGTCTTCTTGACTTCAAACTTTTGCTCCTTGCGAAGCCTGATTTCGGAGCTGTGAAATACTTCCGACCCAGACCTCCGAAGGGTGTGTTCGAAGCCTATTCCGCAGGAGACTAGATTAAAACAAAAGGTTATTTTTGGCCTGAAATCTTAAAAGCTCCCATTCACCCCCTCCCCCATCTGGTCGTCGTTTCTGGTCCAACACTTTCCATACTTGAGATTATATTGAATTTGATGATCTTTGTGAACTTAGTGCTTTAAATGATAAATTATTCACTAGAACTGACTTGTCATGTCTAGCTTATATCACTTTTTATGTAATTGGCAAATACAATGATCAAGGAGTATACTTTGTGCATAGAGTTTACATATGTTTAGATTTGAAACTGCATGTAAAGTCTGAAAATAATAGTCTCGAGCAAGATGTTTTAACTAATCCTATTATCTCGAGAGTCTCTTGTTTTGATTTAAATACACATGTTTGTTTTTAATAAGGAGAGCCTTGTGGGATTCTTAGCAATGCCACAATTCCTACCCCAATATCTAAAAGTACAGATTTGATGTCATTTGTTCAAGTAAAGGACTTGGTGGGTTGGTTTTCTCCAATTCCCCACATGTTTAAAGAACAAGAGATACTGCACAATAATGGTTCTTTTGCTAGGAGTTGCATTGATCGTGAACACAAGAACAAACCGAGGACGGTTTGTAGCCAAGAAGGAGAGAATGATGGGGATATCACCAGTAAGGATATAACCATAATAAAAACAAAGGTGCATGCTTTCTATATTCGATTTACAGTTTACATATTTGAGAAAAGGTTGTTGCACCATGAGTTGTTGCTCTCAATTACAGAAATTCTTACATGGATCAAGCGTCACGTTGTGAGCAGATCAAGGGCACAGAACATCATGGAAGTTGATTGGGGACCAATTCAAGACCATCCAAACATAATATATAAGTTTGGGATGTCACTTTTGTGTCAAGAGAAGGAGGAGATAAAGTTCTACACATTTTCAATTCGGACTCGGACTGCTGAGACAGCACCAAACTCAAACATGCATAACTATTACATGGAAGCTCCAATTTGGATGATCTTGGACTTTTTGGAAATCTTGAGATGTCCTCTTTCCAACCGATCTAGCCGCTCCTCTAGATTCTATCCAAGGAGATCGCAATCATCAAAACAATGTGTATTCCTTTGGCCCATGGGCCTTGTAACCGAGTTGTATTCATCTAGGGCTCCCTTTGGCCTCGCTACTTTGCCGTGTAATCACGTGATCGTCTAGTTTGCCAGATACATGTTATAGAACTCCACCTTGTTGAGTTGCTTGTTTATCTTGTTCTTCGATTGCTTGCAGGAATAAATACCCTCGTGGTTGGGTTGATTGTGCTGCCGCAAGGACATGACAACCTCCGGAGTTGGTGTATCGATCGCTAAGGCGCAATACAAAAGTCTCATACGGTTGTAGTCGGATCGTCAACAACTCTCTGTCCTCAATCGAATCTATTCCTCTCATCGAAAGATCGGGACACCCTCGCCCTCATCACGACGGCCACGACATGCGTCGCTAGCGAGCTATGGGTCGAACCTGGGCAAAATAACTAGTAGAACATGATACACTAGGCATGTACTTGTTGCGGTAAACGTTAATTGAGATAGGATGGTACCTCAGGTAGGACCAAAGTGAAGGTGGTGAACTATGGTCCAAAAGGGGGGCTTTGGCTATGGTCATCAATGCGGTGGGTTAGGCTGCGAAATGGAACTGGTGAGGGACATCGATCATGGTTTAGGCCTTGGTTAAGGAAATTGGCCAATGGAGGGAGATAACTTGCGATGTACCGAGGTGGGTGGCGATGGGGACTCCGGTGATTCATGGCAGAGCTTACGGCGGAGCTCAGGTTCTGGACAGGAGGCGCTCATGAGTTGATCGAGGGTTCGAATGGGGTGGTGAACCTTCCGACCAAGGCTTGGGGAGGGGTATTATTCATGGAAAAGCATGGGCGACGACATGCGGTTTAATGGTGATGGGACTGTGGGGCATGGCGGAGTGGTTGGAGGCGACGGAGCTAGCGCACGCGAGCGATGGCATGACGAGCTAACAGTGGCCAGGCGTACGTGAGGAGGTGATGGACCTGCAGTGGAGGGCTTCTCACGACGCTGCGATGGTGCTACCACATGGGTTGGGTAGGGAATGGCATATGGCAAGCAATGTTGATGTGCGCATGGTCTGAGTGAGGTGTTGATGCATTGTTCAATAGCTACACAAAACGGTTGCGGTCGACAGAGTAGGGACAGTCAGGCAAGAGTGGTCACGGCAGGGACAATGCATTCAAAAGCAACACAATGCAGTCAAGCAATAGAGTCAACACGTGACACAGGCAACAGGTTTGTGTGCTAGCACCGGTGATTGCTAAGGCGTGGGCGAGCAAGTGTCACAAATCTACTCCATATTCATATCCAATAACCATTTATATATTTGGAGTATTTAGATCAAAATAAAAAATAGAAAAAAAAATAATAATATCGCTAAAATATATCCATATTTGATCTATTTTCAGAGGAAATATCTTGTGCAATCACTTATATTGGTGCAATCGCGCAATC
This sequence comes from Zizania palustris, assembly GCA_019279435.1. Lineage (NCBI taxonomy): Eukaryota > Viridiplantae > Streptophyta > Magnoliopsida > Poales > Poaceae > Zizania > Zizania palustris. Next base: position 11,365,935 of record JAAALK010000289.1, on the reverse strand, counting down.
AAGCGATCTAGTGCATCCAATCAAGCGATCTGGTGCATCCACCTGAAACCTAGTATTTTTTTACTTTTAACCCATTTCATATGTAACCGTTGGATTACTTGATTAGATGCACTAGATCGCTTAATTGCACAATTACACCAAATGAGCGATTTCATAAGATATTTCCCCTGTTTTCATCCTACTCATGTAGTTATGGTGGGCTTTAGCCATTGGTAGTCAATTTTGCCTAACTACACTCCTACAGTGTACCAATGGCTTGCCACTTAAATAAGCTATAAATTCTAAAAAAACTATTGAGTATCTAACTCATTAAAAATATGAAACATAAAGAAATCAATGTTTCACTTTATCAATACTAGTTTATTTGTAGAATTTACAGTTTTAAAGATAGTCATAATATAAATAATTTAAGAGATTTTTAGATTCAAAACGAGCATGCCCTTAGCCCAAATTCTACCGTGATATAAAGCATGCCCTTCTTTCGGCAAAACAAGTCATATATTATATACGATACTTAATCTCGTTGGTCGACCGTGATATACTCTGTACCACATGCTACAATTCCAAAATACATCAGATTGCAGATTCGCAATTGCAGCGGCATGATCATGCCCCGCCTAGAGAAACGTCAAGGCTGGCAAGCTTTGCTCGAAATGGCAGAAGCATACTCAGAGATGGTGGGATCAAGCGACTGCCTGAGGTGCACGATGACTGGGAGCAGCTCTGACGATCGGAGATACAGCCGACAGACGGTGTGGTCGCACATCTTGCGCAGAGCGAACAGCACGATCTTCAGTGGTGATTCCGTTAGCACGTCTTTTCTGCTGGGGCTCAAAGCAACGCTGGAGTAATTGCTAACCATCTTCAATAGGGCCTGCATAACAAGTCAGGGGATGAAAGAGTATCTTCAGTTATAGTAGGATTAAATGTCGTTCGTTTCATGCATGTTCCTGTATCATGTTCAACTTGTCAAAAAATGCATCATTTTAACTGATAACAGTGCCCTAGGACATTATTCACACAGCCGGTTAATTTCATTTAGTAGCTTCACTCAATCCACAATTAAGTATCCATGAAATATGGGCAGATTCTTCGCTGTACAATCTAATAACAGTAGTTGTATACCTGTGTTAAGAATGACATGCATGCGTATGAGTAGGAAGCAAGACTTAGCAAACCTGAATTGCGCCTTGTGAGACTATATCTTCACAGAGTATATTAGAGTTCCTCACTAGGTTACTTAGCGCCCCCGCGGCATTGCCTTTGGTTTTATCCTCCTCAGGTGCAAGAATTAGCTTGGTGAGTTGAGGTATGGATCGTCTAAGTTCTTCATACAGCATGTCATTGTGATAAGCAGCATTGCCTACCTGAAATAGCCAGCTTAAACAACCTATCAACACACTATTAGAAGGATTCCGGTCTTATGCTGATTGTTTTACAAACTTACAGCGAAACATGCAAACTTCCGAGTGCGCTTGTCAGTGTCAGAACATCGGTCAACTACCAGCTCAATCACCTTATTTGATGCCTGTTCCAGGAAAACAAGGTTATGTATCTCTGGTCCTCTACTAAACAATATAATTCAAATATAAATAAAAAAAATATTTTCTTACAAGTGAACTGTAAAAGTAGGGACTATGGCGGCACATGTTGCCAATGGCACTGCAAGCTTTTGCTCTTAAATCAGGGTCATCATCTGATAGAAAAATTTTCAAAAACCCAACCATTCCTGCCTTATCGATCGACTCATAAAAGTCCTGGGCACAAGCACGGTTTGCGTCAAATATGTATATCTCGCAGAGATTCGCAATTTAGTGTCTTTCGTGGGAAACAGAAATATGGAAAAAGGCAATAAATGACAAACCTTTGACATCCGAGCAAGATCAGAAACTATCATGAGCAAGTCAAGCATCATCTCTTTAGCAATCGGACCTTTCAGTAATTTTGCAACACTGCTAGGATTTAAAAGACCTTCTCTAAGAAGCTGTGAAGCAAGGGGACGGTAGCCAACCATTTTTGCCACTATGGCCAAGGGCCTCGATAGATCTTCCGTGTCAACATAATCAAAACAACGAAGTATACAACCAGGAACGCCAACCTGAAAGGAAAAAACAAACAAAATTACGGCTGTGCACTGATAAACAAGACAAGATTCAGTTAATCAGACCTCTAGCAGAACTTGAATGTACTGAGACATGCTTTTCTCGATTGTTTTTAGCATTTCCTTATCCTCAGTACCGATTCTTCCTCCAGGTGACGCAGCGTTAAGAAGAAAGCCACTATTGATGGATGCAAATGTTGATGGCATGTTGGGAGAACTCTGCACCGCGACAAAGGGAAATGCCAAAATATCAACTACCGAGTTTATCAGTTCCCGAACTCCCTTTTTCCCACCACCAAGACCAATCCAAGAAGCCAATGCTTTGAGGTGCATATCACAAAGTAGGTCGGTTAAAAGCTTTACATGTTCCCTTCTATACAAAATTTCACGGAAAATACCACCAGGTAGGCATTGAGATAAAGCAGAGAGAGTCCAGATAACTCCCAATGGTGATAATCCACTGCGGTGCGCTGAACCTTCTTTCCCACCAGATGGTTCCTTCGAGAATCCATCCGTAAGCAAGCGAATTAGGAGCTGTGGGATGCCCACTGAGCAGGCTTGTTCGATGGCTAACGGTCCACCCCATTTCAATCTTGTCTCCAACAGCCCAATACTCCCATCACGAAGGCCAAACAGATTCAGCAGACCAGCATTGTATCGACAGAGAGCTTCACTTCCATCAGATAGCCAAAGCTTCAGCAATGTGTGTATTGTCGCCATACGAGGAAACAAAGCAAGTGCGGTTTCACAAAGAGAAGATCTGGTTTGCCCTCCATTTTCCAGTGAAATTACTGATGATAGTGCAAGCATTGAAGCTGCACAGTGTGGTTGAAGGCAACTCTTGACTGTATCATCAACTGAAGAGAGGTGCGCAAGAACAGAAAGTCGGGACCGCTGTTTCTTCTGGGAACTTGTTAAGATAAACGATGCTGAAGAATTCCCCTCTGACTTCAGGCATGCAGCTATTGTTGCCAATGCAAGGCAGCAGTGCACTACTAGGGCATGAGGATTGGATAGTTTGCATTTCTGATTACTGTTTTGCTTGGACTCCTTATTCAAATATGAGCCACATAGTGACAACAGAGAAAACATATCAGATGCAATTGTCCCATCTCCACCATATTCAAGTTCATTGGCATCATATGATGAATTTATTGGACCACAAATAATAGCACAGAAAGAAGCATCCAGTAGGCAAGCCCTTGAGATTAGCTGAAAAGCAACATTTCAGTGCATCAAGAATTATAACAGATAATTTCAGGTGCAGCTGAATTGCATTTTCAAAGAACATTATAGGCATACTTCCAAATAGTTCTTAGTTAAAAGAGAGATTCAATCAACTGAACAGTCCTTTTGCTTCCATAATTTATTTATGTTGGAGATTCCAAGAAAAATCAGAACATAATACAACTTACCTTGTTGTAAAAATACTTTATATATTCTTTTTATATAAAAAAGATGATGTTTCCACCTGGCTATTCTGATTTGGTTCTTACTCAATCCTATATAGTATAAATCAGAATTTGGGGGAACAAAAAGTGAAAGCAGTTTGATGATGAAGCATGGTGAATCATATTAGACAGCAATGCATCTACTAGTTGATTGTACAATCGGCAATATTACAAACAGCACAATTAAGAATGTGATAGAGTTACAGCGCATTTTTTTATCCCATATTGTTAAGATTTTGTTAGGCCTACAAAATGGGTACCTACAACCATTGAAAAGGGATATTCCAAGAGAATTTATTGGTATGCAAATTAAGAAGCATGACAGAATTACCTGAAGAGAAGCATGAATAGCTGACTCCAAACCATTATGCAAGCAGTGATATACTGCAACCTGCATTGGTCTTGAAGCCAGGAATGATTTGACAAATATATTCATCAGATGGGTGGAACCTGAATCTGGCAATGAACTTTGGTCTTGCATTTTACCATCAAGCATTACATGAACTTGTCGCCATGAGTTAGCTAATGGAAATGAAAAATTATGTGTGTCAAGGGACATAATGTCAACAGCATGAGCTAGATACCAAATGGCCTTGCATGCCTCACAAGCTGCTGGTACCATGTTAGTAGACCCTGATATTATGCCTGAACCAGAAGCTATTAGGCACTCACACAAGAGTTCTAGTAACTGTGAACTTCTTGCATGATTAATGATCTTGACAAGGCTTTCATCTAGTGGCTTTGGACTCTCAGAGGATATACTTGTTTTCAACCCAGAAATAACCCGAGATAACATCAGAGCAAGGCACGCAGTGGACTCACGAGACATTCTTCCAGATGGATCAACTGTAGAAACCAGAATCTGCAAGGTAAGAAAACCTTAGTAAATATATAATACAAACACATCACATAGTGAAGCTTGAAATGAGTAGCAAGGTGTAACCTGTGAATAAAGCTCATATAGAGAGGACCAGTGTTTGTCATAAGATTGTAGCACGGCCCCTTCACTTGTATCAAGGAGCTTTCGTGCTATTGCTAGGCACTGCCAAAAATATATTAATATGTAACGTGGGTTATACCATCAAGTATATTTACAAAGAATGGCATGTATATTTTTTTTAAAACCATAAATTGCATAGCATGTTATTGGGGTTGTTTTCAGTTGATGTTCTAAACGACCGTACCTTCACTGCAAGGTTGTAAGCATCTGAAATATTTGTTCTGATAATTACACTTGTAAACTCAAGAAACATGGAGATGATGTCATCAATTGCTGTACAAGATTGATATGACCCCACCTCAATTACATTTTTTATAATTCTGAGTGCCTGGTTTGCATCATCAATATTCAATTCCCTGTAAAAGTTGTCCGACAGTTTGCTTTATATGATATATACTGGTATAGTCCATACATAAAAAAGAGATCAGGTGCATACAAGCCAGCATAATAAAGTACGGGCACTGCCCTTAATAATTTGTGTATAATGATAGCAACTACTCCCTCCGGTGTACAAATAATAATCGTTTTGGTGTTTAGGTGAGTGTAAAAATATTAGTCACCTCGTTAACCAAAGCATTTCTCCTCTTCTCCCGAAGCATTTCTGGCAATAAAAACACTAAAAAATGGGGCATGTGTGCCACCAGGAGTTGAACTTGGGTGACACCACTAGAATATTGCCTCGGTAACCAGTTAGAACAGTTTGTGTTACTCTATTTAATATAACCTTGGTATGTGTAATCTTGTCTAAGACGATTAATATTTGTATACTGGAAGGAGTATATTGCAACAACTTTCACATTTTCATGTTTCCATAACAAAACAATATTCTTACTGGTTCATGTCAAAGGAAAAGACAAATCTACCTGGATAAAGTAGGAAAATTGCTCAACCAAATTTTGATGGGACTGAGGACAGTCGACAGTGCTTCACTGTCTTCAACAATGCTGTTTGCGCCTTTTACTGTTTGTGAAGTTTTTTCAAACTTACCTAAAGCTGAACACTCTGCAATGAAATGATAGACAAGTTGATGCTGTTTAGAAGGTTATAAACATTTATTGAGTTAGACTTAGACCCTGTTTGAAGGAAGCTCACCAAATACTTCTGAGAATGTTAAGCTCCCCAAACAGATCCTTAGAGCATAATGCAAAATTTGTAGGTCATAAGGGCTAAGAAACTACAGCTGGTAGTTCTTTTATATTGGCTAAACATCATGATTTATGTTATTTAGTCAATCAAAAGAAGCTACACCTAATTTAAACCCCCAACAATATAGCTAGTGAGGGCATCAGCATGCAAGTATATCACTAGCACTGTGCATTCTTTCTCTTAAAGTCATATGCTCCGTGTACCCTATACAATACTTTGCAGTGCCCGTGCACTGCCATGGTTTTCAAACAAGTATAAATCAACCAGCCATATACATATACATGTGTACAAGATGCAATTATTAAAAAAGGTATTGATAACCAAAACACACTTATCCACATTGATCCATCCAGCTAAAATTACCATAGAGCACACCATGACCACCACAGCATCACCAACTCTTTTCAAGTGGGAGAGAAATATATAGTGAAATAATTTGTTTCGGTAATAACCACCTCCCGCAATTGATATTACTCACAATTTGAAAAACTGTTTGAATAAGGACATGCCTGATGGAGTGCTGATGTCAGAAACAGGACTAGTAGATGCACCATGATGATCCTCAGCAGCATGCTTACGGCTTTCAATTTTTTTATTCTTGTTTTGTTTATCATACACATTTTCCCTGTTGTTAACAGTGTTTCTACCTGCCATGCATATAATTAGGTTCAAAATCAACAACTTATTAAATGCCTAAGATGGTAGAGATAGTTTACTTTGTGGATCAGCAGCAGAAGGTTGTTTCCTAGATGCTTGGATTTCATCTGCCCTGCAGGTAGCCTCAGACCCTTTAACTTCATAAGGGGCAGCTTCATATTCCTGGGAAAATGAAAAAGTAATACTAATATATTATTACTACATAATTTTATGATATGCAAAATAGCGACATCTCATTTGTAGAACATTAAAAATCCTTCATTTATCCCTGAAGGAACTTACAGCTGCTGCTTCCACTGAATTATCTTTGACAAATGGATGCTCCAACAATTCCGGCCAGGTTAATCTACTTTGAGGCAACTGCTTGTCATATGCAGAATTAGCAAATAAAAGGAGGGATCAGTCAATTCAATAGCTGATGTCTAGGTAAAAAAATCATTTGGACCTTGTTAAGTAAACCCTTTAAGAAGCTCTTGAAGTTTGCGCTCATGTTTTCTGGATATTTCACAGGATCCTGCCACAGTGCATATGGAGCATATCTCAGTTTTGAGTTTTGACAATGGTAAACGAGCAAATATTTGGGAAAAAAGAGTTTACAGACCAACCTTGACAATATGCCGTATAAGCGCATAGACTGAATTTGTATAAAAAGGGGGTTGTCCAACAAATAGTTCATACCTAACCAAACAGAAAAGTTAGCTTGATTGAAGTAGATGGACTATCAAGCACAAGGAGTCTCAAGTAAAACCATGTGATATAAATCATAACACAAAGCTCCTCAATGCAGGCAAGTGTGGATGTAGCTTATAAAAGGAACAGAGCAATGCACTTGCCATAATCACTTATGGCATGTTTGGATCTCTTGCTAGCCTTGCGAGCAGGCAAGAAAAACCTTGCTAGGAGAGTTGATCTCCCTCAATAGTAAGGACATCCTTGTGCACCTTGCCTAAAAGGCCAAAAGCAAATCAAGCAAAGGAACCAAACAACCACCACCCTTGCGGATGTCATTGAGGAAATCGATAACCGTGGAACAGCAGCTATCAGCAGTGACGAGAAGGTACTGGCAATGGAGCTCCGATAGATCTCAACAAAGGTAAAGATTTGCGAGGACATGGGCGCTCGAGCTATCCTCCTCGGCGCCGGGGCTCGCCGGAGCTTGCTCTCTTCCACAGGTTCCTCCCATGGCTTCTGTTAACGCTTCCCTCTTTCTCCCCTTCCTTCTTCGCCATGCCTGGACCTCATCTCCAGTTGCTCGAGCTTGATCATGACCAAGCGCTTGCTGAACTGGTCTCTGCTTGGGATTTTTTACCTGGTGTGTCCATTCAAAATCAAATTCTAGATCGTTTTGGCTCGCCGGTGCATTTTCCCTCGTCGTCGCCTAAAGGTTCTTTTCTTCTTGTTGCCGTCTTTCGCCGTTTTACTTTCAGGCTGAACGAGTCTTCGGTGAGTCTTGCTCTCCATGCGTGTCTTGGTGGCACTCCTGCTGGTTTCCATGTTCGCTTTCTTCGTGACCGCCATTTTCGGTTCTTTGTTGCTTCCAAGCGGGTTGGTCTCTTTCTGTGCAACCTTCAGCGTTTTCTCACTAATAGCTTCAATGTCTTCATTCATCTTTGGCGGGATAGAGGCGCGGATTGGCGGCGGGAGAAAGCTAAATGGGACAACGAGGAGATTGCTAGTTGGTCCCCTCCCCACCACTCTAAGCTCCGTCGTCGCTCCAATCCTTCTTCTTGTCGCCGGAGTTGTGTTGGGAACACGCCGGAGAGGAGGATCTCGCCGGAGAGGAGGATCTCGCCGGCGAGTACCCGGCCAAACAGGAACCAAACAGAAGTAAGAACAGGATGTTTTTGGGCTGACTTATTGTCAACCCTTAACATTGGAGCTTTAGGTTCTGATCCTTGGACCTCCGCAAGCACCCTAGCCAGCCATAGTGCTTGACAAGCTGCGTTTGCTGCAGCAATGTACTCAGCTTCGCAGGTTGATTGAGCTACAACCTTCTGTTTAGTCGACTGCCATGTGATTGGACTTTCATTGAGAAAGAATATCACACCGGTTGTACTCTTCCTTGTATCCACATCACCGGCGTAGTCGCTATCACTGAAACCTGTCAAGCACACTTCCTCTTCCTTCTTTCTGCCGAACCAAACTCCCCAAGTCTTGGTTCCTTCAATGTAGCGCAGAATATGTTTCACAGCCACCAAATGGTCCTCTCTTGGGTCCTCCAGAAAGCGACTCACATACCCAACAGCAAAGGCCAAATCTGGGCGGGTATTTACCAAATACCGCAGACTCCCAACAATACTCCTATAGGCTGTGGCGTCGGCTACAGGGGGTTCTGAACTGAGTTTGCTGAGTTTCAGCTTTGTCTCCATGGGCACTTGGCAGGGATTACAACCTGCCATTCCACTTTTCTCCAAAATCTTGACAGCATAAGCACCTTGACTAAGTGAAATACCGTCCTTCTTTTGCTTAACTTCAATACCGAGATAGTAGTGGAGCAACCCAAGGTCACTCATCTTGAACGCTGCTGCCATCTCCCCTTTGAACTTCTGGATGTCACTTCTGTTGGCTCCCGTGATCACCAGATCATCGACATACACTCCAACCACCAACTGTATGTCGCTCTTCTTTCTAATATAGATAGCATGTTCTGAGGGGCTCCTTCTAAACCCAAAAGACAGCAGCGTGCTATCTAACTTCTCATTCCAAGCCCGGGGTGCTTGGTGCAGTCCGTACAGAGCCTTCCTCAGTTTGAGCACCTTGTGCTCCTGGCCAGCCACCACAAATCCAGCCGGTTGTTCCACATAGACTTCCTCTTGAAGATCTCCATTTAGAAATGCCGATTTGATATCCATGTGGTGCACCTCCCATCCTTCACTTGCTGCAAGGGCAATGAGTAAGCGCACAGAGTCCAATCGAGCCACTGGGGCAAACACCTCATCATAGTCAATACCATGCTTTTGAGCATACCCCTTTACCACCAACCGTGCCTTGTACTTGGATATGGCTCCATGCTCATCTCTTTTCACCTTAAAGACCCATTTCAAGCCAATCGCCCTCCTCCCAAGAGGAAGATCAGCAAGGAACCATGTCCTGTTTTCTTCTATGGACTCCATCTCCTCTCTCATGGCCTTCTTCCAGCTGGGACTGTGTTCGGCTTCTCTGAAAGATGTGGGCTCATCTGAGCTCACGGCATGCAGTTCCTCCAACACTCTTGGCACAAAGCCTGGTGGAGAACCCGGCCCAAGGATGTTGTCCATCTTCTTGAACCGGAGTTGTTCACCCTCATCGTAGCAAGCATCGAGGTCTTCATCGTCAACACCTGAGAGGGGAGAGACAAACTCCACTATCTCTTCCCCTTCGGATCCTCCCGGTGTCCTTGCCTCTGAGGCAAGTGGCGAAGGAGGGGGGTCTGTTCGGTGTCCGGAGGGGCTGCTCCATGCCCCCCACCAACACCCTCACCCGCCGGTATGCCCTGTCCGACGATAGTGTACTCCACCGTGAAGACATCGTCATGGTTATTCACCATGTTGGAGTCGGCCACCGTGCTCCAATCCCATTGAGCCTGCTCATCGAAGACCACATCCCGTGTCACATAGACACTCTTGGAGATGGGATCGTAGGCCCGATAAGCCTTTGTTCCCCTCTCATATCCGACGAAGATCATCTTGCGACCTCGATCTTCCAACTTCTTCAAGTGAGGCTTGGTGTTGCGGACGTAGACGATGCAGCCGAACATCTTGAGATGATGCACAGCCGGCTTCTTCCCGTACCAAGCCTCAAATGGCGTCTTCCCTTCCACGCTCTTTGTCGGGCACCTGTTCAACACATAAACAGCCGTGCTTACCGCTTCACCCCAGAACCATCCAGGGAGTTTGAGCATGCTTCTTGTGGCTGCCACAACCGTCCCATTTCGGCGTTCAACCGCGCCGTTCTGTTGTGGACTATATGGCGCCGTGAGTTGCCGGCTGACGCCATCCGCTGCGCAGTACTCCGCAAACTCGACCGAGGTGAACTCACCACCTCGATCAGTTCGGATAGCCTTCAACTTGACTCCCGAATCTCCTTCAGCTCACGCCTGAATCTCCTTGATGGCAGTCGCTGCACGATCCTTTGAAGGAATCGCGGCTACCCACATGTACCTGCTCAAATCATCCACCAACAGTAAGAAATATTTATTCCCCCTTGGTGTTGCTGGCGTGATGGGGCCGCACAGATCCCCGTGCACCAATTCCAGGAGCTTCTTCGCCCTGAACTCCGCCTGCGTGGGGAAGGAGGTGCGCCTCTGCTTACCCGCCTGGCAAGCTTCGCACACCCTCTCTACTTGGCCGATCTTTGGTAGCCCTCGGACTAGCTCCTCCCAAGCCAGCTTCCTCAGTGCAGCCATGTTGACATGGCCGAACCTCTCATGCCACCGCCACGCCACCTCGTCATCTCTTCCTCGCACCGCCATGCAGACTGGTGGTGCTATCTTGATGTGGAGCATGTACAACCGATCTTCTGCTCGCGACACCTTTGCTAGCAACTTGCCATCGGGCTCGTGGATCCTCATTGTGTCGGCTTCTATCTTGATGTGATACCCCTCCTCATCAAGTTGCCCGATGCTCAAGATGTTCGAGGTCAAGCGGGGTATGTAGTAGACTCCGGCGAAGCATCGATGATCTCTATTCCGGCACACGAATGAGACCGTCCCACGGCCCTCAATCCGAGCCACCGAGTCATCACCAAACCGAACAGTGCCTAGCACTTCCGTGTTCAGCTTTGAGAACGCGACTCTGGACCCGGACATATGATTTGTTGCCCCCGTGTCCAGAATCCACGCCTCTGCCTCATTCTCCACCTCTTTTCCGAGCTGGGTGAAGACCCTTTCTTCTTGGATCTCAACTTGAGGCTCCTCCGAGCCTCTGCATGGTGCCTGCCCTGCCAGTTGCAATGGCAGGCCGACCCTTTGTAGTGGAGCCGCCGATGACTCGGTCGGCTGTGTGCTGGCGACGGGGCTGATGACAGTTGGCAAGGCCCTGGCGACGAGGAGAGAAGCCTCCTCCTCCTTGACCGCATGGGCCTGCTCCTTCTTGGGCTTTGAGCGACACTCGCGAGCCCAATGACCCAGTTTGCCGCACCTCCTACACTCGTCTCCACCCTTGTTGGACTGTGGACCACGGCCGTCGCGCCCACGGCCGCACCCGCGTCGTCCTCCCCCTTGGCGACCATCTCCCGAGCCTCCGCTGGAGTGGTTCTCCGCCTCCTTCCTTTGCCGGGCAACCCATTCCTCCTCCGTGAGGTAGAGTCGCCCGTCGTGCTGCAGCGATCCCGGAGCATCCTCGAAGGTCTCCTCGGCTGCCTTCAACCACCCCACCAGATCCGAGACGGTGAGGGTCGACACATCAAGGAGCGTGGTGATGGCGAGCACGATCTGCTTGAATCGTGGTGGAACGCTGCGAACGATCTTCTCCACGATCTTGCTCTCCTCGATTCCCACATCGAGGGTGGCGAGCGTCGTCGCCATTCCGTTGAGGCGCAACGCGAAGTCTTTGATGGTTTCACCATCGTTGAATGTCGCCAAGTCGAACTTCCGCCGCAGTTGAACCGCAGCAAACTTCTTCACGCGGTCGTTGCCGACTCGCATCTTGAGATGGTCTTCCAGGCCTCCTTCGCCGTGTCCTTGTCGGCAATGGAGGACACCATCTCTGGTGGCACCGCGCTACAGAGAGCGTCAAGTGCCATCATCTCCTCCTGCACGTCGGCACCGCCCTGCTCGACGACGTGCCAAAGCGCCCTCGCTTTCAGCTTCACCTTCATCAGCAGCGCCCATTCGGAGTAATTGGTCTTGGTGAGGACGGGGTAGCTACTCCCGCCGCCCACCTCACGGATCACCCTCTGGACAACAACGATGTTGTTGGTGGAGCCCGAATTGACTGACGCCTGCCCTTCCATTCGGCCTCCCCGGTCCGCAAACCGGCTCTGATACCACTGGCCGGGTACTCGCCGGCGAGATCCTCCTCTCCGGCGTGTTCCCAACAAGTTGCACTTCTTCCTTGCCGGCCCGGAAACATGTTTCCTTTTCCCGTTTCCGTTCTGTGCTCCGTTTCCACCCCTCTGAGCCTGCTGGTTCAGTTCGATCACGTCGTTCTCTTTCAAATCTTCGTCCCTCTTGCTTCCCTGCTGTTTTGCCTAGCTCTTTCCTGGTTGGCAGCATTTGGGTCCCGGTTCCCTGCTCGGTTTCTCCTTCCAGGGATGCTTTGATGATCAGTCGCTGGAGATTACCCTCCCTCCTTGGCAGATTCTCTCCTCTTTGGGCTTCATGTGCGGCCAATACTGTCCCGACAGCAAGCTTACCCTGCTCAGCTCTTCCTTTGCGTGGCTCGCTCCACAAGACCTCTGCCTTGCCTATTCCGGTGTCTCAAGCTTTTCGCAGGATTAATCGTGATCTATCTCGGTGTCTTTCTCGCTGTTCTGAGCGTGTCAGGCCGTTGGTTAACATGTTTTGCCCCCCTGCCAAAGAAATGATTAATGGTTCTCAAAGGCTTTCTGTCGATGGCTCCTTTTTTTCTTCCTCTAGCTACCCTTTTTGTCCCTCTGTTGGGCCGAAAGCTCCTGGCGGTAGAAAGGGGCAAGTTGGCCCTTTCTGGTTTTGGTTCAACAAGCATAGGTGTTCCTTGAGCTTCTGTGGCTTCTCATCTTCCCCCACCTTTTTCTCTGCTTCATCCTTTTCGTCTCCCTCTACTGTGTGTCCAACCTTCTTCTCCGTCACTTCTCCTTTCCCACATCAACCTTCGACTTCTCCTCGTCTCCGCGCCATGGCCATTTCTCGGCGGACCCCATTCCTTTCCTTCCTCGCGGAGGTGGCATTTCGGATGGCGGTGGTTCTCTCCGAAAACTCCGCAATGTGATCACCATATCCGGTCAGCATATTAGGCGACATGAAGACATGGTCATTGCTGAGTGCGAGGCCCCTTTGATTCTGGTTGAACGTCACGATCTTCTTCAACAAATCAACACTCACGTCACTCAGGTTCTTCATCAACAGGTTCTTCAGTTCAGCTTATATCCGTTAGGTGTTGGCATTTTTAAACTGGGTAGCATCTTTGCTAGAGATTGGCTCGTGGAATCTGGTCCGTTCTGGGTTGGAAATCATCTGGTTAGATTTATCAAACACGATGAGGCTGTGAATCACAGGAACTCTCCTGCTTCAAGAGTTGGTTGGATTATGTTTCTTGCCTTTCCCCTGGATTTTAAAGAGACTAGCTTTCTGGAACAGATTGTCTCCTCATTTGGGAAGCTGCTATATTAGAAATCAAACGATACTAGTCTCTGTCGGGTTTTGTTGAAGGTATTATTTGACAGCACCATAGATATTCCGAGAAGTATCACTATCAAAACCTGTCACTCCTTAGCTGGCGAGGGTCGATCATGGACATTTCCCGTTTATATACTTCAGAGTGGATACGCTGACATTTTCCCCGCAGATGAAGATGATCTTCCTCCAGAGGGTGGTAATCCACATCCTTTTAATGGGGAAATATTTGCTGATGACCCAGCCTGGGTTCAGCAGTGGGTTGTTGATCAGCATTTCAATGCTCCTCTACCACAATTCCAGGCTGATGGAGCTGCACACCAAAACTTTGATCATCTGCCAGAGGACTTACCAGAAGAGGAATGGGCACCTTGGCCTGTCATACCAGAACAGCCTCAGGATATCATGCCAGATCAGCCGATGGAGGAGATTAGTGTGGATCTCTCGGCAATTTATGACCCCGGTGGCAATGACTCAATCACAATTTCGGATGTGGCTGCAGACGCGAATTTAGATCAGAACCTTGCCTTGCCGGTCAATGGTCTTCAAAACTCGATCCTGGCAAACTTGGAACAACAGGTGCTTCAACTTCAATCTGTTGTAGAGGCTCTACGCTTGTCTTCTGTCAATATTGATATGCCTGATGCTGCCTCCTGTGAAGCTGCCCTCCGAGATGACACACTCGAGCTATCCATTGAAGCTACACAAAAGAAGACCACCCCCCCGATTACCATCGTTTACAAGCATCGTCGTCGTACCTTGGAGGTGCTTTCTCCTTCCAAGGAGATGGTGGCCACCCCCCCCCCCCCTCAAAAGAAGAAAACCCAGACCTCGCAAGTTGGTCTTCGTTGAAGTGCACGCATCCGAAACAAACTTCTGGGCTTCAGGAAAGGGGTCCCTTCTCGCCAGACCAACTTGCACCACATGCAGGCAGGTCCTTCAAGTGGTTCTAAGGGTAAGGAGGTCTTAATGCCAGCAATGCCGTCACTTCAGGACTTCCTTAATGCGACGGCGGCCGGTATGTTCCACACCCCTTTATCCATTGATCAAATTCAGCACTCGGCGATTCATATCTGTGACATAGATGCAGCTTAGGTGTCCAAGGACAAGTTGTCTGCTGACCTTGGAGGGGACTCCCAGATTGTCCCATTCACAGGAAGCTCCTTCAATGGAAATGATAAGGAAAATCTTTGATTGCTGGTCACTGGTGTCGGTTGGTTATGGCTGCCGGTTCACTTTTATCTTTGAAGTCCCCTCCAGTAGGGAGGATGTTTTTGTAGTTAATGTCCCTGATGAGTTCCAACTCTCTGGTAGCAACACCCCTAGCATCTATTGCAGCAACTTGGCTCCGATCTGCTTTTATCTGAGTGGTGAGGATTCTTTTGTAGTTTGCATTTATGATGCATTCAATCCTCACGACACCCTACATTTCGTCATTGTTATCCAGAACTGGTTGGGCTCGGGGTGGCCTGGTATTTGTTTTGGGTGCAGTGTTATCTCTGATTCTCTGGGCATGCTGACAGCTGTGCTGTTGGATTATTTTGTCGGACCCTGTTATTCTGATCGTTCTTATGGCTAGCAGTAGATCCTGGCAAATTCTGAATTGGAACGTTAGAGGTCTCAATTCCTCTAACAAACGTCTAGCTCTCAAATCGTTGCTTCTGGACAGAACTTTTGTTATGTTCTGCATTTAGGAAACTAAGTTACAAGTCATTGATCACTCTACGCTTAGAAAGTTGGCCCCTAGGCGCTTCGATAAATTTGCATACAGTCCCTCTCGTGGATCTTTTGGGGGAATTTTGGACAGTTGGATGGGCTCACGCTTCACTGGACAGATTATTGATTCAACTAATTTCCAAATCTCAATTAGCTTTACGTCATTGCTCAACGGACAAAATTGGTTTCTTTCGGTAATATATGGACCATGTAGAGAACCGGATCGTGGACTTTTCATTAACTGGCTCGCCACTCTAAGGATCGAGGGCGATTCTAACTGGATGTTTCTAGGGGACTTTAATTTCTACCGTTATTCTCACAACAGAAATAAAAGCAATGCCAATTTTTCAAATATGCAAACGTTTAACAACTGCATCAGTGCACAAGGTCTACTAGAAGTACCTCTTTCAGGGCGTCAATATACTTGGAGTAATATGCAAAGGGATCCCCTTTTGGTACAATTAGATTGGTGCTTTACATCAGCAAATTGGGTTTCTGTCTTCCCAGTTACAACTCTTTCGACTCTGGAACGCTTCATATCAGATCACGTTCCCTGTGTTGTGCGGATTGATTGCAGAGTACCTAAATCATATGTCTTTCGTTTTGAAAATCACTGGACTTCCCTGCCAGGATTTAAGGAAGTTATTAACAATGGTTGGAATAGTATTCCACAACAGATTGATCCTGCGGTGGCAATCTCCTCCAAATTTACCAAGTTAAAGCAGATCCTCAGGCGTCGAGGCCGTCATCTTCATTCTTTGGATCATCTCCTGAAGGCCTGCAGAGCAATTCTTCTCTTTATTGATCTCTGTGAGGATCACAGACAACTTACTGGACCGGAATCCAACTTTAGAAGGATTCTCAAAGATCACATTATTTCCCTTCTACAGCGGCAACAGTTGTATTGGAAGCAACGCTATACTGTTCGTTGGACCAAATTTGGAGATGAAAATACGAAATTTTTCCACGCAGCGGCGACTGATCGTTTTCGGCACAATATGATCTCATCGCTCTCTCTTCCTAATGGACAAGTAATAAGCTCCCATGCGGACAAAGAGGCGTTTCTCTTGGATACTTTTCTAGATAGAATGGGCTTCTCTTCCAACCGGATTATGCTTTTTAATCTCTCTGAACTTATCTCCCCGTTGCCGGACTTGGAACAGTTAGCTGCCCCTTTTACTCTTTCTGAATTGACCAAGGTAGTTCTCTCAATGCCTTGTAGTAGAGCCCCCGGGCCGGATGGCTTCAATGGCCTATTTTACAAGTTTGCCTGGGACACTATCAAGTTTGATTTTTTCAGGCTTTGTCAAGCGTTCTATCACAGCAATACGGATCTCAGTCCGGTAAACAATTCATTCATCATTCTGATCCCGAAAAAAGGCAGTCCTACCTTTATCAATGATTTTAGACCAATTTCCTTGGTTCACTCGGCAATCAAAATTATTACCAAGCTCATGGCAAATAGATTACAACCATTAATGTCTCGAATAATTCATCAAAATCAATATGGTTTCATTAAAGGGCGCTCTATTCAGGATTGTATAGCTTGGACTCTTGAGTATACCCACTAATGTCACCACAGCAAGCATCCAACTATCATTCTTAAGCTTGATTTTGAAAAAGCCTTCGACACTATTGAACACTCCACGATCATCTCCATGATCACACATTTGGGCTTTCCGGCAAGATGGGTTGATTGGGTCAATTCCCTCTTTCATTCAGCTCACTCGGCAATACTTCTCAATGGGTGTATTGGAAAAAATTTCAAGTGCAAAAGGGGAGTTAGACAAGGTGACCCTCTATCGCCTCTTCTCTTTGTTATCGCGGTGGATCTTCTACAATATATCTTAAATAAGGCTGCGAATTTGAGGATTATCTCTGCGCCACGTTGTCACCATCTCGAGGATTTTCCCGTCATTCAATATGCTGACGATACAATCATCTTCCTGGATGCCACTCAAAGGAACTTATTTGCACTTAAAGCTATATTGCATTCTTTCTTCTTGTCCACGGGGCTCAAGATCAATTTTCTAAAATCCAGTCTCGTTCCGATAAACATAGATGATTTGGAGGCAGACATTTTATCCAATACTTTTGGCTGCTCGAGGGGAAGTTTCCCTTTCACCTATCTTGGCATTCCTTTGGGCATCAAGAAACCGAGATTTCAGGACTTCAATTCATTGATTTCCAAGATGGAGCGCAGGCTAGCAGCAACATCCTACTGGCTCTCCTTTGCAGGCAAAATTCAATTGGTAAATTCAGTTCTGTCAGCAATGCCCACATTCTTCATGGGAGTCCTCCGTCTACCGGCAAAGATTATCTCACTTCTGGATAAAGCTCGACGGAACTGTGTTTGGAGGGGTTTTAACACAACTTACGGCAGCCTCTAATTGCTTGGAACAGGATGTGCCAACCAAAAAGAACTGGGGGGCTGGGTATTATCAATCTTCGGATTCAGAACACTGGCTTATTACTGAAACATCTAGACAAATTTGTTAACAAGCAAGACATTTCGTGGGTTACATTGATTCGGGCTACTTATTATAACTCTGGGAAGCTTCCCCAATTTCTGAGCTATCGGGGCTCCTTTTGGTGGCGTGAGATTCTCAAGCTCTGGCCTCTCTTTCGTGCCATTGCTAAACCTTCGACTGGCAATGGCGCCACTATTGCCTTTTGGTCTGATATTTGGCTTTCCCACCCTCTGGAGACTCTGCTTCCCCATCTTGCATCATTTGCCAAATCACGGAAAGTCTCGCTTGAAAGCATGCTACATCTTCAAGACATCTCTTCGCATTTTTTCCTCCCCCTATCTCCGGAAGCCACAGAGGAATTACAGCAGTTAAGGAATGCTTTAGGGGCCCTTAATTCCTCCAATCATGCTCTAGACTCTTGGAGCTATATATGGGGCTCTGTCCTTTTCAAACCACAACGATTTTATCAGAGATCCTTTGACACAGCAGGAGCCGATCCGATCTTCTCCTGGCTTTGGCGCTCTCGCTGCTCCAACAAACTTCGCATCTTCTTCTGGCTTCTCATTCATGATCGTCTCAACACGCGTGACATCCTCCTTCGCAAGCATATTGCCCCTAGCAATGCGGATGCTAACTGCATCCTTTGCCGGAATAACGCTCGTGAAACCTCTGTTCATCTATTCTCCGCATGCAGTTTCAGTATGTCGTGTTGGGCTCGCATTGGTTTGTTCTGGACGGCTGGCACTTTGGCCTCTACTTTGATTAACACTTGCCGACGGGATAGCTCGTTGCCCTTTATTCGAGAAGTAATAATGGTTGGCTCCTGGTCACTTTGGTTGCTCCGCAACCATGGTATTTTTCGACGACAGCAGCCATCTTGTGCGGCTTGGTTGGACCTACTCAAGAAAGAATTGTTGTTACAATCACACCGCTTCAGACCGATGATTAGGGAGTCGGTGCATGTTTGGCTAAACCTTCTTTAGTGAGCTCTATGTCGTTCCTTTTCTTGTTTGCTAGTCTGATCCTACGTTCTGTAACCTCTCTTGTACTTTGGTTAATTTTATTTTGGCAATATATATAACCTCAGTAGGAGCCTCTCCTACTGGTTATTCTCAAAAAAAAAACCACCCTTGCTAGCCAATGCTACACAAGCACAGCAGGTAGGGGTGGCAACGGGGCGGGGCGGGGCCGGGTTGATCAATAGCAGCCCCGAACCCGGCCCCGGTAGGACCCGGCCCCGTTAGCCCCGCGGGTTGATTTCCCCACCCGAACTCGGACCCGCCGGGTCCCCGCAAACCCAGCGGGTCCCCGCAGACCCGCTTTTACATTTTAAAATATATATTGGGAACCCGATAATCGTCTTTATTGCCGCAAGTTGGGGAGCCGGGACAGCAACACGGTGGGTATGAGTCATGGGTTTAGTGGTTGAGGACTTGAGAATTGCTAGGATTTTTTTGTATCATCACATATTCGGTATTTGGGCTACACATATTGCATTTTTTTCTCCTAAGTCGGGGACCCGCGGGGACCCGTGGATCAAAAAATAAACCCGGACCCGCCCCACTCTTATACGGGGCCCCGACCCGGCAGACCCGCGGGGGAAAAATTGGCCCCGACCCCGGCCCCATAGGGGCGGGTCCCCGGACCCGTCGGGTGTATTGCCACCCCTACAGGCAGGAGAACTAAACATACCCTTAAGCAACAGACCGAGCAAATGAGTTATTCATTAAAAAATGCATGGACATCTCGATATAGTAAAGTAAAGAGAACAAATCTAGGCATCACATTCAAGCAATTTATGTGTTATTAAGACACGAGTATTATGTGTCTTATTTGCATCCCCTGAGAACATCTGGCATGTTCACCAAACTGTCTTAACTCTTACGGTAGTAAGGTGAAAACAAATTGAAATGGACTGTGTTTCACACTCTTCATACCATGCTTGTGCTGGAGCATGTTTGCAATCACAAATATATGTTGGCTTATTTTACTTATCTAAACAATGTTTGTGACTACAAGGCCTAGGACTCTATGAGTAACACAAAAGGAAACATGAAAATATGACACTACGCATACACAATACAGTGATAGGAGCTTTTTTAGTAACAGCATCAGTACAAAATAATAATCCACGTACAAGATGACCCCAAGGGACCATAAATCTGCTGTGTGGTTATAAGGTTGTTCCCTTACAAGTTCTGGAGCCATGTATAGAGGTGTTCCTGTGTGGAACAAGAATGTTTAGTAAAACAGGCAGTTGACAAAAGAACCTCGAGAATAACATCAACAAAATCATTCCATATGAGTTATCATAGACCACAATAATCTAAGAAAGAACCAGTAAGGACTAAGGACCAAGGAGACATGTTCAATCCATCAATCAAAAGCAGATATCATAGTACTTCAAAATATGGTGTACAGTAATGGCTGTTCAGGAAGAACTGTGTCTAGGCCCTAGGGTCAGTATAAACTCAACTCCAAATTCCACTATCAGAAACAATCAAACAAACTATTCGGATAATAAAGGACGCCAAAATACTACTCCCTCTGTATAAAATTATAGGTCTTATATTCTCAAGATTCTTGTAGAAAAATATAGGGTGCACATTTTCCAAAGCAACTTTTATGGGTTGTTTACCTCTAATACCCCTAATTTTATAGGTTATTATAAACTCATGCAAGTCCAACTAGAGTATTGCTCTATTAATTATGGTTATTTTTGTAAAAGAATAGGATCTATGTTGCCCGGATACGTGGATACGGATACGGATACGCGATACCGCGATACTTCGATACGGCATTTTCCAAAAAACATGGATACGGCGATACGTGTGTGTATATATATATATAACAAGTTAACACACAGAAAAATAATAACATGAATCTATGATCCACTATTACTATCCATCAATCTACGAATTAAATTCACACAAAGTCACAAACAAATAAAACACAGTACTAAACTACTAATAAAATCACTAAATCAGAACTCAAATCACTATAAGTACTCAGCGCTTGGAAAACAAATACTGAAAAAGTGAAAAAACAGATCTGCTCAGTGCTCACTTGCTCACTGCGAAGGATGGCGGCGTGCACGGCGCTGGTGGCGCTGGTGGCGTGCGCGGCGCTGCCGGCGACGACGACGGCGAACAAGATCTCCGTCAACTGGGCGCCCAACACCAACTACACCGGTGCGAACCGAGCGCGGCTCGCCTAGCGGGCTGGAGCTGGACTGCTGGAGGCTGGAGCGGCGTCGTCGGCGTCGTCGGCGACTTGGCGTGCTCGACTCCGGCAGGGCAGCGAAGACCGAAGAGCCTCGCCTCCAGCTCCAAGCGCGCGGCCGCATGAGACCGACCGCGAAGGGCGGCGCGACGGCGACTGGCGGCGCGGCGGCGACTCTAGGGCGACGCGAGACCGCGAGTTAGGGCACAGCCGCACAGGTATAGGGGTCGGGGGAGGTCACGAGCTGGGCGTCGGCCAATTTTCTCCCTCTGTTTGCCGTATCCCGCGCCGGCGAGCCGTATCAGATACGTATCTGGGTTTTTTATTTTTTTGGAAAATCAAAAATGGCAGGATACATACCGGATACGTATCCGGCCGTATCGGATACGTATCCGTATCCGGAGACGTATCCGATACGGGTACGCAGGATTTGAGGGGTATCCGAGCTTCACAGAATAGGATTTCTTGGTATAATAGCCTAAAAACTATGACTGAATATTGTTCTACAGAGGGAGTACTGTAATACAGAGGAAAATTAACATGAATATTGTTGGGTTGCATGTATATTGGAAGTTTTATGCTTAGTTACTATTAATTGGGGGAATATCATGTTGATGTTCATTCGGTACTGTCACTAGCCAATATATGGCAGTATGAACAGATTTACAGGAACATCTGGAGGTACATAGAAATTGAAATATACTCAAAGACACACACATACTTTAACTACAAAGCAGGACATATTTTACAAGAAGCTCAGCTAGAATGCAAAGATGAAAAGTACCTTTTATAGAGCGCAACACAACAGTATTTGCTGACATGGCACGAGCAAACCCAAAATCACATAGCTGTGAATAAGGCAAACAAATGCAATTTTTAAACATAAATATACATAATAAATGAGAAAAATAATAGTAGGACAATAAACTTATCCAATTGCATAAATTTGGCTCTAAGGTAAGGATAGTGGTTATTGGTATAAAGATTTTTTTTACAAACATGAATAGATAGAACTATGAGCGACACATAGGCTTTTGTGCTGAAAAAAAGATGGAATCAATTATTACATTGAACCGTGGGAATCAGATATAAGATTATGTGCAACATAGTTGTCATGGCATCACCTAATCGTCACCTAATTGACAATTAGGCATCGAGGTGGCCGCCTCATCCAATATGGTGTCCGCTTCAAGGGATTAGGCATCCTACAGACGGCAAATAGCTCCATGAGGACGCCAAACGGCGGCAGCGATGGAGTGCTTGGAGAAGGTCAAAGCCCGCTTCAACCACTGGATCCGCGCCTCAGCCACTGGATCCGCACTGCTGCCACCGCCGGGGCAGTGCACCACCCGCGTGTTCTGCGTGGGGGTCAACCTTTGAGAGAGAATATGAGAGGGAAGAGAGATGCAGAGAGCCAGAGAGAGGATGTGTGGAGACTAGAGAGAGTGAAAGAGTGTGCCTGGGTTGAAGCTCCATCTTGTTTATCACGTATACGGATTGGGAGGGCAACAATAGAACTAAAAGCTCAGGGACAAAAATTGTAATTATGTAGATGCTAGCCTAGATGTTGGCATATTTACAGAATTAATAATAAGCTCATATAGTTAATTGAAATTACTGAATTATAGAAAGCCAGAGAGATACTATATACAGAGAATGGACTACGAGAGAAAAGCTTGGTGTTGTGCCAACTGCCAAGTGTTAGCCAGAGTAAATGCTGGCACAATTTCTCTTATTACCATATTAACTTATCAGTTGATCTCCCATTTAACTGATTAATCTCTAATCCTTGGCCAATCATTGATTTTTCTAACACTAAGTATTAGTGACTTGCAAACATTAATCTTGCTAGTAGCTATGTAGATTGTAGTATTAGTGACCTAAGTAGTATCAAGTGATAATGAATTGATATGTTTTCATGTTTATTTCCAACATAATGTTGCAATTGTGCAATATTGTTATATTGCTGCCATGTCATTTTTGTGAAGTGAGTATGACGTCGCCTCACCGCACGCCATACTTGCCTAAAAGGTGTGAAGGTGGCCTGGCGCCTCGCCTTGCCGTGCCACCGTAACAACTATGATGTGCAATGTATAATACTATCAAATATCAATGAAGAAAATAGTCTGAAAATGGTATAACAAAATGAACTTCTTTTGTCTAATACAAATTGCTCAGCTAATAGAGAAAAGAGGATCACCATTGTCAACATAGATATGGCATAGGATGTACCTTCACAACAGATCCTTTTCCAATAAGGATATTCTGAGGTTTCATATCCCGATGAATAATACGATTGGAGTGCAAGTAATGTAATGCCTTTACCTGAAATGAGGGGCACGTTGAAATCATTCAACCAAAAAAGGCTGGTATGGTGTGTAAGAAGCAAGATAATTTGAGTGCATACCAGCTGCTTAGCAATTGCTTGAACTTGTTCTTCTGGAAGGCATTTATCATCCTCAAGCACTTCAAAAAGTTCTCCCTGAACAACCATTATATATGAAGTTTAGCCAATTAAGTCCATTACTACTCATTGGTGTGCAATCACACGGTAAATCATGTTCTTGTGTACCTGAGCAAACTCTGTGACAACACAAAATTCCTGAGGGGTTTCAAAAGCATCGATCATTTCAATTATATTATCATGTTTGAGCTTCCTCAGAATCTAAAAAAGGATGGTAGCAAACGATAAGATGGTATCATGAGCCAAGAAGCGCTGTATTAAGCTGTAAAAGTAAAATCATTTCTAACTAGTGTAAAGTTCTAGATATATGAGATATTCCATGTCTTTGGAAACTAAAACCAAGCAACATTTGGGAATTCCAAGGTGTTGTACGCATTACTTTCACGACATTCACTAAAGCATGGGGAGAACTCATCATGACCTCCAATAAATTCCATCTGCAAGATAAATTCCAGCCCATTCCCAGCTAAAACAGTCCAAAAAGGCAGGGGAAGATTGAGACCATTGACTCCCTGACACTAGCAATAGCATCTCCCAGGTGCCGTTGCAAGTAGAGATGAATTTGTATAAATTTTCCCAAGTAGACAAATTAGTAGAGGTGATTACCTCAATCTCCTGCCTTAGATTGTGTATATCTTTGTCAGTCTTTCCATGCTTGAGGATAAACTTCATGGCAACTGTCTGAGACAAATTTAAACAGAAGCAATCAAACTCTATAGGGAAACCAGCCACTCCAAAAAAACATTCCATTTCGGCGTATGAGCGGAATCCAGAATACGAACCTGTCGAGTGTACTTACGCCTCCCCTTGTACACCTTCCCGAAAGAGCCCTCCCCGACGAGCTCGATGACATGGTAATCTTCTATCCCCATCACTCAACAGGCTTAAAAACCCTAGATACAGTCCACACCGCGACGATCAATCGGAAAAATCAAGCCCGGAAAGAGCAGCTGAAAATCCAGAAATGGCGGTGTGGGAGCATTCTCACCAGGGATCGGCCACCCGCCGCAGGAGCAACTCGGGTTGACGGAACCCTAACGGCAAGAAAAAGACAGGTTAGTGTAGGCAGGGTGTGATGGGGTAGCTGGTGGAGGCGCGGAGAGCTCACCGGATCCAGTCGTCGGAGATGAGGAAGAAAAACGAGGCGGGCCTTATCTTGCTGGACGGAGAGGGGGCCGTCAGGGGAGGAGCTCTTCGTAGTGAAGGACGTCGGGGCCCGGGGGCGGATCTCGGCGGAGGGCTACCGCAGCTCGACGGATCTGGTCGCCTCAGCGGGGAGGGAAGGGAGCTGATGGATACGGCTATGGTCCCTACATCGTTGGTTAATCCCTTCTTTTCTAGGGTTCAAATAATCTTCCCGCTCGGTGCTCGAATTTCGAATTCTAAAGGCGTTGCGGGTAAAAATTGGATCGTTTTTTCGAGAAAGAAAAAACTAAACAACTCATTTCTTAATCTGGGCTAGGTTGTAGGCACACACAACTCGGCCCGTTTAATAATTTAGGAGCTCTAATTATTTGTGGCATATCCGCTCCGTGATTGTTTAAAACAACTCTACTATCATTCTCAATTCACACCCTTAGAATAATAGGATCTAAAATAAGATACCTATATATGATATGGGTCGCAATAAAAGAAATGGGTCTCGCACCCAAAAGTGTCGGTCTCTAACAGAGAAGACAGAACATGAATATATGGTGGGATTAGTTGCACGTGAAGAGAAGCAAAAAGATCATATTTTGGGTTCCGCCTTACCTCTTACCTAAAATTGGTATCATGTTTGCTTACTCTATTGGACCCAGATTTTATAAACAAAAGCTAAATAGAACATCCATTTTTAAGTTTAGGTATCATAATGGGTATGTTGTTGGAGACAGCCTTACTTTTGATTTGAGTTCTGCTTTGGAGATGTTTGTTTTTTGGGGTTCTACTCCATCCATGGCTCTCAAAATAGAACCCTTATTTTCAATTTTCATCGCTTATTCACACACTATGCATAAGTATTTGAGTAAAGCATAATACATAATAAATTATTTATTATTTAATAACGAATAACTAAATTTAAATTTTTAAATACAAATACAAATATTCAAATTTAAATATAGGATCATAATCATCTATCGTATTAAACAACTAGCTAACGTTATGTAGCGTCCACAAATGTTCCACAAGATCATCTTGAAGTTTCTCATGTTCTTATATATCTTCAATTTTCATGTGTATCTTAAGAAACTTCGACAACACAAGCGGGTTACGGTGGGCGGGTAGGCCGAGCTGGCTGTGGCGCCCAAGGGAAAGGTCGATGTGAAGCCTGCACATGTGACAACAGACCGTAGGGAGCACGTGTGCCTACGTGGCGTGGATGAGAGTTGGGATAGGGGGCCTCGGGATGAGGGTCTAGTGGCCTCTTTTGAGACCTCCTATTTTTTAGAACTGAGTAGAGGTCCTCCTAGAGCTCGATTTTTCTCACGGGCTCTCAAAAATAAGTTTGAGGACTTGAGTAGGGGCCCTGCTGGAGTTGTTGTTAGATAGTTGGAGGGATGAATTTAGGTGTAATTATCTTATTTATGGTCTATTTGGTTTGCAACCACAAATTGTCACGGCTCGGCTTAAGTAGCAACCACACTTGTGGCTAGCCATATTTTGTGACAAAAGTATGGTGTTTGGTTTGTAAGTAACTTGTGACAAAAAAATATAGTTGTTCTTTGGATTGATGTCAAAAAATTGCTATTGATAGCAAAAAATGACATTAATGGCTAGATTATCAAAATATCAATTTTTGGTGATTTGGGGCGAAAATACACATGTCCAGGGTCTGTCCGAATCCCTACAGAGCCGAAGCCCATCAGGCTATGGGCTCCGAAAGCCTCCAACCATTCCATGGGCTTCGGCCAGGAAGCCTTCGAAGGCCCACGCTGCCGAAGCTTCGGAAGCCTTCGGAGGCCCACGCTGCCGAAGCTTCGAAAGCCCACGCTGTCGAAGCTTCGGCCCGAGAGCAAGCCTCGACGGGCCTGGCCGAAGCCCACGCTATCGAAGCTTTGGCCCGAGGAGCAAGCATCAACGGGCCTGGCCAAAGCCCACGCTGTCGAAGCTTTGGCCCGAGGAGCAGGCCTCGACGGGCCTGGCCGAAGCCCACGCTATCGAAGATTCGGCCCGAGGAGCAGGCCTCGACGGGCCTGGGCGAAGCCCACGCTGTCGAAGCTTCGGCCCGAGGAGCAGGCCTCAACGGGCCTAGCCGAAGCCCACTTCGGTAGAGATAGAGCTGTTTGCATCGTCAGCTCAATCTCTATCTCTACCTGGCCGGATTAATAGTAGATTAGATTAGAGTCAACCCTCTATAAATAGAGAGGACTGGCCGGCGTGGAGAACCCCCCCCCAACTCAAACCAAACCAAAGTCATGCTTTGATCGTACCTTTACTTTTCTGTACCTCTTCGTGGGTTTTCCTGGAAGCCCTCCGTCCACCGCTACAAAACAGTGGTAAGCCTTGGTACTTCGCCTGTGAAGTCCCCGTTAATCTACGTAACAGATTGTTATCGCCTTGTTACTTCGCCTGTGAAGTATCCAGTGAGATTTGATGAAGAGGAAGAAGACGTGGACTGCTTGGAGTAGCTCTTCTCCATCTCGGCGAAGAAGGCCTTGTCGCGCTTCTTGTTCTCTCGCTGGTAGTCCTTCAGGGCCTTCTTGAAGAATCGGGTCTTCGGCTTGCCCTTGTTGAAGGATGAGCTCTCATGCTTGCCGGAGTCGTGGAAGCTGCCACTGGTGCCCTTCTTGTATCCATTGCGCTTGGGGCAGTCGGCGATGAAGTGTCCTGGATCACCACACTCAAAGCATCCGGATTTTGTGCCGTGTCTTTTGAACATTCTCTTGTCATAGACACGACGCACCCGGTTGTTGAAGAGACACAAATCATCATCTCCCAAAGACTCAAGCTGGTCCTCAGTGATAGACATCAAGGAGAAACCAGCACAGCTCACAGCAGAGGGATCAACAGAAGGTGTAGCAAGGGCCAAGGATTTTGATCCAGAACCAGTGAGATTTGATCTCAGCTGGATATCTACCTTGGTGGCCTTCAGCTTGCTAAACAACTCAAAAATGGTCAAGGTATCGTAAGAAGTGCTCTCAACGATAGAGGATACCTTGATCTCCCAGATATTTGGGTCCAAGGTATGGAGAACCTTGAGCGCCTGCTCGTGATCTGAGACTAACTGAGCACCCTCAGCCTTGTTGTCCCGAAGCTTGTTAATGATCGATTGAAAGCGACCAAACAAAGCTTCAACAGATTCACCCGGCTTTTGTGTGAAGTTCTCGTACTCACGCCGGTAGGTCTGATAGAGCCGAGCCTTGACCTGAGCTGTTCCCTCATGGTGTGCCTTGAGGGTAGCCCAGATCTCTCTCGCAGTGGAGAGATGGCTCACACGCTCAAACTCAGTGGGACCTAAACCAGAGAAAAGAATGTTCACAACCTTACTGTTGCTCAGATGCTGAGCAATGATACCGGCAGTACCCTGCTCAGTGACTGGCAATATGACAAACGTGGTGTGAACGCAAATGTCCCAAATGTCCGAACCCTGGCTCATGAGATAGGCTCGCATGCGAGTCTTCCAATAGTTATAGCCATAGGCTTCCAAGGACGGGACCTTGCCAGGAGAAGTCATGGTCACTACTGGGGTTTAGAACCGGTTAAGGTATGGAAAAACCCTAACCTCGCTCTGATACCACTTGTAGGACCGAAAGTAGCGACCAGAGGGGGGTGAATGGGCGCCTTAAAAATTCTTTCGAATCAATGGCCTGTTCCCAATACCCAACGCACCTCAAGAGACTAAGCAGCAGAAAATAAACAGAAAGTCTAAGTCTAAAGGTATCTAACCTAGAAGCAACTGATGACAAACAGAGAACTATCAAAGAAGTGCAACTAGGTAGATAAACAAAGTAAGTCAGGCATAAACTTCCCAATGAAATGATCTAAGTATATGTAAAATGAAATGAGAAGTTACTGTTCAGATTTGTCTCCTGTTTGAAACTTGGCAAAGCCTGCTTTGGAGGTTGGTGACGAAGCCTGCTTCGGAGGTTGGTGACGAAGCCTGCTTCGGAGGTGAGTTGCGAAGCCTGCCGAAGGCTGTTGTGGAAATGCCGAAGGTGTTTTGGTCTAGCCTAGTTCGAAGTGGCAAGAAGTGAAGTATGCTTCGAAGCGAAGTATAACAACACCGGAGCCTGCTTCGAAGTATGTACTTCGAAGGCAAGGCTTCGGACACAGCTTCGAACGGAGTGCTTCGAACCTAAACCTTCGAACAGAGAACTTCGAATGCAACACACAGACGGACTACCTTCGAACGAAGAAGCGAAGCCTGTCACACGACAGAGGCACCAAATTCGAAGCCTACACTCTACCTTCGAAAAGAGCAAGCTTCGAAAAGAGAAGCGAAGACTGACACGCCACAAGGAAATCAAAGCGAAGCTTAGCAGATCGGCAAGCTTCGAAGTCAACTTCGAAACCTATTGAAGTGTGGACTTCGAACAGCTAGGGCCGGAGTACCTTCGCACTAACGTTCGAAGTATGCAATGATGTCCGTTAAAAAGGTACTTCGACACAAGACTCACAGAATACAAAAATGCACTTCGAAGTTCGAACGAAGCCTTTGAGTGTCTCCGATCGAAGCCTGCCTCACGGAGCTGAGGGGCTTCAAACTAAGACGTTGGCTTCGCCAGGAAACAGCCAGAAAAGTTTCTAGAGCCTGTCAACTTCGATCGAAAAGCTACGCAGTAGAAAGTGAAAAGCTGGCACAGAGAGTACTGTAGCTACAGTAGCAGTACTACTTGCAACAGCAAGAACTAGTACTACTTCTTCAAGAAGAACACACGCAACAGAGAATCTTCTGAAGCCTCAAAAATCATGGAAAAACTTGCTGTGCGAATGAAATGAAGTCATTAAAACTCTGTAGTTGCTGCACACGATTTGGGAATAGAACCTTCACTGCAACAATAAATGCAAGGCAACAAAAACAGGGGCAAATACTCCCTGGCGGCGCAAGCAAGAATAGGAGAGGAGAGAGACAAAGCAAGAAACAAAAAGTGACCCAAAGGAGTAGTATTGATTTCAGCCAAAAGGGTAGTCCAAACCCTAGGGATTGGGGTCCTATTTATAGGCTCCCAATGCTAGGAACATTCCATCTGCCCCTTAGGGTTTTTACAGACGCAAGAATAAAGGAAAAGACTCTACTGCCTTTAGGTATTTTTACAGACATGACTGACTGACTGTGGGCCTAGAGTTACAGATGACTTATCCAGAAGCTAAGCTTTCGTAGCGACTACGGCTTCTCTTCTGGACAGTCGGATACAAGATCGACGGTTGTCAGTTTTGCGCCGAAACTAACAAAGCCTCCACCGACTTTGCACCAGGTACCCGGATTGGGCCGGCCCGATTCCGCAGCTCTCTCAGCCCGGCAATCACTCACCGCCCGTGTACCTGAGTCAATCCTGGTCAACAGCCCAGTGGGTCTTCTGCTGCTCCTGGCCCATGTACCCGAATTGGGCCAGTCCGACTTCGCAGCCTCCTCTGCCCGACAGTCGCTCGCTGCCCGTGTACCTGAGTCACACGCGGCCCATGAAACAGCAGATCTCTTCTTCTTTTGTCCCCTTTGACTATCGTTGACAATGACTCATCACATCTGGAGCCATGAGGCCCATGCTATTCAGCATGGCTCCTCACACGCTATCGAAGCTTCGGCCCGAGGAGCAAGCATCAACGGGCCTGGCCAAAGCCCACGCTGTCGAAGCTTTGGCCCGAGGAGCAGGCCTCGACGGGCCTGGCCGAAGCCCACGCTATCGAAGATTCGGCCCGAGGAGCAGGCCTCGATGGGCCTGGGCGAAGCCCACGCTGTTGAAGCTTTGGCCCGAGGAGCAGGCCTCAACGGGCCTAGCCGAAGCCCACTTCGGTAGAGATAGAGCTGTTTGCATCGTCAGCTCAATCTCTATCTCTACCTGGCCAGATTAATAGTAGATTAGATTAGAGTCAACCCTCTATAAATAGAGAGGACTGGCCGGCGTGGAGAACCCCCCCAACTCAAACCAAACCAAAGTCATGCTTTGATCATACCTTTACTTTTACCTTTACTTTTCTGTACCTCTTTGTGGGTTTTCCTGGAAGCCCTCCGTCCGCCGCTACGGAACAGTGGTAAGCCTTGGTACTTCGCCCGTGAAGTCCCCGTTAATCTACGTAACAGATTGTTATCGCCTTGTTACTTCGCCTGTGAAGTATCCACTAATTTGCGTAATATATTGCTACCTTCGCCACCCGTGTAACACCTCACAAGATTCGGTCCTAAGGCCGAATTGGTACTTCGCATCATCCCTTTTGCAGGTTCGCACGTTCGGAGCCCCTTCGCCGGAGGTGTTCGGAGCTGAGAGATCGGTTCCGGAGGTCCCAGGACATCCTTTGACAAGACCGGAGGCTTTGACAACAGGCTTCGCCAGCATACTTCGTCGTGACAGGCTTCGCCACGAACATACTCTCCACCAGACGAAGTTGCACCCGCGTGTGGCCTTCGCGCCACTACTCTGTAATTCGCTGCATCGGAGGTCGCACGCCAAACCCCGCTGTTCGGAGGTGATCACCGTGTTCAGATTCGTTCGGAGTCTACCTTCGACCGGATCCGTCCGAACACCGAAGCACCCTTCGGCGGAGCACTTCGCACCAGACGCCGAAGGTACCCATCGGCGCACCCTTCGCATAAGACTTCGAACCAGGAGGACCCCGATTGGTTTACTGATTTTAACCTGTCTAAACCATTTCTTTCGGCTAGTTGGATTATTTTGTGTAATCTGGTTACCTGGTGACTCCACCCCCCTTATCACTATTAAGGGTAGTCGGAACGCGGCGTCGGTACTATGTCACGCTTAGGCCCATCCCTAAGTATCCGTGCACTTTTGGATCGCCGGACTGACCCAAGTGCGGGGCACGTTTTCGTGTCAACACACTTTTTGGCGACTCCTGAGGAGCCATGCTGAATAGCGTGGGCCTCATGGCTCCAGATGTGATGAGTCATTGTCAACGATAGTCAAAAAGGACTAAAAAGAGAGAGATGATCTGCTGCGTCTGGGCCGCGTGTGACTCAGGTACACGGGCAGCGAGCGACTGTCGGGCAGAGGAGGCCGTGAAGTCGGGCTGGCCCAATCCGGGTACATGGGCTAGGAGCAGCAGAGGATCCACTGGACTGTTGACCGGGATTGACTCAGGTACACGGGCGGTGAGCGATTGCCGGGCTGAGGGAGCTGCGGAATCGGGCCGGCCCAATCCGGGTACCCGGTGCGAAGACGGTGGACGCTTTGTCAGTTTCGGCGCAAAACTGACGACCGTCGATTTCGGATCTGACCGTCCTGAGGCGAAGCCGTAGCTGCTACGAAAGCTCCGCATCAGGACAAGTTACCTTTATTTAGGTTTTTACTATTTTGCCTTTAGGCCCACAGTCTGTCAGTCGAGTCTGTAAAAAACCCTAAGGGCATTTCGGTCTTTTCCATTTTTATTTAGCGTCTGTAAAAAACCCTAGGGGTATTTCTGCATTTTCCCATTTAATGGGCTGCCTATAAATAGGCCCCAATAGCCTAGGGTTAGGGCACCCATTTTTAATACACTTTCCAGATTTCTGAAATTGGTGGGTCATTTTTCCTTCCTCTTCACTGTTCTTCCGCCGCCGCCAGGATTCATTTTCTCCTTTCACCGAGAGTTTTTTTTCATTCACTCGGCGCATCTCGTTCGTGCTTCAATAGCCGTCGTGGTCGCTTGGTCACCAGGACCCGTGGCTGGCGTGCGAACAGCACTTGAGTGCTTCTCTTCCGTGCGGCGTGCGCAGCAGGAAGACCACGTGAAGCCGGCAGCTAGGCTGTATAGTGCTAGCGATTGCAAGGCTCGGGGAAGAAACCAGAAGGGGCTGGTTGGCTTTCGACAGGACCTCCAGGCGCACGCAAATCAAGGCTTCGGCATGTGACCAGGCGAAGGAAGCAAAGAAAAATTACATTGCACGGTAAATCCTGTTTGCCTCGTTTTGCGTGCATTTGCTATTACTTTGTTGTTTTTAATCCTCTGTTTAATCCTTTGTATCGTGAGTACTGTAGCTACGAACAAGAAGTACTGTAGCGTGAAATACTATTGCTTCGTAGTACTGTTGCGGCATTTTTCTAAAGCTCCGGGGTCTGTTTCATTCAACGTATCAAACCAAACCATGATTAGTACTAATTGCATTTCTCGATTTGCGTGCTAATTAAATATTCACGTATTGCCATGTTTCACGTACGGTTTGTACTATTTCAATACTTCCCGTAACATCCTATTGCATGTGATGAAATACTGCTAAGAAGTATTTTTATTATAAATGTATTTCATCTGTTGATTTAATCTTTGTGCTGACAGTTGGTTCATCTGCTGTCTTGATTAAATAGATGATATTGAATCTGGTGTTTTAATCTGTGCACTGTTT
Organism: Zizania palustris; assembly: GCA_019279435.1. Taxonomy (NCBI): domain Eukaryota; kingdom Viridiplantae; phylum Streptophyta; class Magnoliopsida; order Poales; family Poaceae; genus Zizania; species Zizania palustris. Next base: position 11,332,947 of record JAAALK010000289.1, on the reverse strand, counting down.
TTATTTCGGCTGGATCTTCACTATTTATCATCTTCATGTTTGTTGGTCTGATTAAATGTCTATGAGTTAATTAATCTGTTAATCTGCCTTTAAGCACTGTGTTGGTGTCTTTTCGTTTAGGACACCGGTCTTTTTTTTTTAGGCTAGATCATTTTAGGTCTTGTTGATCCGTTTACTTTTCCTTGCTAAGTTTGTCGAGGTGTGTTGGGTATTGGGAACAGGCCATTGATTCGAAAGAATTTTTTAGGCGCCCATTCACCCCCCCTCTGGTCGCTACTTTCGGTCCTACAAGTGGTATCAGAGCTTGGTTAGGGTTTTTCCATACCTTAACCGGTTCTAAACCCCAGTAGTGATCATGACTTCTCCTGGCAAGGTCCCGTCCTTGGAAGCTTATGGCTATAATTATTGGAAGACTCGCATGCGAGCCTATCTCATGAGCCAAAGCTCGGACATCTGGGACATTTGCGTTCACGCTACGTTTGTCATATTGCCAGTTGCTGAGCGTGATTCTCCTGGTATCATCGCCCAGCATGTGAACAATAGCAAAGCGGTGAACATCTTGTTTTCTGGTTTAGGTCCCACTGAGTTTGAGCGTGTGAGCCATCTCTCCACTGCGAGAGAGATCTGGGCTACCCTGCAGGCACACCATGAGGGGACAGCTCAGGTCAAGGCTCGGCTCTATCAGACCTACCGGCGTGAGTACGAGAACTTCACACAAAAGCCGGGTGAATCTGTTGAAGCATTGTTTGGTCGTTTTCAGTCGATCATAAACAAGCTTCGGGACAACAAGGCTGAGGGTGTTCAGTTGGTCTCAGATCATGAACAGGCGCTCAAGGTTCTTCATACCTTGGACCCAAAGATCTGGGAGATCAAGGTATCCTCTATCATTGAGAGCACTTCTTATGATACCTTGACCATTTCTGATTTGTTTAGCAAGCTGAAGGCCACCGAGGTTGATACCCAGTTGAGATCAAATCTCACTGGCTCTGGATCAAAGTCTCTGGCCCTTGCTACACCTTCTGTTGATCCCTCTTCTGTGAGTTGTGTTGGGTTCTCTTTGATGTCTATCACTGAGGATCAGCTTGAGTCGTTGGGAGATGATGATTTGTGTCTTTTTAACAACCGGGTGCGTCGTGTCTATGATAAGAGGATGTTCAAAAGACACGGCACAAAGACCAGATGCTTTGAGTGTGGTGATCCAGGACACTTCATCGCCGACTGCCCCAAGCGCAATGGCCACAAGAAGGGCACCGGTGGTGGCTTCCACGACTCCGGCAAGCACGACAGCTCCTCCTTCAACAAGGGCAAGCCAAAGACCAGATTCTTCAGAAAGGCCCTGAAGGACTACCGGCGAGAGAACAAGAAGCGCGACAAGGCCTTCTTCGCTGAGATGGAGAAGAGCTACTCCAAGCGGTCCACATCTTCTTCCTCTTCATCGAGCTCAAGCGATGAGGAGATCATCATCAGGAAGGGGAAGGACAAGGACGATCCAGCAGGCCTTTGCTTCATGGCCTTCGGGGACAGACCGAAGAGCCGCTCACACCAGCGCCGAAGATCCCGCAAGAGTTTCTGCTCAATGGCTCTTGGGGATAAGGAAGAGAAGGGCTCCTCCGATGACTCCGACGACGACGACAATGAAAAGGTATCATCCTATGAACGCGAAATCGTTGATTTACTTGAAAGCAATCGTCAGGAGTTAAAGTATCGGGAAAAACTGCTTAGAGGGGCTAAGAAGAGGATAGATGAGTTAGAGAGTGAGCTTGCCGTGGCTAACGGCAGAATTGAGAGTCTATCTTCTTCTCCTTGCTTGGGTGATAGCAGTGAGTGCCCAAAGTGTGAGGTGCTTCTGTGTGACCTGTCGACTCTGAAGTCCAGGTACACAGAAAGGGTTGATGAGAGGGACGCTTTGGCCACTGAGCTTGAAAGCGCTCAGCTGGAGCTGAAAGATGCTCATGCCACCGTCGTCCTACCCTGTGCTGATTGCCCATCACATCTTGCTAGTTTAGCTGAGCTGAAAGCTAAGGGCGATGAGTGTCTGGGTGATTTGGAGAGAATGAGAGCTGAGCTAGCGCAGACTAGGCTAGAGCTTGAGACATTGTCAGTTCCACCCACTGTCTGTGAGAACTGTCTGTCTCTTAGAATGGAGCTGATTAAGCTGAAAGCCGAGAAGTCTGTCCAGATAGATAGCGAGTGTGAGACCTGCTTGTCTCAGGTGGAGGTACTAGCTTCCTTGAGAGAGGAGCTAGCTGATTCGCAAAATGAGAACTTTTACCTCCGTTCTATCCTGAGTTGGATCAGTGCCAGGGAGCCACAGCTCGGCATGATGATCCAGCAGTTCAAGAGGCAAGATGGGTTTGGGGTAGGTTATACCTACACCAAGGCTGACTTTGAGAGTGCCATTAGCCGGGCAGTGGAGTGGAGTAAAATGACTCCTGAGCAGAGATATCCCAAGACCCATTCCACTGAGTCTTCCCAGGCTTGTCAGCCCAAGGATGGAGTGATCCATGAACCACCCAAAGCTCCACCCAAGAAACCCATCTGGGTTCCAAAGCCCAAACTTCTCCACACTTCTCTAGACTCTCTTCCTGGACCCTCTCAACCCAAGAAGCCGACAGCAAACACCACTAAGCCCAAGAACCCCAAGCCTCAACCACATTCCAAGAAGCCCACCTATCATTGTGAGTACTGTCAGAGAGACGGGCATCTTGCGGAGTTTTGCTTCAGGAGGAAGCGGGTTGAGAGAGCAGAGCGTGCTCGTGGTGGTCAGGAGCAGTTCTACCAGCAGGGTGGTAGACTGTGTGTTCCTCGACGTGGGGAGAGGCTGGAGGCCAGGCCGCGTCGTGTAGGTGGTGGTAGAGGAGACGGCTTTCATGCCCGTGCTCCAGATGGTGGTGCTCGTTCCGGTAGAGCTCCAGGCCGTTTTGGCTACGGACCTGGACCTCGTAGCCGAGGTTTTAGGCAGAACCAAGGACCGCGTTTTGGTCCAAACTTTTCTGATGATTTCTGCTTTCCGTCTTTTGAGCAGATGGCTCGACACTGGTTTAGCTCGTTTGCTAAACCCGGTGCCGGACCATTTGCTCCCACTTACAACCACTGATTGTGCAGGATCAGGGACTGGAGGACGTTTGGATTATGGACTCAGGATGCTCTCGCCACATGACGGGACATCGCAGATGGTTCTCCAGTCTCACTCCCCCGAGCTCCAAAGAGTACATCACCTTCGGGAACAGTGGTCAAGGGAAAGTAAGTGGCATTGGCTCAATTCGCATTTCAGACCATTTTTCTTTGAAGAACGTTGCTTTGGTTGGAAACTTGAACTTCAATTTAATTTCTGTTTCGCAACTTCTTGAGGATGGTTTGGAGGTGCGTTTTAAGAAGGGCAATTCTTCTGTGTTTGATTCTAGAGGGTCTTTGATTTGCCAGATATTACCTTTCGGTAAAGTTTTTCGGATTGACTTCTCTAGTTCTTTTGGCCCTTCTCGCTGTTTAATTGCTGGATCTTCTTCTGAGCTCTGGAAGTGGCATAGGAGGTTAGGTCATTTGAGTTTTGATCTGCTAGTCAGGTTGAGCTCTATGGACCTCATCCGAGGATTGCCCAAGCTTAAAATGGAGAAAGATTTAGTTTGTCATCCCTGTCGTAATGGGAAAATGGTTGCCGCTTCTCACTCACCTGTGACTCAGGTGATGACTTCGTATCCGGGCGAGCTTTTACACATGGACACTGTCGGTCCAGCTCGGGTACGCTCAGTCGGTGGGAAGTGGTACGCACTTGTGATTGTTGACGACTTTTCTCGATTCTCGTGGGTTTTCTTTTTGGAGTCTAAGGATGAAACTTTTCAATTTGTTCATGACCTGATTTTGAAGCTGAAGAATGAGAACAATGGTCGGATGCGAGCAATTCGCTCCGACAACGGCTCTGAGTTCAAGAACTCTCAGTTCGTCAGCTTCTGTAGTGATCAGGGTCTTGACCATCAGTTTTCTGCTCCTTACACTCCCCCACAGAATGGCGTTGTGGAACGAAAGAACCGCACGCTAGTCGAAATGGCCAGGACGATGCTCGATGAGCACAGGACTCCTAGGCGCTTTTGGGCTGAAGCCATGAACACGGCTTGCTATCTGGCCAACCGCATTTTTCTTAGAGCTTACCTTGGTAAGACATCATATGAGTTGCGGTTTGGCAGACAGCCCAAGGTGAATCACTTGCGAGCGTTTGGCTGCAAGTGCTTTGTGCTCAAGAAGGGAGGGCATTTGGACAAGTTTGAGTCTCGTTGCTGGGATGGTGTTTTTCTTGGTTACGCTTTGCATTCTCGAGGCTTTCGTGTTTGGAACCTCAACTCCCAGCAGCTTGTCGAGACTTGCGAGGTTTCTTTTGATGAGTCCTTGCCTTCTTCATCTCCTTCTTTTGAGCTTTCTGGTGATGGTGAGCTCGGAGAGTCCATCTTCGAGGAAGATGAGGATTCTCCAGCTGCTGATGAGGGTGGGCCTTCTGCACCTCCTACAGAGCCCACACCTTCTGAGACTTCGACTGAGGACGAGGGCGGACCTCTGATCACTTCTTCCACTTCGATCGAGCCCCCTCAGTCGAGTCCAGAGGTGCCAGCTGCTGACTCCGGAGAGGTGACTTCCGATCACCAGGGATCCCGAGCAGTTCAGCGTAATCACCCCTCAGAGCTCATCATCGGTGATGTGTCTTCAAGAACTTTGCGCTCTTCTGTTGACTCTCTTGCTGTGTTTGCTGAATCTGCTTTTGTTGCATCTTTTGAGCCCAGAGACATTTCTCATGCTCTCTCTGATTCTAATTGGATTAATGCCATGCAAGAAGAGCTTGAGAATTTTGTCCGCAATCGGGTTTGGACACTAGTTGAGCCGCCACCAGGATGCAACCCCATAGGCACCAAGTGGGTATTCAAGAACAAGCAAGGTGAAGATGGGGTTGTGGTGCGCAACAAAGCTCGACTAGTTGCCCAGGGTTTTTGCCAGAAGGAAGGTATTGATTTTGAAGAAACCTTCGCTCCTGTTGCCCGTCTTGAGTCCATTCGCATTCTCTTAGCTTTTGCCACTTCGAAGGGTTTTAAGCTTTTTCAAATGGACGTCAAGAGTGCTTTTCTGAACGGGTACATAGAGGAGGAGGTTTATGTTAGGCAGCCCCCCGGTTTTGAGAACCCCAAGTTTCCTCGACATGTTTTTAAGCTGCAGAAAGCTTTATACGGGTTAAAGCAAGCCCCCAGGGCTTGGTATGACCGGTTAAAGCAGTTTTTGTTGGGGAAGGGCTTTGTGATGGGTTCTGTGGATAAGACTCTCTTCTTGCTCAGAGATGCTTCAGATTTTTTAGTCGCTCAGATATACGTGGACGATATTATCTTTGGTGGTACTACTAATGATCTTGTGTCCAAGTTTTCTGAGCAGATGCACAGCGAGTTCGAGATGAGCCTCATGGGTGAACTCAAGTACTTTCTAGGGCTCCAGATCAAGCAGACCAAGGACGGCACCTTCATCCATCAGGGTAAGTACACTCGGGACATGTTGAAGAAATTCGATTTTGGTGGAGAGCTGAAGCCTCAGATGACCCCAATGGGTACATCTGGGGGCCTGGACAAGGACGAGAGCGGCGTCAAGGTCAACGAGAGAGAGTTTCGAGGGATGATCGGTTCGCTGTTGTACTTGACGGCGACGAGGCCAGACATACAGTTCGTCGTGGGACTGTGCGCGCGCTTCCAGTCTTCACCACGCGCGTCTCATCGGCAGGCTGTCAAGCGCATCTTCAGGTATCTCACTTATGCGCCTGATCTTGGTCTTTACTATTCAGCATCATCTTCTCTTGATTTATCTGGCTTTTCGGACACTGACTTTGGTGGGTGCCGGTTGGATCGCAAGTCGACTTCCGGTACTTGCCAATTTCTTGGTTCTTCTCTTGTCTCTTGGTCTTCTCGAAAGCAATCTGGAGTTGCTCTTTCGACCACAGAGGCTGAGTATGTAGCTGCTGCTAGCTGCTGCTCACAGTTGGTTTGGATGATTTCCACTCTGAGAGATTTTGGGTTGTTCTTTCCTACCAGAGTTCCTTTGTTTTGCGACAGCACCAGTGCAATTAGTGTAGGGAAAAACCCATGTCTTCATTCAAAAACCAAACACATTGATGTGCGCTTTCACTTTTTGCGGGATCAATATGAGAAAGGTGTCATTGACCTTGTTCATGTTGATACCCATCATCAGTTGGCTGATATTTTCACCAAACCCCTAGATCAGTCTACCTTTGAGCGTTTACGAGGGGATTTGGGTGTTGTGTATCCTTTTTAGGATATTTTGCGTCAGTTTTCTTTCTTCTTTACTTTTTTTTTCTTGAGTCTTTTGGTGTGTGTTCATATCATACATATTCACATATCACACTTTTAAGCTTGCTTCTGTTATATGATTAAACTGCTTTACTTATTCTAGCTGGTACATGCTTTTGATTACTTGTCAATGATCATGCCTTGGTTCAGTTCATTTGATATGTCTGATATTTGTCATATGCATGGCTTTTACGCTTTCAACTTGAAAAATGATCACCATTGCTTCTGGTAACTAGCATGTGTAGGCCGAGTGCTTTTGCTATCTGTTACATACCTTGTAGCTAGTTTCTCACATAGATGCAGATATGCAACTTGGACATCTTTATGCTTTAACATGGAAAATATGCTATAAAAATGATAAAAAAAATCAAAAATGAATGAAAATTCCATGCCCTTTTATGCTTGAGTTGAAAAGATCCAAGTGGGTTTGCTTTGTCGCATTGCATTGTTCTGGACTGCTTACCATAGCACTTTGGTATGAACTAGGACAGTGTAGTGTATGCCAAGACCAATGTCTTAAGCTTCCGATGGTCTAGTTCTGGCCTAGGCTTGACTTGGTCGGTTAGCATAAGGTTTGACATGCAAATAACCCTTGGCAAAAATGAAAAAGGAAAATGAAAAAGCCTGAAAATTAAAAAGATAACAAGTTTGCTGAAGCACTTTGTTTTGGACAATGCTTATCTTGGTAGATATCAGTTAGCTTCTGCATCTCATGTGTTACCTTGCTTGTTAACTGGAAAATGTGGTGATGCCTTTGTTTGCAAAAACTGAAAAATGCGTGCTAATGACTTTCTTTAGATATCATCTGTTGCACTGATCATGCCATGTGTCTTAGACAGTATGTCTTTTGCTATACTTGTTAGATATTGTACTTGCAGTCAATCATATCTGAGAAGCATGCTTTCTGCACTCCACTTGCACCCCAGTTGCATTCATTGCATATTTTGAGGGGGAGTTGCATTTCAGGGGGAGTCAGTGTCTTTTTAGAGTGCTTGATGAGTTCACTTGTCAACAAGGGGGAGAATTTTTGGTATAAGAGTTTAAGGGGGAGTTTTTGTCCCGTTTGTCCTTACTCTTTTGTTATCCTTGTTGATGTTTCTAAGACTGCACTCGTTTTTGAGCTTTTACCTTTGGTTAACCATAATGACCGTTTCTTGCTTTTGTTCGGCTTTTGGTCATTAGGGTTAAACTTTTACTTTATTTTCTTCTTCTTTGTTTTCTTGTGTTTTGTTTTCGTGTTTCCACGGTTGCTTGCAGGTACTAAAAGCTGAAGAAGAGAAGTGTTGACAATGCACTCATCAAGGGGGAGATTGAGGAGCCATGCTGAATAGCGTGGGCCTCATGGCTCCAGATGTGATGAGTCATTGTCAACGATAGTCAAAAAGGACTAAAAAGAGAGAGATGATCTGCTGCGTCTGGGCCGCGTGTGACTCAGGTACACGGGCAGCGAGCGACTGTCGGGCAGAGGAGGCCGTGAAGTCGGGCTGGCCCAATCCGGGTACATGGGCTAGGAGCAGCAGAGGATCCACTGGACTATTGACCGGGATTGACTCAGGTACACGGGCGGTGAGCGATTGCCGGGCTGAGGGAGCTGCGGAATCGGGCCGGCCCAATCCGGGTACCCGGTGCGAAGACGGTGGACGCTTTGTCAGTTTCGGCGCAAAACTGACGACCGTCGATTTCGGATCTGACCGTCCTGAGGCGAAGCCGTAGCTGCTACGAAAGCTCCGCATCAGGACAAGTTACCTTTATTTAGGTTTTTACTATTTTGCTTTTAGGCCCACAGTCTGTCAGTCGAGTCTGTAAAAAACCCTAAGGGCATTTCGGTCTTTTCCATTTTTATTTAGCGTCTGTAAAAAACCCTAGGGGTATTTCTGCATTTTCCCATTTAATGGGCTGCCTATAAATAGGCCCCAATAGCCTAGGGTTAGGGCACCCATTTTTAATACACTTTCCAGATTTCTGAAATTGGTGGGTCATTTTTCCTTCCTCTTCACTGTTCTTCCGCCGCCGCCAGGATTCATTTTCTCCTTTCACCGAGAGTTTTTTTTCATTCACTCGGCGCATCTCGTTCGTGCTTCAATAGCCGTCGTGGTCGCTTGGTCACCAGGACCCGTGGCTGGCGTGCGAACAGCACTTGAGTGCTTCTCTTCCGTGCGGCGTGCGCAGCAGGAAGACCACGTGAAGCCGGCAGCTAGGCTGTATAGTGCTAGCGATTGCAAGGCTCGGGGAAGAAACCAGAAGGGGCTGGTTGGCTTTCGACAGGACCTCCAGGCGCACGCAAATCAAGGCTTCGGCATGTGACCAGGCGAAGGAAGCAAAGAAAAATTACATTGCACGGTAAATCCTGTTTGCCTCGTTTTGCGTGCATTTGCTATTACTTTGTTGTTTTTAATCCTCTGTTTAATCCTTTGTATCGTGAGTACTGTAGCTACGAACAAGAAGTACTGTAGCGTGAAATACTATTGCTTCGTAGTACTGTTGCGGCATTTTTCTAAAGCTCCGGGGTCTGTTTCATTCAACGTATCAAACCAAACCATGATTAGTACTAATTGCATTTCTCGTTTTGCGTGCTAATTAAATATTCACGTATTGCCATGTTTCACGTACGGTTTGTACTATTTCAATACTTCCCGTAACATCCTATTGCATGTGATGAAATACTGCTAAGAAGTATTTTTATTATAAATGTATTTCATCTGTTGATTTAATCTTTGTGCTGACAGTTGGTTCATCTGCTGTCTTGATTAAATAGATGATATTGAATCTGGTGTTTTAATCTGTGCACTGTTTTTATTTCGGCTGGATCTTCACTATTTATCATCTTCATGTTTGTTGGTCTGATTAAATGTCTATGAGTTAATTAATCTGTTAATCTGCCTTTAAGCACTGTGTTGGTGTCTTTTCGTTTAGGACACCGGTCTTTTTTTTTTTAGGCTAGATCATTTTAGGTCTTGTTGATCCGTTTACTTTTCCTTGCTAAGTTTGTCGAGGTGTGTTGGGTATTGGGAACAGGCCATTGATTCGAAAGAATTTTTTAGGCGCCCATTCACCCCCCCTCTGGTCGCTACTTTCGGTCCTACAACTCCGCTGGGGAAAAGCTACGCCAACATGATGAGTATGTCTAAATCAGCCATCGGTACATCTACTTCGACTACTACGTCTACACCGCCGATGGACGCAATAGGAGGCGCGGATATCGACAACCGCAACATAATGTCACCTACACTTGAAGATATCCCCGCAGAGGACCGAGCAGAGATCGAGGCGAGGCTAAAGGCGCTCCAAGACATGATGCTTGGAGGCTACATCAAGACACGCACAGGCTTCGTCAAGCGCGACATCGTCACCCCCGACCCCGCTCAGGTCCAGGTAACACCGGTATCGCCTCGTTTATCTTCTTTAGAAATTGAGCAAAAGATAGCCGCATCAGTAGACCAGGCCGTTAGCGCTTCGCTAGCCAACTGTTTAGATTCGGCAGTCAGCTCCCAAGTAGAGGCAACTCTTAGAAGGTTCGGCTTCACTGAGGTCATACCCCCAATTCCTATAGCTAGTGCACCTCCGACAAACATGTCTCCGGCCTCACCACTTATGGCCGATACCAATCATTATACCTATGGTCAAACTAGTACTCCATACCACACAACACCTGCGCTGATACCCGCGCTACCCGCACCACACGCGCAGGCGCTCGGACACGAGCACGTTGTACAAATAGCGCGTAGGGAAGAAGCACATGGCCGACATGCCGATATCCCACCGCGTGTCGTGCCCCCACATGAAAGGCGCACACAAACAAACTACCAAGACGATATAAATGAGCGGGTTCGCGCACTGTTTAGGGAGTGTGCCGGCTTCATGCCCAAGGGGCGGATTAGGGTTTATCGCAAACCATACCCCTATCATCTTGATACAGTACCCTACCCCCGCGGCTATAGGATCCCTGAGTTCACTAAATTTGATGGCAAGGGTAGCAGGACCACATTAGAGCATGTTAGTCAATTTTTGGCGCAGTGTGGAGAGGTTAGTGGGATAGATGCCCTAAAGGTTAGACTATTTTCTCTCTCGCCATCTGGCACAACTTTCACTTGGTTTTCGGCGCTCCCGCCGAACTCCATCCACACGTGAGACGATTTAGAGCGGAAATTCCACGATTATTTCTACACAGGTGAAACAGAACTTAGGCTTTCGCATTTGACGTCGGTTAAGCAAAAATATAGCGAGAGCGCCTCTGAGTATATCAAGCATTTCAGGGATACCAGAAACCGATGTTTTAGTCTTAATATTTCGGAAAGGGACTTGGCGGAATTAGCTTTTAATGGGTTGCGTTCTGAACTTAAAGAAAGGTTAGATAACCAAAACTTTTTAGAAGTCAGCCAAGTTCTACAGCAGGCTCTGGTCCAAGAAGGCCGAGCCAAGGATAAGAAATTTATTAAAACATTTAGCAAGCCTAGGGCCGAAATCCACATCATGGAACGCTCCGATGAGGAGGAATCAGAGGAGGAGGATTCGACCGACATGTATGCGGCCGAATGGGTTACCAACACTAAAAACAAACCTGTCACTTGCTCCGAATTACGACCATCTCCCACAAAGAATAGACTTAATGAGGTCAAGTACTCGTTCGATGTGACTAAATGTGATAAAATATTTGATTTTCTCTTAAAAAGTCAGCTTCTCAGGTTACCTAAGGGTCAAGTTATCCCACCTACCGACGAGTTAAAGAAGCATCCATACTGTAAGTGGCATGATTCACATTCTCATAATACTAATGACTGCAATGTTTTTCGACGACAGGTTCAATCAGTCATAATAGAAGGACGATTGAAGATAGACCATGATCCAAAAATGAAGCTGGATAAAGATCCTTTTCCAATCAACGCCATTGACCTCGGCGAGAAGAAGGTGTTGATTCGGCCAGAACAGGCCGAGTCTGCTAAAGGAAAATATGTGATTGTTGGAGAACCGTGTACTCGCACACTCGTGCCAAAGAACCCTGAGGTAGGAGTGTGGAAACAGAATATCGATACCCCTTCGACTAAGGCTCGCAAGAGGCCGAAGGTAACATATAACATGTTGTTGAACAAGCATCAGAAGAGGGCCAAAGAAGCAGGTCCGCACGCCAAGTTAAAACGGCCGAAGGGTCCAAGACCTTCGAAGGGTGGCTTCGGACCACAATGGCTTGATTCTCCACACGGTGGTTCTGAGCCACAATGGCCGAACCCCCCGTACGACAACTTTGAACCCCAGTGGTCGAGTCCCCCATGCGACAGCTTTGGCCCCCAATAGCCGAACCCCACACCATGGTGGACTTCTCCGATGGGAGGCTTCGGCCCACACTTGTCGAACATACCTCCAGCCTGGCGGGATCCTTCGCTGGTGTGGTCGGAGACACCTTCGACTTGGCCGAACCCCCCTCCGGGTGTCGGGTTCGGCTCGCAGTGGCCAAGGCCGCTAGAGCCTTCGATGCCTCCACCGTATAACTGGGCAGGGACCCCGTGGGCCCCACACGTATCCGGGTCTAGGTACCCTCTGCAGACTAACCCTATGCCTTATTTTCCTTCGGAGTATTATGGATGGCAGGGGCAAACAGACGCAGCGGAGGGGGGGCATCGTCCACCAACTGTCTGTGGTACCTCCGAATCGGACCCTACAGAGCGAAGCCGAAGGATGCGAGCATGCAGAGGCCGAAGTCAGGGAGTCCGAAGCCATAACTATCAGAGTTGGGTCTCAGGAGGTCCCAATCCCGAAGACGTTGTCGCCGAAGGCTGACGGAGGTAAGCCACATGCTTCGGCTGGGCTCCGCACCGAAACTTGGTTCGATCGGCCGAATGAGGCCGATCCATTCGATGGGGTTCGCAGCGAAGCCCTCTTCGAACACAGGGCGCCCGAGGCCGAAGGGCACACTTCGGCCAGAATTAACAGGAGTCGAACAGTAGCTCCAGGCACCAAGTCGCAGCCATCTTGGGCTCCCCCGGGCATGTCCAAATCACAAAAGAGATGCCTACAAAGGTTGCGGGCACAGGAGATACGCGAGAAGGTAGCTGAGGCCGAGCGCGATGCTATCTTCGAAGAGATCCGCCCTCGACCAGCTGCCAAAAAGCTATGGAGGGAGAAGACGGTTGAGATAACCAACCCAGCTCCTAGTCCGAGCGACGACGAAGATGACTTGCTTGACGATTACTCGCCCGTCTCTGAGGGGTCCGCACCTCAGGCGATGGACATCAACATCGTGACATTACCCGCCGAGTTTGCACCACCACGGGACGAGGCTGAGGTCGCTCAATTGAACCTCGGTCCACACAACGCCATCTTCGAGAAGCTCGAGGACTCGGCCCGCCATCTTAAGCCCCTCTATGTCAGGGGTCACATCGATGGGAAGCTGATTTGCCGGATGCTCGTCGACGGCGGCGCCACTGTTAACCTAATGCCTTATTCATTGTTGAAGAAACTTGGCAAGGACGAAGATGACCTGAAGAAGACTAACTTGATACTCAATGGCTTCAACGGCGAGAGCTCCGAGGCCAAGGGAGTACTGTCTATGGATTTGACAGTGGGCAACAAGAGACTTTGCCAACAGCATTCTTCATCGTCGACGTACAAGGTAACTATAGTGTGTTACTCGGACGCGACTGGATCCATGCGAACTGTTACATCCCCTCTACCCTACACCAGTGCTTGGTACGAACGGCGATGAGGTGGAGGTCATCCCCGCAGATACTTTGGCCCAAGTAGCTTTGGCCGATGTGTCGGTTGACGCCATCCATAACAAAGTAGAGTGTCTATCAGGTAGAGATCTTTTGGATTATGACTTTGTTAGCGTATCCGGAGGACGGTTTGTACCAGTGTCTGTAAAGCTGGCTAGAGTAGCATGGCTATTTTTGTACTAGCAGTCATGTCTAGCAAGAATAATCTAGATTGGCTAAAGTCTCGCGTGGAGCAGTATCGGTCTAATAAAGATGGTATTGCCGAGGCCATCGAGGACTTTAGCGAAGTAGAAAAATTAGGGCAAGGTTTTGCGTCGGCCGATCCCTTGGAGGAAGTCGATATAGGTAATGGTAGCATCCCAAGGCCGACTTTTGTAAACCAACATTTGTAGCCCGATGAAAAGGCTGAAGTAATAGAGTTACTTCGGTCGTATGTCGATTGTTTCGCATGGGAGTATAGCGAAATGCCAGGGCTAAGCTGCGAGCTCGTGGAGCATCGGCTGCCCATCAAGTCCGGATTTAGGCCTTATAAGCAGCCTCCCCATCGCTTTAATTTGGCCGTCTATGACCGAGTTAAAGAGGAAGTGGAACGACTACTTAAGGCTGAATTTATTAGGCCATGCAGGTACGCAGAATGGGTTGCCAACATTCTGCCTGTAGAGATAGATCTTGGCTCCTTAAGAGTGTTGAAGCAAGACGACTTATCGGTCAATGAATATGAAGCTCTTTTGAAGGATAATCTGGAGGAAGTGACCGATAAGAGACTAAGAGCTTTAGAAGCCATAGAGGTAGACAAGAAGAGAGTAGCTAGAGCCTACAATAAGAAGGTGAAACCAAAATCGTTTTAAATAGGAGACTTGGTATGGAAGACGATTTTGCCTTTAGGCACGAAAAGTCCCAAATTCGGCAAATGGTCACCTAGTTGGGAAGGTCCTTTCAAGATAGCCGAAATCGCTCCCGTCAACGCATACGTGTTGGAATCCCTACAGGGAGAGCGGTTTTGAAGGACTTTGAATGGTAGGTACTTGAATGGGTATTTCCCGAGTGTGTGGCAAACGTCAGAAAAGTGTCAAAAAGCCGATATGAACAGTATCGTCTCAAGCTCATTGTGCTTTTAGTTCACTAGTTCACTAAAAGGAAGGGGGGCATGTGTTTATAGCAAAAAATGGCATTAATGGCTAGATTATCAAAATATCAATTTTTGGTGATTTGGGCCAAAAATACACATGTCCAGGGTCTGTCTGAAGCCCTATAGGGCCGAAGCCCATCAGGCTATGGGCTCCGAAAGCCTCTAGCTAGCCCATGGGCTTCGGCCAGGAAGCCTTCGAAGGCCCACGCTGCCGAAGCTTCGAAAGCCCACGTTGTCGAAGCTTCGGCCCAAGAGCAAGCCTCGACGGGCCTGGCCGAAGCCCACGCTATCAAAGCTTCAGCCCGAGGAGCAAGCATCAACGGGCCTGGCCAAAGCCCACGCTGTCGAAGCTTCGGCCCGAGGAGCAGGCCTCGACGGGCCTGGCCGAAACCCACGCTATCGAAGATTCGGCCTGAGGAGCAGGCCTCGACGGGCCTGGCCGAAGCCCACGCTGTCGAAGCTTCGACCCGAGGAGCAGGCCTCAACGGGCCTGGCCGAAGCCCACTTCAGTAGAGATAGAGCTGTTTGCATCGTCAGCTCAATCTCTATCTCTACCCGACCGGATTAATAGTAGATTAGATTAGAGTTAACCCTCTATAAATAGAGAGGCCTGGCCAGCGTGGAGAACCCCCCCAACTCAAACCAAAGCCATGCTTTGATCGTACCTTTACTTTTACCTTTACTTTTCTGTACCTCTTCGTGGGTTTTCCTGGAAGCCCTCCGTCCGCCGCTACGGAACAGTGGTAAGCCTTGGTACTTCGCCCGTGAAGTCCCCGTTAATCTACGTAACAGATTGCTATCGCCTTGTTACTTCACCTGTGAAGTATCCGCTAATCTGCGTAATATATTGCTACCTTCGCCACCCGTGTAACACCTCGCAAGATTCGGTCCTAAGGCCGAATTGGTACTTCGCATCATCCCTTTTGCAGGTTCGCACGTTCGGAGCCCCTTCACCGGAGGTGTTCGGAGCTGAGAGATCGGTTCCGAAGGTCCCCAAGACATCCTTCGACAAGACCGCAGGTGTCACGCCCCGATTTAATAAATCAGGACTTTTATTGAAATTCCATAGAAAATCAATAAAAACAAGACGTTCATCATGCGACCACGTACAATACGAGCAATCATTCACGGTTCGTAGACCGCATTAGTACAAAAGTGAATAAAGGTGAAGAGAAACTAATAAAATAAAGGGTCCTAGATGAACGCCTCCTTCTAGTCTCTCCTTGACTGGGTCGCTACTCTAGACCTTCATCCTCCTCGTAGTAGACGGGCTCTGATGGTGTAAGTCAACGGAGTGAGTACAGATGTACTCAGCAAGCCACCGAATGCAAATATAATGCAAGATAATAACAAGGGAGATAATGGCTAATTTTGCGGAAAATCATAATTGTAAAGCAATAAATATGATCAATTTATTAGTACTGAAATGTAAACATGTGTATGCATCATCATCGTCTAACTCGAGGAGTACGTTTTACCTCCTCGCACAACAGTCCTTACATGCCATGAAATAACTCAACCATTCAAACAATTGTAAACTAACTGCGAGTAGTCACACAACCCGCCCTTGACCGTGGGCTCGGCTTTTCGAAAAGATTAAATTACTCTGATCAGAGATGTACCACTGTACCCACAAGGCACGCACTCACCACTTACACCAAAGTGTAACGAGATAACCCATTCCACGGGAACTCGTGCCAAAAACTTCCGTATGGCTCGCCTCGACTCAACAGCACCCTCTTATAGGTTTCGTATCGTGTCTCGACGCGTCGAGTTTCCACCATACCCCCCCTTGAGCCTCGTCGGTACAAGGCGCCCTGAGGGCTAGCCCCTTGCCCCCTCCACTATGGTGCAGAGAGTCGGAGTGTTCCATACTTCCAGTTAGGACTTACCCATTAGACTTGTGGTTGGTACGGAAGTGCTTTGCAACAGATCCCGCAGACCAATCCTTATAGTGCCCCGGGTGCGACCAACCAATGCCCTAGCTTGCACCCGGAACCCACCATACTTATAACATAGCCAACTCCAACAGAGTCCAGAGACAAGAATAACAGGGAAATTCATATAACAGAATCCATCTATCTACGACTCATTCTTTTTATCCTATAGCAGTTGTGCCGGCACATGGGGCACTAACTAACATTTATATAGTAGAGTGACAAGGATTTAAGGCTCAATAAGCATGGCTTGGGTTTGCACACAAGGACGGGGATCTAAAAAATATAAGTGTAAGGCTTGATATTGGACTAATGCAATATTATCCTATGGGTTATAGCGATAATTTATTAAAACATGGGCTCAATGATGATCAACTGTTTCCACATGAGGGTTCGATGACTTGCCTTGATCAGCAAATGGGGATGGAGGAACCTCGGGGTAGAATTCCGGCTCCTCGACGAACTCGTAGTCTTCTTGATACGGAAAAATAAACAACACATTCAATAAAGCATCACAAAACATAATCATACAAATTTTATGATTTAAATATGTGATTTGAGTTTTATTATTCTGGAGTTATATTAAAAAGTTTAAACTTCAGGGGTTTTCCTAATTTATTTCCTGAATTATTTATTTATCCCTAAGGGGTTTTTATTCATTTAATCCATAAGTTTATTTTGTGCTAAAGTAACATATTGTTTTTATGACATAAATGTGTAGAGAATAATATACTGAATTTATCAAAATTTGAATGGTAAAATTTGGAGTTAAAATGAGCAAGTTATGATTTTTCAAAGTTTAAATCAATTTTTGGAATTTTATTTAAACAGAAAATGGGCTCTGGTCCACGGTGGACCTCGGTACTGTGCGCGTGGACCGGATTGATCTGGATCGTCCGATCTAGATCAAGCGGCTAGGCGCGAGGCGGAGGGGTTTAATGAACTTGGACGGCCACGATTAAATCTTACCGAAACGGTACGCGTGGACGCACCAGATTGAACCCAGGGTTTAAGTTGCGATCAACGATCAGGATCACAGGGTACCGGTTTGACCAAATCTGAGGGCCCGAATTAAATCCCGAAGGGTTTTAATCGTGGCCCTCCGATCGCATTCGGACGGCTGCGATGCGGTCCGGCACGACACGGTCGTAAGGGGCTTGTACCCCCTTCGTCCTCAGCTCCGGTGGCGTAATGGCGAGGAATTCTGGCGACGGCGTGGGTTGAACGGCGATGCTAAGGCCAAAAATGGAACCAGTGACGTGACGGGAACTCGGGCGTACCGGTGGTGGCGGCGGCGGCGAGCTGACGGTGACCGGCGATGAGGAGGGGCGATGAAGTTCCTCGGGTTCATCGGTGGTGAGGCGATCCGGTGGTCTTCTTGACCGACGAAGGCGTGGACGAGGATGGGCGGGTCTCGGTGGTCACGAAGGTGGCGACGGCGGGGGCGGCAGTGGCTTGGATCGCCGGCGAGGGCTTGCCGGAGTTGAAACAGAGAGAAAACCGAAAATTAGGGCGGGGCGTTCTGTTCTTGCTCTGGCTTGGGATATCGTGGTGTGGGCAGAGGGCGGTGGCTGGAGGGGTTTATATAGGGGGTTCGCCGTCGTTTAAATGGAAGGGAACCGTGGAAATCCGAGGGGATTCCAATTTTGCACTGGCGAGCTTCCATGCTCACGGTTAAGCTTCTATAACTACGAATCCGCGTCGGTCTTGGATGGAAAGAGGTCGCCGGCGTTCGGGGGTAGCGAATCCGTGGTCGGATTGACGAAATCGGACGGCCGGCGGCGGGATATGGCAAGGGGGTCGTCGGAAGGAAAGGGGAGCGATCCCCTTCCATCGGGGATGAAGGTCCTGACAGGGGTCCCCCACCTGTCAGTGACCGAAACGGAAAAGGAAAGCGCCGACAGGTGGGTCCCGTCGGTCAGAGAGATGGAGGCGGACGTGAGCGGCTAACACGTGGGACCGAGGCGAGCGTGGGCGTGAGGCCCATTAAGATTTTAAATGTTTTTCTGATTTAAAATAATTCCAGTAATTCATTTATTTGTTTAAGAGTTGATTCACTGTTGATAAAAATTTGTAAAAATTCCTAAAATTATATTTTGGCCTCTAGTGTATTTCATAAAATTTTCAAGTCCCAATTTTGAATATTTATCCCTGTTTGGCTTAAATAGGGCTCTTTTAGGCATTTTCTTTAATAATGAAATTCAAAAATTTCTTTAATATTATTTTTCTTTTTAAATCTTGGGGTGTTACAGCAGGCTTCGCCAGCATACTTCGTCGTGACAGGCTTCGCCACGAACATACTCTCCACCAGACGAAGTTGCACCCGCGTGTGGCCTTCGCGCCACTACTCTGTAATTCGCTGCATCGGAGGTCGCACGCCGAACCCCGGTGTTCGGAGGTGATCACCGTGTTCACATCCGTTCGGAGTCTACTTTCGACCGGATCCGTCCGAACACCGAAGCACCCTTCGGCGGAGCACTTCGCACCAGACGCCAAAGGTACCCTTTGGTGCACCCTTCGCATCAGACTTCGAACCAGGAGGACCCCGACTAGTTTGCTGATTTTAACCTGTCTAAACCATTTCTTTCGGCTAATTTGATTATTTTATGTAATCTGGTTGCCTGGCGACTCCACCCCTTATCACTATTAAGGGTAGTCGGAACGTAGCGTCGGTGCTACGTCACGCTTAGGCCCATCCCTAAGTATCCGTGCACTTTTGGATTGCCGGACTGACCCAAGTGCGGGGGCACGTTTTCGTGTCAACAGTTGCTTGCATTCATATTTTAGCATATGATTTCAGAAAAAAATCCCAAGCACCAACACATGGACAAGCTTTTGGATTGCTACAAAACCAGCAGCACAAGAAAAATCTGCATATGGGTGAGCTATTGGATTGCTCCAGCACCATCAGCACAAGAAAACCCCTAAAACTCTAATCCCAAGCATCAGCGGCACCGACAAGGGGAGATTTGGCGATGGTGGCGACTAGTGGGGAGATTTATAGAGAGGGTGGCGGCTAGCGGGGGGAGCTTTGGCGAGGGCGATGACTGATGGGGGAGATCTAGTGAGGGGCAGTGGCCAAGGAGAGCTCGGACAAGGGTGACGCTCGGTGGGTGTAGAGCTTCGACGACTATGGGGGCGGAGCTTGGGCAAGCAGAGGTGGCGGGCGGTGGGGGGTAGAGCTCTGGTAGGGACGACAACATTGGAGGCGAAGCTCGAGCGAGGTGGGGGCCAACGGAGAGAGCACGAGCGGAGGCGGGGGTAGAGGTTGAGCAGGGACAAAGGCTGATGGCGGGCTATTGATGCGAAGATTTAGTATGATCTAGGCCCACTAGGGAAGCCGTGCGACCAACATAAGTCAAAGAAGGGTCCGATCAAAGGTGGTCAAAGAAGCCCATCCATATTGTTTCAATATGACCGGACATGCAAGAGTCGATGAAGGAGAGAGAAGATAAGGATGATCTAGAATCGGTTACAATGTGGATTACTTGGACGACAAGTCTCTAGACTATAAATATGTATCTAATTAGCTAGGTTTAAAACACAATCAATCCCTACAAACTACTACCTTCGACACATCACCACCTTTGGATTCCCAAGGATAATCCCGGCGGGACTTGGCACTTGGAACCGGGCTGCATCATCTTGATCTCCGACGAAGAGGTGAGTCCCGCCACCTCGACGGTCACATCACTTAAGGTTTATTCTTCGAGGCTGCATCGTATCAATCTCTTAATGTATCGACCCGATTGGTGTGACTCTCGGGTTTATCTTGGTATATTTTGCTAGGTCTAAGGCTGCATCAATTTTGATCTCTTAGATTGATGTGAATTAGCTGGCATAGTTTAAGGCTTCATCGGTTAAGTTCGACATCTAGATCTATTGTATCATGTTCATGTTGTGTACCATTCATCTAAATAAAGTATGCTTGATGCGTTAAAGTTTTATTGATTTATCATGATTAGCGACTGTCTTAGTTAGGTCCGATCTTACGATTACGATGACTTAATGATATGAATATGTTAGTCGGTATGCCTGTTTTAGTTTCTATCGAAGTACAAGTCGATAGGTTATTTTTGTTTCCATGCTATGTCCCATCTTCGTATGAAAGGTGCTCATCAGCCCTGATTCACAAAGGTGTTATCCTATCAGCCGATAGAGAGTTCCGCCTGATAGCATGGGCATGGTCATCGACTCAATGGCTGATAGGCACACTTATTCCTATTTATTCTATTCTCGCCACAGTCATCGTCTTGATAGCCGATCGGTGTTGCTACTAACATTGTGCTTTATGATTTCCATATCAGTTGCGGGGTCAAACTGATTGGCACGCTCAAAACCTTCTTTTTTCTAAGATTATAGGACCTGCACTAGAGTTAAGCAGATCTCCTAGGCCACGCATGTGACCAAAAACTACACCAACACGCTTTTTGGCACGCCTAGTGGGACCTCTTTCGAATCATTCATCCATGACTGGTCTTAGCCGATTCATTGACATAAGAGATAGAAGGAATTGTCTGCCTAGCAGGGCTTGGGATGGTAACTTCCTTGGAATATCAAATGATGGAATTAAACCAATCAGCAACGCACAACCTAGGCCTACCCTTCGAAGGTGGCGTGGATAAGGCAGAAGGTAAACTCGGTCAAGGTTTCGCCGCAATCGATGAGCTACACGAGGTAGACATCGGACCCGGTGACAGACCGAGACCAACCTTCATAAGTACCCAACTACCCGATAAAATAAAGAATGAGTTGATCGCATTGTTATGAGAGTATCGAGATTTATTTTCATGGAAGTATCATGAGATGCCAGGGTTAAGCCGATCGATTATAAAACATCATTGTCTACCAATAAAACAAGGGTATCGACCATTTAAGTAGTTGCCTTGGTATTTCAAGGCAGAAATATATCCATATATTAAGTCCGAGGTGACAAGGCTATATGATATGGGATTCATAAGGCCGAGCCGATACGCAAAATGGGTATCGAACATCGTATCGGTATGGAAGAAAAGTGGGAAGCTTAGAATATGTGTTGACTTCAGAGATCGGAATAAAGCAACCCCGAAAGATGAATACCCAATGTCGATCGCAGACTTATTGGTGGATGCCGCATCGGGTCACAACATTATCAGCTTCATGGATGGGAACGTGGGCTACAATTAGATTTTCATGGTTGACGAAGACATCCACAAAATGGCCTTTCGGTGCTCGGGCGCTATTGGACTCTATGAATGGGTGTTGTTCCTAGGCTTTATTGTGCATGAAAGAGGAATTGAGATAAGCCAACGCAGTATTGAAGCGATCAAGAATACGCAACTCCTTGCCGATAAAACCAAGCTACAGTCAGTGATCGGGAAGATAAATTTTCTCAGAAGATTCATAGTTGATCTCTCTAGGAGGATAGAGTCATTCACTCCATTATTAAAGTTGAAGCCCGACCAAGAATTCATATGGGGAGAGAAGCAACAAAAGGCGTTTGACAAAATCAAAGAATATCTAGCCTCACCGCCAATGCTGATGCCGCCGCAAAAATGGTTCCATTCATGCTATATTTGTCAACTAATGATCAAGCCATCGGATCGGTCCTCGTACAAGAGATTGACAAGAAGGAGATGATGATTTTCTACCTTAGTATAAGATTACTGGACACCGAGACCCGATACCCTACGGTGGAAAAGCTTTGTCTATGCCTACAATTCTCATGCACCGAACTAAGACACTACCTGTTATCGTCAGAATGCACGGTGATTGTAAAGTTGATGTCATTAAGTATATGCTATCGGCCCTAGTATTGAAGGGACGTATCGGAAAGTGGGTCCTTGACCTCACTGAATTTGACCTCAGGTATGAATCGGCTAAGGCAGTAAAAGGATAAGCAATAGCCGATTTCATAGTCCAACACAGGGATGAGGCAGTGACTCATGTTGAGCAAACACCATGGACTTTGTTCTTTGAGAAACCAAGGGTGGTTTCGGTCTGAATGATGAGTGATTGACAATGATGAGCGTTTGAGCGAGAGAGTGGTCGAGAGTATGTGGAGTGCATCGAGGGTTTCGATGTGGAGTGAAGGTGTGGCTGCCGAGGGTTTTGGCAGTGCGTTTCATTCTTGTTTTGGCTTGTCTTGTTTGTACAGGGTGGTGATGCTGACCGTCTGTCGACGATGGGTGATTGAGGGTCAAGCAGGGAGCTTGATGCTGAGGATCAGGGAGGCCGGGTGAAGTTGGAGAAGATCTCAAGAGTGCACGAAGAGATGGAACAAGACTCGGACGGACGGCTGACTGCGACGGCGTGTCGACCGTGTTCGTGAGGGGATCGAGAGCAGAAGTGGCTTGCTGGCACTCGGAGTCGCGAAGCGGTGTCACGAGTCGAGGAGCTGAAAAGGCTTTGTCGGTTTTTGCTGAAAACCGTCGAAACATTTAATGTTTTTACTTTTTCAATAAAATAGTGTCAAATTGTTAGTTTAAAATTTTAGTTTCATAGTGTGTACTTCTTAGTGTATTTTTGGAATGTATATTCTGAAAATATACTAAAAAGGTTTCAAGTGTAATTTTTCCTTTTAGTAATAGGGTATTTTCAATTTTTAGTTTTCAGATTTGTAATTAGGATATTTCTAGGGGGCTGATTGCAAATTGGTCTTCTAGAACATGTGGAGTAGGTGGATATAAATATCCCCTCTCCATGGCCGGACTATTTCATTCCTTTTAGCTAGAACATTCGGGAAAAACTCCAACAGAATCAAATTTGTTTTTTGCTTGCAAATTCATTCTTTCCAGTATTTTTCTTCCGAGTGGCTGATCGTGAACAGGCGTCCGGTTTTGTCGATACAGCTACAGCGTTGCCGACAACTTGCTAATTTTGTTCATCGTTATGCTCTGTGTTTGCTGCAAGCGCTGAACTTCTTCAAAAATCGACCAAACTTCAAACTCAGGTCAGGCAAGTCTCTTTCTCATTATTTCTGAGTTTGTTTGATGATCTAGATTGCCTGTTTTTGTGATGAGAATATCTTGAATTCAGTATAACTTCTCTAGTTGTGGTAAAATCAGAAATCAGTATTGATTCCAGATAAACACATGCTTTTGCATCTTCTGTGTTTGAGGTTCTAGGTTAACCTGTGAATTGTTTTGTGTCTTTGCTGCCTCCTGTGGTCAGTCATGTATGAGTATGTTTTGAAGAAGTTTGCATATGAGATATGTTGATGAACTGAAGTGTATCTGCTGGATTGATTTTTACTCATCTGAACCAGTGATTGATTCAACTCTGAGTTAGCCCTCTCAAAATCATCTCTAAGGTTGTTTAGATTGAATGGTTATTAATTTTTGTCTCTGAATATGGATACATGTGTATGAACCATGATTGATTCTGTTCGGACTGAACATTGTGTCTAGTTCTGTTAGCTTGTTCATTGTGTATTTGAATTCTTCAATTTAGTTTAAACCTGATATGGTTCATCTTAATTCAGTACATCGTATGTGTTACAAGTAGCTGGAGTCAAGTAATTTTTCTCTAGATTGTTGCTGATACAAGGTTTGTGCTGAGTTTATCTGTTTTGAAGAGGATAGACATTTTCAGATTTTGAAATAGTGCTGTTCAGATTATTCTTCAAAGTTTTCTGAATGTGTATGTTCTGAATTGTACTAGTTCAGTTCTAGATTGTTTGTCAATTTCTGAATATAGTTCATCCAGAACTTTCCATGCAACAGAACTCAAATTGAATTTGTTTTGCAAATTTGTTCATCCGGTAGCTCATGTTTGAATTACTTGACGGTGAATAGTGTCTACGATTTGTGCCGTTAATCCTGTTTACCATTTGAAGCCTCAAGTCTTCAGCTATTTGTTAAGGTTGCGTAATGCATATCATTTTCAGAAGGTGTTTGTACTGAACTGAATTGAAATTGATAAGAACTCTTGCAATCTGAAAAAAATATTGTCAAACACAATTTGCTGAAATTTCATTTACTATTCATCGTCCGAAAAGTTTCATAAGTGCTTGTTTCTGATTTGTAATTGAGTAAAATTGTTCTGTTTCAAATTGTTTCACTCGATTGGGTCTCTAATGAGAATGTACTGAGAGTGATGGTCTGAAAAGTTTGAATTTAAAGCTGTTTTTGTTTTGCCATCTTGAGAAGATCAATCTTTGTACTGTATTGAATTGAAACTTTAATATGTTTTTAGAGGAGCGTTGGGTGTCTTGGTTAGGCCATCACTTCGAAAGAAAGTGTCGAGGCGCCTATTCACCCCCCTCTAGTCACCATTCTGATCCCACAATTGGTATCAGAGCTGGTTTGATCACGAGTTGACCTTTACCGGTTGTGATCCTTGTTTTAGCGACATGGGTAGGAACACAAAGATTCCGATGTTTGATGGTCGAGACTATGCCTATTGGAAGGTGTGCATGGAGGCTTATTTGCTTAGCCAAGGAAGTGCGATATGGGACATTGTTGCATCCCAGTACACGATCCCTGAAACTCGTACCTCAGAGACTGAGAAGACTCAATATGAATGTAATAGCAAGGCTAGAAACATTCTTTTTATCAGTCTGAGTCGCAATGAGTTTGACAGGGTTCAACACCTTCGTACTGCTCGAGAGATTTGGTCGACCTTGAGTACTTTTCATGAGGGCACTACCCAGATTAAGGGCAGGAGGCAAAGCACGTATAATCAAGAATACCAAATGTTCGTGCAAGGCCCTGGCGAATCGGTAGATGCCATGTTTGCTCATTTTGATGGAATTATCAGTAATTTGCGCGCCACTGGGACCTTAGCTTACTCAGATCATGACCGTGCGATCAAAGTTCTCTATGCTTTGGATCGTAGCATATGGGAAGTTAAGATCTCTAGCATTGAAGAATCTACTAGCTTTGATACTTTGACGTGCAATGAACTTTTTAGTAAGCTTAAGTCCACCGAGATCACCAAGGCATCTCGTTCTGGGATTGGGAGCTCTTTGCCACAGTCCATGGCACTAGTTTCCGGTTCCGGCAGTGGCACCTCATCTGGAGGTAAATCATCAGGTGTTTCTGGAGCTTGTGTTTTCTCTAGAGCTTTTGACTTGTCCTCCCTTGTCTTTGTCACAAAAGAACAAGTGGATGTTCTAGATGATGAGGAGCTAGCTCTCATCGTCAGAAAGTTCACTCGCTTTTACAATGATAGACGAGACCAAAGGAGAGGAGGGTCACATGGGTGTTTTGAATGTGGAGATACGTCTCACATAAAAGCTAATTGCCCTAAACTGAAATTTAAAAATGAAAATGAGCACAAGCACCAAAAATGGAACAAGAAACCCCATTTCAGGGGAAAGCGAGGAAAAATGGCTAAGAGAGTAGCCAGAGCTTTTATGGCCGCCCTCAGCGATATCGATAGCACGTCAAGCGAAGAGCCAAGCTCGGAGGAAGAGGAGCCTCCCAAGAAAGAGAAGAAGGAGAAGAAGGAGAAGAAGACAGTGGACATCACCGACCTTTGCTTCACGGTCGACGATGACTACAGCAGCGACGAGCTTGACACTTCTGAGGTACATCTATCCCGTGATCAGCTTCTTGTTCAGAATGATGAATTGCATGATGTTGTTTATTCTCAGGATAGATTACTTAAACTTGCTGCTAAGGAACGTAAAGAACAAAAGCTTAAAATTGAATCGCTGTCTATTGAACTTGCTTTATTGAAATCTAAATCTGAAACTGCTGATTGTGAGTCATGTCTCATTTTGATGGATGAACTTGCTCAGTTGCATCTGATCCATGCTAAAAACATTGAAAAATTTGAAAATGTTCAGAAGCAACTAATGGTGGTGGAGTCTAGATCTGATGCCATCGATAAATGCTTAAACTGCACCCTTTTGATTGAGAGTGTTAGTCTGAGAGACAAACATATCGATGAGCTTAAGGCTAGATTGGAGAGTGCTGAGTGTTCGAAGGATGTGCAGCCGGCTTGTCCGACCTACGTCACCCTGAAGGACCAACTCAGCTTTTCTAGAGAGTAAGGAGAGAAATTGAAATGTGAGCATGACTATCTTTTAACTGTAGTAGAAAAATGCACGGAAGAAAAGGGTAGGATGGACCTGCTTTTGGCTAAAACCAAAATGTGTGCTGACAGGGCAGGGTTAGCTCTCGGGTTGGGTTTTGAGAGAACCACTCCAAACACTTTGAGCGAAACTATGTTCACTCCTCCTACTACCCGTGAGAAAGAGAGAGCCTTGTTAGACACCGAACAAAAAGCCAAAAATCCTATCCAACTGACAAAGAAAGCTCTTCGTACTTTAGATGAACCTCCTAAGCCAAAACCCAAGAAAACTGTGAGATTTGTGCCTGAGACCCATACCCACACACCCAAGAAAGTGTATCACTATTCTTATTGTCATTGGGTGGGTCATTTGATTGGGTTTTGCTTTCGTCGTATCAGGGATAAGCGACTCATTCATTTCCATTTTCATTTTCATTCATTTTTCATTTTTTCATTCATTTTCATTTTCATTTTCATTTTTGTTGAACTCATGTTGCGTATCAGCATCCAAGTAAAAACGACCTAGCTATCAGGTGTATAAAAGCTAGCAAAAGCACTCAACCAATCCATGCTAGATCCCAGACTAAGAAGTGACCATTTTCAAATTTTCACAAATAAAAGCCATGCTCATGTCAATTCTCAGATGAATACATGCTAAGTAGTCAACAGTATTAAAGATAATAGTTCGAAGGCATAACAAAGCATGTACTTGTAAAAGCAGTCAATCATATGATAGAAGCTCATGCAATGCTACACAACTCCCCCTCAAAACATGCTCGTATCTCTCGGATGCTCAGTGAGAGGGTGAGATAAAAATTGCTTTAAAATCCAAAAGCGCAAAACACAAAATCCAGGAAAAATAGAAAACTGACCATGCACAAGAGATAAACAATGATAAAAAGTGCGAGTTCTAGCAATAAAGCGTGATCTTGGAAAACGACGAGGTCTCCCAACCCGTCGAGCAACAAAGCCTCTTACACATGATCTATCACCATATGAGGAATGGTGTACACCACAAGGAGCAAAAACACTCTCCTAAGTAGAGAAGTAAAATCTTGAGTACTCAGCGCTGGGTTTAGAGATAAGATGCTTAGGTATCCAGTGCTGAACAACCCGAGAAGTAGATAAAGCAGGAGTATGTATGTGATAAGAATCATACTACGCATGTGATCTCCTAGCAACTCACTGAGGTCTCCTAGAATAATTAGGACCAAAATGCCTATGTGGTCTATCATCATACAAGGTACGATATACACCACGATGAGCATAGCCACTCATATAACTGTAAGGAGCCTCAAAATTAGGATGAGAGCGAAAAGCGGACTCATGCATACTAAGTGTGGCTGCAACTTTTGGGGGAACTTTTTGACAAAATTCAGATCCACAAAATCAAAAAAAAAACTCTATTCGGATGAAATTTTGAGTGGCTTGCTGAAATTGTCAAAATCAGTGTTCCCTGAGTTCATTTTGTAGTAATCTAAGATTCTGAGTTGAGGTAATTTCTGAAAATTGGATTTCAGATAGTCAACAGTGGTTTCAAAATTGATCTAGTTCATTTTGTCTTCATTAAGAAGAGCCTTTAGTTTTTGACTGAAAAATCTATTGGAAGGTTGATATGAATTCTATCATATCTGAAGAAGTACATTCAGAGTTATTGAGCCCTTTTCTGAATTGAGTTGCTGAAAGTAATTTTGTGTGTATCAAAATTTACTGAAATCTGTGATGTGTTGATAAGCTACAGTTCTTCACATAGTTTCATTTCAGTTTGCTATTTTGATTTTCAAAAATCTCACTGAACTGAACTGAATTGTAGATTGGTTTTCTGCTGTTTGAAGTTGATAGCAATTTAAACTTCAAAGTGAACTTTTGCTTGAATTTGATCTGATTCATTGATCACTCACTTGTTATCAAATTTTTTGAATCTGTTGAAGTACAGCTTTACCACATTGCATTCTCTAAATCTCTGAGTTGAATTCAATAATGTTGCTACATTCTGTTGTCTAAATTCAAACTGTGAATACTGTTCATCATATTGTGAATTTTAGAAGTTGCATTTTCAATTGGAACTATTTGAATCTAGTTAAATTGTATTTGATAGTCTGATTTGAAACTGCTAGTACTATTCAACATCAAGCATGGTTCATAATTAGTATTTTTCATCAGAGATCTGTTTGAATTAATCTAAATCACTATTATGAACTGAAATATACTGCTCTGTCCGTACATATTTTGAATGTGTGTTACGAAATCAATCAGTTCATATTAACTATTCTGAAGTTACTGTGTTTCTTGATCTCTTGCCAAGTTTTGAGTTTGTTCGAAGAGCTATAAAACATGTGTCTGATCTTATGTTACTTATGCTGAACTAAGTGCTATAAAATTGCTAAGACAGTTTCTGTTCAGTCCTTGTTACTTGATTCTACAAATTGTATTCCTGCTGCATTCAACTTTACATTGTTCTTTTTCTCTGTTTGACCAAATTGTCAGTGCACTCAGTCTTTGATATCTCTGGTTAACTAATCAATGCATTACTGCTAGGATTAGATTCAAGTCACCTTCTGGACAATTGATTAAAGTTTGTCTACATTTATTTTCAGTTGTGCTACAGTAGTTGTCTTTTGATACTGAAGCTTGTTTTTTTTATCAAAATAGTCAAATGGGAAATCTAATTTGAACTTGTGTGTGAGTGTTTTTCTGATTCTCTAAAACCTATCGGAGTTTCAATGATCGACACCTTCCTGTCGACTGTTCATTTGCCGAAATAGCAGCTATATTTTGGAGTTTCAAATACCGACAATACAGATCGACCGTTCAATCTCCGATTTAGACAAAAATCATGATTAAGGTTGAATTCTATTATGGTTTTGTACATGAGTCATAAATCTGATTCTGTAATGTTAGAGGAGCGTTGGGGTGTTTTGAACAGGCCATCATATTCATGAGAATTGGTCGAGGCGCTTATTCACCCCCCTCTAGTCGCCATTCCGATCCCACAATCTTCTCAAAGGCACTTTGTTGACTTGCCCCCGAAGTGAAATCAGCTTCGTTCTTTAGCCAGAGTATAGAGACAAAAGCATCGATTTTGCTAGACAAGTTAGATATAAAGCGGCACAAATAATTCATCTTGCCTAGCAACTTTTGCACATCTCTCTTGCATGTCGGCGCTGCAAAATTTCTAATCTTTTCAAGCCTCTTAGAATCAATTTCAATACCTCTTTCATGAATTATGAATCCTAAGAACTTGCCTGCCGACACACCAAAAGCACATTTGAGCAGGTTCATTTTTAAACCATCTTGCCGCATCCTAGCAAAAGCAACTTTCAAATCGGCTAATTGGTTTCCCATAGCGTCTGATTTGACTACAACATCATCTATATAGACTTCTAACATAACTCCTATCAAGTCATGAAAGATCAAGTTTATAGCACGTTGATATGTAGCGCCAGTATTCTTTAAACCAAAAGTCATAACGATCCACTCAAATAAGCCGACAAAACCAGGGCATCGAAAGGTTGTCTTGTAGACGTCCTCTGTGGCCATAAAAATTTGATTGTAATCAGCGTTGCCATCAAGAAAACTTAGTACCTTGTGTCCTGAAGCATCGTTGATCAACATGTCGGTATTGGCATGTGATACTCATCTTTTGGAGTGGCCTTGTTCAGATCCCTGAAATCAATACAAACTCGTATTTTGCCCCTCTCTTTCTTCTCTACAGGCACAATGTCAGCGACCCATTCAGCATACATGCATGGCCTAATAAACTCAGCCTTGAGTAATCATTCTATCTCCTCTTTAACTCGATCATAGACGACCGAATTAAAGCGATGAGGGGGCTGTTTATAAGGCCTAAACTCGGGCTTAATAGGTAGTCAATGCTCCACGATCCCGCGGCTTAATCCGGGCATCTCGCTATACTCCCATGTGAAACAATCAACGTACGACCGAAGCAACTTTATTATTTCGGCCTTCTTGTCAGCCTGTAAATTTTGGTTTACAAAGGTTGGCCTTGGGATGCCATCATTGCCTATGTCGACTTCTTCTAAAGGATCGACCGATGCAAAACCTTATCCTAATTTCTCTACTTCGCTAAAGTCTTCAATGGCTTCAGCAATACCGTATTTAGAAGAGCGATATTGCTCTACGCGAGACTTCAGCCACTCAAGATTACTTTTGCTAGACATGACTACTAATTTAGAAATAGCTGTGCTACACCGGCTAGCTTCACAGACACGAGTATGAATCGTCCTCCGGACACGCTAATGAAGTTGTAATCTGAAAGGTCCCTACCTGATAGACACTCTACTTTGTTGTGGATGGCATCGATGGATACATTGGCCAATGCTACATGGGCTGAAGTGTCTGCTGGTATGACTTCTACGTCATTGTCGTCCCACTGTTGTTAATAGCAAAAAATGGCATTAATGGCTAGATTGTTAAAATATCAATTTTGGTGATTTGGGCAAAAAAATACACATATCCAGGGTCCGTCCGAAGCCTTATAGGGCCGAAGGTCCATTGAGCTATGGGCTCCGAAAGCCCCTAGCCAGCCCATGGGCTTCGGCCAGGAAGCCTCTGGAGGCCCACGCTACCGGAGCTTCAGCCCAAGGAGCAGGCCTCGACGGGCCTGGCCGAAGCCCACTTCGGCAGAGATGGAGTTGTATGTGATTCTATATCAGTTTTTATCTCCATCCGGCCGGGTTAATAGTAGATTAGATCGAAAATTAAGACCCTATAAGTAGAGAGGCGAGGCCAACGTAGAGGCCCCACAACACAAACCAAACCAAAGACCTAGCTTTGATCGTATTTACTTTACCTTTATTTTCCTGTACCTCTTTGTGGGTTTGCCTGGAAGCCCTCCGCCGGCCACTACAGAACAGTGGTAATCCTTGTTACTTTGCTTGTGAAGTATCCGTTAATCTACGTAATAGATTGCTATCGCCTTGTTACTTCACCTGTGAAGTATCCGCTAATCTGCGTAACAGATTGCTACCTTCGCTACTAGTACAACACTTAGAAGAATTCGGTCCTCACGCCGAATTGGTACTTCGAATTCTCTTTGTTGCAGGTTTCCACGTTCAGAGCTACTTCATCGGAGGTGTCCGGAGCTAAGAGATCGGTTTCAGAGGTCACTAGGACACCCTTTGGTGGGACTGCAGGCTCCGGCAACAGGCTTCGCCAGCACACTTCGTCGCAACGGGCTTTGCCACGACCATACTCCACACTGAACGAAGTTACGCTTGCGCGTAGTCCTTGCATAATTATTCCATAGTTTACTGTATCAGAGACCTCACACCGACCCCGCCGTTCGGAGGTGACCGTCGTGTCCAGATTCGTTCGGAGTTCATCTTCGGCCGGATCAGTCTGAACGCCGAAGCACCCTTCGGTGGGATACTCCGCACCAGACGCCGAAGGTACACTTCGATGACCCCTTCGCATTAGACTTCGAAACAGACGGGCTCCGACCAGTTTGCTGATTTTATTCTGTTTAATATATCTCTTTCGGCTAATTGGGTTATTTTGTGTGATCTGATTGCCTGGCGACTCCACCCCCTTATCACGACTAAGGGTAGTCGGTATGCGACGTCGGTGCTGCGTCACGCTTAGGCTTGTCCCTAAGTATCCGCACACTTTTGGATCGTCAAACTGACCCAAGTGCGGGGGCACGTTCCCGTGTCAACACACTTTTTGGCGACTCCGCTGGGGAAGGCTACACCAACATGACAAGTACATCTACATCGGCCGCCGGTACATCTACGTCGACTACTACGTCTACACCGCCGATGGACACAATAGGAGGCGCGGATATCGACAACCGCAACATCATGACACCTACACTTGAAGATATCCCCGCAGAAGACCAAGCAAAGATCGAGGCAAAGTTAAAGGCACTCCAAGACATGATGCTTGGGGGCTACGTCAAGACACGCGCGGGCTTCATCAAGTGTGACATCATCACCCCCGACCTCGTTCAGGTCCAGGTAACACCTGTATCGCCTCATTTATCTTCTTTAGAGATTGAGGAAAAAATAGCCGCATCAGTAGATCAAGCCTTTAGCGCTTCGCTAGCCAACCGTTTAGATTCGGCAGTCAGCTCCCAAGTAGAGGTGAGTCTCAGGAGGTTCGGCTTTACTGAAGCCGTACCCCCGGTTCCTATTGCTAGTGCACCTCCGGTAAACCATGTATACGGTAGGACTGACGACAGCACTGGCACAATCATTTCTCCGGCCTCAACACTTATGGCCGAGACCAATCATTACACCTACGGTCAAAATAACACTACGTACCATGCACCACCACCTGCGCCGGTACCTGCGCTGCCCGCACCACATGCGCAGGCGCCCGGACACGAACACATCATATAGATAGCGCGCAGAGAAGAGACCCATGGCCGACACGCCGACATCCCACCGCGTGTCGCACCCCTGCATGAGAGACGCACACAAGCAACATGCCAAGATGACATAGAGGAGCGGATCCGCGCACTATTTAGAGAATGTGCCGGCTTCGTGCCCAAGGGACAGGTTAGGGTTTACCGTAAGCCATACCCCGACCATCTTGATACAGTACCCTACCCCCACGGCTATAGAATCCCTAAATTCACCAAGTTCGATGGCGAGGGTAGCAAAACTACACTAGAGCACGTTAGTCAATTTTTGGCACAGTGTGGAGAAGTTAGCGGGATAGATGCTCTAAAAGTTAGACTATTTTCTCTCTCGCTATCCGGCACCGCCTTCACTTGGTTTTCGACGCTCCTGCCGAACTCCATTCAGACGTGGGATGATTTAGAACAGAAATTCCATGATTACTTCTACACGGGTGAGACAGAACTTAGGCTTTCACATTTGACATCGGTTAAGCAAAAATCTAACGAGAGCGCCTCTGAGTACATCAAGCGTTTTAGGGATACTAGAAACCAGTGTTTTAGCCTTAACATTTCGGAAAGGGACTTGGCGGAACTAGCTTTTAACGGGTTGCGTTTCGAAATTAAAGAAAGGTTAGATAACTAGAACTTTTTAGAAGTTAGCCAAGTTTTACAGCAGGCTCTGGTCCAGGAAGGTCGAGCCAAAGATAAGAAGTTTATTAAGATGTTTAGCAAGCCCAGGGCTGAAATCCACATCATGGAACGTTCTGACGAGGAAGAGTCAGAAGAGGAGGATTCAGCCGATATGTACGCAGCCGAATGGGTGTGGAACGCTAAGAATAAACCTGTCACTTGCTCCAAGTTACGACCATCCCCCACAAAGAATCGACTTAGTGAGGTCAAGTACTCATTTGATATAACTAAATGTGATAAAATATTTGATTTTCTCTTAAAAAGTCAGCTTCTCAGGTTACCTAAGGGTCAAGTCATTCCACCTGCCGATGAGTTAAAGAAGCATCCATACTGTAAGTGGTATGATTCACATTCACATAATACTAATGACTGCAATGTTTTTCGATGGAAGATACAATCGGCCATAGAAGAAGGACGATTGAGGATAGACCATAATCCAAAGATGAAGCTGGATAAAGATCCTTTTCCCGTCAACACCGTCGACCTTGGCGAAAAGAAGGTGTTGATTCGGCCAGAACAGGCCGAGTCGACTAAGGGGAAGGATGTAATTTTTGGAGAACCACGCACTCGCATGCTCATACCGAAGAACCCTGAGGTTGGAGTGTGGAAACAAAACATTAACACCCCTTCGGCTAAGGCTCACAAGAGGCCGAAGGTAACTGAGAAACCAAGGGTTGGTTTCGGAGTCTGTGATGAGTGATTGACATATTTTACCCTCTGATTCGAAGGGGTCCCTCCGAAGGGGTTCGGAGGTTGGTTCTCCGAAGGTGTTCGGAGGCTGTTTCACCGAAGGATTTGGTGGGCTCTGGTTGTTGCAGCTGTTGCAGCGGAGTGTGCCTGTCGGAGGGGTCCAACAGTACACGATGATTGGCTGTACCGAAGGTCTCGGTACTTTGGGCGGTACACCAGAGTGTGTGCCGAAGGTTGCTAACCCGGAGAGGTCTCCGGGGTACTGGATACACTTGTCTGCTTGTCTGTGGTGCGCAGGGGACTTCGGAGGCGACAGACGGTTCGTAGCAAGTGAACCTGGGTCAAGCGGGAGGCTTGATGCCAGGGGAGCAGGGAGCTCCATCACGGAAGCTGCGAAGGGGTCGAGGTAGGACCTCGGGTCGAGGTGCGCTAGGAGAAGGCAGTAAGTGCGGAGTGTGACTCCTGGTGAAAGTACTCCGAGACGAAGTCCTCGGAGGTGAGGCACTTCGAAGGGTACTCCGAATGGAGTGACTTCGGAGTTTGGTGGATCAAGCCCTCAACATAGGCAAGGTGTTTGAAGTGTGCTCCGGAGGGAGACACTCGAAGGTTTACCCGACGAAGGTCTCAGAAGTCGAGGTGCATCGAAGGCATGGTCTGGGTGAGGCTCGTCGAGGAGTGTGCTCGGGAAGAGACACTGCGACGAAGTGCTCATGGAATGCTTCGTGCGGAGGCCTTGGACGAAGGAGGGACTTCGAAGGGTGGTATTCCGAAGGTGGGGCTTCGGAGTGAAGCAGGCTCCGGAGCGAGGCTGGCTCCGGAGTGAGGATAACTTGAGGTACTTCGGCCATGCATGGCTTCAGTACACGGACTGACGGAGTTCGAGCTGGGAGAAGCTGCGAAGCCGTGGTGGTCCACTCCGAAGGTGTTGGTGCGAAGGCCCAAGGGCTTTGACGGCTTCAGCTCAAAACCGTCACTGTATCGAAGGCTGACTTCGGTGAAGCGAAGGCCATCGGGCTCAAGGCTTCTCACCGAAGCTACCGCACCCCTCGCGTGCGAAGGGGGGCTTCAGAAGGGTCCAAGACTGTAAAGGCTGATAGTGTCTGCTCTGCAAAAAGCTGCCGCTGTCCCCTCTGCAAAGCTGACAAAGGAAGCCTCCAAATAAAGTAGACTACCTTTTGTACCCCTCTGTTCTGAAGAGACAAAACCAGTGTAAACCCTAGGGGTAAAGTAGTCAATTCACATGGGTGAATAGTGGCTATAAATAGTGGAGGCTGGGTAGGTCACATTTAACACTTTGAGCATTCATTGTAGAACTCCTGTGCTAGCCACCACACTCTGTATTCATCCTGTGAGTTCAATTTTGTGTTCCTTGTTCAAGCATTGAAGTCTTGATTCTGTGTTCATTTTCTGCTTGAGCTTGTTTGCATACCTCGCTGCATGCTTCGATTGACTTGAGGTAGTGCTCTGAAGCCTGTTTGGGCGAAGTGTGTTTTGAGCAAAGTGTGTCTTTCAGTGTGAGATCGCTCTGTGTAAACTGGAGGCTAGACCTCTCGGATTACTAGCGAAGCACTGATCGAAGCCCGTTTTTCTTCCCTAGTCGAAGCCCTTAGCGAGGTCTGTGAAGTGTGCGTTTTTGACCTTCGAAGTACGAAGCCCAGCACCAGTTGCTGTCGCTAAGTATTTGGTCGAAGTCCTCAGAGGGAGGTCCGCTCTTGCGAAGGGTGAAGTGCGAAGCCTGCTCGGAGCACCCTGTGTGCGGAGCCTGCACTGACTTAGCAGAGCTGATTTTTCGGGGTTGTGGGTGGAGCGAAGTCTTCTTGGCTTCGAACTTTTGCTCCTTGCGAAGCCTGCTTTCAGAGCTGTAAAATACCTCCGAACCATAACTTCGAAGGGTGTGTTCGAAGCCTGTTCCGCAGAAGACAGAATTAAAACAAAAGGCTATTCTAGTCTGAAATTTTAAAAGCTCCCATTCACCCCCCTCTGGTCGCCGTTTCCGGTCCAACAGTAACATATAACATGCTGTTGAACAAGCATCAGAGAAGGGCCAAGGAGATAGGTCCACATGCTAAGCTAAAACAGCCGAAGGGTCCAAGACTCTCAAAGGGTGGCTTCGGGCCGAAGCGGACAAACCCTCCGTACAATGGCTTTGGGCCACAGCGGCCTGACACTCCGCATGGTGGTTTCGAGCCGCAATGGCGAACCCCCCGTACGGTAACTTCGGCACCCAATGGCCGAACCCCGCACTGTGTTGAACTTCTCCGATGGGAAGCTTCGGCCCACTCTGGCCGAACGTACCTCCGGCCTGGCAGGACCCTTCGCTAGTGTGGTCCGAAACACCATCAACTCTACCGAACCCCCTTCCGGGTAACGGGTTCGGCTCTCAGTGGGCAAGACCGCTAGAGCCACCGATGCCTCCACCGTATGACTGGGCGGGAACCCCGTGGGCTCCATACGTATCTAGGTCGGGGTACCCTCCGCAACCTAACACTATGCCCTGTTTTCCTTTGGAGTATTATGGATGGCAGGGACAAACAGACGCAGCAAAGGGGGGCATCATCCACAGACTATCTGTGGTGCCTCCGAATCGGACCATGTAGAGCGAAGCCGAAGGGTGCGAGCACGTGGAGGCTGAAGTCAGAGAGTCCGAGGCCATCACCATCAGAGTTGGGTCTCAGGAAGTCCCAATCCCGGAGACTTGGTCGCCGAAGCCTAATGGAGGTAAGTCCCAAGCTTCGGCTGGGCTCTGCGCCGAAGCCCGGCTCGATCGGCCTAACAAGGCCGGTCCATCCGACGGGGTCCGCAGCAAAGGCCCCTCCGAGCGCAGGGTGCACAAGGCCAAAGGGCACAGTACCACTTCGGCCAGAATTAATGGAAGCCGAAAAGTGGCACCCGGCACCAAGACACAACCATCTTGGGTACCTCCAGGCATGTCCAAATCACAGAAGAGACGTCTACAGTGACTACGGGCACAGGAGATGCACGAGAGGGAAGCTGAGGTCGAGCGCGACACTATCTTCAAAGAAATCCTCCCTCGGCCAGCTACAAGACATGTATGGAGGGAGAAGTCAGTTGAGATAACCAACCCGACTCCTAGTCTGAGCGACGATGACGACGACATGCTCGACGACAATTACTCGCCCATCTCTGAAGGGCCCGTGCCCTAGGTGATGGACATCAACATCGTCACGTTGCCTGCCGAGTTCGCACTACCACAGGACGAGGCCGAGGTCGCCCAATTGAACCTCGGCCTGCGTAACGCCATCTTCTAGAAGCCCAAGGACTCGGCTCGCCATCTGAAGCTTCTCTACGTCAGAGGTCACATCGATGGAAAGCCGATTTCCTGAATGCTCGTCGACGGCAGCGCCACTATTAACTTAATGCCTTACTCGTTGTTGAAGAAACTTGGCAGGGATGAGGATGACCTGAAGAAGACCAACTTGATGCTCAATGGCTTCAACGGTGAGAGCTTCGAGGCTAAGGGAGTACTCTCTATGGAGTTGACGGTGGGCAACAAGACGTTGCCAACAACGTTTTTTGTCGTCGACGTACAAGGTAACTATAGCGTACTACTCGGGCACGACTGGATTCACGCAAACTGTTGCATTCCCTCTACTCTACACCAGTGCGTGATACAGTGGGACGGCGATGAGGTATAAGTCATTCCCGCGGATACTTCGGCCCAAGTAGCATTGGCTGATGTATCAGTTGACGCCGTCCATAACAATGTAGAATGTCTGTCAGGTAGAGATCTTTCGGATTACGATTTTGTTAGTGTATCCGGAGGACGGTTTGTACCAGTGTCTATAAAGCTGGCTGGAGTAGCACAACTATTTTTTTATTAATAGTCATGTCTAGCAAGAGTAATCTAGATTGGCTAAAGTCTCATGTGGAGCAATATCGGTCTAATAAATATGGTATTGCCGAGGCCATCGGGGACTTTAGCGAAGTAGAGAAATTAGGACAAGGTTTTGCGTCGGCCGACCCCTTGGAGGAAGTTGACATAGGTAATGGTATCATCCCAAGGCCAACTTTTGTAAACCAACATTTACAACCCGATGAAAAGGCTGAAGTAATAAAGTTACTTCGGTCGTATGTCGATTGTTTCGCATGGGAGTATAGCGAGATGCCAGGGCCAAGCCGCGAGCTCGTGGAGCATCGGCTGTCTATCAATTCCGGATTTAGGCCTTATAAGCAGCCTCCCCGCCGCTTTAACTCGGCCGTCTATGACCGAGTTAAAGAAGAAGTGGAGCGACTACTCAAGGCTGAATTTATTAGGCCGTGCAGGTACGCGGAATGGGTTGCTAACATTGTGCCTGTAGAGAAGAAAGGGAGCGGCAAGAGACAGGTATGCATTGATTTCAGGGATCTGAACAAAGCCACTCCAAGGGACGAGTATCCAATGCCGATAGCCGATATGCTGATCAACAATGCTTCAGGACACAAGGTACTAAGTTTTCTTGATGGCAATGCTGGTTATAATCAAATCTTTTTGGCCAAAGAGGACGTCTACAAGACTGCCTTTCGATGCCCTGGTTTTGTCGGTTTGTTCGAGTGGGTCGTCATGACTTTTGGTTTGAAAAATGCCGACGCCACATATCAACGCGCTATGAACTTGATCTTTCATGACTTGTTAGGAGTTATGTTAGAAGTTTACATCGATGATGTCGTAGTCAAATCGGACACTATGGGAAACCATTTAGCCGATTTGAAGGTTGCTTTCGATAGGATGCGACCGTATGGGTTGAAAATGAACCCACTTAAGTGTGCTTTTGGTGTGTCGGCGGGTAAGTTCTTAGGTTTCATGATTCACGAGAGAGGCATAGAAATTGATCCTAAGAGACTTGAGAAGATTAGAAACATTGCAGCACCGACGTGCAAAAGAGATGTACAAAAATTGCTAGGCAAGATGAACTATTTGCGTCACTTTATATCCAAATTACGCCATTATCTTCTCCTTACTACATGTGTTGTCGTTTGCCAAACCGATGTTATAAAGCACATGTTACAGAAGCCGATTCTAAGTGGAAGAATCGGAAAATGGGCTTACGCATTGATTGAGTACGATTTGGCCTACGAACCCCTGAGAGCAATGAAAGGCCAAATCGTGGCCAACTTTATAGTTGATCACCACATAGATGTCATCTGGAGTGACAATGTTGCTCTGGTTGAAGTAGTGCCATGGAAACTTTATTTTGATGGTTCGGCTTGCAAGAGTGGCCAAGGTATTGGAGTGGTTCTCATATCACCTAATGGGATGCACTTTGAAGCTTCGGCCTGACTAGAATTTTCTTCTACTAACAACCAAGCCGAATACGAAGCTTTATTGCTAGGTCTTGAATTACTAGAATCTGTAGGTGCTAGACATGTTCACGCATACGGTGATTCTTTGTTGGTAGTGCAACAAGTAGCTAAGAGTGCTCAATGTTTTAACGACTTGCTGAATAGTTATTTGGATAAATGTCTAGACATAGTTGCTACTTTTGATGACTTCAAAATCTCTCACGTGTCAAGAGAGGCCAATTCAGTCGCCAATGATTTGGCTCAGCAAGCATCTGGCTACCAAGTCAGGAGAGGAAAATTTTTCGTATTGGAGAAGCCGGTGTTTGGTCTCACGATCGAAGCCAGTAACGGTGGGCAGGCAGACCCTCCGGATCGAACCCCTCTGGTCACCGAAGGTTACTGCGCGCCGAGGATCCTAGATCGGAGTACCCTGCCGACCGAAGGAGCTGGCACGGCGAAGTCTGTAGGACGAAGCCTCCTGCACGAAGAAGGCTCCCCGGAGTCCAAACCTCCGAAGGGCCTCGGCCCAGCACACTCCGAACGGCCACCCCGGCCAGGCTTCGGCAGGAGCTGGAATGGTTCGGGGGGCACCCCGAAGTTAGTAATTTAGATGTTTTTTCAGAAGGTGGACCAGTGATACCTTCTGAAACCTATAAAGGCGATTGGAAAGATTACGCTAACAGGTTTCTGAAGATTAGAAACTAACAAACGAAGTGTTTGCGAAGTGAACTGTTCTAAGCCTCCGAAAGGATAATAACTTAGAATAGTTCGAATGTGTGTATTGAATAACTTGTATTTGGTCCCTATTACAGGGTAAAACGGGGGGTATTTATAGGCCCAAACATTAAGGAAAAGACATATTTACCCCTCTATTACAACCGACATAGTGGAAACTATTCGGTACCCTTAATAGGGCTAAAATAGTAAAAGACTAATCTAATGAGAAAGAAGATAAGTCTTCCATCTTAGCTGGCAGAAAAGATCTCAGAAGAGTCCATTTTCGAGGATATACTCCGAACTAAGGTCCATCTTCATACTTCGAGCTTGACTCAAGGCATCTCCGAAGATGCATGTTGGAAACCTTTGAATCCATTATCTGCCTTTGTGTTGTTACTGTAAAAACCCTGAGGATGGAATATTTTCCCCCAACAGTGACCCCTTTGCATCAGACTTCGAAACAGGCGGGCTCTGACCGGTTTGCTGATTTTATTCTGTTTAATATATCTCTTTTGGCTAATTGGGTTATTTTGTGTGATCTGATTGCCTGGCGACTCCACCCCTTATCACGACTAAGGGTAGTCGGAACGCGACGTCGGTGCTGCGTCACGCTTAGGCTTGTCCAAGTGCGGGGGCACGTTCCCGTTTCAACAACTGTATCAGTCATTGGTGCAAAGTAGAAGGAATATAACAATTCACATGAATCTAGTCATGCCCGAGCAACACGCTGTAGTTACCTTGCATGTCGACAACGAAGAATGTTGTTGGCAATGTCTTGTTACCTACCGTTTGCTCCATGGAGAGTATGCCTTTCGCCTCAGAGCTCTCGCCGTTGAAGCCGTTGAGCATTAGGTTAGTTTTCTTTAAGTCTTCCTCGCCCTGCCAAGCTTCTTCAACAGAGAGTAAGGCATTAGGTTAACAGTGGCGCCACTGTTGACAAGCATTCTAGAGACCGGCTTTCCATCAATGTGACCCTTTATGTAGAGAGGCTTTAGATGGTGAGCCGTATCCTCGGGCTTCTCAAAAATAGCATTGCATGGGCCGAGGTTCAACTGAGCGACCTCGGCCTCGTCTTGTGGTAGGGTGAACTAGGCGGGCAGCATGATGACGTTGATGTCCATCACCTGAGGCGTGGGCCCCTCAGAGATGGGCGTATAATCATCGTCGAGCATGTCATCGTTGTCGCTCGGACTAGGAGCCGGGTTGGTTATCTCAACCGGCTTGATCCTCCATACCTATCTTGTAGCTGGCTGAGGGCGGATCTCCTCAAAGATATCATCTCTTTCATCCTCGGCATTTTTCTCACGCATCTTGTGTGCCCTTAGGCGCTGTAGATGCCTTTTCTATGATTTGGACATGCCTAGAGGTGCCTAAGATGGTTGTGGCTTTGTACCAGGCACCACCGCTTTGTTTCTGTGATTTTTAGCCGAAGGGGTACCACCCAGGTCGGCCTCGTGTGTTTCATAATCGGAGGATACTTCGCTACGAACCCTGTCGGTCAGACTGGCCTCGTTCGGCCGATCAGACCTGGCTCCGGTGCTGGCCTCGGCTGGATCAAGGGACTTACCTCTATCAGGCTTCAGCGAGGGGACCTTTGGGATTGGGACTTCCTGAGACCCTACTTTGAATGTGATGGCTTCAGACTCCCTAACCCTCGCCTCTTCGCATCCATCTCCTTTGGCTCCGTCCTATGTGAGTCGATTCGAAGGTACTACGGACAACCTGTGGACGATGTCTCCCTTTGCTGTGTCTGTTTGTCCCTGCCAGTTATAATACTCTGATGGAAAACAAGGGACAACGTTATTCTATGAAGGGTACACGGGAGGCGAAGTGTACTGAGCCCACGGGGTCCCTGCCCAATTATATGGCGGAGGCATCGGTGGCTCCAGTGGCTTTGCCCACTAGGAGCCAAACCCATTGCCCAGAGGGGGGTTCGGCCATGTCGAAGGTATTTCGGACCATATTAGCAAAGGGTCCTGCTAGGCCAGAGGTACGTTCGGCCATTGTGGGCCGAAGCCTTCTGTCGGAGTGTTTGCCTAGAGCAGAGTTGAGCCCGACCATTGGGGTCTGAACTCATTGTGTGAAGGGTTCGGTCACTGAGGCCCGAACTCGCTATGCGGAGGGTTCAGCCACTAGGGTCCGAAGCCACTAGGCGGAGGGTTTGGCCACTGTGGTCCGAAGCCACCGTGCGGAGGATTTGACCACTGTGGTCCGAAGCCATCCTCCGACTATCTTGTCCCTTTGGCTGTCTTAGCATTTTTTATGGGGTCCTGTTTCCTTGGCTTTTCTCTGGTGTTTGTTCAACAGCATCTGATATGTGACCTTTGGTTTCTTGCGAGCCCTAGCTAAAGGAGATATGCTGACATTTCTTTAGTTGACTCAGCCTACTCTAGACGAATTAGTACCTTTTTATCGTCAATCATCCTTCTTCTATGGCCAATTGAACCTGACGACGAAAAATATTGCAGTCGTTAGTATAATGTGAATACGAATCATTCCACTTATAGTAGGGGCGTTTCTTTAGCTCGTCGGCAGATGGAATGACTTGGCCTTTAGGCAACCTGAGAAGCTAGTTTATCAAGAGGAAATCAAATATTTTATCGCACTTAGTTATATAAAATGAGTATTTGACTTCGCTAGGCCGATTCTTGGTAGGAGATGGCCGTAACTCGGAGCAAGTAACGGGTTTGCTCTTAGCGTTCCAAATCCATTCAGCCACGTACATGTTAGCCGAATCTTCTTCATCCTCTGATTCTTCCTCGTTGGAGTGCTCCATGATGTGGACTTCAACCCTAAGCTTGTTAAATGTTTTAATAAACTTTTTATCCTTGGCTCGGCCTTCCTGGACTAGAGCCTGTTGTAAGACTTGGCTAACTTCTAAAAAGTTTTGGTTGTCTAGCCTCTCTTTAATCTCAGAACGCAACCCATTGAAAGCTAGATCCGCCAAATCCCTTTCTGAAATATTAAGACTAAAACTTCGGTTTATGGTATCTCTAAAGCATTTGATATACTCAGAAACACTTTCGTTAGACTTCTGTCTAATCGATGTCAAGTGTGAAAGCCTAAATTTTGTCTCACCTGTATAAAAATAGTCATGGAACTTTTGTTCTAATTCAGCCCACATTTGGAAAGAGTTCGGCGGGAGCACCAAAAACCAAGTGAAAGCGGTGCCAGATAGAGAAAGAGAAAATAGTCTAAGTTTTAAAGCGTCCGACCCACTAGCTTCTCTCCACTATGCTAAGAACTGACTGACATGCTCTAGTGTGGTTTTGTTACCCTCACCATCGAACTTGGTGAACTCAGGTACTCTATAGCCGTGAGGGTAAGGTATTGTGTCGAAATGGTCGGGGTACGGTTTCCGGTAGACCCTGACCCATCCCCTAGGCACAAAACCGGTGCACTCCCTAAACAGCGCGCTGATTCGCTCCTCTATGTCATCTTGGCCTACTGCCTACGCGCGTCTCTTGTGAGGGGGCATGACATGCGGCGATATGTCGGCGTGTCGGCCGCGGGGGTTCTCCTCATGCGCTAGCTCAGGATGTATGGCGTGTTCGGGCCTATGTGCTTGTGCATGTGGCACGAGTAGCGTGGGAAAAACTAGCGTAGGTGTAGGTGGAGGTGGCACATAGTAGGCAGTGCTAGTCTAGCCGTAAGCATGGTGACTGGTCTTAGCCATAGATGTCGAGGCCAGAGACGTAATGGCTTTGTCGAAACTACCGTCAGTTCTGCTGTAAATGTGATTTATCAGAGGTACGCTAGCAATCAGAGCTGGAGGTATTGCCTCAGTAAAGCCAAACATTCTAAG
Source organism: Zizania palustris (assembly GCA_019279435.1). Lineage (NCBI taxonomy): Eukaryota > Viridiplantae > Streptophyta > Magnoliopsida > Poales > Poaceae > Zizania > Zizania palustris. The sequence goes on along the minus strand of JAAALK010000289.1, from coordinate 11,289,300 downwards.
TGTTGCCTCTACCTGAGAGCTAACTGCTGAATCTAAATGGTTGGCTAGCGTAGTGCTAACAGCTTGATCTAGCGATGCGGCTATTTTTTTGCTCAATTTCTAAAGAAGTTAAACGAGGCGATACTACTGTTACCTGGGTCCGAGCAAGGTCGAGGATGTTGACATCACGCTTGTTGAAGCCCGCGTGTGTCTTAACATAGCTTCCAAGCATGAGGTCTCATAGTGCCTTCATCTTTTCCTCGATCTCTTCTCGGTCTTCTTCTGGAATATCTTCAAGGGTAGGCATCATGATGTTGCGGTTGTCAATATCTGTGCCTACCATGGGATCTATCAGTGATGTAGATGTAGTAGTCGTTGTAGACGTGCCTACGGCCGATGTAGATGTACCCATCATGTTGGCGTAGCTTTCCCCAGCGGAGTCGCCAAAAAGTATGTTGACACGAAAACGTGCCCCCGCACTTGGGTCAGTTTGACGATCCAAAAGTGTGTGGATACTTAGGAACAAGCCTAAGAGTAACACAACACTGACGTCTCGTTCTGACTACCCTTAACAGTGGCAAGGGGTCTAGAGTCTCTAGGTAATCAGATCACAAGCAAATAATCCAATTAGCCAAAAAGAAATATATTAAATAAAATAAACTAGCTAGCTGAATGGAGCCTAACTGATTCGAAGTATGTTGTGCGAAGGGTTTCACCGAAGGGGGCCTTCGGTGTTCGGATTGATTTGGCCAAAGGCAGGCTCCGAACAGATCTCGATGCGAATTCACCTCTAAACAGCGGGGTTCGGTGCGAGGTCTCTGACACGACAAAAATATTCAACGCAATGCACTGGTGTGACTTTGTCCGTAGCGAAGTGTAGGCGTGACGAAGCCTTACGGCGTGACAGGTCCGGCACAGGTAGTCGAAGCAAGGTTCCACCGAAGTGTATTCTGGCAACCTCCGAAACTAGCTTCCTGGCTTCGGACACCTCCGGCGAAGGGGCTCCGAGCGTGAAAACCTGCAACAGAACAAAGATCAAGTGTCAATTCGGCATGGGGACTGAATCTGCTAAGTGTTGCAGTAGGGAAACGAAGGTAGAAATCTATTACTTAGATTAGCGGATACTTCACGAGCAAAGTAACAAGGCTTACCATGGTTTCGGTGTGGCCGGCGGAGGGCTTCCAGGCAAACCCACGAAGGTTGCAGAAAAGTAAATAAAAAGTAAAGGTACGGTTCAAAGCTAGGTCTTTGTGATTGATTTGTGTTGGGGGGTTTCATGAACCGGCCTCACCCCTATATTTATAGGGGCTAGTCTTCTTACCTCCAAGATTAATCTAGTAGGATTAGGACTAATCATGTTTTAGGGATAAAAATAGCTAGAATCAGACTCAAACTCTATCTCCAAACAACCCGAAGTGGGCCTTCGGCAAGGCCTATCGAAGCCTGCTCCTTGGGCCGAAGCTTCGGTGAGGCAGTCCTCCGATGGCCTTTAGGCCGAAGGTAGCAGGCCACTGGAAGGCTTCCGAAGCCCAAGGCTCAATGGGCCTTCGGCCCTGTATGGCTTTGGCCTAATCCAGGACTTGTGTATTTTCGGCCAAAATTACAAAAATTGATATTTTGACAATCTTGACCATTAATTTAATTTTTTGCTATCAAAAGATGGTTTACAGCACAAACCAACAAAGATGTACGTGCTAGACTAAAACTAGTGCAAAGAAAAAAATGTGATTCAAGGTAGATAATAAATTGGATCTATTAAGTTTTTTGTGGGGAGGGGTCCCTTGAATTGGCCTTGCCTCTATTTATAGAGGTGGGACATGAGTTCCTGGGCTTCTAATTGGAATTGTGCATGAGTCCAAGTCATCTAAAATCAATTAGGGATAGAAATCCCCCGAAATTATCTAATTGGACTCGGACAAAGACTTGGCCGGTCTGACCGAGCCCATAAGGCCGGTCCGACCGGGCCTACATGGCCGGTTGAACCGAGCCTACATGGTCGGTTGAACCGGCCTGTGCCAGGTCTCGGCATATTTTCGGTAAAACTACCAAAAAGTGATATTTTGATAATTTTGACCATTAATGCCATTTTTCGCTATCAACACAAGGTTACTCTAGAGAGGAGGTAGTAGAGTGGTGTCTCGAGTGCATAGACCCGAATAACCCAATTGGTATGCCTCACTCTTGCCATGAGGGTAAACTAGCAGGTGAAGGGATCTTGGGCAAGCAAACAATTACTCCAAATCGAAAGGCATATGACCAAACTCATTTCCTCTTGTTGCAACAATCGAGCGAAGTCTCATCATACATCGTTGAGCATAAGCACATGCTCTATGCAGAGAACCCATGTCGTACCGAATCTTGGATCGCAAAACACCACATGAAAAGGTTCAATATCTGGTTTTGGGATCGGATCGCACGATCGAAAACCCTAGTGAGCAAATCGACCAAGCACCTAGCAATAGGACCTATACACACTGTTACAACATATAGAGATTATCATATAAATGGTTACACATTCGACATAGTTGATCAAGATAGCAAGATCACAAACAAGAACATTGGTGTTCATATTGATGCCTATGACAATAACGATGTAAAGAGCACATATTATGGTCAGATAGAGGATATTTGGGAACTTGACTACCTAGGGTTCAAGGTACCTCTGTTTTGATGCCGTTGGGTCAATGGTGCAAAAGGCATTACGATCGACAAGTATGGATTCACAAGTGTAAATCTAACTAAGGTCGGCTATAAAGACGAACCTTTCTTGCTCGCTAAACAAGTTGCTAAAGTTTTCTATGTGCCTAATATGACAAATAAGAAACTTCATGTTGTCCTAGCTGGAAAGAGATGGATTGTGGGTGTTGAAAATGTGGTTGATGAGGACGAGTATAATCAGTTTGATGAGATACCACCTTTCGCCACCTAAATTATGGCACAAGTTAAACCAGACGAGCAAACTCTGTACCTGCACTCCGACCATTTTGAAGGATTGTACATTAAGAAAGTGAGAAAATAGAGACGTACATGTGTTGAAAAGTGTAAAGTTTAAATTGTATATATACATATGCAAGTGTTGTACATGTGTTCAAATACTGAGATATGTGGGTGATTTGTACAATTTGAACTAATTTTGGTATGTAATATATATTTGCAATATGATCCATAACTTGAAATATGGAAAACTCCTGATTTAGGTATGTAATATATATATGCAGTCTGCTGTGCTATGCCATAACATGAATTCTAGAAATACTACTCATTAGTGACGAGCAATAACTACTGCCCGTCACTAATGACCATTACTGACGGGGAAACAATACTGCCAGCCACTAAACATTATTTTTTGAAAGTACTATTTTGATCTCATTATTGCTGGCAGTTAGTGGAGGTAAGTAGCTAGCACATTAATTGCTATAGCCATCCTTTAGGTTGCTTGCATTTGGACTTCAAAACATCATATTTTTGTTCTTACTCTTCTTGCCTTCTTCCTTTGCCATGGGGGTTTGTGGTGGATGTTTCCTGGCTCGATGCATCCACAAGCATGTGGAAGCATCGGACCAGGTGTCATTCCTCACGAACTATGTCATGGCTTCGTTTACCAGAAGCACAATACTTATGTGGTGGCATTAGTAATAATAGTATCACACACTTGTGCGGTTTATATGTGTACTGCACAAGTGTTGTGCTCTTTTTAATCATCAGTGAAGGGTGATAACTATGACCCATCACTGATGACTCACCTCAGTGACGGGTGATAGTTACCACCCGTCACTGATGACTTCCCACAGTGACAGGTGGTAGTTACCACCCATCACTGATGATTCCCGCTTATAAATAGGCGGGCCTCGAAGTGAATCGGTACGCTTTCAATTCTTGCAACCCTAACCCTAGCGCTTTACTGTCGTCATAATCGCCTTCATGCTCCTCACCACCCCCACCATTCTCCGTTCCATCCCGGCCATACGTTCCATCATGCATGGCCGTCCGTTATGTCCCATGTGGCCTCTACTCCGCCGTTCCGTTCCAACTCACCGCGTGCCACATCGGTTGCATCCTTCACTTCCTAAGGTCCTCCTTATTTTTGTGCTCAATATTTGCTCAATGAAGATAATTCTATTAATTTGTGCAATATGAGGATATGTGTGACAATTTAGTTTAATTTTGTCGTTTTCACAAATTTATTCATGCAATGCATTGCTCTCTTCATTAATTTGTGTTCTATGATGCTTTGTTCATTTTTTGCTCAATATTTGCTATATGATGGTTAATTAATTTTCTCAATAAAGATAATGCTATTAATTTGTGCAATTTGAGGATGTGTGTGAAAATTTATTTTAATTTTATTGTTTTCGCAAATTTATTCGTGCAACGCAATGCTCTCTCATTAATTTATGCTCTATGATGCTTTGTTCATTTTTGTGCTCAATATTTTCTCTATGATGGTTAATTAATTTGCTCAATATAGATAATGCTATTAATTTGTCATAGACACCTATGATTTAAATTGTAGCATAGTAGCAAGGAGGCCATTAAGTTGGCAGCCCGACGTCTAAGAGCAATCATGCATGTTCAACTTGTTTTTTCAAGAGTAACTTGTTCCTTACCTTGTTGTAATTTTTTTTGAAAAATTCATTAGAGTCGCATAACCGATTACGTCGTCTCCCGTTCGGGAGTGTTGTATTATAAATAGGACTGGACAACTGGTCATATTTATAGGAATATGCTCTCAAATTGTCCATGCTTGGATAGTCCAGGGATGTGCGGCCCATGTAGGTGGACCACGTGATCCCGTATGGTTCTAGAGAGAGTTTCGGTGGTGTCTCCCTATTGTTTTCCGGATACACAACCCTCTCGCCCCTGAGTCGAGACGTGTATATGGAGAACAATGGGGAGATGCTACTGAAATTCTCTCTAGAACCGTACGGGACCATGTGGTCCAACTATGCGGGCCGCACATCCCCGGATGGGATTTAGGACCTATCCTTGCCTATTAGTGCCCATTAGGTAGTGTCGTACGTTCGTTTAATTTTTTTAATGAAACAATAAGGTCTCCATTCTCTTAATGTTTAGATGTCTACCCATTCCTCTATCGAGTATTCTAGCTCCACCGATGAGGTCGAGTTAGCAATCAAGAAGCCCAGGACACAAGCAAAGTGGCCAACAAACAAGATAATCGTCAAGGAGATTGATAGTAGTGGCCTGCCAAAAGAGAAAATGGCCTTGCAGCACCTGAGGAAGCTTGCAGTACTGACTGCACAAGAGAGGGTCCCATTGTGATGAGGACATCACTTCACATGATACACACATGGAGCCTCCACCTACAATTCAACTACAAGGACCAATCACACGCGCCCGTGCCCGTCGCTTGAACCATGAGGTTAATTCTTTCCTTAGCAACTACGTTAATATTTGTTTGGACGGGATGCTACTAAATACTAGCGATATTTTGTTGCTTAGGAACATGGGAGATGGAATAGAAGAATTGGAGTTGAAGACGGAGTCGCACGGATGATTTGAAGTCAAGAATTCGCTGGTTCGGACTACATTAACCACCCTGCACCAAAATGGGCATAACTTCCTCATACGAAGTCCGATTGGCGCGTTCTTTGACTTTTTGGAAAGCTGAGGAGAAGACGGATCGTTTGCCGTTGGTTTCACCTCATTTGGAGTCTCGAGTCGTCCTGTGTATTTAAAACAGTCCTGCGTGACAGAACTGGGCCGTGTTGGCCCATAGTCTGAGTCTGTACGTCTTCTAGCCCACAGCCTGTGTCTGTTCGCCTTCCACAGGCCGCCGCCCTATATATTCTCACGCCAGCCACCTCTAGGGGGAGGTTTTGCTTTGTTGCATCTACACTGTTGTGTTTAGATCCCGCCTCTTGCACCGGACCGATTGGCTGCTGCATTGGCGTTTGTGAAACCTCACCTTATCTTCGTTTGTCTGTGATTTGGCATTCGATTTGTATCCTTCCTGTTCTTGCTTGTGTTCTTGGGTTCGCTTGCAGGAATTAGCCTTCGTGGCGAGGTCAATCGCGTCCTGCGTGGTTGATAACCAACGGAGACAGTGGTGTAACGATTGCAAGGTTTTGATCCGTCGGACCGGAGCCTTGGATCGCCAACGTCGAGATTCTCCACCAACCCAAGTTTATCCTTTACCTAGCGGAAGATCGGGACCACTCCCCCATCACATTGATCCTAAGGAACTTCAATGATCTCAGTCGAGAGCGGAAGACTGCATTCTACAATGACAGGATCAACAACTACCTCAAAGGCGGCAGCAATAAAGACTGCCCTGAAGATGATATCCAAGCTATGGAGGACTTACAAAAGCAATCTTGTGAGGCGATTTGCTGTCAAAAATGTCGAGCCCTTTAGAAAGTACCCGTTCTTGAAAAAGGAGGACTAAGACCAATTTTTCAGAACGAAGAGCTCAAATCTTTTCAAGGCAGAAAGATCCGCCAAGAAAGAACTCCGAGCTAGGAATAAGCTACCCCACAACCTTGGTTCAACTGGTTACGTGGGGATGAATGATAGGTGGTTGGCCGAAGATGCCAAGATGGCCAGTGAGGGCAAAGAAAATATGTGGCAACAGTTTTTCGGTAGAGCACAACCATTTCTAATGGCCCGGGGAGACTGACAGAGAGTGAGAAGTGATGTGGACCTCGAGCGAGGCAATGACAGTGGCTGAGAAGGTCAAATATCTGGCAGCACAGTCATCGGAAGGATCATTCAATGCCGTGCGGGAGCACGATGAGCTAACAACCATTCTTGGAAACCTAGAGCACCCTAGTCTCATGCGGGGCATCTCTAGCTCGAAAGGCTGGAAGCATGGTTTCCCGAACAATGTTGACATGTACAAGAAGCGAAGAAGGTTTGTAGGAATTGATGTGGAGGTGCTCTCTGCAAAGATCAAGAGGGATCTATATGCAGATATCGCAAGTAGCTTAGCTCTATAGGGTTTTATCCTTCTAGACAAAGCTATAGTTGATAGCCCTCGTGCCAAGAAGAGCAGCTATGCATCAAGAGAGGTTGAGCAACGATTTATGTGTAGTGGATTGGATAACACCATCGACCGGCTAACTGAACCAACCACGTGCAAGCTTATCATAAAGCCCACGGAGGTTCAGATTGAGGTGGCAAGGGGTGTTGCCTATCCATATCAATAGGAGATACACAATTTTCCAATAAATGAGGGATTTGTAGTGTTGTCTATTGATTTTGTGCACCCCAACGTGGAAGACATCCCATTGCCTATTCCTCCAAATGACAAAATCACCACCCTTCGTGCTGCCCATCTCACAAGGGTACAGTGGAAACATGTGGATATTTTGGTCGATGCCGAAAACCCATAGTTGCTCAGCCAAGCTACTGCTCAACCTTCTACTGAACCTCCATCTGCTCAGCCAACTATTATTGTTGCTCCTGTTGCAACTTCACCTATTCAGCCACCTACTGTTGTATCTATTGCAACTACACCTATTTAGCCACCTACTATTGTTGCGCCTATCGAGCAAGGTGAAAATGTCATCACTTGCCTCCATCAAACAAGCCAACGATTCAACCCCAAAAAACAAAGAAGGCCAAAAAGACTAAAACAGAGGCAAAGCCTAAGGTAGCGCCAGTCGGAACAAAACCACATGCTAAGTATAAACAAGGCAATAACATGCTGCTTTAAGATCAGATAAGTAGGGGAGGGAAAGTCTTAATCGACCTTCATCAATTATACCTCAATGGCTGAAAAGAAAATAAAATTTCGTTCATTGTAATATACTAGAAAAAATATTTTTGGACCAATAATGACGGCTATTTTGGGTATGCTTCAACGATCTATACGATCTTTTTAACATGGATGCTCTTGATATCGGCTTGATGCAGTGTTGTACATTGTAAGTTACTTAATCTATATTTTATATTAAAGTCAACACGTCATTATGTTGTATTAACTACTCTTTCATATGTGCAGGATAAGTGGCAACAATCCAAGAGTATACATTTCAAATTTCTGGATCCATAGTTATTTGCAATGTCGACAATTAAGGTCGATAGGAAGTCGTGTGTCGACTACCTATATAGTTTACTCACCTCATGTGTCTCAAGAAACCGAAATGGAATGGTCATACACAACGTTGATGGACATTATGTCCTAGTACTCATATCTCCCAAGTGAAAGACCGTATGGTACATTGACTCGGCAAGACCAAAGGGACCGAATGGCGAGCGCACCGAGAGGGACTTCTCGGTACTCAAAAGTTTAATAGACGAGTAAGATTTTCTTCACTTCATTACAACTTCAACCCTCAACCTATTCTTGTTTAACTCAATCTCGTTCTACCTCGTTATAGAGCTTTTGTAGGCGTTGTCGATATGAACAAACTAAAAGAACCGCAATGCCTTGTTCATAAAACACAGTGCCTGTAAGTCTCTAAATGTTTACCTTTTCAAATTTCACGTGTCATCCAAACTAATCATGTATTTCCATAACAGTGCTACAGTCAACCTCTTGGAAACTAGTGTGGGTTTTTATGCTACACACCATATGAGGCTGGACATGAAGATAGCGGATCTTAAATCACCCGACGTAAGATATTATCATGACCTTTGTTCTTCTGTTTCATTTACTTTTCACTAATGCAAATATTTACTGATGTCAAAAACTCAATTTATAGGAATTCAACCTACATGAAGGCAGTCTTACCGAGGCTTATTTGTCGGACATCCGTTCATAACTAGCGCTATTCCTCATGGACCAAGTCTTCACAAAGAATGGCCCTATCCATTATAAGGGCCAGATTCCCTAATTCAATATGTCATGTAATGGTTGCAAATATTTGGCGAAATATATGGAATACATTTTTTATCGATGCTTTTTTAGTGCAATGCAATCTGTGTTGGTGGTACTCTGTAATGAATTATGTGTTCTATGATGAATTATGTGTTGTTTGCAATTTAAAAAATTGGCTGTCAAATCCTGGCTTTGATTCAGGATGCAACCTAAAAATAAATATTTTTTTAATATGACCATAACATTAGTGATGGGTGACATTGGCAACCCGTCCCTAAAGGTCACAATAGTGACGGGTTGTGTAAAGTACTACCGTCACTAAAGATGACCTATTCAGGATGTAGCCTAAAAATAATTATTTTTTTAATATAACCATAACATTAGTGACATGTGACATTGGTGACCGGTCCATAAAGGTCACATTAGTGATGGGTGTAAAGTTCTCCTCGTCACTAAAGATGACCTTTAGTGACGGGTGAGAGATGTTACCCATCACTAAAAGGGGGCATGCCGGACATGGAGGGGACCTGGAGAGACCCTTTAATGACGGGTATTTACTCGTCATTAATGATAGGGCTTTACTGACGCGATAAGTGTGATGGGGGACATGCCCGTCACTAAAGTACATTTCTATGGTAGTGTGTGCAACGGAGTGTGCTCACCGAAGGGGTTCGGTGGAGTACTCTTCGGAGGTTGTATCAAATGGTTCAATACTTTGTCTTCATGCACCGAAGGGTGCATTAAAGGTGGTTTGAACTTGGTGCTCATCGAAGGGGTTCGTTGAGTACCGAAGGGTTGGTTTTACCTGTAGAGGCTTCGTGGTGTCAGAATCACTTGTTTGCTTGTCGATGGTATGCAGGTGATTCGGAGGTGACGGGACTATCAATAGTAGGTGACTTGGGTCATGCGGGGAGCTTGATGTAGGAGGGTCATGGAGACTGGGTGAAGTAAAGGATAGACCTTAGGTCAAAGGTGCGCCAGTCGAAGGCATTAAGTTCAGAGGGGTCTCCGAGGAAGATATCTCAAAGCAAAGTCCTTAGAGGCAAGGAACTTATAAGGAGTACTCCAGGATGAGACACTCCGAAGGTTGGCAGACAAAATCCTCAGGGTTGAGGCAAGGTTGTCAAGTGTGCTCCAAATGGAGGCACTTAGAAGGACACCTAGCGAAGTTCCTAGAAGTCGAAATGTGTCAAAGGTATGATTCGAAGAAGGCACTTCGGGAGTGTGATCTAGGTGGAGACACTATGAAGGTGTGCTTGAGTGGAGGTACAACGAACGGAGGCCTTAGACGAAGGAGGGACTTCGAAAGGTGGTGGTAAAATCCTCCGAAGGGAGGTACTTCGAAGGTGGGGCTTCGAAGTATGGATGTCTTGACATACTTCAGCCATGCATGGCTCTGGTACACGGATGGGTGGTGTTCGGGCTAAGTGAAGCTGAAAAGTTATTGTGGTCCACTCTGGAGGTGATGGTGCGAAGGCAACAAGGGCTTTGAGGGATTCAACTTAAAAATATCACTATATCGAAGTCAGACTTTGGTGTAGCAAGGCCTGATGGTTCGAAGGATACAACCGAAGTCACTCTAGCACATCACGTGTTCCACGAGGCTCCGAAGAGTCTAGTCTGCACAGCTAACACTAAAGTCGAGCTTCAAATAAAGTAGGACTACCTGATGTACCCCGTGACTGCTGAGGCAGAAAACTTGTAAACCCTAGGGGTATTGTAGTCTCTTCACATGTTTGAGTTGTCCTATAAAAAGAGAGGCAGGCTAAGGTCCAGGGTAACACTTTAAGAACCTTATGTACTCTTTGTAGCCTAGAGCCAACAACCATAATACTCATATGTATGCTCAGTTTTTGTGAAGGTATCTTGTGTTCCATTTTAATGCACTGAAGTTTCATTTCTACATGAATTTGTATCTATGTTCTTTGTTTTGCTTGTGTTAAGATTTTTGGCAGTACACTTCATTCTGTGTGAACCAAAGGCTCTTTCCTTGAGTATTTGCTAATGAAGGTTGCACTTGTATCTGTGTGTGCGAAGGGTGTTTTGAGTGTTTTTTGGAGTATGTTCTCTCTATGTGAACCAGAGGTATTTTCTCAGGTGTTACTAGTGAAGTACTGCCCAATATCAAGTGTGTGAAGCCATTTTTCCTAGTGTGTTTCAAAGCCTATTGAGAGGTGTACTCTGCTAAGTATTTTTGGAGTCTATCTCGAAGCACTTTCGTGTGCGGAGCTAGTTCTCTCAAAGCTGTGCTGTTTGTGTTTTGAGGTGTTCGAGTGTGAACAAGGCATTATGGTGTTCGGAGTATGGCCCAGTGAAAAGCTAGGTTTGAAGTGTACGCAATACCTCCAAACTTGCTCTTGGGAAGGGTGCCTCCGAAACTAGTTTTTTAGAAGTGAAATTTTAAAAGCTCCCCCCATTCACCCCCCTCTGGTCACAGTTTTCGGTCCAACAATTGGTATCAAAGCAGGTTAAGATCACCAGTTGACCTTGACTGGTTTTGTGATCTTTTGGTGACATGGACATAATTAGTAAAATTCCTCTACTTGATGGGACAAACTTTGCTTACTAGAAGGTGCGCATGGAGGCTTATCTTCAAAGCCAAGGATGTGCAATCTGGGATATTGTGGAATCCCGGTATTCCATCCCTGAGATTCACACTACTAAGGTTGAGAAAGATCAATATACCTCTAACTACAAAGCTAGAAATATATTGTTCATTAGTTTGAGCAGGAATGAGTTTGATAGGGTACAACACCTTGAGATTGTCATGGAAATTTGGTCCACACCTACTATTTTTCATGAGGGCTCAACTCAGATCATGGCTAGGCGCCAAAGTACATAAAATCAACAGTATCAGTTGTTTGTACAAGGCCCTGGTGAATTTATTGATGCCATGTTTTCTCGCTTTGATGCTATAGTGAGTAATTTGTGGTCCACTAGGACTTTAGCTTATTCTGATCATGATAGGGCTATCAAGCTTCTCTATGCTCTTGATCGTAGCATGTGGGAAGTGAAGATATCCAGCATTGAGGAGTCCACAGGTTACGCCACATTAACTGGTGATGAACTCTTTAGCAAGCTGAAGTCCACAGAGATTTCCAAGGCATCTCTTGTAGGGCACATAAAATATTTGCCACATTCTATGGAACTAGTTTCTGGTTCTAGCAGTGGTACCCCTGAACCTAGTACTTCTAGTACTTTTGTCCTTGCGAGAGGCTTTGCTTTGTCCTATCAGGTCTCTGTCATAAAAGAGTAGGTGGACACTCTAGTTGATGATAGATGGGATTGACGGAGAAGTGGCTCTTGTGGGTGTTTTGAGTGTGGTGACACCTCTCACATTAAGTCTGACTGTCCTAGGCTCAGAAAGAGAGAGGAGAGTACCCAAAAACACTAAAAGAGAGACAAGAAACCCTTTTCAAAGGGTAAGCACGACAAGATGGCTAAGAGAGCAGCTAAAGCAGCTTATAGAGCCTTCATGGCAGCCCTCAGTGACATTGACACATCGTCGAGTGCGTATCCCCACTATGATGAGGATGTGCTTTTGAAGGAGGAGAAGAAGGCGAAAGACTTCACTAGCCTTTGCTTTATGGGTGACAACATCAGCAGTGACGACGAGCTAGACTCATCAGAGGTAACCTTATCTCATAACCAACATTTTGTTAAAATTTATGAATTGAATGATGCTTTAGTTGATCAAGATAGATTACTTGTGAAAGCTGCTAGAGAACGGAAAGAACTTAGACTTAGACTGGAAACTACTTCCACTGTATTTGCCATACTTAGATCTAAGTCTGATAATGCTAAATATGAGTCTTGCATTGTAGTCATGAGTGAGCTTGCTGAGCTTTGTTTTGTGCATGCTCAAGCTATCGATAAGCTCGAGATTGCAGAGAGATAGCTCACTGAGGTGGAGTCTAGACCTGTTGCTTCTGATGCTTGTTCAAATTGCTCTTTATTGATTGAAAGCATTAGTTTGAGGGACAAGCATACTAAGGAGTTAGAGGTTAGATTGGAGAGTGCTAATAGTTCTAAGGACGTGCAACCCACTTGTTCTACCTGCATCATCCTGAAGGCCAAACTCAACTTTGCTAGATGGCAAGTAGAAAAGCTAGTGACTATGAACGATTAACTTCTCTCTATGGTGGATAAATGCATTGAAAGGAAGTGTAGGATGGATTTTCTCTTGGCCAAGACCAAGATGTGTGCTGACAGGGCAGGGTTAGCTTTAGGGTTGAGTTTTGAGAGAACCACTTCAAATACTATGGGCAAAACTATGTTCACTACACCTACTACCCTTGAGAAAGAGAGAGCCAGTTAGACACTTCACAAAAATCCAAGAAACCTATCCAACCTACCAAAAAGAAAACACCTCCTCCACCAAAGAAAGCCCCTTAGTAGAAACCAAGAGAACATGTGAAGATTGCTCCCAAGACTCATGATCTAGCTCCCAAGAGAGTTTTTCATTGCTCATATTGTTAGCGAGTGGGTCATTTTGTTGGTTTCTATTTTCATCGCATCAAGGATGAGCGATGCTCTCAAGAGATGAGCTTTCAAGACATGTATCACCCATCTTTAGGTGTACACGAATCTGTTTCTCACTCTCAACTTGTTCTTGTCAAGGCTCCCCATGATTCCATGAGAGGTATTGCCCATCGTGGAGTATACCATATCTCATATGGTGCTAGACCACACATTAGAGGTTTTTATCCTCGATAGGTTGGGAGAGCTCGTTATTTTTCTTGCTCTCGCTTTGTAGGTAGACCTCATATTTTTTTATCATGATTCATATCCTATGCGTAGAGAGTCTACTACTGTTTTGCCTGTAGCTCAAGTCCCACAGTGTTGGATATCTCATCAGTTTTTCACTCACCCTAGAACATAGCGATCGAGATTTTCTCATTTGATGTACTCATGGATTTCAGTTGTTCACACCATATGACTGAAAACGCATCATGGTTCTCCGACCTTACTTCAACCAAGCAAAAGGAGTACATCACCTTCGGGAACAACCGAAGAAGTAGAGTGAAAGGTAAAGGTGTGTTAAGAATCAATGAAAACTAAACTCTCAATGATGTTGCCTTGGTTGAACATGTGGGGTACAATTTGTTTTCTGTATCCTAGTTGCTCAATGAGGGCTTGGAAGTGCATTTCAAACGCGATACTTCTCAAGTACTCAATTTTGATGGTGTTCTAATTTGCAAGAATCTAAGAATCGGGAGGGTTTTTGGAGCTGACTTTTCAGGGTCAACTGGGTCTTCTAATTTATTAGTTACACAACTATCTTCTGAGCTTTGGATGTGGCATAGGAGACTAGGGCATATGAGCTTTGATTTACTCGCTCGCTTAAGAGCCCTAGGCTTGATCCGAGGATTTCCCAAGCTTAAATTTGAGAAGAACTTAGTTTGCGCTCCTTGTCTACATGGAAAGATGGTTGCTGCCTCGCATTCACCGATCATTATGGTGATGACCGAATAACCCGGAGAACTTCTCCATATGGACACTGTAGGTCCTTCTCGAATTAGCTCTTTAGGCAGAAAATGGTATGTCCTTGTTGCGGTGGATGATTTTTCCTGTTATTCTTGGATCTTCTTTTTAGCAAGCAAGAATAAAGTGTTTTCACACTTTTGGAGCTTCGCTTCGAGGCTTTTCACTAAACTCCCTGGTGCATTCAAATTCATTCGAAGCAATAATGGCACCGAGTTCAAAAACAACCTCTTTGTTGACTTTTGCATGTAACATGGCATAGAACATCTATTTTCTGCTCCGCGTATTCCTCAATAGAATGGAGTTGTTGAGAGAAAGAATCACACTTTGGTTGAGATGGCTAGGACGAAGCTCGATGAGCACAAGACTCCTAGAAGATTTTGGGTTGAGGCCATAAACACTGCATGTTACATCTCAAACTGAATTTTCTTACGCTCAATTTTGAATTTGACCTCTTATGAACTATGTTTTGGGAGAAAGCCCAAGGTTACTAAATTTTGAGTATTTGGTTGTCAGTGGTTTATCCTAAAACGTTGTATTTTGGATAAATTTTAGTTGCGATTTTCTAATGGGATCTTTTTGGGTTATACCACTCCTGGTCATTCATATGAAATTTTGAATTTAGACACTAACTCTATCATCGAGTCATGTGATGTGACTTTTGATGAATTAACCCCCTCTGTTAGTTCTACTTTTGAGCTTGCGAACGAGAAGGATATGGAGGAGACCATTTTTGAAGAAGATCTTGAAGACTTCGAGGATGAACCCATACTTCCCTCAACATCAACCCCTAAAGTGTAACCGGCTTTGACTACTTCGGCAAGAGGCCCCAAAGCAACTCCGTCATCTTTGGTCATCTTCGACCGTTCCCTGCCAAGAGTTGAGAGGGAGATCGCATCCCTACGCGAGGCTCTGCACCACATCCAAAGGATAAATCCTCTAGAGCAGATAATCGGTGATCTAGATCAAAGGGTAACACATTCTCAGGCTCACTTTATCAATTCTTCTTTTGTTGCTACTTTAGAGCCCATATATGCGAGTCATGCCTTATCTAATTCTAGTTGGATCAATTCCATGCATGAAGAACTTGAAAATTTTTAGAGAAATCAAGTCTAGTCACTTGTTGATCCCCCTCCCAATGTTCATTTCATTTGAACTAAATGGATTTTCAAAAAACAAACAAGGGCAGGATGAGTCTGTTGTTAGGAACAAAGCTAGACTTTTAGCTCAAGGTTTTTCACAAATAGAAAGGATTGATTTTGCTGAAAATTTTGCTCCAGTTGCACTTCTTGAGACCATTAGGATTTTGCTTGCATTTGCTGCATCACATGTATTCAAACTTTACCACTTCGAAGTCCCTTGCCACTTCGATGGATACTTCAACATGATTGGATCCATATGAGGACAAAGAACAAGTAGATAAAAAGGAGTTCCAAAGCATGATCGACTCCCTCCACTACTTGACAGCTACGAGGCTAGACATACAATTCGCAGTATGTCTGTGCGCTCATTTTCAAGCTTCTCTGAGGGATTTGCACCGAAAAGCGCTAAAACACATTCTAATGTATCTCAAACACACTTTAGAATTTGGCATTTGGTATTCTGCATAGTCATCATTATGTCTTAGAGGATTCTCATATGCAGATTTTGCTGGTTGTAAAATTGATAGAAAAAGTACCTCCAGTACTTGTCATTTTCTGGGCTCTTCTCTTGTTTGCTGATGTTCTCGCAAATAGTCTAGCGTTGCGCAGTATACTACTGAGGCATAATACGCAGCTACCGCTAGTTGTTGCTCACAAATTTTATGGATGGTTTCCACTTTGCGTGATTTTGGGTTGAATTTTAAGAGTGTTCCACTTTTCTATGATAACACTAGGACCATTAGCATAGCCAACAATCCGGTTCAACATTCTCGAACCAAACACATTGATGTGAGATATCATTTTCTTAGAGATCACAATAAGAAGGGTGACATTGAGATTAGATATATAGACACCTAGAACCACCTCGCCGATATTTTTACCAAGCCCCTTGATGTTTCATGATTTGCATCTTTGTGAGGAGAACTTGGTGTTTGTCATCCTTATGGAATTTTGTAAGAGGGAGCATACTTTGTCTGATCCACATAAGCTTCTGAAATATGTTTTGTTGTGTTTACATATATCTGCTTATGTATGCCTTTGAATAATTATCATGATCATGTTAGCACAACTCTTGTTAATATGTCTATTTTCATCATGAGCATGATTTTAATTTGAAAAAAATTAAAACATGGTCACTACTTAGTCTGGTACCTAGCATGTTTAGGCTGAATGCTCTTGCTATCTTTTACATACCTGGTAGCTAAAATCTTTTCACTTGGATGCCAAAATGCAACTTGGTGAATTAAATGCTTTTCATGAAAATCTGGTTCTGAAAAATTATGAAAATCATAAAAAAATTGATATCCATGTCTTTTGTGATAAATTTTAAAAGATTCAGGTGGGTTTGTTTTGTCGCACTGTCTTTATTCTAGCCTATGTACCATAGCACTTTAGTATGAACTAGGCTATTGTAGTGTTGCCAAAATCATTGCTTTAAGCTTCTGACTGTATTTTCTTGACCTAGGCTTAGCTTGATTGGTCAGCATAAGGTGGACAAGCAAGTAACCTCTAGCAATATCAAAAGTATGAAAATATTGCATATTAGGTGTTGGACCGGAAATGGCGACCAGAGGGGGGGGGGTGAATGGGAGCTTTTAAAATTTCAGGCTAAAAATAGCCTTCTGTTTTAATTCAGTCTACTGCAGAACAGGCTTCGAACACAACCTTCGAAGTTCTAGTTCGGAGGTATTTGACAGCTCCGAACACAGGCTTCGCAAGGAGTAAAAGTCTGAAGCCAAGAAGACTTCACTCTACACGCAACCCCGAAAAATCTACTCTGCTAAGTCAGTGCAGGCTCCGCACACAGGGTGCTTTGAGCAGGCTTTGCACTTCACCCTTCGCAAGAGTGGACTAACCTCTGAGGACTTGGACCAAATACTTAGCGACAGCAACTGGTGCTGGGCTTCGTACTCCGAAGGTCTAAACGCACACTAACAGACTTCGCTAGGGGCTTCGACACAGGAAAAGAACCGGGCTTCGATCAGGGCTTCGCTAGTAAACAGCGAGGTCTAGCCTCCAGTTACACAGAGCGAACGCACACTAAAAAGCACACTTCGCACAAAACACACTTCGCCTAGATAGGCTTCGGTGCACTACTACTCGACACTAGAAATCGAAGTATGCAGCGAGGTATGCAAACAAGCTCAAGCAGAAAAATGAACACCGAAGCAGGGCTTCGCTACTTGAATAGGGAACACTAAAAATGAACTCACTGGATGAATACAAAGTATGAGGTGGCTAGTACAGGAGCTCAACAATGAATGCTCAAAGTGTTAAATGTTACCTACCCAGCCCCCATATTTATAGCCACTATTCACCCAAGTGAATTGACTACTTTACCCCTAGGGTTTACATTGGTTTTGTCTCTACAGAACAGAGGGGTACAAAAGGTAGTCAACTTTATTTTGAGGCTTCTCTGTCAACTTTGCAGAGGGGACAGCGCTAGCTTTTTGCAGAGCAGACACTGTCAGCCTTTACAGTCTTTGACTTTTCTGAAGCCCCCCTTCGCATGCGAGGGGTGCGGTAGCTTCAGTGAGAAGCATTGAGCCTGACGGCCTTCGCTTCACCGAAGTCAGCCTCCGATACAGTGACGGTTTTGAGCCGAAGCCGTCAAAGCCCTTGGGCCTTCGCACCAACACCCTCGGAGTGGACCACCACGGCTTCGCAGCTTCTCCCAGCTCGAACTCTGTCAGTCCGTGTACCGAAGCTATGCATGGCCGAAGTACCACAAGTCATCCTTGCTCCGGAGCCAGCCTTGCTCCGAAGCCTGCTTCACTCCGAAGCCCCACCTTCGGAGTACCACCCTTCGAAGTTCCTCCTTCGTCCAAGGCCTCCGCATGAAGCATTCCATGAGCCCTTCGTCGCAGTGTCAATCCCCGAGCACACTCCTTGACGAGCCTCACCCGGACCATGCCTTCGATGCACCTCGACTTCTGAGACCTTCGTCGGGTACCTTCGAGTGTCTCCTTCCGGAGCACACATCGAACACCTTGCCTCTGCTGAGGACTTGATCCACCATACTCCGAAGTCACTCCTTCCGGAGTACCCTTCGAAGTGTCTCGCCTTCGAGGACTTTGTCTCGGAGTACCTTCACCCAGAGCCATGCTCCGCACTTACTGCCTTCTCCTGGTGCATCTCGACCCGAGGACCGACCTAGACCCCTTCGCGGCCACCGTGACGGAGCTCCCTGCTCCCTTGGCATCAAGCCTCCCGCTTGACCCAGGTTCACCTGCTACGAACCTTCCGTCGCCTCCGAAGTCCCCTACGCACCACAGACAAGCAGACAAGTGTATCCAGTACCTCGGAGACCTCTCCGGGTAAACAACCTTCGGCACACACTCCGGTGTACCATCCAAAGTACTGAGACCTTCGGTACAACCCAGTCATCGTGTACCGTCGGACCCCTCCGATAGGCACACTCCGCTGCAACAGCTGCAGCAACCAAACCCACCGAACCCTTCGGTGAAATAGCCTCCGAACCCCTTCGGAGGTACCCCTTCGAAACAAAGGGTAAAAGCCCGTCAATCACCCATCACAGACTCCGAAACCAACCCTTGGTTTCTCAATATCCCCCTTGATGAGTGCATTCACAACCAAATTCAAGTTCAAGAAAATTTGAAAAAGTTTCAGCACACAAGTGACCATAAAAACTCAGAAACAAGCCAAATCATGTCACTTGACAAAAGAATTTTCCTCCCCCTTTTCAAAAGATTAAAAGCCCCTTCGGCAAATCTCCCCTTTGCACGATAAAAACTACCCCTGAGTTATTTTACCCCCTTACTGCAGAGAACTCAAAAATTTCTCCCCTTTGGCAATGCAAGCATCAAGGAGCATTTGAAAGATGCATAGCGTCGAAATGGGCAGAATTGCAAAGACATATAAAGCAAAAATATGCCAACAATAATACCAATGATCATGTGCTCAACTCAATTTAACATTCTCTAAAAACATGATGACAGCATGTGATTTTATCAGTTTGAAGTAAAAGCATCACCACTTAATCAAGGTAACTAGACAAGTAAACGCATGGACTGCGCAAAGCTAGTCAATTTCTACTCTAGACAGACAAGTCCAGTTCAATTGGAGCATTTAAAAGCAAACTTGATGAGCAATGAATTGAGTTGTTCTGTTCATAATGCCAGGGGTTATTTGTTTGTCCACCTTATACTTTCCAATCAGGCCAAGCCTAGGCATGAAAGCCATCAGAAGCTTAAAGCAATGATTTTGGCATACACTACACTATTCCAGTTCAGACCAATGTGCAATGGTAGGCAGTCTAGAATAGAGTAGTGCGACAAACAAACCCACCTGGATCTTTTTGCTTTGAAGCATGCAAATCATGGATTTTTGGAGTTTTGATTAAGTGAATAAACTGTTTAGCACTTTATGAATATCCATGGGTATGAAGAACTATTTTTCAAGTTGTAGTGATTAGCTTCCAGAGAAAAGGTGTCTTGCTATCAAGCAGATAAGAAATAGCTAAAGCAGTCCTGCCTAAACATGCTAGATCCAAGACTTAAGCAGTGAGCATGATTTGATTTTGGAAAGAAACATCATGCCCAAATGTTTTAGATATATCAAATAGAGCTGAGCTGACATTATTCATGAATTATAATCAGGCATATGAGTGCAAAAGATGTAAATGCAATTTCACACACAATTAGCATATGCACACCAATCTAAATCTGCTCCCCCTCACAAAATGCCGTAAGGGTGACAAATACCAAGTTCCCCACGCAAGTAGGCAAATCGAGAAGCATCGAGAGGTTTTGTGAAAATGTCGGCTAGCTGGTGTTGGGTATCAACATATTGAAGTTCAATATCACCCTTCTCATTATGATCTCTGAGAAAATGATATCGCACATCAATGTGTTTGGTTTTGGAGTGCTGAACCGGGTTGTTTGCAATACAAATAGCACTAGTGTTATCACAGAAAAGTGGAACACTCTTATAATCTAACCCGAAATCCCGCAAAGTGGAAACCATCCACAAGATCTGAGAGCAACAGCTAGCTGCAGCAACATATTCGGCCTCAGCCGTCGATTGTGCAACACTAGACTGTTTGCGGGAAGACCAGCAAACCAGTGATGTACCTAGAAAATGACAAGTACCAGAGGTACTCTTCCTATCAATCCTACACCCAGCAAAATCCGCATCGGAATAACCTCGAAGACACAAAGAGGAAGATGCTGAATACCATATGCTGAACTCAAGGGTATGTTTGAGATACCTTAGAATGCGCTTTACCGCTTGGTGGTGCGAAGCTCGTGGTGAAGCCTGAAAACGAGCGCACAGACACACTGCGAAGTGTATGTCCGGCCTCGTAGTAGTCAAGTAGAGGAGGGAGCCGATCATGCTTCGGAACTCCTTCTGATCTACGACTTCTCCATCTTCGTCAGGATCCAATGCTATAGATGTAGCCATTGGAGTGGCGAGAGGCTTCGCATCGGCCATGTCGAATCTCTTGAGCAGGTCCTTGGTGTACTTCGTCTGGTGGACAAAAGTACCTTGTTTGCCTTGCTTGATTTGCAAACCAAGGAAAAATGAGAGTTCGCCCATCATGGACATCTCGAACTCCCTGCTCATGGCATCTGCAAACTCGGCAACCAAAGCATGAGAAGAGCCACCAAAGATGATATCATCCACATAAATCTGAACTAGGAGGAAATATTTTCCATGCTTGAGAGTGAACAGGGTTTTATCAACAGATCCCATCAAATACCCCCGCTCAAGCAAAAAAGACTTAAGTCTGTCATACCAAGCCCGAGGGGCCTGCTTGAGTCCATAAAGAGCCTTATGAAGTTTAAGGACTTTATGTGGGTACTTGAGGTTTTCAAAACCAGGGGGTTGTTTTACATAAACATCTTCGCCTATGAAGCCATTAAGAAAAGCACTTTTGACATACATTTGATAGAGTTTGAATCCCCGGGATATCGCAATGGCAAGCAAAATCCTAATGGCCTCAAGACGAGCAACAGGTGCAAACGTTTTAGTAAAATCAATCCCTTCTAATTGAGAATAACCCTGAGCTACAAGCCTAGCCTTGGTTCTAACTATAGTCCCATCCTCCCCTTGTTTGTTTTTGAAAATCCATTTTGTTCCAATAAAATGAACATTTGGAGGAGGATCAACTAAAGTCCAGACTTGGTTTCTCTCAAAATTTTCAAGTTCTTCATGCATGACATTGATCCAACTAGAATCAGAAAGTGCATGACTAACATCTAAGGGCTCAAAAGAAGCAACAAAAGCTGAATCAATGAAATGAGCATGTGAATGTGTTACCCTTTGATCAAGCTCACCAATGATCTGCTCGGGAGGATGCATCCTTTGAACATGGTGTGGAGCCTCACGGCGGGATGTAGTCTCCCCCTCAACTTGTGCGTTGAAGTTGTCCAAGATGACCGATGTCGAGGTAGTTGCTTCGGGACCTTGTGCCGAAGTGGTCGAAACGAGGTCAGCTTCGGGGGTTGATGTCGAGGGTAGTAGGGATTCATCCTCGAAATCTCTGGGATCTTCTTCTTCGAAGATGGTCTGTTCCATGTCGTGTTCATTTGCCTGTTCAAAAGCTGAGGAGCCATGCTGAAAAGCGTGGGCCTCATGGCTCTAGATGTGATGAGTCATTGTCAACGATGTTCAAAGAGGACTGAAAATAGAGAGAAGATCTGTTGCGTCTAGGCCGCGTGTGACTCAGGTACACGGGCAGCGAGCGACTGTCGGGCAGAGGGGCCGCGAAGTCAGGCTGGCCCAATCCGGGTACATGGGCTAGGGGCAGCAGAGGATCCACTAGACTGTTGACCGGGATTGACTCAGGTACACGGGCGGCGAGTGATTGCCGGGCTGAGGGAGCCGCGGAATCGGGCCGGCCCAATCCGGGTACCCGGTGCGAAGACGGTGGACGCTTTGTCAGTTCCGGCGCAAAACTGACAACCGTTGATTTCGGATCTAACCGTCCTGAGGCGAAGCCGTAGCTGCTACGAAAGCTCCGCATCAGGACAAGTTACCTTTATTTAGGTTTTTACTATTTTGCCTTTAGGCCCACAGTCTGTCAGTCGAGTCTGTAAAAAACCCTAAGGGCATTTCGGTCTTTTCCATTTTTATCCAGCGTCTGTAAAAAAGCCTAGGGGTATTTCTGCATTTTTCCATTTAATGGGCTGCCTATAAATAGGCCCCAATATCCTAGGGTTAGGGCACCCTTTTCTGAAAAACACTTTACTAATTCCAAATATTGGGTCATCCTTTTTTCCTGGGTGTTCATCTTCTCCGCCGCCAGTGTTTCGTTCGGATCTGGAAATCGCCGCCGCCGTGGTTCGATTTTTCTTCTCCCGAGCGATTTTATTCTCTAGTTTTTACATCTGTGTTTCGTTTTTTGTTTCTGCGGTTCGCACTGTTCTTCGCCAGACGCATGCCTAAGCAATAGCTGCCCCTAGCGCTTGCATGCATCAGCCAGGCTATGCATCTACAGCACGTACTCACAGCAAGCAGTACTAGCACAGCCATCAAGGCTAGAGTCACGCCATGACTAAAGTAGCGCATGGGGAGGGGCTAGGATCTAGGCCATAGGTTTTTATTGTTTCTCAACTTCACACGTCTTGCTGTTTTTTATTTTATTTCAGCCACAGTGAACATGGCAGTGTTCTTCTAGCATTTTCTAGTCTACAATAGCTTATGTACACTGCATAGGCTGACAACGTGTCTTGTTTTATTTTTTCCTGCGCATGAGTTCATTGCTTCAGGCTATGTGCTAGCTTGTTTCTTTTAATCTCATAGCTTCTGCTGTACTTTGGGTTCCTGGAAGTAGCACTGTATGGGTGAAACCTTCTCTCTGTCTTAAGTCTTTGTGCGTGGCACTGGAAGCTTGCGGTCGATTTCAACCAAGCAGGTTCAGCGTAGTGCTTGTGTGAAGAACACGGCTACACAGGCCTTTGTGCTAGGCAGCGCAAACAGGCGTGCCTCGACGATTTCGCCAGGAGCAGCACATGCAGGTCATGTATTCGGCAAAAGGACTATGAACAGGAGACAACGATTCATGGTATTCCTGTTTGACTCGTTTCACGTGCTGTTAGTACTATTCCAATTCCTTCCGTAATATCCGATTGCATGTGATGGCATACTGCTAAGAAGTTTTTTTTATGAATATATTTCATCTGTTGATTTAATTTTTGTGCTGTCATTATATCTGTTGGTTCATCTGCTGTTCTGATAAAATGGATGATATTGAATCTGGTGTTTTAATTTGTGCCTGTGAGTTGGTCTGATTTAATGCCTGTGAGTTAATTAATCTTTTAATCTGCCTTTAAGCACTGTGTTGGTGTCTTTTCAATTAGGACACCGGTCGTTTTTTAGGCTAGATTATTTTTAGCTCTGTCGATTTGTTTGCTTCGGAGGTTTTTGTTTGTCGAGGTGCATTGGGTATTGGGAGCAGGCCATTGATTCGCAAGAATTTTTTAGGCGCCCATTCACCCCCCTCTGGTCGCTACTTTCGGTCCTACAAGTGGTATCAGAGCTTGGTTAGGGTTTTTCCATACCTTAACCGGTTCTAAACCTCGGTAGTGACCATGACGTCTCCTGGCAAGGTCCCGTCCTTGGAAGCCTATGGCTATAATTATTGGAAGACTCGCATGCGAGCCTATCTGATGAGCCAAAGCTCGGACATCTGGGACATCTGTATTCACGCTACTTTCACAGTGTTGCCTGTTGATGAGCGTGATTCTCCGGATATCATTGCCCAACATCAGAACAACAACAAAGCGGTGAATATTCTGTTTTCTGGTTTAGGTCCCACTGAATTTGAGCGTGTGAGCCATCTCTCCACTGCGAGAGAGATCTGGGCTACCCTCCAGGCACACCATGAGGGGACAGCCCAGGTCAAAGCTCGACTCTATCAGACCTACCGGCGTGAATATGAGAATTTCACACAGAAGCCGGGTGAATCTGTTGAAGCCTTGTTTGGTCGCTTTCAGTCGATCATCAACAAGCTTCGGGACAACAAGGGTGAGGGTGTTCAGTTAGTCTCAGATCACGAGCAGGCCCTCAAGGTTCTCCATACCTTGGACCCAAAGATCTGGGAGATCAAGGTATCCTCTATCATTGAGAGCACATCTTATGATACCTTGACCATTTCTGAGTTGTTTAGCAAGCTGAAGGCCACCGAGGTTGATACCCAGTTGAGATCAAATCTCACTGGCTCTGGATCAAAGTCTCTAGCCCTTGCTACACCTTCTGTTGATCCCTCTTCTGTGAGCTGTGCTGGGTTCTCTTTGATGTCTATCACTGAGGACCAGCTTGAGTCTTTGGGAGATGATGATTTGTGTCTGTTTAACAACCGGGTGCGTCGTGTTTATGACAAAAGGATGTTCAAAAGACACGGCACAAAGACCGGATGCTTTGAGTGTGGTGACCCAGGACACTTCATCGCCGACTGCCCCAAGCGCAATGGCCACAAGAAGGGCACCGGTGGTGGCTTCCACGACTCCGGCAAGCACGACAGCTCCTTCTTCAACAAGGGCAAGCCAAAGACCAAATTCTTCAGAAAGGCCCTGAAGGACTACCGGCGAGAGAACAAGAAGCGGGACAAGGCCTTCTTCGCTGAGATGGAAAAGAGCTACTCCAAGCGGTCCACGTCTTCATCCTCTTCATCGAGCTCAAGCGATGAGGAGATCATCGTCAAGAAGGGGAAGGACAAGGACGATCCAGCAGGCCTTTGCTTCATGGCCTTCGGGGACAGACCGAAGAGCCGCTCACATCAACACTGAAGATCCCGCAAGAGCTTCTGCTCAATGGCTCTTGGGGATAAGAAAGAGAAGAGCTCCTCCGATGACTCCGATGACGACGACAACGAAAAGGTATCATCTTATGAACGTGAAATCATTGATTTACTTGAAAGCAATCGTCAGGAGTTAAAATATCGGGAAAAACTGCTTAGAGGGGCTAAGAAGAGGATAGATGAGTTAGAGAGTGAGCTTGCCGTGGCCAACGGCAGAATTGAGAGTCTATCTTCTTCCCCTTGCTTGGGTGATAGCAGTGAGTGCCCAAAGTGTGAGGTGCTTCTGTGTGACCTGTCGACTCTGAAGTCCAGGTACACAGAAAGGGTTGATGAGAGGGACGCTTTGGCCACTGAGCTTGAAAGCGCTCAGCTGGAGCTGAAAGATGCTCAAGCCACTGTCATCGCACCCTGTGCTGATTGCCCATCTCATCTAGCTGTCTTAGCTGAGCTGAAAGCCAAGGGCGATGTGCATTTGGGTGATTTGGAGAGAGTGAGAGCTGAGCTTGCGCAGACTAGGCTAGAGCTTGAGACATTGTCAGTTCCACCCACTGTCTGTGAGAACTGTCTGTCTCTTAGAATGGAGGTTATTAAGCTGAAAGCCGAGAAGTCTGTCCAGATAGATAGCGAGTGTGAGACCTGCTTGTCTCAGGTAGAGGTTCTAGCTGCCTTGAGAGAGGAGTTAGCTGATTCTCAGAATGAGAACTTTTACCTCTGTTCTATCCTGAGTTGGATCAGTGCCAGAGAGCCCTAGCTCGGCATGATGATCCAGCAGTTCAAGAGGCAGGATGGGTTTGGGGTAGGTTACACCTACACCAAGGCTGACTTTGAGAGTGCCATTAGCCGGGCAGTGGAGTGGAGTAAAATGACTCCTGAGCAGAGATATCCCAAGACCCATTCCACTGAGTCTTCCCAGGCTTGTCAGCCCAAGGATGGAGTGATCCATGAACCACCCAAAGCTCCACCCAAGAAGCCCATGTGGGTTCCAAAGCCCAAACACCTCCACACTTCTCTTGACTCTCTTCCTGGACCCTCTCAACCCAAGAAGACAACACCAATCACCACTAAGCCCAAGAACCCCAAGCCTCAACCACATCCCAAGAAGCCTACCTATCATTGTGAGTACTGTCAGAGAGACGGGCATCTTGCGGAGTTTTGCTTCAGGAGGAAGCGGGTTGAGAGAGCAGAGCGTGCTCGTGGTGGTCAGGAGCAGTTCTACCAGCAGGGTGGTAGACTGAGAGTTCCTCGACGCGGGGAGAGGCTGGAGGCTAGGCCGCGTCGTGTAGGTGGTGGTAGAGGAGACGACTTTCATGCCCGTGCTCCAGATGGTGGTGTTCATTCCGGCAGAGCTCCAGGCCGTTTTGGCTATGGTCCCGGACCTCGTGGCCGAGGTTTTAGGCAGAACCGAGGACCGCGCTTTGAGCCGCGTTTTGGTCCAAACTTTTCTGATGATTTCTGCTTTCCGTCTTTTGAGCAGATGGCTCGACACTGGTTTAGCTCTTTTGCTAAACCTGGTGCCGGACCATATGCTCCCACTTACAGCCACTGATTGTGCAGGATCGGGGACTGGAGGACGTTTGGATCATGGACTCAGGGTGTTCTCGCCACATGACGGGACATCGCAGATGGTTTTCCAGTCTCACTCCCCCGAGCTCCAAAGAATACATCACATTCGGGAACAGTGGTCAAGGGAAAGTAAGTGGCATTGGCTCAATTCGCATTTCAGACAATTTTTCTTTGAAGAATGTTGCTTTGGTTGGAAACTTGAACTTCAATTTGATCTCTGTTTCGCAACTTCTTGAGGATAGTTTGGAGGTGCGTTTTAAGAAGGGAAATTCTTCTGTGTTTGATTCTAGAGGGTCTTTGATTTGCCAGATCTTACCTTTTGGTAAAGTTTTTCGAATTGACTTCTCCAGTTCTTTTGGCCCTTCTCGCTGTTTGATTGCTGGATCTTCTTCTGAGCTCTAGAAGTGGCATAGGAGGTTAGGTCATTTGAGTTTTGATCTGCTAGTCAGGTTAAGCTTTATGGACCTCATCCGAGGATTGCCCAAGCTTAAAATGGAGAAAGATCTAGTTTTTCATCCCCGTCGTCATGGGAAAATGGTTGCCGCTTCTCACTCACCTGTGACTCAGGTGATGACTTCGTATCCGGGCGAGCTGTTGCACATGGACACTGTCGGTCCAGCTCGGGTACGCTCAGTCCGTGGGAAGTGGTACGCACTTGTGATTGTTGACGACTTTTCTCGATTCTCGTGGGTTTTCTTTTTGGAGTCTAAGGATGAGACTTTTCATTTTGTTCATGACCTGATTTTGAAGCTAAAGAATGAGAACAATGGTCGGATGCGAGCAATTCGCTCCGACAATGGCTCTGAGTTCAAGAACTCTTAGTTCGTCAGCTTCTGTAGTGATCAGGGTCTTGACCATCAGTTTTCTGCTCCTTACACTCCCCCACAGAATGGCGTTGTGGAACGAAAGAACCACACGCTAGTCGAGATGGCCAGGACGATGCTCGATGAGCACAGGACTCCTAGGCGCTTTTGGGCTGAAGCCATGAACATGGCTTGCTATCTGGCCAACCGCATTTTTCTTAGAGCTTACCTAGGTAAGACCTCATACGAGTTGCGTTTTGGTAGACAGCCCAAGGTGAGCCACTTGCGAGCGTTTGGCTGCAAGTGCTTTGTGCTCAAGAAGGGAGGGCATTTGGACAAGTTTGAGTCTCGTTGCTGGGACAGAGTTTTTCTTGGTTATGCATTGCATTCTCGAGGTTTCCGTGTTTGGAACCTCGAATCCCAGCAGCTTGTCGAGACTTGCGAGGTTTCTTTTGATGAGTCCTTGCCTTCTTTAACTCCTTCTTTTGAGCTTTCTGGTGATGGTGAGCTCGGAGAGTCCATCTTCGAGGAAGATGAGGATACTCCAGCTGCTGATGAGGGTGGGCCTTCTGCACCTCCTGCAGAGCCCACACCTTCTGAGACTTCGACTGAGGACGAAGGCGGACCTCTGATCACTTCTTCCACATCGATCGAGCCCCCTTAGTCGAGTCCAGAGGTGCCAGCTGCTGACTCCGGTGAGGTGACTTCAGATCACCAGGGATCTCGAGCAGTTCAGCGTGATCACCCCTCAGAGCTCATCATCGGTGATGTGTCTACAAGAACTTTGCGCTCTTCTGTTGACTCTCTTGCTGTGTTTGCTGAATCTGCTTTTGTTGCATCTTTTGAGCCCAGAGACATTTCTCATGCTCTTTCTGACTCGAATTGGATTAATGCCATGCAAGAAGAGCTTGAGAATTTTGTGCGCAATCGGGTTTGGACACTGGTTGAGCTACCACCCGGATGCAACCCCATAGGCACCAAGTGGGTGTTCAAGAACAAGCAAGGTGAAGATGGGGTTGTGATGCGCAACAAAGCTCGACTAGTTGCCCAGGGTTTTTGCCAGAAGGAGGGTATTGATTTTGAAGAAACCTTCGCTCCTGTTGCCCGTCTTGAGTCCATTTGCATTCTTTTAGCTTTTGCCGCTTCGAAGGGTTTTAAGCTTTTTCAAATGGACGTCAAGAGTGCTTTTCTGAACGGGTACATAGAGGAGGAGGTTTATGTTAGGCAGCCCCTGGCTTTGAGAACCCTAAGTTTCCTCGACATGTTTTTAAATTGCAAAAAGCTTTATACGGGTTGAAGCAAGCCCCCAGGGCTTGGTATGACCGATTAAAGCAGTTTTTGTTGGTGAAGGGCTTTGTGATGGGTTCTGTGGACAAAACTCTCTTCTTGCTCAGAGATGCTTCAGATTTTTTAGTCGCTCAGATATACGTGGACGATATTATCTGTGGCGGTACTACAAATGATCTTGTGTCCAAGTTTTCTGAGCAGATGCACAGTGAGTTCGAGATGAGCCTCATGGGTGAGCTCAAGTATTTTCTAGGGCTCCAGATCAAGCAGACCAAGGATGACACCTTCATCCACCAGGGTAAGTACACTCGCGATATGCTTAAGAAATTCGACTTTGGTGGTGAATTGAAGCCGCAGATGACCACAATGGGTACATATGGGGGGCCTGGACAAGGATGAGAGCGGCGTCAAGGTAAATGAGAGAGAGTTTCGAGGGATGATCGGTTCACTGCTGTACTTGACAGCGACGAGGCCAGACATACAGTTCGCCGTGGGACTGTGCGCGCGCTTCCAGTCTTCACCACGCGCGTCTCATCGGCAGGCTGTCAAGCGCATCTTCAGGTATCTCACTTATGCGCCTGATCTCGGTCTTTACTATTCAGCATCATCATCTCTTGATTTATCTGGCTTTTCGGATGCCGATTTTGGTGGGTGCCGGTTGGATCGCAAGTCGACTTCCGGTACTTGTCAGTTTCTTGGTTCGTCTCTTGTCTCATGGTCTTCTCGAAAGCAATCTGGAGTTGCTCTTTCAACCACAGAGGCTGAGTATGTAGCTGCTGCTAGCTGCTGCTCACAGTTGGTTTGGATGATTTCCACTCTGAGAGATTTTGGGTTGTTCTTTCCTACCAGAGTTCCCTTGTTTTGCGATAGCACCAGTGCAATTAGTGTAGGGAAAAACCCATGTCTTCATTCAAAAACCAAACACATTGATGTGCGCTTTCACTTTTTGCGGGATCAATATGAGAAAGGTGTCATTGACCTTGTTCATGTTGATACCCATCATCAGTTGGCTGACATTTTCACCAAACCCCTAGATCAGTCTACTTTTGAGCGTTTACGAGGGGATTTGGATGTTGTGTATCCTTTCTAGGATATTTTGCGTCAGTTTTTCTTTCTTCTTTACTCTTTTCTTGAGTCTTTTTGTGTGTGTTCATATCATACATATTCACATATCACACTTTTGAGCTTGCTTCTGTTATATGATTGAACTGCTTTACTTATTCTAGCTGGTACATGCTTTTGATTACTTGTCAATGATCATGCCTTGTTTCAGTTCGCTTGATATGTCTGATATCTGTCATATGCATGGCTTTTACACTTTAAACTTGAAAAATGATCACCATTGCTTCCGGTAACTAGCATGTGTAGGCTGAGTGCTTTTGCTATCTATTACATGCCTTGTAGCTAGTTCATCACATAGATGCAGATATGCAACTTGGACATCTTTATGCTTTAACATGGAAAATGTGCTATAAAAATGATAAAAAAAATCAAAAATGAATGAAAATTCCATGTCTTTTTATGCTTGAGTTGAAAAGATCCAAGTGGGTTTGTGTTGTCCCATTGCATTGTTCTGGACTGCTTACCATAGCACTTTGGTATGAACTAGGATAATGTAGTGTATGCCAAGACCAATGTCTTAAGCTTCTGATGGTCCAGTTCTGGCCTAGGCTTGACTTGGTCGGTTAGCATAAGGTTTGACATGCAAATAACCCTTGGCAAAAATGAAAAAGGAAAATGAAAAAGCCTAAACATTGAAAAGATAACAAGTTTGCTGAAGCACTTTGTTTTGGACAATGCTTATCTTGGTAGATATCAGTTAGCTTCTGCATCTCATGCCTTACCCTGCTTGTCATCTGGAAAATGTGGTGATGCTTTTGTTTGCAAAAACTGAAAAATGCGTGCTAATGAGTTTCTTTAGATATCATCTGTTGTACTGATCATGCCATGTGTCTTAGACAGTATGTCTTTTGCTATACTTGCTAGATGTTGTAATTACAGTTAATCATATCTGAGAAGCATGCTTTCTACACTCCACCTGCACCCCAGTTGCATTCATTGCATTTTTTGAGGGGGAGTTGCATTTCAGGGGGAGTCTGCGTCTTAGAGTGCTTGATGAGTTCATTTGTCAACAAGGGGGAGAATTTTTGGTATAAGAGTTTAAGGGGGAGTTTTGGCTTTCTCTGGGATTTGTTTCAGGGGAAGTTTTTGTCCCATTTGTCCTTACTCTTTTGATATCCTTGTTGATGTTTCTGAGACTGCACTCATTTTGAGCTTTTACTTTTCGTTAACCATAATGACCGTTTCTTGCTTTTGTTCGGCTTTTGGTCATTAAGGTTAAATTTTACTTTATTTTTCTTCTTCTCTGTTTTCTTGTGTTTTGTTTTCGTGTTTCCACAGTTGTTCGTAGGTACTGAAGAGCAGATGAAGAGAAGTATTGACAATGCACTCATCAAGGGGGAGATTGAGGAGCCATGCTGAAAAGCGTGGGCCTCATGGCTCTAGATGTGATGAGTCATTGTCAACGATGTTCAAAGAGGACTGAAAAGAGAGAGAAGATCTGTTGCATCTGGGCCGCGTGTGACTCAGGTACACGGGCAGCGAGCGACTGTCGGGCAGAGGGGCCGCGAAGTTGGGCTGGCCCAATCCGGGTACATGGGCTAGGGGCAGTAGAGGATCCACTGGACTGTTGACCGGGATTGACTTAGGTACACGGGCGGCGAGTGATTGCCGGGCTGAGGGAGCCACGGAATCGGGCCGGCCCAATCCGGGTACCCGGTGCGAAGACGGTGGACGCTTTGTCAGTTTCGGCGCAAAACTGACAACCGTTGATTTCGGATCTGACCGTCCTGAGGCGAAGCCGTAGCTGCTACGAAAGCTCTGCATCAGGACAAGTTACCTTTATTTAGGTTTTTACTATTTTGCCTTTAGGCCCACAGTCTGTCAGTCGAGTCTGTAAAAAACCCTAAGGGCATTTCAGTCTTTTCCATTTTTATCCAGCGTCTGTAAAAAACCCTAGGGGTATTTCTGCATTTTTCCATTTAATGGGCTGCCTATAAATAGGCCCCAATATCCTAGGGTTAGGGCACCCTTTTCTGAAAAACACTTTACTAATTCCAAATATTGGGTCATCCTTTTTTCCTGGGTGTTCATCTTCTCCGCCGCCGGTGTTTCGTTCGGATCTGGAAATCGCCGCCGCTGTGGTTCGATTTTTTTTCTCCCGAGCGATTTTATTCTCTGGTTTTTACATCTGTGTTTCGTTTTTTGTTTCTGCGGTTCGCACTGTTCTTCGCCAGACGCATGCCTAAGCAATAGCTGCCCCTAGCGCTTGCATGCATCAGCCAGGCTATGCATCTACAACACGTACTCACAGCAAGCAGTACTAGCACAGCCATCAAGGCTAGAGTCACGCCATGACTAAAGTAGCGCATGGGGAGGGGCTAGCATCTAGGCCATAGGTTTTTATTGTTTCTCAGCTTCACACGTCTTGCTGTTTTTTATTTTATTTCAGCCACAGTGAACATGGCAGTGTTCTTCTAGCATTTTCTAGTCTACAATAGCTTATGTACACTGCATAGGCTGACAACGTGTCTTGTTTTATTTTTTCCTGCGCATGAGTTCATTGCTTCAGGCTATGTGCTAGCTTGTTTCTTTTAATCTCATAGCTTCTGCTGTACTTTGGGTTCCTGGAAGTAGCACTGTATGGGTGAAACCTTCTCTCTGTCTTAAGTCTTTGTGCGTGGCACTGGAAGCTTGCGGTCGGTTTCAACCAAGCAGGTTCAGCGTAGTGCTTGTGTGAAGAACACGGCTACACAGGCCTTTGTGCTAGGCAGCGCAAACAGGCGTGCCTCGACGATTTCGCCAGGAGCAGCACATGCAGGTCATGTATTCGGCAAAATGACTATGAATAGGAGACAACGATTCATGGTATTCCTGTTTGACTCGTTTCATGTGCTGTTAGTACTATTCCAATTCCTTCCGTAATATCTGATTGCATGTGATGGCATACTGCTAAGAAGTTTTTTTATGAATATATTTCATTTGTTGATTTAATTTTTGTGCTGTCATTATATCTGTTGGTTCATCTGCTGTTCTGATAAAATGGATGATATTGAATCTGGTGTTTTAATTTGTGCACTGATCTATTTCGGTTAGAACATCATAGTTTATCATCTTCATGTGTGTTGGTCTGATTTAATGCCTGTGAGTTAATTAATCTTTTAATCTGCCTTTAAGCACTGTGTTGGTGTCTTTTCAATTAGGACACCAGTCGTTTTTTAGGCTAGATTATTTTTAGCTCTGTCGATTTGTTTGCTTCGGAGGTTTTTGTTTGTCGAGGTGCGTTGGGTATTGGGAGCAGGCCATTGATTCGCAAGAATTTTTTAGGCGCCCATTCACCCCCCTCTGGTCGCTACTTTCGGTCCTACAAAAGCGGAACTAACAGAGGGGGTTGATTCATCAAAAGTCACATCACATGACTCGATGATAGTGTTAGTTTCCAAATTATAAACACGATAAGAATGACCATGTGTAGTGTAACCCAAAAAGATCCCGTCAGAAAAACGCGACTCAAATTTATCCAAGTTACCACGTTTTAGGATAAAGCACCGACAGCCAAAAACTCGAAGATGAGTAACCTTGGGCTGTCTCCCAAAACGTAGCTCATAAGATGTCAGATTCAAAATTGAGCGCAAGAAGATTCGGTTTGAGATGTAACATGCAGTGTTCATGGCCTCAACCCAGAATTTTCTAGGAGTCCTGTGCTCATCGAGCATCGTCCTAGCCATCTCAACCAAAGTGTGGTTCTTCCTGTCAACGACACCATTCTGTTGAGGAACCCGCGGAGCAGAGAATTGATGTTCTATGCCATGCTCCATGCAAAAGTCAACAAAGAGATTGTTCTTGAACTCGGTGCCATTATCACTTCGAATGAATTTCAATGCACCAGGGAGTTCAGTGAAAAGTCTGAAAGCCAAGCTCCGAAAGTGTGAAAACACTTCATCCTTGCTGGCAAGAAAGAAGACCCAAGAGTAGCGAGAGAAATCGTCGACAATGACTAATACATACCACTTCCCGCCTAAAGAACTAACCCAAGAAGGACCTACAGTATCCATGTGGAGAAGTTCTCCGGGTTGTTCAGTCATCACTGTGGTGACTGGCGAATGCGAAGCGGCAATCATTTTTCCATGTCGACAAGGAGCGCAAACTAAATTCTTCTCAAACTTGAGCTTTGGCAATCCTCGGATCAGACCTAGGGCACTCAGACGAGCGAGCAACTCAAAGCTCATATGCCCTAGTCTCCTATGCCACTTCCAAAGCTCAGAGGTAGAATGTGCAACAAGACAGTGAGAAGAACCAGATGACTCAGAAAAATCAGCTCCAAAAACTCTCCCAACTCTAAAGATCTTACAAACTACAACGCCATCAGAATTGAGTACTTGCGAAGTATCGCGATGGAATCGCACTTCGAAGCCCTCATCAAGCAACTGAGATACAGAAAGCAAATTGTATCCCAAATTCTCAACCAAAGCAACATCTTTGAGAGTGAAATTCGAGTTAATTCTTACCACACCTTTACCTTTCACTCTACTCCTTCGATTGTTCCCGAAGGTGATATGTTCCCTTTGCTTGGTTGTGGTGAGGCTGGAGAACCATGCTGCATCTCCGGTCATATGGCGCGAACAACCGGAGTCCATGATCCACGTGCCCTCCAAGCCTCGGTCTATCGCCTACACATGATAAGAGAATCTCGATCGCTCAATGCTGGGGTGAGTGAAAATATGACGAGGCATCCAGCACTGAGTGACATGAGTAGTAGGCACAATAAAAGTAGACTGTCTACACACAGAATAATCAGAATGATGCAAGGTGCGAGGTCTACCTACATGTTGTAATCTAACAACATGACGAGGTCTCCTACTCTGACGAGATACAAAGGTACTCGCCCGGGGTCTACCACCATATGGAACATGGTGAACACCTCGAGGAGCAAAACCTCTATGAGAAGTACGAGGAGCCTCGCAAATAGGATGATAGTAAAACTCAGACTCATGCATACCTAAAGATTGGTAATGCATGTCCTGGTAACTCATCGCCTGAGAGCGTCACTCATCCTTGATGCGACGAAAACAGAACCCAACCAAATGACCCGTCCGCTGACAGTAGGAACAATGAAAAACTCTCCTAGGGGCACTCTCATGGGTCATAGGAGCAACTCTCACAGGCTCTTTGGGCTTCTGCTGAGTGGTTTTCTTGGGAGGGATTTTCTTGGCAGGAGGAGTGGTTTTCTTTTAGGTTCGAGTAGGCTTTTTGGCTAAAGGAGTGTCTAACAGAGCTCTCTCTTTCTCTAGGGTAGTGGGTGAGGTAAAAACAGTTTTGTTCCCACTGTCTGAAGGAATCCTCTCAAAACCCAAACCTAGAGCTAACCCTGCTCTGTCAGCACACATCTTGGTCTTGGCCAAGAGCAAATCCATCCTACCCTTTCCCTCAGTGCATTTGTTAACCACAGAAAGAAGGTATTCATTTTCAGTCATTAGGTTTTCACGTGTCACAAACAGGTTGCACATCCTTAGAACTACCGGCCCTCTCCAATCTAGCCTCTAAATCATGAACATGTTTATCACGTAAATTAATGCTCTCACGTAATAAAAGGCAGTTCATACATTCAGTTTTATCAAGACTAGAATCCACCATCAAAAGCTGCTTCTGTGCAGTCTCAAGCTCAGAAAGAGTTTGAGCATGAACAGAACGCAACTGAGCAAGCTCACCCATGACAACAGTACAAAATTCACATTCAACATCATTTACTCTAGACTTAAGCATGGCATAATCAGTAGAAACAGATTCTAGCCTAAGTCTAAGGTCTTTTCTTTCTCTAGCGGCTTGCACAAGTAATCTATCCCGACCAAGAACTACTTCATTTAGCTCATCTAGTTTAATTGAAAGCTGGTCATAGGATATTGGTACCTCAGATGAGTCAAGCTCATCGCCGCTGTGATCGTTGTCGGCCATGAAGCAAAGGCCGGTGAAGTCTCGTCCCTTCTTGTCCTTCTTGTCCTCCTTCCTTGGGGACTCCTCCTCCTCAGAGCTCGACTCCTCAGTTGAGGAAGTGTCGATGTCGCTGAGAGCAGCAATAAATGCTCTGGAAGCGGCTTTGTCTACTTTCTTAGCCATCTTGCCCCGCTTGCCCTTCACAAAGGGTTTCCTCTCCTTTTTGTGGTATTTAGGGCGCTCACTCTCATCTCTCTTTTTGAGCTTAGGGCAATTGGCCTTGATATGAGAAGTGTCACCACATTCAAAGCAACCACTAAAACCACTTCTCCTCTGATCCCGTCTTTCATGATGAAAACGGGTGAACCTTCTGGCAATGAGAGCAAGCTCATCATCATCCAGAGTGTCCACCTGCTCTTTAGTGACGGAGACCAGGGAGGACAAAGCAAAACCATCTGCAAGAACACAAGTACCAGATGTGCTTGGTTCTGTAGTGGTGCCACGGCTAGTGCTAGAAACCAATGCCAACGGTTGTGGCAAAGAGCTTCTGTGCACCGCAAGAGATGCCTTGGCAATCTCTGTGGACTTCAGCTTGCTGAAGAGCTCATCACAGGTCAATGTGTCATAGCCTGCGGACTCCTCAATGTTGGATATCTTCACTTCCCATATGCTACGATCAAGAGCATAGAGAAGCTTGATAGCCCTATCATGATCATTGTAAGCAAGCGTCCCGTTGGACCGCAAGTTACTCACTATCGCATCAAAGCGAGAAAACATGGCATCTATAGATTCACCAGGTGCCTGCACAAACAGCTGATACTATTGATTGTATGTGCTTTGGCACCTGTCCTTAATCTGTGTAGAGCCCTCATGAAAAATAGTGAGTGTTGTCCAAATTTCCCTAGCAGTCCTAAGGTGCTGCACCTTATCAAACTCACTTCTACTCAAACCAATGAACAGTATATTTCTTGCCTTGGAGTTAACATTATACTGATCCTTCTATGTTTGAGAGGTGCGAGTATCAGGGATGGAGTATTGTGAGTCCACAATCTCCCAAATTGCATTTCCTTTGCTTAGCAAGTAAGCCTCCATGCGCACCTTCCAGTATGCAAAATCAGTCCCATCGAACAGAGGAATTTTACTAGCTCTGTCCATGCCGCCAACAGATCACAAAATCGGTTAAGGTCAACTGGTGATCTTAACCTGCCCTGATTGGGCTGGGCTGGAGGCGAATTCGGGGTTGAGGCCCATTAAGATTTTAAATGCTTTTCTGATTTAAAATAATACCAGTAATTCATTTATTTGTTTAAGAGTTGATTCACTGTTGATAAAAATTTGTAAAAATTCCTAAAATTATATTTTGGCCTCTAGTGTATTTCATAAATTTTCAAGTCCCAATTTTGAATATTTATCCCTGTTTGGCTTAAATAGGGCTCTTTTAGGCATTTTCTTTAATAATGAAATTCAGAAATTTCTTTAATATTATTTTTCTTTTATTTATTTCTTTTTAAATCTTGGGGTGTTACAATCCTATCCCCCTTACAGAGAATCTCGTCCTCGAGATTCGGATCAATCCTCGAATAGCTCAGGATGCTGTGCCTTGAGTTCGTCTTCTTTTTCCCATGTAGCTTCCTCTACGGGATGATTGCTCCACTGAACCTTGCAGAAGAGGATGACTCAACTTCTGGTGGTCCTCTCTTTGACTTCCAATATCTTGACGGGCTTTTCCACGTAGGTCAAATCTTCCTGAACATCCAACTTTTGTAGGTCCACTTGCTCTGTCGGGACGCGAAGACACTTCTTTAGTTGAGACACATGAAACACATCATGCACTCCAGTCAATGAGGGTGGTAGTTCCAACTGATAAGCAACTTCGCCTTGGCGTCGAACTATGGGAAATGGTCCAACGTATCGAGGGGCTAACTTTCCTCTCATGTTAAACCGTTGGGTACCATGGAGAGGCGTAACTCGAAGATAGACATGGTCTCCCTCTTCAAAGGCTAGGTCTCGACGTCGATTGTCCGCGTAGCTCTTCTATCGTGATTGGGCTGTCTTGAGCCGGTCTCTGATAATCTATACCTTCTCTTCGGCTTCACGTAGTAGGTCTGTTCCAAAGACTTGGGATTCACCAGTTTGATCCCAAAGTAGAGGCGTCCTACACTTTCGTCCATATAGGGCTTCGAACGGGGACATCTGAAGACTGACTTGATAGCTGTTGTTGTACGAAAACTCAGCGTACGGTAAACTCTTGTCCCAAGTTGCTCCAAAATCCAAGACACATGCCCGAAGCATATCTTCCAATATCTGATTTACCCTTTCTGTTTGTCCATCTGTCTGAGGGTGGTAAGCAGTACTGAAGTTCAATCTCGTTCCCATCTCTTCTTGGAGGTTCTTCCAAAAACGAGAGGTAAACTGACTTCCTCTATCAGACACTATCTTCTTGGGCACTCCATGAAGGCACACAATGTGGGCCATGTATAACTCTGTGAGCTTAGGGCCACTAAAGGTTGTCTTAACGGCTATGAAGTGTGCTACTTTCGTTAGCCGGTCAATGATTACCCAAATAGAGTCGTATCCAAGCTGGGTCTTTGGGAGTCCGGTGATGAAATCCATACCGATCTCTTCCCACTTCCATTCAGGCACTTTAAGTGGCTGTAATAGTCCTGCAGGTCTCTGATGTTCTGCCTTTACTCTTCTGCAGGTGTCACATTCTGCGACGAACTGAGCAATCTCTCTCTTCATGCAAACCCACCAATAGCGTTCCTTCAGGTCTTGGTACATCTTGGTACTCCCGGGATGGATGGAGTATAAGGTATCATGGGCTTCTCTTACGATAAGGGTCTTTATCTCCGGTTTATCTGGCACACATATCCGGGTTCCAAACCATATGGTGCCATCTTCGACTTCTGAAAATCCTGGGGCTTTACCTTGTCTCATGTTCTCTTTAATGGCGGCTATATCTGGATCTTCCAACTGGGCTTCTCGGATTTGCTCGAACAAGATAGGCCGGGTTTCCAGGGTGGCTAGATATGCTCCTGTGGTTAATCCAAGGTTTAACTTTTCCATCTCCTTATATAGCAAAGGCGCGTGATCCTGAATTATGACGGCGGTGCAATATCCTTTACGACTTAATGCATCAGCTACCACATTGGCCTTTCCGGGGTGGTAGTGAATACCTAAGTCGTAGTCCTTTATTAATTCCAACCATCGCCTTTGCCTCAGATTGAGGTCCGGCTGCGTGAAGATGTACTTCAAACTCTTGTGATCCGTAAAGATTTCGCAGCGATTTCCGACCAAATAATGCCTCCATATCTTAAGGGCGTGCACCACAGCGGCCAATTCCAAATCGTGGGTCGGGTAGTTCAACTCATGGGGTCTCAACTGACGAGAGGCGTATGAAATAACTTTTCCGTCTTGCATGAGAACACATCCCAATCCTTGGCGAGATGCGTCACAATAAACACGAATGTCCTTCCTGACATCTGGTAGGGTCAGTATGGGTGCAGCCACTAGCCGGGTCTTGAGGGTGCGGAAACTTTCCTCGCATTCGGGAGTCCATTCAAACTTCTCTCCCTTCTGTAATAACTTGGTCATAGGCTTGACTATCTTGGAAAAATTCTCGATAAACCTCCGATAATACCCGGCCAAACCCAGAAAGCTTCGTATCTCCGATACATTTGTGGGTGGCAGCCAATCCGTAACTGCTTCTACGGTGGCAGGGTCTACTGCGATACCTTGCGCAGAGATGATGTGTCCAAGGAACTTTACTTCTGCCGTCCAAAATTTACACTTGCTGTACTTGGCATACAACTGGTGTTCCCTTAGCTTGCCTAAGGTTAACCGGAGATGAGTCTCTTGCTCTTTCTGATCCTTGGAATAAATTAGGATGTCGTCTATAAAGACCATGATGAATTTGTCCAAATACTCCATGAACACCTTATTCATCATATTCATAAAGAAAGCAGGGGCATTGGTCAATCCAAAGGACATAACAGTACACTCATATAATCCATAACGGTTGGTAAAAGCCGTCTTGGGTATATCCTCTTCTCGAATCCTTAGTTGATGATAACCGGACCGCATGTCGATCTTAGAAAATACCGTAGCTCCTTTCAGCTGATCAAAAAGATCATCAATCCTGGGTAACGGGTACTTGTTCTTGATGGTCACCTCATTCAAAGCTCGGTAGTCCACACACATACGCTTAGCCTTGTCTTCTTTTTTCTCAACGAAGATGACGGGGGCACCCCACGGTGATGTACTTGGTCTGATGTAGCCTTTCTTATCGAGATCCTCCAACTGCTGCTTCATTTCAGCTAACTCATTGGCGACCATCCGGTATGGTCGCTTGTAAATGGGGGTGGTCCTGGGCATCAAATAAATTCGGAACTCGATGTCCCTCTTGGGTGGCATCCCTGGTAAATCCTCCGGAAATACGTCCTGGTACTCGCAGACTATCGGTATCTCTTCCAAGGTAATCTGATGTAGTCTTGATTTTCCAAACTTCAGACTTGGCATCTGAAATGTGACGGCAGTCCCTTCTTCACTGGTCACAGTTACCTGTCTTCGGGAGCACCTGATTTCTCCTTGGTGTTTATTGAGCCAATCCATTCCTAAAATGAGATCCAAGCCTTGGCATTCTATAAGGATGGGGTCGACCCAAAATATGGTGCCGTGGATATCTATCCATACCCTTGGGCTATAAGTTAGGGCTAGGGTTTGTTTTCCAAGGGTGACTATTTGCACGGCTCTTGGTAGTTCCTTTATGTTTAGGTTGTTCTTTTCCACAAAAGCAATTGATATGAAGGAGTGAGTAGCTCCAGTGTCAAATAAAACCACTGCAAGTCCTGAATGTACTATGAACTTACCCATCACGATCTCGGGTGCGGCCTGGGCTTCATCGGCGATGACGTGGTTGACTCGGGCACGGATGGCGGGGTTTGCTGCAACTCCTTGAGCACGCTTGGGATGGGGGCACGAATTAGAGTAATGCCCCTCCTGGCGGCAGTTAAAGCATACCACGGGCTTGCCGTGCTTGTCACGCAGAACCTCTATCTTCTTTGCCGGGGCGGGTGGTGCCGCAGGTGCGGTGGGAGCGGGGCGAGGCTGTCCGGCTCCAGCATTGGCGGCGGGTGGCGCTGGGCGATACACTGGTCGGGGGTGGTATTGTGGCGCCGGTGGAGGAGGGGTGAAACGAGGCCTTTGGGCCATGCCCTGGTTCTGCCTGAAGGCAATCATTCTCTTCTTCTTCAGGTCAACCTTATTCTGCTGGGTCTCCTGAATGATAGCTTTATTAACCAACTTTTGGAAGCTGGCATAATCTCCGGAGATGAGTTGAAGAGACAACTCATCCTTCAGTCCCCGGAGGAACTTGGACTGTCTGGCCGCGTCGGT
Organism: Zizania palustris; assembly: GCA_019279435.1. NCBI lineage: Eukaryota > Viridiplantae > Streptophyta > Magnoliopsida > Poales > Poaceae > Zizania > Zizania palustris. The sequence goes on along the minus strand of JAAALK010000289.1, from coordinate 11,248,113 downwards.
ATGGACTTCTTCAGGCGCGTACTGGGCCAGTCGGTTGAACTCGTGTAAATATTCTGTTATGGACCTACTCCCCTGCTGTAGGTCCCAGAACTCCTGCTACTTCTGCGCAATGATACCGTCTAGGATATGAGCGGCACGGAAGGCATCAGAGAACTCTGCCCAAGTATGGATGTGTCCCTCGGGCAGGGTCTCGCGCAGGTTGTCCCACCATTCTACGGCGGGACCCTGGAGCTGGTGGGCAGCGAAAACTACCTTTTCCTGCTCAGTGCAGGTCAGCAGGTCTAGCTTCTTTGCGATAGTCCTCAACCAATCCTCAACCTCCATGGGGTTGGTTGTGCTTGAAAAGGTTGGCGGGCGGACTCGGAGGAATTCTGAGAGTTGGGAGGCGGGAGCGGGAGCTAGAGTGGCGGGGCGTGGCAGCTCGGGCTGTTGGTGAAGGCGGAAGAAGTGAGCCTGTTGCTCTTGCATCTGCTGCTGCTGTTGTTGCATCTGGTTTAACAGTGCAGCGACCAACTGGTTCTGAGTGGCCATCATCTCAGCCACCGTGGGGTGGTTGGCGACTGGGGCTTGCCTCTGCCCAGTTGCTCCCCATTGTGGCAAGTTTTCGTTTTCTCCTCCATTCTGGGGAGCGTCGGAGCCTTGAGTGTTAGTCATCCTAAAGTTTCCAAAGTAGATAACATTTTCTTAGAGGAAATTATTTAAGCTTTATTCCCAAAATGCCATTCTTGCGGTTACATTTACTGTCTTTTATTTAATTCTTCACTCATGCCTTATATTTGACATGAATGGCAATACAAGCAAGTAAAAGAAAACAATCAATCGTAAAAACTACGTCTAGGGTAGCTCAGGGGACGACTCGACCACGGGCTCGACGGAAACAGTCGGGGTGGTGGAACTAGAGGGTCCGGCGGGTGGTGCACTGCGGGAAATCCTCTTGGGCCTCACGGTGGGGATCCGAAGTGATTTCCGCTTGCGGGGCGGAAGGGGTGCGATCTCCTCGATATCCTTCTTCAGCTCCTCAATCTGATGGCGAAGCTGAGGATTGGTGGCGACGCGCTGCCGTAGGAGCTCATTCTAGCGACGTAACTCCTCTGCCTCGGCAGCCAATCGGTGTCCTTGCTGGATGCGGCGTCGAAGATCTCCGTTCTCATGGTTCAGATCCTCGGAAGAGTGCCGGTAAAACTTGATCGTGTCGCGCTGTCCGTTGGCATCCTGCAGTGCCTCGTAATGGAGATCATCCATTGCCTCCAACAAACGTACGGTGTGTCCGATCACAGAATGGCGCTGGGAGAGTGTGCTGACGTAGACGCTGTGGGGACTCCCTGGAGTGTGAAGGGGCACAAAACGATAATCCGTGTCGTAGAGCTCACTATCGTAGATCATCCGGAGCTCAATGAGGGCCTGAAGGGTGGTGCGCTGACTGGCTACCAAGAAAGTAGGTCCTCCACCTCGATAGGTGTGGGCTGTCTGAGGAGAGGGCTGGACGACGACGGTGACCTCACAGTAGCTTTCTTCCTCGTCAGGGAAGACTCCATGGAACATCGGCTCGTGCTCAAATCCGAGAAAACCGACGAGCATGCGTAGCTCACGGATGAATCCGGCCTCGTCGCGAAGGTTCCCACTCATGGTACGGACCGGCATCTACAAAAGAGAGAAAGTTTTTGTGAAAATCTCGGAAGATGAGAGGGTAAATAATTTTTGTAAGAAAATATAAGTCCTACGGTCAGGTCTGTTTGGCTTCCTACAGTCAAGTCGACTCTGATACCATCTTGTCACGCCCTGATTTAATAAATCAGGACTTTTATTGAAATTCCATAGAAAATCAATAAAAACAAGACGTTCATCATGCGACCACGTACAATACGAGCAATCATCACCGAATGCAAATATAATGCAAGATAATAACAAGGGAGATAATGGCTAATTTTGCGGAAAAGCATAATTGTAAAGCATTAAATGTGATCAATTTATTAGTACTGAAATGTAAACATGTGTATGCATCATCATCGTCTAACTCGAGGAGTATGTTTTACCTCCTTGCAAAACAGTCCTTACATGCCATGAAATAACTCAACCATTCAAACAATTGTAAACTAACTGCGAGTAGTCACACAACCCGCCCTTGACCGTGGGCTCGACTTTTCGAAAAGATTAAATTACTCTGATCAGAGATGTACCACTGTACCCACAAGGCACGCACTCACCACTTACACCAAAGTGTAACGAGATGACCCATTCCACGGGAACTCATGCCAAAACCTTCCGTATGGTTCGCCTCGACTCAACAACACCCTCTTATAGGTTTCGTATCATGTCTCGACGCGTCGAGTTTCCACCATACCCCCGCTTGAGACTCGTCGGTACAAGGCGCCCTGAGGGCTAGCCCCTTGCCCCCTCCACTATGGTGCAGATAGTCGGAGTGTTCCATACTTCCAGTTAGGACTTACCCATTAGACTTGTGGTTGGTACGGAAGTGCTTTGCAACAGATCCCGTAGACCGGTCCTTATAGTGCCCCGGGTGCGACCAACCAATGCCCTAGCTTGCACTCGGAACCCACCATACTTATAACATAGCCAACTCCAACAGAGTCCAGAGACAAGAATAACGGGGAAATTCATATAACAGAATCTATCTATCTACGACTTATTCTTTTTATCCTATAGCAGTTGTGCCGGCACATGGGGCACTAACTAACATTTATATAGTAGAGTGACAAGGAGTTAAGGCTCAATAAGCATGGCTTGGGTTTGCACACAAGGACAGGGATCTAATAAATATAAGTGTAAGGCTTGATATTGGACTAATGCAATATTATCCTATGGGTTATAGCGATAATTTATTAAAACACGGGCTCAATGATGATCAACTGTTTCCACATGAGGGTTCGATGACTTGCCTTGATTAGCAAATGGGGATGGAGGAACCTCGGGGTAGAATTCCGGCTCCTCGACGAACTCGTAGTCTTCTTGATACGGAAAAATAAACAACACATTCAATAAAGCATCACAAAACATAATCATACAAATTTTATGATTTAAATATGTGATTTGAGTTTTATTATTCTGGAGTTATATTAAAAAGTTTATACTTCAGGGGTTTTCCTAATTTATTTCCTGAATTATTTATTTATCCCTAAGGGGTTTTTATTCATTTAATCCATAAGTTTATTTTGTGCTAAAGTAACATACTGTTTTTATGGCATAAATGTGTAGAGAATAATATACTGAATTTATCAAAATTTGAATGGTAAAATTTGGAGTTAAAATGAGCAAGTTATGATTTTTCATAGTTTAAATCAATTTCTGAAATTTTATTTAAACAGAAAATGGGCTCTGGTCCACGGTGAGCCAGGCTCACGGTGGACCTCGGTACTGTGCGCGTGGACCGGATTGATCTGGATCGTCCGATCCAGATCAAGCGGCTAGGCGCGAGGCGGAGGGGTTTAATGAACTTGGACGGCCACGATTAAATCATACCGAAACGGTACGCGTGGACGCACCAGATCGAACCCAGGGTTTAAGTTGCGATCAACGGTCAGGATCACAGGGTACCAGTTTGACCTGATCTGAGGGCCCGAATTAAATCCCGAAGTGTTTTAATCGTGGCCCTCCGATCGCATTCGGGCGGCTGCGATGCGGTCCGGCACGGCACGGTCGTAAGGGGCTTGTACCCCCTTCGTCCTCGGCTCCGGCGGCGCAACGGCGAGGAATTTCGGCGACGGCGTGGGTTGAACGGCGATGCTAAGGCCAAAAATGGAACCGGTGATGTGAGGGGAACTCGGGCGTACCGGTGGTGGCGGCGGTGGCGAGCTGACGGCGACTGGCGATGAGGAGGGGCGATGAAGTTCCTCGGGTTCGTCGGCGGTGAGGCGATCCGGCGGTCTTCTCGACCGACGAAGGCATGGACGAGGATGGGCGGGTCTCGGTGGTCACGAAGGTGGCGACGGCGGGGGCGGCGGTGGCTTGGATCGTCGGCGAGGGCTTGCCGGAGTTGAAACTGAGAGAAAACCGAAAATTGGGGCGGGGCATTCTGTTCTTGCTCTGGCTCGGGCTATCGTGGTGTGGGCAGAGGGCGGTGGCTGGAGGGGTTTATATAGGGGGTTCACCATCATTTAAACGGAAGGGAACTGTGGAAATCCGAGGGGATTCCAATTTTGCGCCGGCGAGCTTCCATGCTCACGGTTAAGCTTCTATAACTACGAATCCGTGTCGGGCTTGGATGGAAAGAGGTCACCGACGTTCGGGGGTAGTGAATCCGTGGTCGGATTGACGAAATCGGGCGGCCGGCGGCGGGATATGGCAAAGGGGTCGTCGGAAGGAAAGGGGAGCGATCCCCTTCCATCGGGGACGAAGGTCCTGACAGGGGTCCCCCACCTGTCAGTGACCGAAACGGAAAAGGAAAGCGCCGACAGGCGGGTCCCATCGGTCAGAGAGATGGAGGCGGACGCGAGCGGCTGACACGTGGGACCGAGGCGAGCGTGGGCGGGAGAGAGGGAAGAGGGCGGCGCCGACAGGTTGGCCCCACCTATCAGTGACGCATGGCTGGATTGGGCTGGGCTGGAGGCGAATTCGGGGTTGAGGCCCATTAAGATTTTAAATGCTTTTCTGATTTAAAATAATTCCAGTAATTCATTTATTTGTTTAAGAGTTGATTCACTGTTGATAAAAATTTGTAAAAATTCCTAAAATTATATTTTGGCCTCTAGTGTATTTCATAAAATTTTCAAGTCCCAATTTTGAATATTTATCCCTGTTTGGCTTAAATAGGGCTCTTTTAGGCATTTTCTTTAATAATGAAATTCAGAAATTTCTTTAATATTATTTTTCTTTTATTTATTTCTTTTTAAATCTTGGGGTGTTACAGCAGGCTTCGACAACAGGCTTCGCCAGCATACTTCGTCGTGACAGGCTTCGCCACGAACATACTCTCTAGCAGACGAAGTTGCACCCGCGTGTGGCCTTCACGCCACTACTCTGTAATTCGCTACATCGGAGGTTGCACGCCGAACCCCGGTGTTCGGAGGTGATCACCGTGTTCACATCCGTTCGGAGTCTACCTTCAACCGGATCCATCCGAACACCGAAGCACCCTTCGGCGGAGCACTTCGCACTAGACGCCGAAGGTACCCTTCGGTGCACCCTTCGCATCAGACTTCGAACCAGGAGGACCCCGACTAGTTTGCTGATTTTAACCTGTCTAAACCATTTCTTCCGGCTAATTGGATTATTTTATGAAATCTGGTTGCCTGGCGACTCCACCCCTTATCACTATTAAGGGTAGTCGGAACGCAGCGTCGGTGCTACGTCACGCTTAGGCCCGTCCCTAAGTATCCGTGCACTTTTGGATCGCCTTACTAACCCAAGTGCGGGGGCACGTTTTCGTGTCAACAGTTGCTTGCATTCATATTTTAGCATATGATTTCAGAAAAAATCCCAAGCACCAACACATGGACAAGCTTTTGGATTGCTACAAAACCAGCAGCACAAGAAAAATCTGCATATGGGTGAGCTATTGGATTGCTCCAGCACCATCAGCACAAGAAAACCCCTAAAACTCTAATCCCAAGCACCAGCGGCACCGACAAGGGGAGATTTGGTGATGGTGGCGACTAGTGGGGAGATTTATAGAGAGGGTGGCGGCTAGCGGGGGGAGCTTTGGCGAGGGCGATGACTGATGGGGGAGATCTAGTGAGGGGCAGTGGCCAAGGAGAGCTCGAACAAGGGTGACGCTCGGTGGGTGTAGAGCTTCGATGACTATGGGGCGGAGCTTGGGCAAGCAGAGGTGGCGGGCGGTGGGGGGTAGAGCTCTGGTAGGGACGACAACATTGGAGGTGAAGCTCGAGCGAGGCGGGGGCCAACGGAGAGAGCACGAGCGGAGGCGAGGGTAGAGGTTGAGCAGGGACAAAGGCCGATGGCGGGCTATTGATGCGAAGATTTAGTATGATCTAGGCCCACTAGGGAAGCCGTGCGGCCAACATAAGTCAAAGAAGGGTCCGATCAAAGGTGGTCAAAGAAGCCCATCCATATTGTTACAATATGACCGGACATGCAAGAGTCGATGAAGGAGAGAGAAGATAAGGATGATCTAGAATCGGTTACAATGTGGATTACTTGGACGACAAGTCTCTAGACAATAAATATGTATCTAATTAGCTAGGTTTAAAACACAATCAATCCCTACAAACTACTACCTTTGGCACATCGCCACCTTTGGATTCCCAAGGATAATCCCGGCGGGACTTGGCACTTGGAACCGGGCTGCATCATCTTGATCTCCGACGAAGAGGTGAGTCCCGCCACCCCGACGGTCACATCACTTAAGGTTTATTCTTCGAGGCTACATCGTATCAATCTCTTAATGTATCGACCCGATTGGTGTGACTCTCAGGTTTATCTTGGTATATTTTGCTAGGTCTAAGGCTGCATCAATTTTGATCTCTTAGATTGATGTGAATTAGCTGTCATAGTTTAAGGCTTCATCGGTTAAGTCCGACATCTAGATCTATTGTATCATGTTCATGTTGTGTACCATTCATCTAAATAAAGTATGCTTGATGCGTTGAAGTTTTATTGATTTATCATGATTAGCGACTGTCTTAGTTAGGTCCGATCTTACGATTACGATGACTTAATGATATGAATATGTTAGTCGGTATGCCTGTTTTAGTTTCTATCAAAGTACAAGTCGATAGGTTATCTTTGTTTCCACGCTATGTCCCATCATCGTATGAAAGGTGCTCATCAGCCCTGATTCACAAAGGTGTTATCCTATCAGCCGATAGAGAGTTCCGCCTGATAGCATGGGCATGGTCATCGACTCAATGGCTGATAGGCACGCTTATTCCTATTTATTCTATTCTCGCCACAGTCATCGTATTGATAGCCGATCGGTGTTGCTACTAACATTGTGCTTTATGATTTCCATATCAGTTGCGGGGTCAAACTGATTGGCACGCTCAAAACCTTCTTTTTTCTAAGATTATAGGACCTGCACTAGAGTTAAGCAGATCTCCTAGGCCACGCATGTGACCAAAAACTACACCAACACGCTTTTTGGCACGCCTAGTGGGACCTCTTTCGAATCATTCATCCATGACTGGTCTTAGTCGATTCATTGACATAAGAGATAGAAGGAATTGTCTGCCTAGCAGGGCTTTGGATGGTAACTTCCTTGGAATATCAAATGATGGAATTAAACCAATCAGCAACGCATAGCCTAGGCCTACCCTTCGAAGGTGGCGTGGATAAGGCAGAAGGTAAACTCGGTCAAGGTTTCGCCGCAATCGATGAGCTACATGAGGTAGACATCGGACCCGGTGATAGACCGAGACCAACCTTCATAAGTACCCAACTACCCGATAAAATAAAGAATGAGTTGATCGCATTGTTATGAGAGTATCGAGATTTATTTTCATGGAAGTATCATGAGATGCCAGGGTTAAGCCGATCGATTGTAAAACATCATCGTCTACCGATAAAACAAGGGTATCGACCATTTAAGTAGTTGCCTTGGTATTTCAAGGCAGAAATATATCCATATATTAAGTCCGAGGTGACAAGGCTATATGATATGGGATTCATAAGGCCGAGCCGATACGCAAAATGGGTATCCAACATCGTATCGGTATGGAAGAAAAGTGGGAAGCTTAGAATATGTGTTGACTTCAGAGATCTGAATAAAGCAACCCCGAAAGATGAATACCCAATGTCGATCGCGGACTTATTGGTGGATGCTGCATCGGGTCACAACATTATCAGCTTCATGGATGGGAACGTGGGCTACAATCAGATTTTCATGGTTGACGAAGACATCCACAAAATGGCCTTTCGGTGCCCAGGCGCTATTGGACTCTACGAATGGGTGTTGTTCCTAGGATTTATTGTGCATGAAAGAGGAATTGAGATAAGCCAACGCAGTATTGAAGCGATCAAGAATACGCAACTCCCTGCCGATAAAACCAAGCTACAGTCAGTGATCGGGAAGATAAATTTTCTGAGAAGATTCATAGTTGATCTCTCTAGGAGGATAGAGTCGTTCACTCCATTATTAAAGTTGAAGCCCGACCAGGAATTCATATGGGGAGAGAAGCAATAAAAGGCGTTTGACAAAATCAAAGAATATCTAGCCTCACCGCCAATGCTGATGCCGCCGCAAAAAATGGTTCCATTCATGCTATATTTGTCAACTAATGATCAAGCCATCGGATCGGTCCTCGTACAAGAGATTGACAAGAAGGAGATGATGATTTTCTACCTTAGTATAAGATTACTGGACACTGAGACCCGATACCCTACGGTGGAAAAGCTTTGTCTATGCCTACAATTCTCATGCACCGAACTAAGACACTACCTGTTATCGTCAGAATGCACGGTGATTGTAAAGTTGATGTCATTAAGTATATGCTATCGGCCCTAGTATTGAAGGGACGTATCGGAAAGTGGGTCCTTGACCTCACTGAATTTGACCTCAGGTATGAATCGGCTAAGGCAGTAAAAGGATAAGCAATAGCCGATTTCATAGTCCAACACAGGGATGAGGCAGTGACTCATGTTGAGCAAACACCATGGACTTTGTTCTTTGAGAAACCAAGGGTGGTTTCGGTCTGGATGATGAGTTATTGACAATGATGAGCGTCTGAGCGAGAGAGTGGTCGAGAGTATGTGGAGTGCATCGAGGGTTTCGATGTGGAGTGAAGGTGTGGCTGCCGAGGGTTTTGGCAGTGCGTTTCATTCTTGTTTTGGCTTATCTTGTTTGTGCAGGGTGGAGATGCTGACCGTCTGTCGACGATGGGTGATTGAGGGTCGAGCGGGGAGCTTGATTCTGAGGATCAGGGAGGCCGGGTGAAGTTGGAGAAGATCTCAAGAGTGCACGAAGAGATGGAGCAAGACTCGGACGGACGGCTGACTGCGACGGCGTGTCGACCGTGTTTGTGAGAGGAAGGACAAGACAAGCATTTGCGCGGCTCGAGGGGATCGAGAGCAGAAGTGGCTTGCTGGCACTCGGAGTCGCGAAGCGGTGTCACGAGTCGAGGAGCTGAAAAGGCTTTGTCGGTTTTTGCTAAAAACCGTCGAAACATTTAATGTTTTTACTTTTTCAATAAAATAGTGTCAAATTGTTAGTTTAAAATTTTAGTTTCATAGTGTGTACTTCTTAGTGTATTTTTGGAATGTATATTCTGAAAATATACTAAAAAGGTTTCAAGTGTGATTTTTCCTTTTAGTAATAGGGTATTTTCAATTTTTAGTTTTCAGATTTGTAATTAGGATATTTCTAGGGGGCTGATTGCAAATTGGTCTTCTAGAACATGTGGAGTAGGTGGATATAAACATTTTCAGAAGGTGTTTGTACTGAACTGAATTGAAATTGATAAGAACTCTTGCAATCTGAAAAAAATATTGTCAAACACAATTTGCTGAAATTTCATTTACTATTCATCATCCGAAAAGTTTCATAAGTGCTTGTTTCTGATTTGTAATTGAGTAAAATTGTTCTGTTTCAAATTGTTTCACTCGATTGGGTCTCTAATGAGAATGTACTGAGAGTGATGGTCTGAGAAGTTTGAATTTAAACTGTTTTTGTTTTGCCATCTTGAGAAGATCAATCTTTGTACTGTATTGAATTAAAACTTTAATATGTTTTTAGAGGAGCGTTGGGTGTCTTGGTTAGGCCATCACTTCGAAAGAAAGTGTCGAGGCGCCTATTCACCCCCCTCTAGTCACCATTCTGATCCCACACTTGGTATCAGAGCTGGTTTGATCACGAGTTGACCTTTACCGGTTGTGATCCTTGTTTTAGCGACATGGGTAGGAACACAAAGATTCCGATGTTTGATGGTCGAGACTATGCCTATTGGAAGGTGTGCATGGAGGCTTATTTGCTTAGCCAAGGAAGTGCGATATGGGACATTGTTGCATCCCAGTACACGATCCCTGAAACTCGTACCTCAGAGACTGAGAAGGCTCAATATGAATGTAATAGCAAGGCTAGAAACATTCTTTTTATCAGTCTGAGTCGCAATGAGTTTGACAGGGTTCAACACCTTCGTACTGCTCGAGAGATTTGGTCGACCTTGAGTACTTTTCATGAGGGCACTACCCAGATTAAGGGCAGGAGGCAAAGCACGTATAATCAAGAATATCAACTGTTCGTGCAAGGCCCTGGCGAATCGGTAGATGCTATGTTTGCACATTTTGATGGAATTATCAGTAATTTGTGCGCCACTGGGACCTTAGCTTACTCAGATCATGACCGTGCGATCAAAGTTCTCTATGCTTTGGATCGTAGCATATGGGAAGTTAAGATCTCTAGCATTGAAGAATCTACTAGCTTTGATACTTTGACGTGCAATGAACTTTTTAGTAAGCTTAAGTCCACCGAGATCACCAAGGCATCTCGTTCTGGGATTGGGAGCTCTTTGCCACAATCCATGGCACTAGTTTCCGGTTCCGGCAGTGGCGCCTCATCTAGAGGTAAATCATCAGGTGTTTCTGGAGCTTGTGTTTTCTCTAGAGCTTTTGACTTGTCCTCCCTTGTCTCTGTCACAAAAGAACAAGTTGATGTTCTAGATGATGAGGAGCTAGCTCTCATCGTCAGAAAGTTCACTCACTTTTACAATGATAGACGAGACCAAAGGAGAGGAGGGTCACAGGGGTGTTTTGAATGTGGAGATACGTCTCACATAAAAGCTAATTGCCCTAAACTGAAATTTAAAAATGAAAATGAGCACAAGCACCAAAAATGGAACAAGAAACCCTATTTCAGGGGAAAGCGAGGAAAAATGGCTAAGAGAGTAGCCAGAGCTTTTATGGCCGCCCTCAGCGATATCGATAGCACGTCAAGCGAAGAGCCAAGCTCGGAGGAAGAGGAGCCTCCCAAGAAAGAGAAGAAGGAGAAGAAGGAGAAGAAGACAGTGGACATCACCGACCTTTGCTTCACGGTCGACGATGACTACAACAGCGACGAGCTTGACACTTCTGAGGTACATCTATCCCATGATCAGCTTCTTGTTCAGAATGATGAATTGCATGATGCTGTTTATTCTTAGTATAGATTACTTAAACTTGATGCTAAGGAACGTAAAGAACAAAAGCTTAAAATTGAATCACTGTCTATTGAACTTGCTTTATTGAAATCTAAATCTGAAACTGCTGATTGTGAGTCATGTCTCATTTTTATGGATGAACTTGCTCAGTTGCATCTGATCCATGCTAAAAACATTGAAAAATTTGAAAATGTTCAGAAGCAACTAATGGTGGTGGAGTCTAGACCTGATGCCATCGATAAATGCTTAAACTGCACCCTTTTGATTGAGAGTGTTAGTCTGAGAGACAAACATATCGATGAGCTTAAGGCTAGATTGGAGAGTGCTGAGTGTTCGAAGGATGTGCAGCCGGCTTGTCCGACCTACGTCGCCCTGAAGGACCAACTCAGCTTTTCTAGATAGTAAGGAGAGAAATTGAAATGTGAGCATGACTATCTTTTACCTGTAGTAGAAAAATGCACGGAAGAAAAGGATAGGATGGACCTGCTTTTGGCTAAAACCAAAATGTGTGCTGACAGGGCAGGGTTAGCTCTCGGGTTGGGTTTTGAGAGAACCACTCCAAACACTTTGAGCGAAACTGTGTTCACTCCTCCCACAACCCGTGAGAAAGAGAGAGCCTTGTTAGACACCGAACAAAAAGCCAAAAATCCTATCCAACTGACAAAGAAAGCTCTTCGTACTTTAGATGAACCTCCTAAGCCAAAACCCAAGAAAACTGTGAGATTTGTGCCTGAGACCCATACCCACACACCCAAGAAAGTGTATCACTATTCTTATTGTCATTGGGTGGGTCATTTGATTGGGTTTTGCTTTCGTCGTATCAGGGATAAGCGACTCATTCATTTCCATTTTCATTTTCATTCATTTTTCATTTTTTCATTCATTTTCATTTTCATTTTCATTTTTGTTGAACTCATGTTGCGTATCAGCATCCAAGTAAAAAGGACCTAGCTATCAGGTGTATAAAAGCTAGCAAAAGCACTCAACCAATCCATGCTAGATCCCAGACTAAGAAGTGACCATTTTCAAATTTTCACAAATAAAAGCCATGCTCATGTCAATTCTCAGATGAATACATGCTAAGTAGTCAACAGTATTAAAGATAATAGTTCAAAGGCATAACAAAGCATGTACTTGTAAAAGCAGTCAATCATATGACAGAAGCTCATGCAATGCTACACAACTCCCCCTCAAAACATGCTCGTATCTCTCGGATGCTCAGTGAGAGGGTGAGATAAAAATTGCTTTAAAATCCAAAAGCGCAAAACACAAAATCCAGGAAAAATAGAAAACTGACCATGCACAAGAGATAAACAATGATAAAAAGTGCGAGTTCTAGCAATAAAGCGTGATCTTGGAAAACGACGAGGTCTCCCAACCTGTCGAGCAACAAAGCCTCTTACACGTGATCTATCACCATATGAGGAATGGTGTACACCACAAGGATCAAAAATACTCTCCTAAGTAGAGAAGTAAAATCTTGAGTACTCAGCGTTGGGTTTAGAGATAAGATGCTTAGGTATCCAGCGCTGAACAACCCGAGAAGTAGATAAAGCAGGAGACTGTGTGTGATAAGAATCATACTACGCATGTGATCTCCTAGCAACTCACTGAGGTGTCCTAGAATAATTAGGACCAAAATGCCTATGTGGTCTATCATCATACAAGGTACGATATACACCACGATGAGCATAGCCACTCATATAACTGTAAGGAGCCTCAAAATTAGGATGAGAGCGAAAAGCGGACTCATGCATACTAAGTGTGGCTGCAACTTTTGGGGGAACGTTTTGACAAAATTCAGATCCACAAAATCAAAAAAAAAACTCTATTCGGATGAAATTTTGAGTGGCTTGCTGAAATTGTCAAAATCAGTGTTCCCTGAGTTCATTTTGTAGTAATCTGAGATTCTGAGTTGAGGTAATTTCTGAAAATTGGATTTCAGATAGTCAACAGTGGTTTCAAAATTGATCTAGTTCATTTTGTCTTCATTAAGAAGAGCCTTTAGTTTTTGACTGAAAAATCTATTGGAAGGTTGATATGAATTCTATCATATCTGAAGAAGTACATTCAGAGTTATTGAGCCCTTTTCTGAATTGAGTTGCTGAAAGTAATTTTGTGTGTATCAAAATTTACTGAAATCTGTGATGTGTTGATAAGCTACAGTTCTTCACATAGTTTCATTTAAGTTTGCTATTTTGATTTTCAAAAATCTCACTGAACAGAACTGAATTGCAAATTGGTTTTCTACTGTTTGAAGTTGATAGCAATTTAAACTTCAAAGTGAACTTTTGCTTGAATTTGATCTGATTCATTGATCACTCACTTGTTATCAAAATTTTTGAATCTGTTGAAGTACAGATTTACCACATTGCATTATCTAAATCTCTGAGTTGAATTCAATAATGTTGCTACATTCTGTTGTCTAAATTCAAACTGGAATACTGTTCATCATATTGTGAATTTTAGAAGTTGCATTTTCAATTGGAACTATTTGAATCTAGTTAAATTGTATTTGATAGTCTGATTTGAAACTGCTAGTACTATTCAACATCAAGCATGGTTCATAATTAGTATTTTTCATCAGAGATCTGTTTGAATTAATCTAAATCACTATTATCAACTGAAATATACTGCTCTGTCCGTACATATTTTGAATGTGTGTTACGAAATCAATCAGTTCATATTAACTATTCTGAAGTTACTGTGTTTCTTGATCTCTTGCCAAGTTTTGAGTTTGTTCGAAGAGCTATAAAACATGTGTCTGATCTTATGTTACTTATGCTGAACTAAGTGCTATAAAATTGCTAAGACAGTTTCTGTTCAGTCCTTGTTACTTGATTCTACAAATTGTATTCCTGCTGCATTCAACTTTACATTGTTCTTTTTCTCTGTTTGACCAAATTGTCAGTGCACTCAGTCTTTGATATCTCTGGTTAACTAATCAATGCATTACTGCTAGGATTAGATTCAAGTCACCTTCTGGACAATTGATTAAAGTTTGTCTACATTTATTTTCAGTTGTGCTACAGTAGTTGTCTTTTGATACTGAAGCTTGTTTTTTATCAAAATAGTCAAATGGGAAATCTAATTTGAACTTGTGTGTGAGTGTTTTTCTGATTCTCTAAAATCTATCGGAGTTTCAATAATCAACACCTTCCTGTCGACTGTTCATTTGCCGAAATAGCAGCTATATTTTGGAGTTTCAAATACCGACAATACAGATCGACCGTTCAATCTCCGATTTAGACAAAAATCATGATTAAGGTTGAATTCTATTATGGTTTTGTACAGTGAGTCATAAATCTGATTCTGTAATGTTAGAGGAGCGTTGGGGTGTTTTGAACAGGCCATCATATTCATGAGAATTGGTCGAGGCGCCTATTCACCCCCCTCTAGTCGCCATTCCGATCCCACAATCTTCTCAAAGGCGCTTTGCTGACTTGCCCCCGAAGTGAAATCGGCTTCGTTCTTTAGCCAGAGTATAGAGACAAAAGCATCGATTTTGCTAGACAAGTTAGATATAAAGCGACACAAATAATTCATCTTGCCTAGCAACTTTTGCACATCTCTCTTGCATGTCGGCGTTGCAAAATTTCTAATCTTTTCAAGCCTCTTAGAATCAATTTCAATACCTCTTTCATGAATCATGAATCCTAAGAACTTGCCTGCCGACACACCAAAAGCACATTTGAGCAGGTTCATTTTTAAACCATCTTGCCGCATCCTAGCAAAAGCAACTTTCAAATCGGCTAATTGGTTTCCCATAGCGTCTGATTTGACTACAACATCATCTATATAGACTTCTAACATAACTCCTATCAAGTCATGAAAGATCAAGTTTATAGCACGTTGATATGTAGCGCCAGTATTCTTTAAACCAAAAGTCATAACGACCCACTCAAATAAGCCGACAAAACCAGGGCATCGAAAGGTTGTCTTGTAGACGTCCTCTGTGGCCATAAAAATTTGATTGTAATCAGCGTTGCCATCAAGAAAACTTAGTACCTTGTGTCCTGAAGCATCGTTGATCAACATGTCGGTATTAGCATGTGATACTCATCTTTTGGAGTGGCCTTGTTCAGATCCCTGAAATCAATACAAACTCGTATTTTGCCCCTCTCTTTCTTCTCTACAGGCACAATGTTAGCGACCCATTCAGCATACCTGCATGGCCTAATAAACTCAGCCTTGAGTAATTGTTCTATCTCCTCTTTAACTCGATCATAGATGACCGAATTAAAGCGATGAGGGGGCTGTTTATAAGGCCTAAACTCAGGCTTAATAGGTAGTCAATGCTCCACAATCCCACGGCTTAATCCGGGCATCTCGCTATACTCCCATGCGAAACAATCAACGTACGACCGAAGCAACTTTATTATTTCGGCCTTCTTGTCAGCCTGTAAATTTTGGTTTACAAAGGTTGGCCTTGGGATGCCATCATTGCCTATGTCGACTTCTTCTAAAGGATCGACCGATGCAAAACCTTATCCTAATTTCTCTACTTCGCTAAAGTCTTCAATGGCTTCAGCAATACCGTCTTTAGAAGAGCGATATTGATCTACGCGAGACTTCAGCCACTCAAGATTACTTTTGCTAGACATGACTACTAATTTAGAAATAGCTGTGCTACACCGGCTGGCTTCACAGACACGAGTATGAATCGTCCTCTGGACACGCTAATGAAGTTGTAATCTGAAAGGTCCCTACCTAATAGACACTCTACTTTGTTGTGGATGGCATCGATGGATACATTGGCCAATGCTACCTGGGCTGAAGTGTCTGCTGGTATGACTTCTAGCTCAGTTTTTATCTCCATCCGGCCGGCTTAATAGTAGATTAGATCGAAAATTAACCCCCTATAAGTAGAGAGGCGAGGCCAGCGTAGAGGCCCCCCCAACACAAACCAAACCAAAGCCCTAGCTTTGATCGTATTTACTTTACCTTTATTTTCCTGTACCTCTTCGTGGGTTTGCGTGGAAGCCCTCCGCCGGCCACTACGGAACAGTGATAATCCTTGTTACTTTGCTTGTGAAGTATCCGTTAATCTACGTAATAGATTGCTATCGCCTTGTTACTTCACCTGTGAAGTATCCGCTAATCTGCGTAACAGATTGCTACCTTCGCTACTAGTACAACACTTAGAAGAATTCGGTCCTCACGCCGAATTGGTACTTCGAATTCTCTTTGTTGCAGGTTTCCACGTTCAGAGCTACTTCGTCGGAGGTGTCCGGAGCTAAGAGATCGATTTCGGAGGTCACTAGGAAGCCCTTTGGCGGGACTGCAGGCTCCGGCAATAGGCTTCGCCAGCACACTTCGTCGCAACGGGCTTTGCCACGACCATACTCCACACTGAACGAAGTTACACTTGCGCGTAGTCCTTGCATAATTATTCCGTAGTTTGCTGTATCAGAGACCTCACGTCGACCCCACCGTTCGGAGGTGACCGTCATGTCCAGATTCGTTCAGAGTTCATCTTCGGCCGGATCAGTCCGAACGCCGAAGCACCCTTCGGTAGGATACTCCGCACCAGACGCCGAAGGTACACTTCGGTGACCCCTTCGCATTAGACTTCGAAACAGACGGGCTCCGACCAGTTTGCTGATTTTATTCTGTTTAATATATCTCTTTTGGCTAATTGGGTTATTTTGTGTGATCTGATTGCCTGGCGACTCCACCCCCTTATCACGACTAAGGGTAGTCGAAACGCGACGTCGATGCTGCGTCACGCTTAGGCTTGCCCCTAAGTATCCGCACACTTTTGGATCGTCAAACTGACCCAAGTGCGGGGGCACGTTCCCGTGTCAACACACTTTTTGGCGACTCCGCTGGGGAAGGCTACACCAACATGAAAAGTACATCTACATCGGCCGCCGGTACATCTACGTCGACTACTATGTCTACACCGCCGATGGACACAATAGGAGGTGCAGATATCGACAACCGCAACATCCTGACACCTACACTTGAAGATATCCCCACAGAAGACCAAGCAAAGATCGAGGCAATGTTAAAGGCACTCCAAGACATGATGCTTGGGGGCTACGTCAAGACATGCGCGGGCTTCATCAAGCGTGACATCATCACCCCCGACCTCGTTCAGGTCCAGGTAACACCTGTATCGCCTCGTTTATCTTCTTTAGAGATTGAGCAAAAAATAGCCGCATCAGTAGATCAAGCCTTTAGCGCTTCGCTAGCCAACCATTTAGATTCGGCAGTCAGCTCCCAAGTAGAGGTGAGTCTCAGGAGGTTCGGCTTTACTGAAGCCGTACCCCCGGTTCCTATTGCTAGTGCACCTCCGGTAAACCATGTATACGGTAGGACTAACGACAGCACTGGCACAATCATTTCTCCGGCCTCAACACTTATGGCCGAGACCAATCATTACACCTACGGTCAAAATAACACTACGTACCATGCACCACCACCTGCGCCGGTACCCGCGCTGCCCGCACCACATGCGCAGGCGCCCAGACACGAACACATCATACAGATAGCGCACAGAGAAGAGACCCATGGCCGACACGCCGACATCCCACCGCGTGTTGCACCCCTGCATGAGAGACGCACACAAGAAACATGCCAAGATGACATAGAGGAGCGGATCCGCGCACTATTTAGAGAGTGTGCCGGCTTCGTGCCCAAGGGATAGGTTAGGGTTTACCGTAAGCCATACCCCGACCATCTTGATACAGTACCCTACCCCCACGGCTATAGAATCCCTGAATTCACCAAGTTCGATGGCGAGGGTAGCAAAACTACACTAGAGCACGTTAGTCAATTTTTGGCACAATGTGGAGAAGTTAGCGGGATAGATGCTCTAAAAGTTAGACTATTTTCTCTCTCGCTATCCGGCACCGCCTTCACTTGGTTTTCGGTGCTCCTGCCGAATTCCATTCAGACGTGGGATGATTTAGAACAGAAATTCCATGATTACTTCTACACGGGTGAGACAGAACTTAGGCTTTCACATTTGACATCGGTTAAGCAAAAATCTAACGAGAGCGCCTCTGTGTACATCAAGCGTTTTAGGGATACTAGAAACCGGTGTTTTAGCCTTAACATTTCGGAAAGGGACTTGGCGGAACTAGCTTTTAACGGGTTGCGTTCCGAAATTAAAGAAAGGTTAGATAACCAGAACTTTTTAGAAGTTAGCCAAGTTTTATAGCAGGCTCTGGTCCAGGAAGGCCGAGCCAAAGATAAGAAGTTTATTAAGACGTTTAGCAAGCCCAGGGCCGAAATCCACATCATGGAATGTTCTGACGAGGAAGAGTCAGAAGAGGAGGATTCAACCGATATGTACGCAGCCGAATGGGTGTGGAACGCTAAGAATAAACCTGTCACCTGCTCTGAGTTACGACCATCCCCCACAAATAATCGACTTAGTGAGGTCAAGTACTCATTTGATATAACTAAATGTGATAAAATATTTGATTTTCTCTTAAAAAGTCAGCTTCTCAAGTTACCTAAGGGTCAAGTCATTCCACCTGCCGATGAGTTAAAGAAGCATCCATACTGTAAGTGGCATGATTCACATTCACATAATACTAATGACTGCAATGTTTTTCGACGACAGATACAATTGGCCATAGAAGAAGGACGATTGAGGAGTGTGCCTGTCGGAGGGGTCCAACAGTACACGATGATTGGCTGTACCGAAGGTCTCGATACTTTGGGCGGTACACCAGAGTGTGTGCCGAAGGTTGCTAACCCGGAGAGGTCTCCGGGGTACTGGATACACTTGTCTGCTTGTCTGTGGTGCGCAGGGGACTTCAGAGGCGACAGACGGTTCGTAGCAAGTGAACCTGGGTCAAGCGGGAGTCTTGATGCCAGGGGAGCAGGGAGCTCCGTCACGGAAGCTGCGAAGGGGTCGAGGTAGGACCTCGGGTCGAGGTGCGCCAGGAGAAGGCAGTAAGTGCGGAGTGGGACTCCGGGTGAAAGTACTCCGAGACGAAGTCCTCGGAGGCGAGGCACTTCAAAGGGTACTCCGAATGGAGTGACTTCGGAGTTTGGTGGATCAAGCCCTCAACATAGGCAAGGTGTTCGAAGTGTGCTCCAGAGGGAGACACTCGATGGTTTACCCGACGAAGGTCTCAGAAGTCGAGGTGCATCGAAGGCATGGTCCGGGTGAGGCTCGTCAAGGAGTGTGCTCGGGAAGAGACACTGCGACGAAGTGCTCATGGAATGCTTCATGCGGAGGCCTTGGATGAAGGAGGGACTTCAAAGGGTGGTACACCGAAGGTGGGGCTTCAGAGTGAAGCAGGCTCCGGAGCGAGGCTGGCTCCGGAGTGAGGATGACTTGAGGTACTTCGGCCATGCATGGCTTCGGTACACGGACTGACGGAGTTCGAGCTGGGAGAAGCTGCGAAGCCGTGGTGGTCCACTCCGAAGGTGTTGGTGCAAAGGCCCAAGGGCTTTGACGGCTTCGGCTCAAAACCGTCACTGTAACGAAGGCTGACTTCGGTGAAGCGAAGGCCGCTGGGCTCAAGGCTTCTCACCGAAGCTACCGCACCCCTCGCGTGCGAAGGGGGGCTTCAGAAGGATCCAAGACTATAAAGGCTGACAGTGTCTGCTCTGCAAAAACTGTCGCTGTCCCCTCTGCAAAGCTGACAAAGGAAGCCTCCAAATAAAGTAGACTACCTTTTGTACCCCTCTGTTCTGAAGAGACAAAACCAGTGTAAACCCTAGGGGTAAAGTAGTCAATTCACATGGGTGAATAGTGGCTATAAATAGTGGAGGTTGGGTAGGTCACATTTAACACTTTGAGCATTCATTGTAGAACTCCTGTGCTAGCCACCACACTCTGTATTCATCTTGTGAGTTCAATTTTTGTGTTCCTTGTTCAAGCATCGAAGTCTTGATTCTGTGTTCATTTTCTGCTTGAGCTTGTTTGCATACCTCGCTGCATGCTTCGATTGACTTGAGGTAGTGCTCTGAAGCCTGTTTGGGCGAAGTGTGTTTTGAGCGAAGTGTGTCTTTCAGTGTGAGATCGCTCTGTGTAAACTGGAGGCTAGACCTCTCGGATTACTAGCGAAGCACTGATCGAAGCCCGTTTTTCTTCCCTAGTCGAAGCCCTTAGCGAGGTCTGTGAAGTGTGCGTTTTTGACCTTCGAAGTACGAAGCCCAGCACCAGTTGCTGTCGCTAAGTATTTGGTCGAAGTCCTCAGAGGGAGGTCCGCTCTTGCGAAGGGTGAAGTGCGAAGCCTGCTCGGAGCACCCTGTGTGCGGAGCCTGCACTGACTTAGCAGAGCTGATTTTTCGGGGTTGTGGGTGGAGCGAAGTCTTCTTGGCTTCGAACTTTTGCTCCTTGTGAAGCCTGCTTTCGGAACTGTAAAATACCTCCGAACCATAACTTCGAAGGGTGTGTTCGAAGCCTGTTCCGCAGAAGACAGAATTAAAACAAAAGGCTATTCTAGTATGAAATTTTAAAAGCTCCCATTCACCCCCCCTCTGGTTGCCGTTTCCGATCCAACAGTAACATATAACATGCTGTTGAACAAGCATCAGAGAAGGGCCAACGAGACAGGTCCACACGCTAAGCTAAAACAGCCGAAGGGTCCAAGACTCTCGAAGGGTGGCTTCGGGCCGAAGCGGACAAACCCTCCGTACAATGGCTTTGGGCCACAACGGCTTGACACTCCGCATGGTGGTTTCGAGCCGCAATGGCCGAACCCCCCATACGGTAACTTTGGCCCCCAATGGCCGAACCCCGCACTGTGTTGGACTTCTCCGATGGGAAGCTTCGGCCCGCTCTGGCCGAACGTACCTCCGGCCTGGCAGGACCCTTCGCTAGTGTGGTCCGAAACACCATCAACTCTACCGAACCCCCTTCCGGGTAATGGGTTCGGCTCTCAGTGGGCAAGACTGCTAGAGCCACCGATGCCTCCACCGTATGACTGGGCGGGAACCCCGTGGGCTCCATACGTATCTAGGTCGGGGTACCCTCCGCAACCTAACTCTATGCCCTATTTTCCTTTGGAGTATTATGGATGGCAGGGACAAACAGACGCAGCGGAGGGGGGCATCATCCACATACTATCTGTGGTGCCTCCGAATCGGACCATGTAGAGCGAAGCCGAAGGGTGCGAGCACGCGGAGGCTAAAGTCAGAGAGTCCGAGGCCATCACCATCAGAGTTGGGTCTCAGGAAGTCCCAATCCCGGAGACTTGGTCGCCGAAGCCTGATGGAGGTAAGTCCCAAGCTTCGACTGGGCTCTGCGCCGAAGCCCGGCTCGATCGGCCTAACAAGCCCGGTCCGTCCGACGGGGTCCGCAGCGAAGGCCCCTCCGAGCGCAGGGTGCACAAGGCCAAAGGGCACAGTACCACTTCGGCCAGAATTAATGGAAGCCGAAAAGTGGCACCCGGCACCAAGACACAACCATCTTGGGCACCTCTAGGCATGTCCAAATCACAGAAGAGACGCCTACAGTGACTACGGGCACAGGAGATGCACGAGAGGGAAGCTGAGGCTGAGCGCGATGCTATCTTCAAAGAAATCCTCCCTCGGCCAGCTACAAGACAGGTATGGAGGGAGAAGTCGGTTGAGATAACCAACCCGACTCCTAGTCTGAGCGACGACGATGACGACATGCTCGACGACGATTACTCGCCCATCTCTGAAGGGCCAGCGCCCCAGGTGATGACATCAACATCGTCACGTTGCCTGCCGAGTTCGCACTACCACAGGACGAGGCCGAGGTCGCCCAATTGAACCTCGACCCACGTAACGCCATATTCTAGAAGCCCAAGGACTCGGCTCGCCATCTGAAGCCTCTCTACGTCAGAGGTCACATCGATGGAAAGCTGATTTCCTGAATGCTCGTCGACGGCGGCGCCACTATTAACTTAATGCCTTACTCGTTGTTGAAGAAACTAGGCAGGGATGAGGATGACCTGAAGAAGACCAACTTGATGCTCAATGGCTTCAACGGTGAGAGCTCCGAGGCTAAGGGAGTACTCTCTATGGAGTTGACGGTGAGCAACAAGACGTTGCCAACAACGTTTTTTGTCGTCGACGTACAAGGTAACTATAGCGTACTACTCGGGCACGACTGGATTCACGCAAACTGTTGCATTCCCTCTACTCTACACCAGTGCCTGATACAGTGGGACGGCGATGAGGTATAAGTCATTCCCGTGGATACTTCGGCCCAAGTAGCATTGGCCGATGTATCAGTTGACGCCGTCCATAACAAAGTAGAATGTCTGTCAGGTAGAGATCTTTCGGATTACGATTTTGTTAGTGTATCCGAAGGACGGTTTGTACCAGTGTCTATAAAGCTGGCTGGAGTAGCACGGCTATTTTTTTATTAATAGTCATGTCTAGCAAGAGTAATCTAGATTGGCTAAAGTCTCATGCGGAGCAATATCGGTCTAATAAAGATGGTATTGCTGAGGCCATCGGGGACTTTAGCGAAGTAGAGAAATTAGGACAAGGTTTTGTGTCGGCCGACCCCTTGGAGGAAGTTGACATAGGTAATGGTAGCATCCCAAGGCCAACTTTTGTAAACCAACATTTACAACCCGATGAAAAGGCTGAAGTAATAAAGTTACTTTGGTCGTATGTCGATTGTTTCGCATGGGAGTATAGCGAGATGCCAGGGCCAAGCCGCGAGCTCGTGGAGCATCGGCTGCCTATCAAGTCCGGATTTAGGCCTTATAAGCAGCCTCCCCGCCGCTTTAACTCGGCCGTCTATGACCGAGTTAAAGAAGAAGTGGAGCGACTACTCAAGGCTGAATTTATTAGGTCGTGCAGGTACGCGGAATGGGTTGCTAACATTGTGCCTGTAGAGAAGAAAGGGAGCGGCAAGATACGAGTATGAATTGATTTCAGGGATCTGAACAGAGCCACTCCAAAGGACGAGTATCCAATGCCTATAGACGACATGCTGATCAACGATGGTTCAGGACACAAGGTACTAAGTTTTCTTGATGGCAATGCTGGTTATAATCAAATCTTTTTGGCCGAAGAGGACGTCTACAAGACTGCCTTTCGATGCCCTGGTTTTGTCGGTTTGTTCGAGTGGGTCGTCATGACTTTTGGTTTGAAAAATGCCGACGCCACATATCAACGCGCTATGAACTTGATCTTTCATGACTTGTTAGGAGTTATGTTAGAAGTTTACATCGATGATGTCATAGTCAAATCGGACACTATGGGAAACCATTTAGCCGATTTGAAGGTTGCTTTCGATATGATGCGACAGTATGGGTTGAAAATGAACCCACTTAAGTGTGCTTTTGGTGTGTCGCCGGGTAAGTTCTTAGGTTTCATGATTCACGAGAGAGGCATAGAAATTGATCCTAAGAGACTTGAGAAGATTAGAAACATTGCAGCACCGATGTGCAAAAGAGATGTACAAAAATTGCTAGGCAGGATGAACTATTTGCGTCGCTTTATATCCAAATTACGCCATTATCTTCTCCTTACTACATGTGTTGTCGTTTGCCAAACCGATGTTATAAAGCACATGTTACAGAAGCCGATTCTAAGTGGAAGAATCGGAAAATGGGCTTACGCATTGATTGAGTACGATTTGGCCTACGAACCCCTGAGAGCAATGAAAGGCCAAATCGTGGCCAACTTTATAGTTGATCACCACATAGATGTCAGCTCGAGTGACAGTGTTGCTCTGGTTGAAGTAGTGCCATGTAAACTTTATTTTGATGGTTCGGCTTGCAAGAGTGGCCAAGGTATTGGAGTGGTTCTCATATAACTTAATGGGATGCACTTTGAAGCTTCGACCCGACTAGAATTTTCTTGTACTAACAACCAAGCCGAATACGAAGCTTTATTGCTAGGTCTTGAATTACTAGAATCTGTAGGTGCTAGACATGTTCACGCATACGGTGATTCTTGTTGGTAGTGCAACAAGTAGCTAAGAGTGCTCAATGTTTTAACGGCTTGTTGAATAGTTATTTGGATAAATGTCTAGACATAGTTGCTACTTTTGATGACTTCAAAATCTCTCACGTGTCAAGAGAGGCCAATTCAGTCGCCAATGATTTGGCTCAGCAAGCATCTGGCTATCAAGTCAGGAGAGGAAAATTTTTTGTATTGGAGAAGCCGGTGTTTGGTCTCACGATCGAAGCCAGTAACGGTGGGCAGGCACATCCTCCGGATCAAACCCCTCTGGTCACCGAAGGTTACTGCGCGCCGAGGATCCTAGATCGGAGTACACTGCCGACCGAAGGAGCTGGCACGCCGAAGTCTGTAGGACGAAGCCTCCTGCATGAAGAAGGCTCCCGGGAGTCCAAACCCTCCGAAGGGCCTCGGCCCAGCACACTCCGAACGGCCAGCCCGGCCAGGCTTCGGTAGGAGCTGGAATGGTTCGAGGGGCACCCCGAAGTTAGTAATTTAGAAGTTTTTTAGAAGGTGGACCAGCGATACCTTCTGAAACCTATAAGGGCGATTGGAAAGTCCCAATCGTCCAGTATTTGAGAGACCCTAGCCAAAGGGTTGATCGGAAGGTTCGGTGACAAGCGTTCAAATTCGTGTTGATAGACGGCACATAGTATCGCCGAACCATCGACGGAGTACTATTGAAGTGTTTAGACCATGAGCAATCCCAAGTGGCTACAGGAGAAGTCCATGAAGGGCTTTGTGGCACTCATCAGTCGGCCCAAAAAATGAGTTGGATGCTCAAAAGAGCGGGTTTTTATTGGCCGACTATGACTGAAGATTGTTTTAAGTACTATAGAGGGTGTGAAGCATGTCAGAAGTTTGGCAATATTCTGTTAGCTCCTGCCTCATTGCTCAATCCTATTGTCAAGCCATGGCCGTTTCGAGGTTGGGGTTTAGACTTCATCGGCCAGATTCACCCTCCTTCCTCAAAAGGGCATCGGTTCGTGTTGATGGCGACAGATTACTTCACTAAGTGGACCAAGGCCGTACCTCTGAAGAACATGACCCACAATGAGGTACGTGATTTTATTTTGAAGCACATCATACATAGATTCTACATTCCTCAAACTCTTACTACAAATCAAGGTAGTTCATTTGTTTTTGGAGAAGTAAGGGACTTCGCCGAATATTATGGTATTAAGTTGATAAACTCTTCACCTTACTATGCTCAGGCCAATGGTCAGGCCGAGTCTAGTAATAAAACCGTGATTAAGCTCATTAAGAAGAAAATTGAAGAGTTTCCTAAAAGGTGGCATGAAGTGCTTTTCGAGGCGCTATGGGCTTGTAGAATTGCAAAGCACGGTGCTACCAAGGTCAGTCCATTTGAGTTGGTATATGGACAATAGGTCGTTCTGCCTGTAGAGGTAGATCTTGGCTCCTTAAGAGTGTTAAAGCAAGATGGCTTATCGGTCGACGAGTATGAAACTCTTCTAAAGGATAATATAGAGGAAGTGGCCGATAAGAGACTAAGGGCTTTAGAAGCCATGGAAGTAGACATGAAGAGAGTAGCTAAAGCCTACAATAAGAAGGTTAAACCAAAATCGTTTCAAATAGGAGACTTGGTGTGGAAGACGATTTTACCCTTAGGCACGAAGAGTCCCAAGTTTGGTAAATGGTCACCTAGTTGGGAAGGTCCTTTTAAGATAGCCGAAATCACTCCCGGCAACGCATACGTGTTGGAATCCCTGTAGAGAGAGCGGTTTCGAAGAGCTTTGAATGGTACATACTTGAAGAGGTATTTCCCAAGTGTGTGGCAAACATCATAAAAATTGTCGAAGAGCCGATATGGATGGTCTCGTCTTCAACTCGTTGTGCTTTTAGTTCACTCAGTTCACTAAATGCAGGGGCATGTGTTAATAGCAAAAAATGGCATTAATGGCTAGATTGTCAAAATATCAATTTTGGTGATTTGGGCCAACAAATACACATGTCCAGGGTCCTTCTGAAGCCCTATAGGGCCAAAGGTCCATTGAGCTATGGGCTCCGAAAGCCTCTAGCCAGCCCATGGGCTTCGGCGGGGAAGCCTCCGGAGGCCCACGCTACCGGAGCTTCGGCCCGAGGAGCAGGCCTCGACGGGCCTGGCCGAAGCCCACTTCGGTAGAGATGGAGTTGTATGTGATTCCAGCTCAGTTTTTATCTCCATCTAGCCGGGTTAATAGCAAATTAGATCGAAAATTAAGCCCATATAAGTAGAGAGGCGAGGCCAGCGTAGAGCCCCCCCCAACACAAACCAAACCAAAGCCCTAGCTTTGATCGTATTTACGTTACCTTTATTTTCCTGTACATCTTCGTGGCTTTGCGTGGAAGCCCTCCGCCGGCCACTACGGAACAGTGGTAATCCTTGTTACTTCGCTTGTGAAGTATCTGTTAATCTACGTAATAGATTGCTATCGCCTTGTTACTTCGCCTGTGAAGTATCCGCTAATCTGCGTAACAGATTGCTACCTTCGCTACTAGTACAACACTTAGAAGAATTCGGTCCTCACGCCGAATTGGTACTTCGAATTCTCTTTGTTGCAGGTTTCCACGTTCGGAGCTACTTCGTCGGAGGTGTCCGGAGCTAAGAGATCGGTTTCGGAGGTCACCAGGACACCCTTCGGCGGGACTGCAGGCTCCAGCAACAGGCTTCGCCAGCACACTTCGTCGCAATGGGCTTCGCCACGACCATACTCCGCACTGAACGAAGTTACGCTTGCGCGTAGTCCTCGCATCATTATTCCGTAGTTTGCTGTATCAGAGACCTCACGCCGACCCCGCTGTTCGGAGGTGACCGTCGTGTACAGATTCGTTCGGAGTTCATCTTCAGCCGGATCAGTCCGAACACCGAAGCACCCTTCGGCGGGATACTCTGCACTAGATGCCGAAGGTACACTTCGGTGACCCCTTTGCATCAGACTTCGAAACAGGCGGGCTCTGACCGGTTTGCTGATTTTATTCTGTTTAATATATCTCTTTTGGCTAATTGGGTTATTTTGTGTGATCTGATTGCCTGGCGACTCCACCCCTTATCACGACTAAGGGTAGTCGGAACGCGACGTCGGTGCTGCGTCACGCTTAGGCTTGTCCCTAAGTATCCTCACACTTTTGGATCGTCGAACTGATCCAAGTGTGGGGGCACGTTCCTATTTCAACAATTGTATTAGGCATTGGTGCAAAGTAGAAGGAATATAACAATTCGCATGAATCTAGTCATGCCCGAGCAACACGTTGTAGTTACCTTGCATGTCGACAACGAAGAATGCTGTTGGCAACGTCTTGTTACCTACCGTTTTCTCCATGGAGAGTATGCCTTTCGCCTCGGAGCTCTCGCTGTTGAAGCCGTTGAGCATTAGGTTAGTTTTCTTTAAGTCTTCCTCGCCCTGCCAAGCTTCTTCAATAGAGAGTAAGGCATTAGGTTAACAGTGGCGCCACCGTTGACAAGCATTCTAGAGACCGACTTTCCATCAATGTGACCCTTGATGTAGAGAGGCATTAGATGGCGAGCCGTATCCTCGGGTTTCTAAAAAATAGCATTGCATGGGCCAAGGTTCAACTGAGCGACCTCGGCCTCATCTTGTGGTAGGGCAAACTAGGCGGGCAACATGATGACGTTGATGTCCATCACCTGAGGCGCGGGCTCCTTAGAGATGGGCGTATAATCATCGTCGAGCATGTAGTCGTTGTCGCTCGGACTAGGAGCCGGGTTGGTTATCTCAACCGGCTTGATCCTCCATACCTATCTTGTAGCTGGCTGAGGGCGGATCTCCTCAAAGATATCATCTCTTTCATCCTCGGCATTTTTCTCGCGCATCTTGTGTGCCCTTAGGCACTGTAGATGCCTTTTCTGTGATTTGTACATGCCTAGAGGTGCCTAATATGGTTGTGGCTTTGTACCAGGCACCACCGCTTTGTTTCTGTGATTTTTAGCCAAAGGGGTACCACCCAGGTCAGCCTCTCGTGTTTCATAATCGGAGGATACTTCGCTACGGACCCTGTCGGTCAGACTGGCCTCGTTCGGCCGATCAGACCTGGCTCCGGCGCTGGCCTCGGCTTGATCAAGGGACTTACCTCTATCAGGCTTCAGCGAGGGGACCTTCGGGATTGGGATTTCCTGAGACCCTACATTGAATGTGATGGCTTCAGACTCCCTAACCCTCGCCTCTTCGCATCCATCTCCTTTGGCTCCGTCCTATGTGAGTCGATTCGAAGGTACTACAGACAACCTGTGGACGATGTCTCCCTTTGCTGTGTCTGTTTGTCCCTTCCAGTTATAATACTCTGATGGAAAACAAGGGACAACGTTATTCTACGAAGGGTACTCGGGAGGCGAAGTGTACTGAGCCCACGGGGTCCCTGCCCAATTATATGGCGGAGGCATCGGTGGCTCCAGTGGCTTTGCCCACTCGGAGCCAAACCCATTGCCCAGAGGGGGGTTCGGCCATGTCGAAGGTATTTCGGACCATATTAGCAAAGGGTCCTGCTAGGCCAGAGGTACGTTCGGCCATTGTGGGCCGAAGCCTCCTGTCGGAGTGTTTGCCTAGAGCAGAGTTGAGCCCGACCATTGGGGTCTGAACTCATTGTGTGAAGGGTCCGGTCACTGAGGCCCGAACTCGCTATGCGGAGGGTTCAGCCACTAGGGTCCGAAGCCACTAGGCGGAGGGTTTGGCCACTGTGGTCCAAAGCCACCGTGCGGAGGATTCGACCACTGTGGTCCGAAGCCATCCTCCGACTATCTTGTCCCTTTGGTCATCTTAGCATTTTTTATGGGGTCCTGTTTCCTTGGCTTTTCTCTGGTGTTTGTTCAACAGCATCTGATATGTGACCTTTGGTTTCTTGCGAGCCCTAGCTAAAGGAGATATGCTGACATTTCTTTAGTTGACTCAGCCTACTCTGGACGAATTAGTACCTTTTTATCGTCAATCATCCTTCTTCTATGGCCAATTGAACCTGACGACGAAAAATATTGCAGTCGTTAGTATAATGTGAATACGAATCATTCCACTTATAGTAGGGGCGTTTCTTTAGCTCGTCGGCAGATGGAATGACTTGGCCTTTAGGCAACCTGAGAAGCTGGTTTATCAAGAGGAAATCAAATATTTTATCGCACTTAGTTATATAAAATGAGTATTTGACTTCGCTAGGCCGATTCTTGGTAGGAGATGGCCGTAACTCAGAGCAAGTAACGGGTTTGCTCTTAGCGTTCCAAATCCATTCAGCCGCGTACATGTTAGCCGAATCTTCTTCATCCTCTGATTCTTCCTCGTTGGAGTGCTCCATGATGTGGACTTCAACCCTAAGCTTGTTAAATGTTTTAATAAACTTTTTATCCTTGGCTCGGCCTTCCTGGACTAGAGCCTGTTGTAAGACTTGGCTAACTTCTAAAAAGTTTTGGTTGTCTAGCCTCTCTTTAATCTCAGAACGCAACCCATTGAAAGCTAGATCCGCCAAATCCCTTTCTGAAATATTAAGACTAAACATCGGTTTATGGTATCTCTAAAGCATTTGATATACTCAGAAACACTTTCGTTAGACTTCTGTCTAATCGATGTCAAGTGTGAAAGCGTAAATTTTGTCTCACCTGTATAAAAATAGTCATGGAACTTTTGTTCTAATTCAGCCCACATTTGGAAAGAGTTCGGCGGGAGCACCAAAAACCAAGTGAAAGCGGTGCCAGATAGAGAAAGAGAAAATAGTCTAAGTTTTAAAGCGTTCGACCCACTAGCTTCTCTCCACTGTGCTAAGAACTGACTGACATGCTCTAGTGTGGTTTTGTTACCCTCACCATCGAACTTGGTGAACTCAGGTACTCTATAGCCGTGAGGGTAAGGTATTGTGTCGAAATGGTCGGGGTACGGTTTCCGGTAGACCCTGGCCCATCCCCTAGGCACAAAACCAGTGCACTCCCTAAACAACACGCTGATTCGCTCCTCTATGTCATCTTGGCCTACTGCCTACGCGCGTCTCTTGTGAGGGGGCATGACATGCGGCGATATGTCAGCGTGTCGGCCGCGGGGGTTCTCCTCATGCGCTAGCTCAGGATGTATGGCGTGTTCGGGCCTATGTGCTTGTGCATGTGGCACGAGTAGCGTGGGAAAAACTAGCGTAGGTGTAGGTGGAGGTGGCGCATAGTAGGCAGTGCTAGTCTAGCCGTAAGCATGGTGACTGGTCTTAGCCATAGATGTCGAGGCCAGAGACGTAATGGCTTTGTCGAAACTACCGTCAGTTCTGCTGTAAATGTGATTTATTAGAGGTACGCTAGCAATCAGAGCTAGAGGTATTGCCTCAGTAAAGCCAAACATTCTAAGTGTTGCCTCTACCTGAGAGCTAACTGCTGAATCTAAATGGTTGGCTAGCGTAGCGCTAACAGCTTGATCTAGCGATGCGGCTATTTTTTTGCTCAATTTCTAAAGAAGTTAAATGAGGCGATACTACTGTTACTGGGTCCGAGCAAGGTCGAGGATGTTGACATCACGCTTGTTGAAGCCCGCGTGTGTCTTGACATAGCTTCCAAGCATGAGGTCTCATAGTGCCTTCATCTTTTCCTCGATCTCTTCTCGGTCTTCTTCTGGAATATCTTCAAGGGTAGGCATCATGATGTTGCGGTTGTCAATATCTGTGCCTACCATGGGATCTATCAGTGATGTAGATGTAGTAGTCGTTGTAGACGTGCCTACGGCCGATGTAGATGTACCCATCATGTTGGCGTAGCTTTCCCCAGCGGAGTCGCCAAAAAGTATGTTGACACAAAAACGTGCCCCCGCACTTGGGTTAGTTTGACGATCCAAAAGTGTGTGGATACTTAGGAACAAGCCTAAGAGTAACACAACACTGACGTCTCGTTCCGACTACCCTTAACAGTGGCAAGGGGTCTAGAGTCGCTAGGTAATCAGATCACAAGCAAATAATCCAATTAGCCAAAAAGAAATATATTAAATAAAATAAACCAGCTAGCTGAATGGAGCCTAACTGATTCGAAGTATGTTGTGCGAAGGGTTTCACCGAAGGGGGCCTTCGGCATTCGGACTGATCTGGCCAAAGGCAGGCTCCGAACAGATCTCGATGCGAATTCACCTCTAAACAGCGGGGTTCGGTGCGAGGTCTCTGACATGACAAAAATATTCAACGCAATGCACTGGCGTGACTTTGTCCGTAGCGAAGTGTAGGCGTGACGAAGCCTTACGGCGTGACAGGTCCGGCACAGGTAGTCGAAGCAAGGTTCCACCGAAGTGTATTCTGGCAACCTCCGAAACTAGCTTCCTGGCTTCGGACACCTCCGGCGAAGGGGCTCCGAGCGTGAAAACCTGCAACAGAACAAAGATCAAGTGTCAATTCGGCATGGGGACTGAATCTGCTAAGTGTTGCAGTAGGGAAACGAAGGTAGAAATCTATTACTTAGATTAGCGGATACTTCACGAGCAAAGTAACAAGGCTTACCATGGTTTCGGTGTGGCCGGCGGAGGGCTTCCAGGCAAACCCACGAAGGTTGCAGAAAAGTAAATAAAAAGTAAAGGTACGGTTCAAAGCTAGGTCTTTGTGATTGATTTGTGTTGGGGGGTTTCATGAACCGGCCTCACCCCTATATTTATAGGGGCTAGTCTTCTTACCTCTAAGATTAATCTAGTAGGATTAGGACTAATCATGTTTTAGGGATAAAAATAGCTAGAATCAGACTCAAACTCTATCTCCAAACAACCCGAAGTGGGCCTTCGGCAAGGCCTACTGAAGCCTGCTCCTTGGGCCGAAGCTTCGGTGAGGCAGTCCTCCGATGGCCCGTAGGCCGAAGGTAGCAGGCCACTGGAAGGCTTCCGAAGCCCAAGGCTCAATGGGCCTTCGGCCCTGTAAGGCTTTGGCCTGATCCAGGACTTGTGTATTTTCGGCCAAAATTACCAAAATTGATATTTTGACAATATTGACCATTAATTTAATTTTTTTCTATCAAAAGATGGTTTACAGCACAAACCAACAAAGATGTACGTGCTAGACTAAAACTAGTGCAAAGAAAAAAATGTGATTCAAGGTAGATAATAAATTGGATCTATTAAGTTTTTTGTGGGGAGGGGTCCCTTGAATTGGCCTTGCCTCTATTTATAGAGGTGGGACATGAGTTCCTGGGCTTCTAATTGGAATTGTGCATGAGTCCAAGTCATCTAAAATCAATTAGGGATAGAAATCCCCCGAAATTATCTAATTGGACTCGGACAAAGACTTGGCCGGTCTGACCGAGCCCATAAGGCCGGTCCGACCGGGCCTACATGGCCGGTTGAACCGAGCCTACATGGTCGGTTGAACCGGCCTGTGCCAGGTCTCGGCATATTTTCGGTAAAACTACCAAAAAGTGATATTTTGATAATTTTGACCATTAATGCCATTTTTCGCTATCAACACAAGGTTACTCTAGAGAGGAGGTAGTAGAGTGGTGTCTCGAGTGCATAGACCCGAATAACCCAATTGGTGTGCCTCACTCTTGCCATGAGGGTAAACTAGCAGGTGAAGGGATCTTGGGCAAGCAAACAATTACTCCAAATTGAAAGGCATATGACCAAACTCATTTCCTCTTGTTGCAACAATCGAGCGAAGTCTCATCATACATCGTTGAGCATAAGCACATGCTCTATGCAGAGAACCCATGTCGTACCGAATCTTGGATCGCAAAACACCACATGAAAAGGTTCAATACCTGGTTTTGGGATCGGATCGCACGATCGAAAACCCTAGTGAGCAAATCGACCAAGCACCTAGCAATAGGACCTATACACACTGTTACAACATATAGAGATTATCATATAAATGGTTACACATTCGACATAGTTGATCAAGATAGCAAGATCACAAACAAGAACATTGGTGTTCATATTGATGCCTATGACAATAACGATGTAAAGAGCACATATTATGGTCAGATAGAGGATATTTGGGAACTTGACTACCTAGGGTTCAAGGTACCTCTGTTTTGATGCCGTTGGGTCAATGGTGCAAAAGGCATTACGATCGACAAGTATGGATTCACAAGTGTAAATCTAACTAAGGTCGGCTATAAAGACGAACCTTTCTTGCTCGCTAAACAAGTTGCTAAAGTTTTCTATGTGCCTAATATGACAAATAAGAAACTTCATGTTGTCCTAGCTGGAAAGAGATGGATTGTGGGTGTTGAAAATGTGGTTGATGAGGACGAGTATAATCAGTTTGATGAGATACCACCTTTCGCCACCTAAATTATGGCACAAGTTAAACCAGACGAGCAAACTCTGTACCTGCACTCCGACCATTTTGAAGGATTGTACATTAAGAAAGTGAGAAAATAGAGACGTACATGTGTTGAAAAGTGTAAAGTTTAAATTGTATATATACATATGCAAGTGTTGTACATGTGTTCAAATACTGAGATATGTGGGTGATTTGTACAATTTGAACTAATTTTGGTATGTAATATATATTTGCAATATGATCCATAACTTGAAATATGGAAAACTCCTGATTTAGGTATGTAATATATATATGCAGTCTGCTGTGCTATGCCATAACATGAATTCTAGAAATACTACTCATTAGTGACGAGCAATAACTACTGCCCGTCACTAATGACCATTACTGACGGGGAAACAATACTGCCAGCCACTAAACATTATTTTTTGAAAGTACTATTTTGATCTCATTATTGCTGGCAGTTAGTGGAGGTAAGTAGCTAGCACATTAATTGCTATAGCCATCCTTTAGGTTGCTTGCATTTGGACTTCAAAACATCATATTTTTGTTCTTACTCTTCTTGCCTTCTTCCTTTGCCATGGGGGTTTGTGGTGGATGTTTCCTGGCTCGATGCATCCACAAGCATGTGGAAGCATCGGACCATGTGTCATTCCTCACAAACTATGCCATGGCTTCGTTTACCAGAAGCACAATACTTATGTGGTGGCATTAGTAATAATAGTATCACACACTTGTGCGGTTTATATGTGTACTGCACAAGTGTTGTGCTCTTTTTAATCATCAGTGAAGGGTGATAACTATGACCCATCACTGATGACTCACCTCAGTGACGGGTGATAGTTACCACCCGTCACTGATGACTTCCCACAGTGACAGGTGGTAGTTACCACCCATCACTGATGATTCCAGCTTATAAATAGGCGGGCCTCGAAGTGAATCGGTACGCTTTCAATTCTTGCAACCCTAACCCTAGCGCTTTACTGTCGTCATAATCGCCTTCATGCTCCTCACCACCCCCACCATTCTCCGTTCCATCCCGGCCATACGTTCCATCATGCATGGCCGTCCGTTATGTCCCATGTGGCCTCTACTCCGCCGTTCCGTTCCAACTCACCGCGTGCCACATCGGTTGCATCCTTCACTTCCTAAGGTCCTCCTTATTTTTGTGCTCAATATTTGCTCAATGAAGATAATTCTATTAATTTGTGCAATATGAGGATATGTGTGACAATTTAGTTTAATTTTGTCATTTTCACAAATTTATTCATGCAATGCATTGCTCTCTTCATTAATTTGTGTTCTATGATGCTTTGTTCATTTTTTGCTCAATATTTGCTATATGATGGTTAATTAATTTTCTCAATAAAGATAATGCTATTAATTTGTGCAATTTGAGGATGTGTGTGAAAATTTATTTTAATTTTATTGTTTTCGCAAATTTATTCGTGCAACGCAATGCTCTCTCATTAATTTATGCTCTATGATGCTTTGTTCATTTTTGTGCTCAATATTTTCTCTATGATGGTTAATTAATTTGCTCAATATAGATAATGCTATTAATTTGTCATAGACACCTATGATTTAAATTGTAGCATAGTAGCAAGGAGGCCATTAAGTTGGCAGCCCGACATCTAAGAGCAATCATGCATGTTCAACTTGTTTTTTCAAGAGTAACTTGTTCCTTACCTTGTTGTAATTTTTTTTGAAAAATTCATTAGAGTCGCATAACCGATTACGTCGTCTCCCGTTCGGGAGTGTTGTATTATAAATAGGACTGGACAACTGGTCATATTTATAGGAATATGCTCTCAAATTGTCCATGCTTGGATAGTCCAGGGATGTGCGGCCCATGTAGGTGGACCACGTGATCCCGTATGGTTCTAGAGAGAGTTTCGGTGGTGTCTCCCTATTGTTTTCCGGATACACAACCCTCTCGCCCATGAGTCGAGACGTGTATATGGAGAACAATGGGGAGATGCTACTGAAATTCTCTCTAGAACCGTACGGGACCATGTGGTCCAACTATGCGGGTCGCACATCCCCGGATGGGATTTAGGACCTATCCTTGCCTATTAGTGCCCATTAGGTAGTGTCGTACGTTCGTTTAATTTTTTTAATGAAACAATAAGGTCTCCATTCTCTTAATGTTTAGATGTCTACCCATTCCTCTATCGAGTATTCTAGCTCCACCGATGAGGTCGAGTTAGCAATCAAGAAGCCCAGGACACAAGCAAAGTGGCCAACAAACAAGATAATCGTCAAGGAGATTGATAGTAGTGGCCTGCCAAAAGAGAAAATGGCCTTGCAGCACCTGAGGAAGCTTGCAGTACTGACTGCACAAGAGAGGGTCCCATTGTGATGAGGACATCACTTCACATGATACACACATGGAGCCTCCACCTACAATTCAACTACAAGGACCAATCACACGCGCCCGTGCCCGTCGCTTGAACCATGAGGCTAATTCTTTCCTTAGCAACTACGTTAATATTTGTTTGGACGGGATGCTACTGAATACTAGTGATATTTTGTTGCTTAGGAACATGGGAGATGAAATAGAAGAATTGGAGTTGAAGACGGAGTCGCACGGATGATTTGAAGTCAAGAATTCGCTGGTTCGGACTACATTAACCACCCTGCACCAAAATGGGCATAACTTCCTCATACGAAGTCCGATTGGCACGTTCTTTGACTTTTTGGAAAGCTGAGGAGAATACGGATCGTTTGCCGTTGGTTTCACCTCATTTGGAGTCTCGAGTCGTCCTGTGTATTTAAAACAGTGCTGCATGACAGAACTGGGCCGTGTTGGCCCATAGTCTGAGTCTGTACGTCTTCTAGCCCACAGCCTGTGTCTGTTCGCCTTCCACAGGCCGCCGCCCTATATATTCTCACACCAGCCACCTCTAGGGGGAGTTTTTGCTTTGTTGCATCTACACTGTTGTGTTTAGATCCCGCCTCTTGCACCGGACCGATTGGCTGCTGCATTGGCGTTTGTGAAACCTCACCTTATCTTCGTTTGTCTGTGATTTGGCATTCGATTTGTATCCTTCCTGTTCTTGCTTGTGTTCTTGGGTTCGCTTGCAGGAATTAGCCTTCGTGGCGAGGTCAATCGCGTCCTGCGTGGTTGATAACCAACGGAGACAGTGGTGTAACGATTGAAAGGTTTTGATCCGCCGGACCGGAGCCTTGAATCGCCAACGTCGAGATTCTCCACCAACCCAAGTTTATCCTTTACCTAGCGGAAGATCGGGACCACTCCCCCATCACATTGATCCTAAGGAACTTCAATGATCTCAGTCGAGAGCGGAAGACTGCATTCTACAATGACAGGATCAACAACTACCTCAAAGGCGGCAGCAATAAAGACTGCCCTGAAGATGATATCCAAGCTATGGAGGACTTACAAAAGCAATCTTGTGAGGCGATTTGCTGTCAAAAATGTCGAGCCCTTTAGAAAGTACCCGTTCTTGAAAAAGGAGGACTGAGACCAATTTTTCAGAACGAAGAGCTCAAATGTTTTCAAGGCAGAAAGATCCGCCAAGAAAGAGCTCCGAGCTAGGAATAAGCTACCCCACAACCTTGGTTTAACTGGTTACGTGGGGATGAATGATAGGTGGTTGGCCGAAGATGCCAAGATGGCCAGTGAGGGCAAAGAAAATATGTGGCAATAGTTTTTCGGTAGAGCACAACCATTTCTAATGACCCGGGGAGACTGACAGAGACTGAGAAGTGATGTGGACCTCGAGCGAGGCGATGACAGTGGCTGAGAAGGTCAAATATCTGGCAGCACAGTCATCGGAAGGATCATTCAATGCCGTGCGGGAGCACGATGAGCTAACAACCATTCTTGGAAACCTAGAGCACCCTAGTCTCATGCGGGGCATCTCTAGCTCGAAAGGCTGGAAGCATGGTTTCCCGAACAATGTTGACATGTAAAAGAAGCGAAGAAGGTCTGTAGGAATTGATGTGGAGGTGCTCTCTGCAAAGATCAAGAGGGATCTATATGCAGATATCGCAAGTAGCTTAGCTCTATAGGGTTTTATCCTTCTAGACAAAGCTATAGTTGATAGCCCTCGTGCCAAGAAGAGCAGCTATGCATCAAGAGAGGTTGAGCAACGATTTATGTGTAGTGGATTGGATAACACCATCGACCGGCTAACTGAACCAACCACGTGCAATCTTATCATAAAGCCCACGGAGGTTCAGATTGAGGTGGCAAGGGGTGTTGCCTATCCATATCAATAGGAGATACACAATTTTACAATAAATGAGGGATTTGTAGTGGTGTCTATTGATTTTGTGCACTCCAACGTGGAAGACATCCCATTGCCTATTCCTCCAAATGACAAAATCACCACCCTTCGTGCTGCCCATCTCACAAGGGTACAGTGGAAACATGTGGATATTTTGGTCGATGCCGAAAACCCATAGTTGCTCAGCCAAGCTACTGCTCAACCTTCTACTGAACCTCCATCTGCTCAGCCAACTATTATTGTTGCTCCTGTTGCAACTTCACCTATTCAGCCACCTACTGTTGTATCTATTGCAACTACACCTATTTAGCCACCTACTATTGTTGCGCCTATCGAGCAAGGTGAAAATGTCATCACTTGCCTCCATCAAACAAGCCAACGATTCAACCCCAAAAAACAAAGAAGGCCAAAAAGACTAAAACAGAGGCAAAGCCTAAGGTAGCGCCAGTCGGAACAAAACCACATGCTAAGTATAAACAAGGCAATAACATGCTGCTTTAAGATCAGATAAGTAGGGGAGGGAAAGTCTTAATCGACCTTCATCAATTATACCTCAATGGCTGAAAAGAAAATAAAATTTCGTTCATTGTAATATACTAGAAAAAATATTTTTGGACCAATAATGACGGCTATTTTGGGTATGCTTCAACGATCTATACGATCTTTTTAACATGGATGCTCTTGATATCGGCTTGATGCAGTGTTGTACATTGTAAGTTACTTAATCTATATTTTATATTAAAGTCAACACGTCATTATGTTGTATTAACTACTCTTTCATATGTGCAGGATAAGTGGCAACAATCCAAGAGTATACATTTCAAATTTCTGGATCCATAGTTATTTGCAATGTCGACAATTAAGGTCGATAGGAAGTCGTGTGTCGACTACCTATATAGTTTACTCACCTCATGCGTCTCAAGAAACCGAAATGGAATGGTCATACACAACGTTGATGGACATTATGTCCTAGTACTCATATCTCCCAAGTGAAAGACCGTATGGTACATTGACTCGGCAAGACCAAAGGGACCGAATGGCGAGCGCACCGAGAGGGACTTCTCGGTACTCAAAAGTTTAATAGACGAGTAAGATTTTCTTCACTTCATTACAACTTCAACCCTCAACCTATTCTTGTTTAACTCAATCTCGTTCTACCTCGTTATAGAGCTTTTGTAGGCGTTGTCGATATGAACAAACTAAAAGAACCGCAATGCCTTGTTCATAAAACACAGTGCCTGTAAGTCTCTAAATGTTTACCTTTTCAAATTTCACGTGTCGTCCAAACTAATCATGTATTTCCATAACAGTGCTACAGTCAACCTCCTAGAAACTAGTGTGGGTTTTTATGCTACACACCATATGAGGCTGGACATGAAGATAGCGGATCTTAAATCACCCGACGTAAGATATTATCGTGACCTTTGTTCTTCTGTTTCATTTACTTTTCACTAATGCAAATATTTACTGATGTCAAAAACTCAATTTATAGGAATTCAACCTACATGAAGGCAGTCTTACCGAGGCTTATTTGTCGGACATCCGTTCATAACTAGCGCTATTCCTCATGGACCAAGTCTTCACAAAGAATGGCCCTATCCATTATAAGGGCCAGATTCCCTAATTCAATATGTCATGTAATGGTTGCAAATATTTGGCAAAATATATGGAATACATTTTTTATCGATGCTTTTTAGTGCAATGCAATCTGTGTTGGTGGTACTCTGTAATGAATTATGTGTTCTATGATGAATTATGTGTTGTTTGCAATTTAAAAAATTGGCTGTCAAATCCTGGCTTTGATTCAGGATGCAACCTAAAAATAAATATTTTTTTAATATGACCATAACATTAGTGATGGGTGACATTGGCAACCCGTCCCTAAAGGTCACAATAGTGACGGGTTGTGTAAAGTACTACCGTCACTAAAGATGACCTATTCAGGATGTAGCCTAAAAATAATTATTTTTTTAATATAACCATAACATTAGTGACATGTGACATTGGTGACCGGTCCATAAAGGTCACATTAGTGATGGGTGTAAAGTTCTCCTCGTCACTAAAGATGACCTTTAGTGACGGGTGAGAGATGTTACCCATAACTAAAAGGGGGCATGCCGAACGTGGAGGGGACCTGGAGAGACCCTTTAGTGACGGGTATTTACTCGTCATTAATGATAGGGCTTTACTGACGCGATAAGTGTGACGGGGGACATGCCCGTCACTAAAGTACATTTCTATGGTAGTGTGTGCAACGGAGTGTGCTCACCGAAGGGGTTCGGTGGAGTACTCTTCGGAGGTTGTATCAAATGGTTCAATACTTTGTCTTCATGCACCGAAGGGTGCATTAAAGGTGGTTTGAACTTGGTGCACATCGAAGGGGTTCGTTGAGTACCGAAGTGTTGGTTTTACCTGTAGAGGCTTCGTGGTGTCAGAATCACTTGTTTGCTTGTCGATGGTATGCAGGTGATTCGGAGGTGATGGGACTATCAATAGTAGGTGACTTGGGTCATGCGGGGAGCTTGATGTAGGAGGGTCATGGAGGCTGGGTGAAGTAAAGGATAGACCTTAGGTCAAAGGTGCACCAGTCGAAGGCATTAAGTTCGGAGGGGTCTCCGAGGAAGATATCTCAAAGCAAAGTCCTTAGAGACAAGGAACTTATAAGGAGTACTCCAGGATGAGACACTCCGAAGGTTGGCAGACAAAATCCTCAGGGTTGAGGCAAGGTTGTCAAGTGTGCTCCAAATGGAGGCACTTAGAAGGACACCTAGCGAAGTTCCTAGAAGTCGAAATGTGTCAAAGGTATGATTCGAAGAAGGCACTTCGGGAGTGTGATCTAGGTGGAGACACTATGAAGGTGTGCTTGAGTGGAGGTACAACGAACGGAGGCCTTAGACGAAGGAGGGACTTCGAAAGGTGGTGGTAAAATCCTCCGAAGGGAGGTACTTCGAAGGTGGGGCTTCGAAGTATGGATGTCTTGACATACTTCAGCCATGCATGGCTCTGGTACACGGATGGGTGGTGTTCGGGCTAAGTGAAGCTGAAAAGTTATTGTGGTCCACTCTGGAGGTGATGGTGCGAAGGCAACAAGGGCTTTGAGGGATTCAACTTAAAAATATCACTATATCGAAGTCAGACTTTGGTGTAGCAAGGCCTGATGGTTCGAACGATACAACCGAAGTCACTCTAGCACATCACGTGTTCCACGAGGCTCCGAAGAGTCTAGTCTGCACAGCTAACACTAAAGTCGAGCTTCAAATAAAGTAGGACTACCTGATGTACCCCGTGACTGCTGAGGCAGAAAACTTGTAAACCCTAGGGGTATTGTAGTCTCTTCACATGTTTGAGTTGTCCTATAAAAAGAGAGGCAGGCTAAGGTCCAGGGTAACACTTTAAGAACCTTATGTACTCTTTGTAGCCTAGAGCCAACAACCATAATACTCATATGTATGCTCAGTTTTTGTGAAGGTATCTTGTGTTCCATTTTAATGCACTGAAGTTTCATTTCTACATGAATTTGTATCTATGTTCTTTGTTTTGCTTGTGTTAAGATTTTTGGCAGTACACTTCATTCTGTGTGAACCAAAGGCTCTTTCCTTGAGTATTTGCTAATGAAGGTTGCACTTGTATCTGTGTGTGCGAAGGGTGTTTTGAGTGTTTTTTGGAGTATGTTCTCTCTATGTGAACCAGAGGTATTTTCTCAGGTGTTACTAGTGAAGTACTGCCCAATATCAAGTGTGTGAAGCCATTTTTCCTAGTGTGTTTCAAAGCCTATTGAGAGGTGTACTCTGCTAAGTATTTTTGGAGTCTATCTCGAAGCACTTTCGTGTGCGGAGCTAGTTCTCTCAAAGCTGTGCTGTTTGTGTTTTGAGGTGTTCGAGTGTGAACAAGGCATTATGGTGTTCGGAGTATGGCCCAGTGAAAAGCTAGGTTTGAAGTGTACGCAATACCTCCAAACTTGCTCTTGGGAAGGGTGCCTCCGAAACTAGTTTTGTAGAAGTGAAATTTTAAAAGCTCCCCCCATTCACCCCCTCTGGTCACAGTTTTTGGTCCAACAATTGGTATCAAAGCAGGTTAAGATCACCAGTTGACCTTGACTGGTTTTGTGATCTTTTGGTGACATGGACATAATTAGTAAAATTCCTCTACTTGATGGGACAAACTTTGCTTACTAGAAGGTGCGCATAGAGGCTTATCTTCAAAGCCAAGGATGTGCAATCTGGGATATTGTGGAATCCCGGTATTCCATCCCTGAGATTCACACTACTAAGGTTGAGAAAGATCAATATACCTCTAACTACAAAGCTAGAAATATATTGTTCATTAGTTTGAGCAGGAATGAGTTTGATAGGGTACAACACCTTGAGATTGTCATGGAAATTTGGTCCACACCTACTATTTTTCATGAGGGATCAACTCAGATCATGGCTAGGCGCCAAAGTACATAAAATCAATAGTATCAGTTGTTTGTACAAGGCCCTGGTGAATTTATTGATGCCATGTTTTCTCGCTTTGATGCTATAGTGAGTAATTTGTGGTCCACTAGGACTTTAGCTTATTCTGATCATGATAGGGCTATCAAGCTTCTCTATGCTCTTGATCGTAGCATGTGGGAAGTGAAGATATCCAGCATTGAGGAGTCCACAGGTTACGCCACATTAACTGGTGATGAACTCTTTAGCAAGCTGAAGTCCACAGAGATTTCCAAGGCATCTCTTGTAGGGCACATAAAATATTTGCCACATTCTATGGAACTAGTTTCTGGTTCTAGCAGTGGTACCCCTGAACCTAGTACTTCTAGTACTTTTGTCCTTGCGAGAGGCTTTGCTTTGTCCTATCAGGTCTCTGTCATAAAAGAGTAGGTGGACACTCTAGTTGATGATAGATGGGATTGACGGAGAAGTGGCTCTTGTGGGTGTTTTGAGTGTGGTGACACCTCTCACATTAAGTCTGACTGTCCTAGGCTCAGAAAGAGAGAGGAGAGTACCCAAAAACACTAAAAGAGAGACAAGAAACCCTTTTCAAAGGGTAAGCACGACAAGATGGCTAAGAGAGCAGCTAAAGCAGCTTATAGAGCCTTCATGGCAGCCCTCAGTGACATTGACACATCGTGGAGTGTGTATCCCCACTATGATGAGGATGTGCTTTTGAAGGAGGAGAAGAAGGCGAAAGACTTCACTAGCCTTTGCTTTATGGGTGACAGCATCAGCAGTGACGACGAGCTAGACTCATCAGAGGTAACCTTATCTCATAACCAACATTTTGTTAAAATTTATGAATTGAATGATGCTTTAGTTGATCAAGATAGATTACTTGTGAAAGCTGCTAGAGAACGGAAAGAACTTAGACTTAGACTGGAAACTACTTCCACTGTATTTGCCATACTTAGATCTAAGTCTGATAATGCTAAATATGAGTCTTGCATTGTAGTCATGAGTGAGCTTGCTGAGCTTTGTTTTGTGCATGCTCAAGCTATCGATAAGCTCGAGATTGCAGAGAGATAGCTCACTGAGGTGGAGTCTAGACCTGTTGCTTCTGATGCTTGTTCAAATTGCTCTTTATTGATTGAAAGCATTAGTTTGAGGGACAAGCATACTAAGGAGTTAGAGGTTAGATTGGAGAGTGCTAATAGTTCTAAGGACGTGCAACCCACTTGTTCTACCTGCATCATCCTGAAGGCCAAACTCAACTTTGCTAGATGGCAAGTAGAAAAGCTAGTGACTATGAACGATTAACTTCTCTCTATGGTGGATAAATGCATTGAAAGGAAGTGTAGGATGGATTTTCTCTTGGCCAAGACCAAGATGTGTGCTGACAGGGCAGGGTTAGCTTTAGGGTTGAGTTTTGAGAGAACCACTTCAAATACTATGGGCAAAACTATGTTCACTACACCTACTACCCTTGAGAAAGAGAGAGCCAGTTAGACACTTCACAAAAATCCAAGAAACCTATCCAAGGTTACTAAATTTTGAGTATTTGGTTGTCAGTGGTTTATCCTAAAACGTTGTAATTTGGATAAATTTTAGTCGCGATTTTCTAATGGGATCTTTTTGGGTTATACCACTCCTGGTCATTCATATGAAATTTTGAATTTAGACACTAACTCTATCATCGAGTCATGTGATGTGACTTTTGATGAATTAACCCCCTCTGTTAGTTCTACTTTTGAGCTTGTGAACGAGAAGGATATGGAGGAGACCATTTTTGAAGAAGATCTTGAAGACTTCGAGGATGAACCCATACTTCCCTCAACATCAACCCCTAAAGTGTAACCGGCTTTGACTACTTCGGCAAGAGGCCCCAAAGCAACTCCGTCATCTTTGGTCATCTTCGACCGTTCCCTGCCAAGAGTTGAGAGGGAGATCGCATCCCTGCGCGAGGCTCTGCACCACATCCAAAGGATAAATCCTCTAGAGCAGATAATCGGTGATCTAGATCAAAGGGTAACACGTTCTCAGGCTCACTTTATCAATTCTTCTTTTGTTGCTACTTTAGAGCCCATATATGCGAGTCATGCCTTATCTAATTCTAGTTGGATCAATTCCATGCATGAAGAACTTGAAAATTTTTAGAGAAATCAAGTCTAGTCACTTGTTGATCCCCCTCCCAATGTTCATTTCATTTGAACTAAATGGATTTTCAAAAAACAAACAAGGGCAGGATGAGTCTGTTGTTAGGAACAAAGCTAGACTTTTAGCTCAAGGTTTTTCACAAATAGAAAGGATTGATTTTGCTGAAACTTTTGCTCCAGTTGCACTTCTTGAGACCATTAGGATTTTGCTTGCATTTGCTGCATCACATGTATTCAAACGTTACCACTTCGAAGTCCCTTGCCACTTCGATGGATACTTCGACATGATTGGATCCATATGAGGAAAAAGAACAAGTAGATAAAAAGGAGTTCCAAAGCATGATCGACTCCCTCCACTACTTGACAGCTACGAGGCTAGACATACAATTCGCAATATGTCTGTGCGCTC
Source organism: Zizania palustris (assembly GCA_019279435.1). Lineage (NCBI taxonomy): Eukaryota > Viridiplantae > Streptophyta > Magnoliopsida > Poales > Poaceae > Zizania > Zizania palustris. The sequence goes on along the minus strand of JAAALK010000289.1, from coordinate 11,203,752 downwards.
ATTTTCAAGCTTCTCTGAGGGATTTGCACCGAAAAGCGCTAAAACACATTCTAATGTATCTCAAACACACTTTAGAATTCGGCATTTGGTATTCTGCATAGTCATCATTATGTCTTAGAGGATTCTCATATGCAGATTTTGCTGGTTGTAAAATTGATAGAAAAAGTACCTCCAGTACTTGTCATTTTCTGGGCTCTTCTCTTGTTTGCTGATGTTCTCGCAAATAGTCTAGCGTTGCGCAGTATACTACTGAGGCATAATACGCAGCTACCGCTAGTTGTTGCTCACAAATTTTATGGATGGTTTCCACTTTGCGTGATTTTGGGTTGAATTTTAAGAGTGTTCCACTTTTCTATGATAACACTAGGACCATTAGCATAGCCAACAATCCGGTTCAACATTCTCGAACCAAACACATTGATGTGAGATATCATTTTCTTAGAGATCACAATAAGAAGGGTGACATTGAGATTAGATATATAGACACCTAGAACCACCTCGCCGATATTTTTACCAAGCCCCTTGATGTTTCATGATTTGCATCTTTGTGAGGAGAACTTGGTGTTTGTCATCCTTATGGAATTTTGTAAGAGGGAGCATACTTTGTCTGATCCACATAAGCTTCTGAAATATGTTTTGTTGTGTTTACATATATCTGCTTATGTATGCCTTTGAATAATTATCATGATCATGTTAGCACAACTCTTGTTAATATGTATATTTTCATCATGAGCATGATTTTAATTTGAAAAAAATTAAAACATGGTCACTACTTAGTCTGGTACCTAGCATGTTTAGGCTGAATGCTCTTGCTATCTTTTACATACCTGGTAGCTAAAATCTTTTCACTTGGATGCCAAAATGCAACTTGGTGAATTAAATGCTTTTCATGGAAATCTGGTTCTGAAAAATTATGAAAATCATAAAAAAATTGATATCCATGTCTTTTGTGATAAATTTTAAAAGATTCAGGTGGGTTTGTTTTGTCGCACTGTCTTTATTCTAGCCTATGTACCATAGCACTTTAGTATGAACTAGGCTATTGTAGTGTTGCCAAAATCATTGCTTTAAGCTTCTGACTGTATTTTCTTGACCTAGGCTTAGCTTGATTGGTCAGCATAAGGTGGACAAGCAAGTAACCTCTAGCAATATCAAAAGTATGAAAATATTGCATATTAGGTGTTGGACCGGAAATGGCGACCAGAGGGGGGGTGAATGGGAGCTTTTAAAATTTCAGGCTAAAAATAGCCTTCTGTTTTAATTCAGTCTACTGCAGAACAGGCTTCGAACACAACCTTCGAAGTTCTGGTTCGGAGGTATTTGACAGCTCCGAACACAGGCTTCGCAAGGAGTAAAAGTCTGAAGCCAAGAAGACTTCACTCTACACGCAACCCCGAAAAATCTACTCTGCTAAGTCAGTGCAGGCTCCGCACACAGGGTGCTTCGAGCAGACTTTGCACTTCACCCTTCGCAACAGTGGACTAACCTCTGAGGACTTGGACCAAATACTTAGCGACAGCAACTGGTGCTGGGCTTCGTACTCCGAAGGTCTAAACGCACACTAACAGACTTCGCTAGGGGCTTCGACACAGGAAAAGAACCGGGCTTCGATCAGGGCTTCGCTAGTAAACAGCGAGGTCTAGCCTCCAGTTACACAGAGCGAACGCACACTAAAAAGCACACTTCGCACAAAACACACTTCGCCTAGACAGGCTTCGGTGCACTACTACTCGACACTAGAAATCGAAGTATGCAGCGAGGTATGCAAACAAGCTCAAGCAGAAAAATGAACACCGAAGCAGGGCTTCGCTACTTGAATAGGGAACACTAAAAATGAACTCACTGGATGAATACAAAGTATGAGGTGGCTAGTACAGGAGCTCAACAATGAATGCTCAAAGTGTTAAATGTTACCTACCCAGCCCCCATATTTATAGCCACTATTCACCCAAGTGAATTGACTACTTTACCCCTAGGGTTTACATTGGTTTTGTCTCTACAGAACAGAGGGGTACAAAAGGTAGTCAACTTTATTTGGAGGCTTCTCTGTCAACTTTGCAGAGGGGACATCGCCAGCTTTTTGCAGAGCAGACACTGTCAGCCTTTACAGTCTTTGACTTTTCTGAAGCCCCCCCTTCGCATGCGAGGGGTGCGGTAGCTTCAGTGAGAAGCATTGAGCCTGACGGCCTTCGCTTCACCGAAGTCAGCCTCCGATACAGTGACGGTTTTGAGCCGAAGCCGTCAAAGCCCTTGGGCCTTCGCACCAACACCCTCGGAGTGGACCACCACAGCTTCGCAGCTTCTCCCAGCTCGAACTCCGTCAGTCCGTGTACCGAAGCCATGCATGGCCGAAGTACCACAAGTCATCCTTGCTCCGGAGCCAGCCTTGCTCCGAAGCCTGCTTCACTCCGAAGCCCCACCTTCGGAGTACCACCCTTCGAAGTCCCTCCTTCGTCCAAGGCCTCCGCATGAAGCATTCCATGAGCCCTTCGTCGCAGTGTCAATCCCCGAGCACACTCCTTGACGAGCCTCACCCGGACCATGCCTTCGATGCACCTCGACTTCTGAGACCTTCGTCGGGTACCTTCGAGTGTCTCCTTCCGGAGCACACATCGAACACCTTGCCTCTGCTGAGGACTTGATCCACCATACTCCGAAGTCACTCCTTCCGGAGTACCCTTCGAAGTGCCTCGCCTTCGAGGACTTTGTCTCGGAGTACCTTCACCCGGAGCCATGCTCCGCACTTACTGCCTTCTCCTGGTGCATCTCGACCCGAGGACCGACCTAGACCCCTTCGCGGCCACCGTGACGGAGCTCCCTGCTCCCTTGGCATCAAGCCTCCCGCTTGACCCAGGTTCACCTGCTACGAACCGTCCATCGCCTCCGAAGTCCCCTACGCACCACAGACAAGCAGACAAGTGTATCCAGTACCTCGGAGACCTCTCCGGGTAAACAACCTTCGGCACACACTCCGGTGTACCGTCCAAAGTACTGAGACCTTCGGTACAACCCAGTCATCGTGTACCGTCGGACCCCTCCGATAGGCACACTCCGCTGCAACAGCTGCAGCAACCAAACCCACCGAACCCTTCGGTGAAACAGCCTCCGAACCCCTTCGGAGGTACCCCTTCGAAACAAAGGGTAAAAGCCCGTCAATCACCCATCACAGACTCCGAAACCAACCCTTGGTTTCTCAATCTCCCCCTTGATGAGTGCATTGACAACCAAATTCAAGTTCAAGAAAATTTGAAAAAGTTTCAGCACACAAGTGACCATAAAAACTCAGAAACAAGCCAAATCATGTCACTTGACAAAAGAATTTTCCTCCCCCTTTTCAAAAGATTAAAAGCCCCTTCGGCAAATCTCCCCTTTGCACGATAAAAACTACCCCTGAGTTATTTTACCCCCTTGCTGCAGAGAACTCAAAAATTTCTCCCCTTTGGCAATGCAAGCATCAAGGAGCATTTGAAAGATGCATAGCGTCGAAATGGGCAGAATTGCAAAGACATATAAAGCAAAAATATGCCAACAATAATACCAATGATCATGTGCTCAACTCAATTTAACATTCTCTAAAAACATGATGACAGCATGTGATTTTATCAGTTTGAAGTAAAAGCATCACCACTTAATCAAGGTAACTAGACAAGTAAACGCATGGACTGCGCAAAGCTAGTCAATTTCTACTCTAGACAGACAAGTCCAGTTCAATTGGAGCATTTAAAAGCAAACTTGATGAGCAATGAATTGAGTTGTTCTGTTCATAATGCCAGGGGTTATTTGTTTGTCCACCTTATACTTTCCAATCAGGCCAAGCCTAGGCATGAAAGCCATCAGAAGCTTAAAGCAATGATTTTGGCATACACTACACTATTCCAGTTCAGACCAATGTGCAATGGTAGGCAGTCTAGAATAGAGTAGTGCGACAAACAAACCCACCTGGATCTTTTTGCTTTGAAGCATGCAAATCATGGATTTTTGGAGTTTTGATTAAGTGAATAAACTGTTTAGCACTTTATGAATATCCATGGGTATGAAGAACTATTTTTCAAGTTGTAGTGATTAGCTTCCAGAGAAAAGGTGTCTTGCTATCAAGCAGATAAGAAATAGCTAAAGCAGTCCTGCCTAAACATGCTAGATCCAAGACTTAAGCAGTGAGCATGATTTGATTTTGGAAAGAAACATCATGCCCAAACGTTTTAGATATATCAAATAGAGCTGAGCTGACATTATTCATGAATTATAATCAGGCATATGAGTGCAAAAGATGTAAATGCAATTTCACACACAATTAGCATATGCACACCAATCTAAATCTGCTCCCCCCTCACAAAATGCCGTAAGGGTGACAAATACCAAGTTCCCCACGCAAGTAGGCAAATCGAGAAGCATCGAGAGGTTTTGTGAAAATGTCGGCTAGCTGGTGTTGGGTATCAACATATTGAAGTTCAATATCACCCTTCTCATTATGATCTCTGAGAAAATGATATCACACATCAATGTGTTTGGTTCTGGAGTGCTGAACCGGGTTGTTTGCAATACAAATAGCACTAGTGTTATCACAGAAAAGTGGAACACTCTTATAATCTAACCCGAAATCCCGCAAAGTGGAAACCATCCACAAGATCTGAGAGCAACAGCTAGCTGCAGCAACATATTCGGCCTCAGCCGTCGATTGTGCAACACTAGACTGTTTGCGGGAAGACCAGCAAACCAGTGATGTACCCAGAAAATGACAAGTACCAGAGGTACTCTTCCTATCAATCCTACACCCAGCAAAATCCGCATCGGAATAACCTCGAAGACACAAAGAGGAAGATGCTGAATACCATATGCTGAACTCAAGGGTATGTTTGAGATACCTTAGAATGCGCTTTACCGCTTGGCGGTGCGAAGCTCGTGGTGAAGCCTGAAAACGAGCGCACAGACACACTGCGAAGTGTATGTCCGGCCTCGTAGTAGTCAAGTAGAGGAGGGAGCCGATCATGCTTCGGAACTCCTTCTGATCTACGACTTCTCCATCTTCGTCAGGATCCAATGCTATAGATGTAGCCATTGGAGTGGCGAGAGGCTTCGCATTGGCCATGTCGAATCTCTTGAGCAGGTCCTTGGTGTACTTCGTCTGGTGGACAAAAGTACCTTGTTTGCCTTGCTTGATTTGCAAACCAAGGAAAAATCAGAGTTCGCCCATCATGGACATCTCGAACTCCCTGCTCATGGCATCTGCAAACTCAGCAACCAAAGCATGAGAAGAGCCACCAAAGATGATATCATCCACATAAATCTAAACTAGGAGGAAATATTTGCCATGCTTGAGAGTGAACAGGGTTTTATCAACAGATCCCATCAAATACCCCCGCTCAAGCAGAAAGGACTTAAGTCTGTCATACCAAGCCCGAGGGGCCTGCTTGAGTCCATAAAGAGCCTTATGAAGTTTAACGACTTTATGTGGGTACTTGGGGTTTTCAAAACCAGGGGGTTGTTTTACATAAACATCTTCGCCTATGAAGCCATTAAGAAAAGCACTTTTGACATCCATTTGATAGAGTTTGAATCCCCGGGATATCGCAATGGCAAGCAAAATCCTAATGGCCTCAAGACGAGCAACAGGTGCAAAAGTTTCAGTAAAATCAATCCCTTCTAATTGAGAATAACCCTGAGCTACAAGCCTAGCCTTGTTTCTAACTATAGTCCCATCCTCCCCTTGTTTGTTTTTGAAAATCCATTTTGTTCCAATAAAATGAACATTTGGAGGAGGATCAACTAAAGTCCAGACTTGGTTTCTCTCAAAATTTTCAAGTTCTTCATGCATGACATTGATCCAACTAGAATCAGAAAGTGCATGACTAACATCTAAGGGCTCAAAAGAAGCAACAAAAGCTGAATCAATGAAATGAGCATGTGAATGTGTTACCCTTTGATCAAGCTCACCAATGATCTGCTCGGGAGGATGCATCCTTTGAACATGGTGTGGAGCCTCACGGCGGGATGTAGTCTCCCCCTCAACTTGTGCGTTGAAGTTGTCCAAGATGACCGATGTCGAGGTAGTTGCTTCGGGACCTTGTGCCGAAGTGGTCGAAACGGGGTCAGCTTCGGGGGTAGATGTCGAGGGTAGTAGGGATTCATCCTCGAAATCTCCGGGATCTTCTTCTTCGAAGATGGTCTGTTCCATGTCGTGTTCATTTGCCTGTTCAAAAGCTGAGGAGCCATGCTGAAAAGCATGGGCCTCATGGCTCTAGATGTGATGAGTCATTGTCAACGATGTTCAAAGAGGACTGAAAATAGAGAGAAGATCTGTTACGTCTAGGCCGCGTGTGACTCAGGTACATGGGCAGCGAGCGACTGTCGGGCAGAGGGGCCGCGAAGTCGGGCTGGCCCAATCCGGGTACATGGGCTAGGGGCAGCAGAGGATCCACTAGACTGTTGACCGGGATTGACTCAGGTACACGGGCGGCGAGTGATTGCCGGGCTGAGGGAGCCGTGGAATCGGGCCGGCCCAATCCGGGTACCCGGTGCGAAGACGGTGGACGCTTTGTCAGTTTCGGCGCAAAACTGACAACCGTTGATTTCGGATCTGACCGTCCTGAGGCGAAGCCGTAGCTGCTACAAAAGCTCCGCATCAGGACAAGTTACCTTTATTTAGGTTTTTACTATTTTGCCTTTAGGCCCACAGTCTGTCAGTCGAGTCTGTAAAAAACCCTAAGGGCATTTCGGTCTTTTCCATTTTTATCCAGCGTCTGTAAAAAACCCTAGGGGTATTTCTGCATTTTTCCATTTAATGGGCTGCCTATAAATAGGCCCCGATATCCTAGGGTTAGGGCACCCTTTTCTGAAAAACACTTTACTAATTCCAAATATTGGGTCATCCTTTTTTCCTGGGTGTTCATCTTCTCCGCCGCCAGTGTTTCGTTCGGATCTGGAAATCGCCGCCGCCGTGGTTCGATTTTTCTTCTCCCGAGCGATTTTATTCTCTGGTTTTTACATCTGTGTTTCGTTTTTTGTTTCTGCGGTTCGCACTGTTCTTCGCCAGACGCATGCCTAAGCAATAGCTGCCCCTAGCGCTTGCATGCATCAGCCAGGCTATGCATCTACAGCACGTACTCACAGCAAGCAGTACTAGAACAGCCATCAAGGCTAGAGTCACGCCATGACTAAAGTAGCGCATGGGGAGGGGCTAGGATCTAGGCCATAGGTTTTTATTGTTTCTCAGCTTCACACGTCTTGCTGTTTTTTATTTTATTTCAGCCACAGTGAACATGGCAGTGTTCTTCTAGCATTTTCTAGTCTACAATAGCTTATGTACACTGCATAGGCTGACAACGTGTCTTGTTTTATTTTTTCCTGCGCATGAGTTCATTGCTTCAGGCTATGTGCTAGCTTGTTTCTTTTAATCTCATAGCTTCTGCTGTACTTTGGGTTCCTGGAAGTAGCACTGTATGGGTGAAACCTTCTCTCTGTCTTAAGTCTTTGTGCGTGGCACTGGAAGCTTGCAGTCGGTTTCAACCAAGCAGGTTCAGCGTAGTGCTTGTGTGAAGAACACGGCTACACAGGCCTTTGTGCTAGGCAGCGCAAACAGGCGTGCCTCGACGATTTCGCCAGGAGCAGCACATGCAGGTCATGTATTCGGCAAAAGGACTATGAACAGGAGACAACGATTCATGGTATTCCTGTTTGACTCGTTTCACGTGCTGTTAGTACTATTCCAATTCCTTCCGTAATATCCGATTGCATGTGATGGCATACTGCTAAGAAGTTTTTTATGAATATATTTCATCTGTTGATTTAATTTTTGTGCTGTCATTATATCTGTTGGTTCATCTGCTGTTCTGATAAAATGGATGATATTGAATCTGGTGTTTTAATTTGTGCACTGATCTATTTCGGTTAGAACATCATAGTTTATCATCTTCATGTGTGTTGGTCTGATTTAATGCCTGTGAGTTAATTAATCTTTTAATCTGCCTTTAAGCACTGTGTTGGTGTCTTTTCAATTAGGACACCGGTCGTTTTTTAGGCTAGATTATTTTTAGCTCTGTCGATTTGTTTGCTTCGGAGGTTTTTGTTTGTCGAGGTGCGTTGGGTATTGGGAGCAGGCCATTGATTCGCAAGAATTTTTTAGGCGCCCATTCACCCCCCCTCTGGTCGCTACTTTCGGTCCTACAAGTGGTATCAGAGCTTGGTTAGGGTTTTTCCATACCTTAACCGGTTCTAAACCCCGGTAGTGACCATGACGTCTCCTGGCAAGGTCCCGTCCTTGGAAGCCTATGGCTATAATTATTGGAAGACTCGCATGCGAGCCTATCTGATGAGCCAAAGCTCGGACATCTGGGACATCTGTATTCACGCTACTTTCACAGTGTTGCCTGTTGATGAGCGTGATTCTCCGGATATCATTGCCCAACATCAGAACAACAACAAAGCGGTGAATATTCTGTTTTCTGGTTTAGGTCCCACTGAATTTGAGCGTGTGAGCCATCTCTCCACTGCGAGAGAGATCTGGGCTACCCTCCAGGCACACCATGAGGGGACAGCCCAGGTCAAAGCTCGACTCTATCAGACCTACCGGCGTGAATATGAGAATTTCACACAGAAGCCGGGTGAATCTGTTGAAGCCTTGTTTGGTCGCTTTCAGTCGATCATCAACAAGCTTCAGGACAACAAGGGTGAGGGTGTTCAGTTAGTCTCAGATCACGAGCAGGCCCTCAAGGTTCTCCATACCTTGGACCCAAAGATCTGGGAGATCAAGGTATCCTCTATCATTGAGAGCACATCTTATGATACCTTGACCATTTCTGAGTTGTTTAGCAAGCTGAAGGCCACCGAGGTTGATACCCAGTTGAGATCAAATCTCACTGGCTCTGGATCAAAGTCTCTGGCCCTTGCTACACCTTCTGTTGATCCCTCTTCTGTGAGCTGTGCTGGGTTCTCTTTGATGTCTATCACTGAGGACCAGCTTGAGTCTTTGGGAGATGATGATTTGTGTCTGTTTAACAACCGGGTGCGTCGTGTTTATGACAAAAGGATGTTCAAAATACACGGCACAAAGACCGGATGCTTTGAGTGTGGTGACCCAGGACACTTCATCGCCGACTGCCCCAAGCGCAATGGCCACAAGAAGGGCACCGGTGGTGGCTTCCACGACTCCGGCAAGCACGATAGCTCCTTCTTCAACAAGGGCAAGCCAAAGACCAGATTCTTCAGAAAGGCCCTGAAGGACTACCGGCGAGAGAACAAGAAGCGCGACAAGGCCTTCTTCGCTGAGATGGAAAAGAGCTACTCCAAGCGGTCCACGTCTTCATCCTCTTCATCGAGCTCAAGCGATGAGGAGATCATCGTCAGGAAGGGGAAGGACAAGGACGATCCAGCAGGCCTTTGCTTCATGGCCTTCGGGGACAGACCGAAGAGCCGCTCACATCAACACTGAAGATCCTGCAAGAGCTTCTGCTCAATGGCTCTTGGGGATAAGAAAGAGAAGAGCTCCTCCGATGACTCCGATGACGACGACAACGAAAAGGTATCATCTTATGAACGTGAAATCATTGATTTACTTGAAAGCAATCGTCAGGAGTTAAAATATCGGGAAAAACTGCTTAGAGGGGCTAAGAAGAGGATAGATGAGTTAGAGAGTGAGCTTGCCGTGGCCAACGGCAGAATTGAGAGTATATCTTCTTCCCCTTGCTTGGGTGATAGCAGTGAGTGCCCAAAGTGTGAGGTGCTTCTGTGTGACCTATCGACTCTGAAGTCCAGGTACACAGAAAGGGTTGATGAGAGGGACGCTTTGGCCACTGAGCTTGAAAGCGCTCAGCTGGAGCTGAAAGATGCTCAAGCCACTGTCGTCGCACCCTGTGCTGATTGCCCATCTCATCTAGCTGTCTTAGCTGAGCTGAAAGCCAAGGGCGATGTGCATTTGGGTGATTTGGAGAGAGTGAGAGCTGAGCTTGCGCAAACTAGGCTAGAGCTTGAGACATTGTCAGTTCCACCCACTGTCTGTGAGAACTGTCTGTCTCTTAGAATGGAGGTTATTAAGCTGAAAGCCGAGAAGTCTGTCCAGATAGATAGCGAGTGTGAGACCTGCTTGTCTCAGGTAGAGGTTCTAGCTGCCTTGAGAGAGGAGTTAGCTGATTCTCAGAATGAGAACTTTTACCTCCGTTCTATCCTGAGTTGGATCAGTGTCAGAGAGCCCCAGCTCGGCATGATGATCCAGCAGTTCAAGAGGCAGGATGGGTTTGGGGTAGGTTACACCTACACCAAGGCTGACTTTGAGAGTGCCATTAGCCGGGCAGTGGAGTGGAGTAAAATGACTCCTGAGCAGAGATATCCCAAGACCCATTCCACTGAGTCTTCCCAGGCTTGTCAGCCCAAGGATGGAGTGATCCATGAACCACCCAAAGCTCCACCCAAGAAGCCCATCTGGGTTCCAAAGCCCAAACACCTCCACACTTCTCTTGACTCTCTTCCTGGACCCTCTCAACCCAAGAAGACAACACCAATCACCACTAAGCCCAAGAACCCCAAGCCTCAACCACATCCCAAGAAGCCTACCTATCATTGTGAGTACTGTCAGAGAGACGGGCATCTTGCGGAGTTTTGCTTCAGGAGGAAGCGGGTTGAGAGAGCAGAGCGTGCTCGTGGTGGTCAGGAGCAGTTCTACCAGCAGGGTGGTAGACTAAGAGTTCCTCGACGCGGGGAGAGGCTGGAGGCTAGACCGCGTCGTGTAGGTGGTGGTAGAGGAGACGACTTTCATGCCCGTGCTCCAGATGGTGGTGTTCATTCCGGCAGAGCTCTAGGCCATTTTGGCTATGGTCCTGGACCTCGTGGCCGAGGTTTTAGGCAGAACCGAGGACCGCGCTTTGAGCCGCGTTTTGGTCCAAACTTTTCTGATGATTTCTGCTTTCCGTCTTTTGAGCAGATGGCTCGACACTGGTTTAGCTCTTTTGCTAAACCTGGTGCCAGACCATATGCTCCCACTTACAGCCACTGATTGTGCAGGATCGGGGACTGGAGGACGTTTGGATCATGTACTCAGGGTGTTCTCGCCACATGACGGGACATCGTAGATGGTTTTCCAGTCTCACTCCCCCGAGCTCCAAAGAATACATCACATTCGGGAACAGTGGTCAAGGGAAAGTAAGTGGCATTGGCTCAATTCGCATTTCAGACAATTTTTCTTTGATGAATGTTGCTTTGGTTGGAAACTTGAACTTCAATTTGATCTCTGTTTCGCAACTTCTTGAGGATGGTTTGGAGGTGCGTTTTAAAAAGGGCAATTCTTCTGTGTTTGATTCTAGAGGGTCTTTGATTTGCCAAATCTTACCTTTTGGTAAAGTTTTTCGAATTGACTTCTCCAGTTCTTTTGGCCCTTCTCGCTGTTTGATTGCTGGATCTTCTTCTGAGCTCTGGAAGTGGCATAGGAGGTTAGGTCATTTGAGTTTTGATCTGCTAGTCAGGTTAAGCTTTATGGACCTCATCCGAGGATTGCCCAAGCTTAAAATGGAGAAAGATCTAGTTTGTCATCCCTGTCGTCATGGGAAAATGGTTGCCGCTTCTCACTCACCTGTGACTCAGGTGATGACTTCGTATCCGGGCGAGCTGTTGCACATGGACACTGTCGGTCCAGCTCGGGTACGCTCAGTCGGTGGGAAGTGGTACGCACTTGTGATTGTTGACGACTTTTCTCGATTCTCGTGGTTTTCTTTTTGGAGTCTAAGGATGAGACTTTTCATTTTGTTCATGACCTGATTTTGAAGCTAAAGAATGAGAACAATGGTCGGATGCGAGCAATTCGCTCTGACAACGGCTCTGAGTTCAAGAACTCTTAGTTCGTCAGCTTCTGTAGTGATCAGGGTCTTGACCATCAGTTTTCTGCTCCTTACACTCCCCCACAGAATGGCATTGTGGAACGAAAGAACCGCACGCTAGTCGAGATGGCCAGGACGATGCTCGATGAGCACAGGACTCCTAGGCGCTTTTGGGCTGAAGCCATGAACACGGCTTGCTATCTGGCCAACCGCATTTTTCTTAGAGCTTACCTAGGTAAGACCTCATACGAGTTGCATTTTGGTAGACAGCCCAAGGTGAGCCACTTGCGAGCGTTTGGCTGCAAGTGCTTTGTGCTCAAGAAGGGAGGGCATTTGGACAAGTTTGAGTCTCGTTGCTGGGACAGAGTTTTCTTGGTTATGCATTGCATTCTCGAGGTTTCCGTGTTTGGAACCTCGAATCCCAGCAGCTTGTCGAGACTTGCGAGGTTTCTTTTGATGAGTCCTTGCCTTCTTTAACTCCTTCTTTTGAGCTTTCTGGTGATGGTGAGCTCGGAGAGTCCATCTTCGAGGAAGATGAGGATACTCCAGCTGCTGATGAGGGTGGGCCTTTTGCACCTCCTGCAGAGCCCACACCTTCTAAGACATCGACTGAGGACGAGGGCGGACCTCTGATCACTTCTTCCACATCGATCGAGCCCCCTTAGTCGAGTCCAGAGGTGCCAGCTGCTGACTCCGGTGAGGTGACTTCAGATCACCAGGGATCTCGAGCAGTTCAGCGTGATCACCCCTCAGAGCTCATCATCGGTGATGTGTCTACAAGAACTTTGCGCTCTTCTGTTGACTCTCTTGTTGTGTTTGCTGAATCTGCTTTTGTTGCATCTTTTGAGCCCAGAGACATTTCTCATGCTCTTTCTGACTCGAATTGGATTAATGCCATGCAAGAAGAGCTTGAGAATTTTGTGCGCAATCGGGTTTGGACACTGGTTGAGCTACCACCCGGATGCAACCCCATAGGCACAAAGTGGGTGTTCAAGAACAAGCAAGGTGAAGATGGGGTTGTGATGCGCAACAAAGCTCGACTAGTTGCCCAGGGTTTTTGCCAGAAGGAGGGTATTGATTTTGAAGAAACCTTCGCTCCTGTTGCCCATCTTGAGTCCATTCGCATTCTTTTAGCTTTTGCCGCTTCGAAGGGTTTTAAGCTTTTTCAAATGGACGTCAAGAGTGCTTTTCTGAACGGGTACATAGAGGAGGAGGTTTATGTTAGGCAGCCCCCTGGCTTTGAGCTCAAGTATTTTCTAGGGCTCCAGATCAAGCAGACCAAGGACAACACCTTCATCCACCAGGGTAAGTACACTCGGGACATGTTAAAGAAATTCGACTTTGGTGGAGAGCTGAAGCCTCAGATGACCCCAATGGGTACATCTGGGGGCCTGGACAAGGATGAGAGCGGCGTCAAGGTAAATGAGAGAGAGTTTCGAGGGATGATCGGTTCACTGCTGTACTTGACAGCGACGAGGCCAGACATATAGTTCGCCGTGGGACTGTGCGCGCGCTTCCAGTCTTCACCACGCGCGTCTCATCGGCAGGCTGTCAAGCGCATCTTCAGGTATCTCACTTATGCGCCTGATCTCGGTCTTTACTATTCAGCATCATCATCCCTTGATTTATCTGGCTTTTCGGATGCCGATTTTGGTGGGTGCCGGTTGGATCGCAAGTCGACTTCCGGTACTTGTCAGTTTCTTGGTTCGTCTCTTGTCTCATGGTCTTCTCAAAAGCAATCTGGAGTTGCTCTTTCAACCACAGAGGCTGAGTATGTAGCTGCTGCTAGCTGCTGCTCACAGTTGGTTTGGATGATTTCCACTCTGAGAGATTTTGGGTTGTTCTTTCTTACCAGAGTTCCCTTGTTTTGCGACAGCACCAGTGCAATTAGTGTAGGGAAAAACCCATGTCTTCATTCAAAAACCAAACACATTGATGTGCGCTTTCACTTTTTGCGGGATCAATATGAGAATGGTGTCATTGACCTTGTTCATGTTGATACCCATCATCAGTTGGCTGACATTTTCACCAAACCCATAGATCAGTCTACTTTTGAGCGTTTACGAGGGGATTTGGGTGTTGTGTATCCTTTCTAGGATATTTTGCGTCAGTTTTTCTTTCTTCTTTACTCTTTTCTTGAGTCTTTTTGTGTGTGTTCATATCATACATATTCACATATCACACTTTTGAGCTTGCTTCTGTTATATGATTGAACTGCTTTACTTATTCTAGCTGGTACATGCTTTTGATTACTTGTCAATGATCATGCCTTGTTTCAGTTCGCTTGATATGTCTGATATCTGTCATATGCATGGCTTTTACACTTTAAACTTGAAAAATGATCACCATTGCTTCCGGTAACTAGCATGTGTAGGCTGAGTGCTTTTGCTATCTGTTACATGCCTTGTAGCTAGTTCATCACATAGATGCAGATATGCAACTTGGACATCTTTATGCTTTAACATGGAAAATGTGCTATAAAAATGATAAAAAAAATCAAAAATGAATGAAAATTCCATGTCTTTTTATGCTTGAGTTGAAAAGATCCAAGTGGGTTTGTGTTGTCCCATTGCATTGTTCTGGACTGCTTACCATAGCACTTTGGTATGAACTAGGACAATGTAGTGTATGCCAAGACCAATGTCTTAAGCTTCTGATGGTCCAGTTCTGGCCTAGGCTTGACTTGGTCGGTTAGCATAAGATTTGACATGCAAATAACCCTTGGCAAAAATGAAAAAGGAAAATGAAAAAGCCTAAACATTGAAAAGATAACAAGTTTGCTGAAGCACTTTGTTTTGTACAATGCTTATCTTGGTAGATATCAGTTAGCTTCTGCATCTCATGCCTTACCCTGCTTGTCATCTGGAAAATGTGGTGATGCTTTTGTTTGCAAAAACTGAAAAATGCGTGCTAATGACTTTCTTTAGATATCATCTGTTGTACTGATCATGCCATGTGTCTTAGACAGTATGTCTTTTGCTATACTTGCTAGATGTTGTAATTACAGTTAATCATATCTGAGAAGCATGCTTTCTACACTCCACCTGCACCCCAGTTGCATTCATTGCATTTTTTGAGGGGGAGTTGCATTTCAGGGGGAGTCTGCGTCTTAGAGTGCTTGATGAGTTCATTTGTCAACAAGGGGGAGAATTTTTGGTATAAGAGTTTAAGGGGGAGTTTTGGCTTTCTCTGGGATTTGTTTCAGGGGGAGTTTTTGTCCCATTTGTCCTTACTCTTTTGATATCCTTGTTGATGTTTCTGAGACTGCACTCATTTTGAGCTTTTACTTTTGGTTAACCATAATGACCGTTTCTTGCTTTTGTTCGGCTTTTGGTCATTAAGGTTAAATTTTACTTTATTTTTCTTCTTCTCTGTTTTCTTGTGTTTTGTTTTCGTGTTTCCACAGTTGTTCGTAGGTACTGAAGAGCAGATGAAGAGAAGTATTGACAATGCACTCATCAAGGGGGAGATTGAGGAGCCATGCTGAAAAGCGTGGGCCTCATGGCTCTAGATGTGATGAGTCATTGTCAACGATGTTCAAAGAGGACTGAAAAGAGAGAGAAGATCTGTTGCGTCTGGGCCGCGTGTGACTCAGGTACACGGGCAGCGAGCGACTATCGGGCAGAGGGGCCGCGAAGTCGGGCTGGCCCAATCCGGGTACATGGGCTAGGGGCAGCAGAGGATCCACTGGACTGTTGACCGGGATTGACTCAGGTACACGGGCGGCGAGTGATTGCCGGGCTGAGGGAGCCGCGGAATCGAGCCGGCCCAATCCGGGTACTAGGTGCGAAGACGGTGGACGCTTTGTCAGTTTCGGCGCAAAACTGACAACCGTTGATTTCGGATCTGACCGTCCTGAGGTGAAGCCGTAGCTGCTACGAAAGCTCCGCATCAGGACAAGTTACCTTTATTTATGTTTTTACTATTTTGCCTTTAGGCCCACAGTCTGTCAGTCGAGTCTGTAAAAAACCCTAAGGGCATTTCGGTCTTTTCCATTTTTATCCAGCGTCTGTAAAAAACCCTAGGGGTATTTCTGCATTTTTCCATTTAATGGGCTGCCAATAAATAGGCCCCAATATCCTAGGGTTAGGGCACCCTTTTCTGAAAACACTTTACTAATTCCAAATATTGGGTCATCCTTTTTTCCTGGGTGTTCATCTTGTCCGCCGCCGGTGTTTCGTTCGGATCTGGAAATCACCGCCGCCGTGGTTCGATTTTTTTTTTCTCCCGAGCGATTTTATTCTCTGGTTTTTACATCTGTGTTTCATTTTTTGTTTCTGCGGTTCGCACTGTTCTTCGCCAGACGCATGCCTAAGCAATAGCTGCCCCTAGCGCTTGCATGCATCAGCCAGGCTATGCATCTACAGCACGTACTCACAGCAAGCAGTACTAGCACAGCCATCAAGGCTAGAGTCACGCCATGACTAAAGTAGCGCATGGGGAGGGCTAGGATCTAGGCCATAGGTTTTTATTGTTTCTCAGCTTCACACGTCTTGCTGTTTTTTATTTTATTTCAGCCACAGTGAACATGGCAGTGCTCTTCTAGCATTTTCTAGTCTACAATAGCTTATGTACACTGCATAGGCTGACAACGTGTCTTGTTTTATTTTTTCCTGCGCATGAGTTCATTGCTTCAGGCTATGTGCTAGCTTGTTTCTTTTAATCTCATAGCTTCTGTTGTACTTTGGGTTCCTGGAAGTAGCACTGTATGGGTGAAACCTTCTCTCTGTCTTAAGTCTTTGTGCGTGGCACTGGAAGCTTGCGGTCGGTTTCAACCAAGCAGGTTCAGCGTAGTGCTTGTGTGAAGAACACGGCTACACAGGCCTTTGTGCTAGGCAGCGCAAACAGGCGTGCCTCGACGATTTCGCCAGGAGCAGCACATGCAGGTCATGTATTCGGCAAAAGGACTATGAACAGGAGACAACGATTCATGGTATTCCTGTTTGACTCGTTTCATGTGCTGTTAGTACTATTCCAATTCCTTCCGTAATATCTGATTGCATGTGATGGCATACTGCTAAGAAGTTTTTTTATGAATATATTTCATCTGTTGATTTAATTTTTGTGTTGTCATTATATCTGTTGGTTCATCTGCTGTTCTGATAAAATGGATGATATTGAATCTGGTGTTTTAATTTGTGCGCTGATCTATTTCGGTTAGAACATCATAGTTTATCATCTTCATGTGTGTTGGTCTGATTTAATGCCTGTGAGTTAATTAATCTTTTAATCTGCCTTTAAGCACTGTGTTGGTGTCTTTTCAATTAGGACACCAGTCGTTTTTTAGGCTAGATTATTTTTAGCTCTGTCGATTTGTTTGCTTCGGAGGTTTTTGTTTGTCGAGGTGCGTTGGGTATTGGGAGCAGGCCATTGATTCGCAAGAATTTTTTAGGCGCCCATTCACCCCCCCTCTGGTCGCTACTTTTGGTCCTACAAAAGCGGAACTAACAGAGGGGGTTGATTCATCAAAAGTCACATCACATGACTCGATGACAGTGTTAGTTTCCAAATTATAAACACGATAAGAATGACCATGTGTAGTGTAACCCAAAAAGATCCCGTCAGAAAAACGCGACTCAAATTTATCCAAGTTACCACGTTTTAGGATAAAGCACCGACAGCCAAAAACTCGAAGATGAGTAACCTTGGGCTGTCTCCCAAAACGTAGCTCATAAGATGTCATATTCAAAATTGAGCGCAAGAAGATTTGGTTTGAGATGTAACATGCAGTGTTCATGGCCTCAACCCAGAATTTTCTAGGAGTCATGTGCTCATCGAGCATCGTCCTATCCATCTCAACCAAAGTGCGGTTCTTCCTGTCAATGACACCGTTCTGTTGAGGAACCCGCAGAGCAGAGAATTGATGTTCTATGCCATGCTCCATGCAAAAGTCAACAAAGAGATTGTTCTTGAACTCGGTGCCATTATCACTTCGAATGAATTTCAATGCACCAGGGAGTTCAGTGAAAAGTCTGAAAGACAAGCTCCGAAAGTGTGAAAACACTTCATCCTTGCTGGCAAGAAAGAAGACCCAAGAGTAGCGAGAGAAATCGTCGACAATGACTAATACATACCACTTCCCGCCTAAAGAACTAACCCGAGAAGGACCTACAGTATCCATGTGGAGAAGTTCTCCGGGTTGTTCAGTCATCACTGTGGTGACTGGCGAATGCGAAGCGGCAATCATTTTTCCATGTCGACAAGGAGCGCAAACTAAATTCTTCTCAAACTTGAGCTTTGGCAATCCTCGGATCAGACCTAGGGCACTCAGACGAGCGAGCAACTCAAAGCTCATATGCCCTAGTCTCCTATGCCACTTCCAAAGCTCAGAGGTAGAATGTGCAACAAGACAGTGAGAAGAACCAGATGACTCAGAAAAATCAGCTCCAAAAACTCTCCCAACTCTAAAGATCTTACAAACTACAACGCCATCAGAATTGAGTACTTGCGAAGTATCGCGATGGAATCGCACTTCGAAGCCCTCATCAAGCAACTGAGATACAGAAAGCAAATTGTATCCCAAATTCTCAACCAAAGCAACATCTTTGAGAGTGAAATTCGAGTTAATTCTTACCACACCTTTACCTTTCACTCTACTCCTTCGATTGTTCCCGAAGGTGATATGTTCCCTTTGCTTGGTTGTGGTGAGGCTGGAGAACCATGCTGCATCTTCGGTCATATGGCGCGAACAACCGGAGTCCATGATCCACGTGCCCTCCAAGCCTCGGTCTATCGCCTACACATGATAAGAGAATCTCGATCGCTCAATGCTGGGGTGAGTGAAAATATGACGAGGCATCCAGCACTGAGTGACACGAGTAGTAGGCACAATAAAAGTAGACTGTCTACACACAGAATAATCAGAATGATGCAAGGTGCGAGGTCTACCTACATGTTGTAATCTAACAACATGACGAGGTCTCCTACTCTGACGAGATACAAAGGTACTCGCCCGGGGTCTACCACCATATGGAACATGGTGAACACCTCGAGGAGCAAAACCTCTATGAGAAGTACGAGGAGCCTCGCAAATAGGACGATAGTAAAACTCAGACTCATGCATACCTAAAGATTGGTAATGCATGTCCTGGTAACTCATCGCCTGAGAGCGTCGCTCATCCTTGATGCGACGAAAACAGAACCCAACCAAATGACCCGCCCGCTGACAGTAGGAACAATGAAAAACTCTCCTAGGGGCACTCTCATGGGTCATAGGAGCAACTCTCACAGGCTCTTTGGGCTTCTGCTGAGTGGTTTTCTTGGGAGGGATTTTCTTGGCAGGAGGAGTGGTTTTCTTTTGGGTTCGGGTAGGCTTTTTGGCTAAAGGAGTGTCTAACAGAGCTCTCTCTTTCTCTAGGGTAGTGGGTGAGGTAAAAACAGTTTTGTTCCCACTGTCTGAAGGAATCCTCTCAAAACCCAAACCTAGAGCTAACCCTGCTCTGTCAGCACACATCTTGGTCTTGGCCAAGAGCAAATCCATCCTACCCTTTCCCTCAGTGCATTTGTTAACCACAGAAAGAAGGTATTCATTTTCAGTCATTAGGTTTTCACGTGTCACAAACAGGTTGCACATCCTTAGAACTACCGGCCCTCTCCAATCTAGCCTCTAAATCATGAACATGCTTATCACGTAAATTAATGCTCTCATGTAATAAAAGGCAGTTCATACATTCAGTTTTATCAAGACTAGAATCCACCATCAAAAGCTGCTTCTGTGCAGTCTCAAGCTCAGAAAGAGTTTGAGCATGAACAGAACGCAACTGAGCAAGCTCACCCATGACAACAGTACAAGATTCACATTCAGCATCATTTACTCTAGACTTAAGCATGGCATAATCAGTAGAAACAGATTCTAGCCTAAGTCTAAGGTCTTTTCTTTCTCTAGCGGCTTGCACAAGTAATCTATCCCGACCAAGAACTACTTCATTTAGCTCATCTAGTTTAATTGAAAGCTGGTCATAGGATATTGGTACCTCAGATGAGTCAAGCTCATCGCCGCTGTGATCGTTGTCGGCCATGAAGCAAAGGCCGGTGAAGTCTCGTCCCTTCTTGTCCTTCTTGTCCTCCTTCCTTGGGGACTCCTCCTCCTCAGAGCTCGACTCCTCAGTTGAGGAAGTGTCGATGTCGCTGAGAGCAGCAATAAATGCTCTGGAATCGGCTTTGTCTACTTTCTTAGCCATCTTGCCCCGCTTGCCCTTCACAAAGGGTTTCCTCTCCTTTTTGTGGTATTTAGGGCGCTCACTCTCATCTCTCTTTTTGAGCTTAGGGCAATTGGCCTTGATATGAGAAGTGTCACCACATTCAAAGCAACCACTAAAACCACTTCTCCTCTGATCCCGTCTTTCATGATGAAAACGGGTGAACCTTCTGGCAATGAGAGCAAGCTCATCATCATCCAGAGTGTCCACCTGCTCCTTAGTGACGGAGACCAGGGAGGACAAAGCAAAACCATCTGCAAGAACACAAGTACCAGATGTGCTTGGTTCTGTAGTGGTGCCACGGCTAGTGCTAGAAACCAATGCCAACGGTTGTGGCAAAGAGCTTCTGTGCACCGCAAGAGATGCCTTGGCAATCTCTGTGGACTTCAGCTTGCTGAAGAGCTCATCACAGGTCAATGTGTCATAGCCTGCGGACTCCTCAATGTTGGATATCTTCACTTCCCATATGCTACGATCAAGAGCATAGAGAAGCTTGATAGCCCTATCATGATCATTGTAAGCAAGCGTCCCGTTGGACCACAAGTTACTCACCAGGTGCCTGCACAAACAGCTGATACTGTTGATTGTATGTGCTTTGGCGCCTGTCCTTAATCTGTGTAGAGCCCTCATGAAAAATAGTGAGTGTTGTCCAAATTTCCCTAGCAGTCCTAAGGTGTTGCACCCTATCAAACTCACTTCTACTCAAACCAATGAACAATATATTTCTTGCCTTGGAGTTAACATTATACTGATCCTTCTATGTTTGAGAGGTGCGAGTATCAGGGATGGAGTATTGTGAGTCCACAATCTCCCAAATTGCATTTCCTTTGCTTAGCAAGTAAGCCTCCATGCGCACCTTCCAGTATGCAAAATCAGTCCCATCGAACAGAGGAATTTTACTAGCTCTGTCCATGCCGCCAAGATCACAAAACCGGTTAAGGTCAACTGGTGATCTTAACCTGCCCTGATTGGGCTGGGCTGGAGGCGAATTCGGGGTTGAGGCCCATTAAGATTTTAAATGCTTTTCTGATTTAAAATAATACCAGTAATTCATTTATTTGTTTAAGAGTTGATTCACTGTTGATAAAAATTTGTAAAAATTCCTAAAATTATATTTTGGCCTCTAGTGTATTTCATAAAATTTTCAAGTCCCAATTTTGAATATTTATCCCTGTTTGGCTTAAATAGGGCTCTTTTAGGCATTTTCTTTAATAATGAAATTCAGAAATTTCTTTAATATTATTTTTCTTTTATTTATTTCTTTTTAAATCTTGGGGTGTTACAATCCTATCCCCCTTACAGAGAATCTCGTCCTCGAGATTCGGATCAATCCTCGAATAGCTCAGGATGCTGTGCCTTGAGTTCGTCTTCTTTTTCCCATGTAGCTTCCTCTACGGGATGATTGCTCCACTGAACCTTGCAGAAGAGGATGACTCGACTTCTGGTGGTCCTCTCTTTGACTTCCAATATCTTGACGGGCTTTTCCACGTAGGTCAAATCTTCCTGAACATCCAACTGTTGCAGGTCCACTTGCTCTGTCGGGACGCGAAGACACTTCTTTAGTTGAGACACATGAAACACATCATGCACTCCAGTCAATGAGGGTGGTAGTTCCAACTGATAAGCAACTTCGCCTTGGCGTCGAACTATGGGAAATGGTCCAACGTATCGAGGGGCTAACTTTCCTCTCATGTTAAACCGTTGGGTACCATGGAGAGGCGTAACTCGAAGATAGACATGGTCTCCCTCTTCAAAGGCTAGGTCTCAACGTCGATTGTCCGCGTAGCTCTTCTATCGTGATTGGGCTGTCTTGAGCCGGTCTCTGATAATCTGTACCTTCTCTTCGTCTTCACGTAGTAGGTCTGTTCTAAAGACTTGGGATTCACCAGTTTGATCCCAAAGTAGAGGCGTCCTACACTTTCGTCCATATAGGGCTTCGAACGGGGACATCTGAAGACTGACTTGATAGCTGTTGTTGTACGAAAACTCAGCGTACGGTAAACTCTTGTCCCAAGTTGCTCCAAAATCCAAGACACATGCCCGAAGCATATCTTCCAATATCTGATTTACCCTTTCTGTTTGTCCATCTGTCTGAGGGTGGTAAACAGTACTGAAGTTCAATCTCGTTCCCATCTCTTCTTGGAGGTTCTTCCAAAAACGAGAGGTAAACTGACTTCCTCTATCAGACACTATCTTCATGGGCACTCCATGAAGGCACACAATGTGGGCCATGTATAACTCTGTGAGCTTAGGGCCACTAAAGGTTGTCTTAACGGCTATGAAGTGTGCTACTTTCGTTAGCCGGTCAATGATTACCCAAATAGAGTCGTATCCAAGCTGGGTCTTTGGGAGTCCGGTGATGAAATCCATACCGATCTCTTCCCACTTCCATTCAGGCACTTTAAGTGGCTGTAACAGTCCTGCAGGTCTCTGATGTTCTGCCTTTACTCTTCTGCAGGTGTCACATTCTACGACGAACTGAGCAATCTCTCTCTTCATGCAAACCCACCAATAGCGTTCCTTCAGGTCTTGGTACATCTTGGTACTCCCGGGATGGATGGAGTATAAGGTATCATGGGCTTCTCTTACGATAAGGGTCTTTATCTCCGGTTTATCTGGCACACATATCCGGGTTCCAAACCATATGGTGCCATCTTCGACTTCTGAAAATCCTGGGGCTTTACCTTGTCTCATGTTCTCTTTAATGGCGGCTATATCCGGATCTTCCAACTAGGCTTCTCGGATTTTCTCGAACAAGATAGGCCGGGTTTCCAGGGTGGCTAGATATGCTCCTGTGGTTAATCCAAGGTTTAACTTTTCCATCTCCTTATATAGCAAAGGCGCGTGATCCTGAATTATGACGGCGGTGCAATATCCTTTACGACTTAATGCATCAGCTACCACATTGGCCTTTCCGGGGTGGTAGTGAATACCTAAGTCATAGTCCTTTATTAATTCCAACCATCGCCTTTGCCTCAGATTGAGGTCCGGCTGCGTGAAGATGTACTTCAAACTCTTGTGATCCGTAAAGATTTCGCAGCGATTTCCGACCAAATAATGCCTCCATATCTTAAGGGCGTGCACCACAGCGGCCAATTCCAAATCGTGGGTCGGGTAGTTCAACTCATGGGGTCTCAACTGACGAGAGGCGTATGAAATAACTTTTCCGTCTTGCATGAGAACACATCCCAATCCTTGGCGAGATGCGTCACAATAAACACGAAAGTCCTTCCTGACATCTGGTAGGGTCAGTATGGGTGCAGCCACTAGCCGAGTCTTGAGGGTGCGGAAACTTTCCTCGCATTCGGGAGTCCATTCAAACTTCTCTCCCTTCTGTAATAACTTGGTCATAGGCTTGACTATCTTGGAAAAATTCTCGATAAACCTCCGATAATACCCGGCCAAACCCAGAAAGCTTCGTATCTCCGATACATTTGTGGGTGGCAGCCAATCCGTAACTGCTTCTACGGTGGCAGGGTCTACTGCGATACCTTGCGCAGAGATGATGTGTCCAAGGAACTTTACTTCTGCCGTCCAAAATTTACACTTGCTGTACTTGGCATACAACTGGTGTTCCCTTAGCTTGCCTAAGGTTAACCGGAGATGAGTCTCGTGCTCTTTCTGATCCTTGGAATAAATTAGGATGTCGTCTATAAAGACCATGATGAATTTGTCCAAATACTCCATGAACACCTTATTCATCATATTCATAAAGAAAGCAGGGGCATTGGTCAATCCAAAGGACATAACAGTACACTCATATAATCCATAACGGTTGGTAAAAGCCGTCTTGGGTATATCCTCCTCTCGAATCCTTAGTTGATGATAACCGGACCGCATGTCGATCTTAGAAAATACCGTAGCTCCTTTCAGCTGATCAAAAAGATCATCAATCCTGGGTAACGGGTACTTGTTCTTGATGGTCACCTCATTCAAAGCTCGGTAGTCCACACACATACGCTTAGCCTTGTCTTCTTTCTTCTCAACGAAGATGACGGGGGCACCCCACGGTGATGTACTTGGTCTGATGTAGCCTTTCTTATCGAGATCCTCCAACTGCTGCTTCATTTCAGCTAACTCATTGGCGACCATCCGGTATGGTCGCTTGTAAATGGGGGTGGTCCTGGGCATCAAATCAATTCGGAACTCGATGTCCCTCTTGGGTGGCATCCCTGGTAAATCCTCCGGAAATACGTCCTGGTACTCGCAGACTATCGGTATCTCTTCCAAGGTAATCTGTTGCAGTCTTGATTTTCCGAACTTCAGACTTGGCATCTGAAATGTGACGGCAGTCCCTTCTTCACTGGTCACAGTTACCTGTCTTCGGGAGCACCTGATTTCTCCTTGGTGTTTATTGAGCCAATCCATTCCTAAAATGAGATCCAAGCCTTGGCATTCTATAAGGATGGGGTCGACCCAAAATATGGTGCCGTGGATATCTATCCATACCCTTGGGCTATAAGTTAGGGCTAGGGTTTGTTTTCCAAGGGTGACTATTTGCACGGCTCTTGGTAGTTCCTTTATGTTTAGGTTGTTCTTTTCCACAAAAGCAATTGATATGAAGGAGTGAGTAGCTCCAGTGTCAAATAAAACCACTGCAAGTGCTGAATGTACTATGAACTTACCCATCACGATCTCGGGTGCGGCCTGGGCTTCATCGGCGGTGACGTGGTTGACTCGGGCGCGGATGGCGGGGTTTGCTGCAACTCCTTGAGCACGCTTGGGATGGGGGCACGAATTAGAGTAATGCCCCTCCTGGCGGCAGTTAAAGCATACCACGGGCTTGCCGTGCTTGTCACGCAGAACCTCTATCTTCTTTGCCGGGGCGGGTGGTGCCGCAGGTGCGGTGGGAGCGGGGCGAGGCTGTCCGGCTCCAGCATTGGCAGCTGGTGGCGCTGGGCGATACACTGGTCGGGGGTGGTATTGTGGCGCCGGTGGAGGAGGGGTGAAACGAGGCCTTTGGGCCATGCCCTGGTTCTGCCTGAAGGCAATCATTCTCTTCTTCTTCAGGTCAACCTTATTCTGCTGGGTCTCCTGAATGATAGCTTTATTAACCAACTTTTGGAAGCTGGCATAATCTTCGGAGATGAGTTGAAGAGACAACTCATCCTTCAGTCCCTGGAGGAACTTGGATTGTCTGGCCGCGTCGGTATGGACTTCTTCAGGCGCGTACTGGGCCAGTCGGTTGAACTCGTGTAAATATTCTGTTATGGACCTACTCCCCTGCTGTAGGTCCCAGAACTCCTGTTGCTTCTGCGCAATGATACCGTCTAGGATATGAGCGGCACGGAAGGCATCAGAGAACTCTGCCCAAGTATGGATGTGTCCCTCGGGCAGGGTCTCGCGCAGGTTGTCCCACCATTCTACGGCGGGACCCTGGAGCTGGTGGGCAGCGAAAACTACCTTTTCCTGCTCAGTGCAGGTCAGCAGGTCTAGCTTCTTTGCGATAGTCCTCAACCAACCCCCAACCTCCATGGGGTTGGTTGTGCTTGAAAAGGTTGGCGGGCGGACTCGGAGGAATTCTGAGAGTTGGGAGGCGGGAGCGGGAGCTAGAGTGGCGGGGCATGGCAGCTCGGGCTATTGGTGAAGGCGGAAGAAGTGAGCCTGTTGCTCTTGCATCTGCTGCTGCTGTTGTTGCATCTGGTTTAACAGTGCAACGACCAACTGGTTCTGAGTGGCCATCATCTCAGCCACCGTGGGGTGGTTGGCGACTGGGGCTTGCCTCTGCCCAGTTGCTCCCCATTGTGGCAAGTTGTCGTTTTCTCCTCCATTCTGGGGAGCGTCGGAGCCTTGAGTGTTAGTCATCCTAAAGTTTCCAAAGTAGATAACATTTTCTTAGAGGAAATTATTTAAGCTTTATTACCAAAATGCCATTCTTGCGGTTACATTTACTGTCTTTTATTTAATTCTTCACTCATGCCTTATATTTGACATGAATGGCAATACAAGCAAGTAAAAGAAAACAATCAATCGTAAAAACTACGTCTAGGGTAGCTCAGGGGACGACTCGACCACGGGCTCGACGGAAACAGTCGGGGTGGTGGAACTAGAGGGTCCGGCGGGTGGTGCACTGCGGGAAATCCTCTTGGGCCTCACGGTGGGGATCCGAAGTGATTTCCGCTTGCGGGGCGGAAGGGGTGCGATCTCCTTGATATCCTTCTTCAGCTCCTCAATCTGATGGCGAAGCTGAGGATTGGTGGCGACGCGCTGCCGTAGGAGCTCATTCTAGCGACGTAACTCCTCTGCCTCGGCAGCCAATTGGTGTCCTTGCTGGATGCGGCGTCGAAGATCTCCGTTCTCACGGTTCAGATCCTCGGAAGAGTGCCGGTAAAACTTGATCGTGTCGCGCTGTCCGTTGGCATCCTGCAGTGCCTCGTAATGGAGATCATCCATTGCCTCCAACAAACGTACGGTGTGTCCGATCGCAGAATGGCGCTGGGAGAGTGTGCTGACGTAGACGCTGTGGGGACTCCCTGGAGTGTGAAGGGGCACAAAACGATAATCCGTGTCGTAGAGCTCACTGTCGTAGATCATCTGGAGCTCAATGAGGGCCTGAAGGGTGGTGCGCTGACTGGCTACCAAGAAAGTAGGTCCTCCACCTCGATAGGTGTGGGCTGTCTGAGGAGAGAGCTGGACGACGACGGTGACCTCATAGTAGCTTTCTTCCTCGTCAGGGAAGACTCCATGGAACATCGGCTCGTGCTCAAATCCGAGAAAACCGACGAGCATGCGTAGCTCGCGGATGAATCCGGCCTCGTCGCGAAGGTTCCCACTCATGGTACGGACCGGCATCTACAAAAGAGAGAAAGTTTTTGTGAAAATCTCGGAAGATGAGAGGGTAAATAATTTTTGTAAGAAAATATAAGTCCTACGGTCAGGTCTGTTTGGCTTCCTACAGTCAAGTCGACTCTGATACCATCTTGTCACGCCCTGATTTAATAAATCAGGACTTTTATTGAAATTCCATAGAAAATCAATAAAAACAAGACGTTCATCATGTGACCACGTACAATACGAGCAATCATCACCGAATGCAAATATAATGCAAGATAATAACAAGGGAGATAATGGCTAATTTTGCGGAAAAGCATAATTGTAAAGCATTAAATGTGATCAATTTATTAGTACTGAAATGTAAACATGTGTATGCATCATCATCGTCTAACTCGAGGAGTACGTTTTACCTCCTTGCACAACAGTCCTTACATGCCATGAAATAACTCAACCATTCAAACAATTGTAAACTAACTGCGAGTAGTCACACAACCCGCCCTTGACCGTGGGCTCGACTTTTCGAAAAGATTAAATTACTCTGATCAGAGATGTACCACTGTACCCACAAGGCACGCACTCACCACTTACACCAAAGTGTAACGAGATGTTGGACCGGAAACGGCGACCAGAGGGGGGGGTGAATGGGAGCTTTTAAAATTTCGGGCTAAAAACTTAGCCTTCGGTTCTGTTCTGTCTTCTGCGGAACAGGCTTCGAACACAGCCTTCGAAGGTCTGGTTCGGAGGTACTTCGACACCTTCGAACACAGGCTTCGGAGGAGCAAAAGTTCGAAGCCACGAAGACTTCGCTCCACTAACAACCCTCGAAAATCAACTCTGCTAAGTCAGTGCAGGCTCCGCACACAGGGTGCTTTGAGCAGACTTCGCACGTCACCCTTCGCAAGAGTGGACAGCCCTCTGAGGACTTCGACCAAGTACTTGGCGACAACAACTGGTGCTGGGCTTCGTACCCGAAGGTCTACACGCACACGCGAATGGACAACGCTAAGGGCTTCGACACAAGAAGCTAAACGGGCCTCGGTCAGGGCTCCGCTAGTAAGCAGCAAGGTTACACCTCCTGTTACACAGAGCGAACGCACACTGACAAATCACACCTCGCACGAAAAACTACCTTCGCCTCGACAGGCTTCGGTGAACTAAAACTAGCGAGGTATGCAATACGAGCTCAAGCAAAAGCACACAGAAGCAGGGCTTCGCCGCTTGAACAAGGAACACAAAATGTATTGAACTCAGAATGAATACAGCGAGGTCTGTCTACAGGAGCTCAACAGTAAATGCTCAAAGTGTTAAATGTTACCTACCGAGCCCCCATATTTATAGCCCACGGCTTCATCCTAAGGAAGTGACTACTTTACCCCTAGGGTTTACAACAGATTTGTCTCTATAGAACTAAGGGGTACAAAAGGTAGTCCACCTTTATTTTGGAGGCTTCTCTGTCAGCTGCAGAGGGGACAGTGTCAGCCTTTTTCAGAACAGACAGTGTCAGCCTTTACAGTGTTGACTTCTGGAACCTCCCTTCGCACCGGAGGGTGCGGTAGCTTCGGCGAGAAGCCTGCAGCCTGTTGGCCTTCGCTCCGCCGAAGAAGTCCTTCGATACAGTGACGGTTTTAAGCCGAAGCCGTCAAAGCCCTTGGGCCTTCGCACCACCACTTCCGGAGTGGATCACCACGGCTTCGCAGCTACTCCGAGCTCGAACACCGTCCGTCCGTGTACCGAAGCCATGCATGGCCGAAGTACCACAAGTCATCCTCACTCCGAAGCCCCACCTTCGGAGTACCACCCTTCGAAGTCCCTCCTTCGTCCAAGGCCTCCGCATGAAGCATTCCATGAGCACTCCGTCGCAGTGCCTCTACCCGAGCACACTTCACGACGAGCCTCACCCGGACCATGCCTTCGATGCGCCTCGACTTCTGAGACCTTCGTCGGGTAACCTCCGAGTGTCTCCCTCCGGAGCACACTTCGAACTCCTTGCCTCCGCAGAGGACTTGAACCACCAACTCCGAAGTCACTCCCTCCGGAGTACCTTCGAAGTGCCTCACCTCCGAGGACTTTGTCTCGGAGTACCTTCAGCCGGAGCCACGCTCCGCACTCTCTGCCTTCACCTGGCACGCCTCGACCCGAGGACCGACCCGGACCACCTTCGCTGCCACCGTGACGGAGCTCCCCGCTCCCCTGGCATCAAGCCACCCGCTTGACCCAGGTTCACCCGGCTCGAACCCTGTCCGTCGCCTCCGAAGTCCCTGCGCACCACCGACAAACAAGTGTATCCAGTACTCCGGAGACCTCTCCGGGTTAGCAGCCTCCGGTACACACTCCGGTGTACCGCCCAAAGTACCGAAGCCATCGGTACGAACCCAGTCATCGCGTACTGTCGGACCCCTCCGACAGGTACACTCCGCTGCACAGCTGCAGCAAGCAAACACCGAACACACTCCGGTGACACACCTCCGAACACCCTTCGGAGGTACCACCTCCGAAGCCCCTCCGGAGGTACCCTTCGAACAGAGGGTAAAAGTCTGTCAATCACTCATCACAAAACACCGAAACCACCCTTGTTTCTCAATCTCCCCCTTGATTAGTGCATTGACAACCAAATCGAAGTTCAAGAAAAAGTAAAAATTTTCAGCACACAAGTGACCATAAAAACTCAGAAAAGAGCCAAAGCATGTCACTTGATAAAAGAATTTTTCTCCCCCTTTCTCAAAAGAGTAAAAGCCCTTTTTGGCAAATCTCCCCTTGAATAAAAACTCCCTCTGAGTTGAGCAAATTTTTCTCCCCCTTTATGTCAAAAATCTTTCCCCGTGCGGCAGAGAACACAGCAAATCTCCCCCTTTGGCAATGCAAGCATCAAGGAGCAGTTAAAAGATGCAAAGCTTCGAAATGAATAGAATTGCAAAGACATATAATGCAAAAATATGCCAACATTAATACTAATGATCATGTGCTCAGCTCAATTTAACAATCTGTGAAACAAGATGATGGCATGTGATTTTGTCATTTTGGAAGTAAAAGCATCACCACTTAATCATAGCAGCTAGACATGTGAAGGCAAGGACTGCGCAAAGCTAACAATTTCTACCGTAGACAGACAAGTCTTGTTCCAAAACAAAGGAGCTTTAAAAGCAAACTTGATGAATAATTAATTTTGTTGTTCTTTTTCTTAATGCCAGGGGTTATTTGTTTGTCCACCTTATACTTTCCAATCAAGCCAAGCCTAGGCATGAAAACCATCTGAAGCTTAAGGCGGTGATTTTGGCATACACTACACTATCCCAGTTCAAACCAAAGTGCAATGGCAAGCAGTCTAGAATAGAGTAGTGCGACAAACAAACCCTCCTGGATCTTTTCATTTAAACCAGGCAAATCATGGATTTTTGATGTTGATTCAGATGAATGAAACATTTTGATGAATATCTATGAATAAAGAACACACTTTTTCAAGTTGCAATTTTTAGCATCCAAAGAACAGTGTCTTGCTTTCAAGTAGATAAAAGATAGCTATAAGCAGTCCAGCCTAAACAAGCTAGATACAAGATTGTGCGGTGAGCAAGTTTTGATTTTAGAAAATAAAACATCATGCACAATCAATGTTCCAGACATATTTCATAGAGCTGAGCTGTCATGATTTCTTTGAATTAAAAGCAGACATATAATAGCAAAAGATGTAGGTGCAATTCCACACATAATGAGCATATGCAAGACAATTAAAATCAGCTCCCCTCACAAAATGCCGTAGGGATGACAAATACCAAGTTCCCCACGCAAGTAAGCAAACCGAGAAGCATCGAGGGGTTTTGTAAAAATATCGGCAAGCTGGTGTTGGGTATCAACATATTGAAGTTCAATATCACCCTTCTCATTGTGATCTCTGAGAAAATGATACCGTACATCAATGTGTTTGGTTCTGGAGTGCTGAACCGGGTTGTTTGCAATACAAATAGCACTAGTGTTATCACAGAAAAGTGGAACACTCTTATAATCTAACCCGAAATCCCGCAAAGTGGAAACCATCCACAAAATCTGAGAGCAACAGCTAGCTGCAGCAACATATTCGGCCTCGGCCGTCGATTGTGCAACACTAGACTGTTTGCGGGAAGACCAGCAAACCAGAGACGTACCCAGAAAATGACAAGTACCAGAGGTACTCTTCCTATCAATTCTACACCCAGCAAAATCCGCATCTGAATAACCTCTAAGACATAAAGATGAAGACGATGAATACCATATGCCAAATTCAAGGGTGTGTTTGAGATACCTTAGAATGCGCTTAACCGCTTGGCGGTGCGAAGCTCGTGGTGAAGCCTGAAAACGAGCGCACAGACATACAGCGAAGTGAATGTCTGGCCTCGTAGCAGTCAAGTAGAGGAGGGAGCCGATCATGCTCCGGAACTCCTTCTGATCTACGGCTTCTCCATCTTCGTCAGGGTCCAATGCTACAGATGTAGCCATTGGAGTGGCGAGAGGCTTCGCATCAGACATGTCGAACTTCTTGAGCAGGTCCTTGGTGTACTTTGTCTGGTGGACAAAAGTACCTTGTTTGCATTGCTTGATTTGTAAACCAAGGAAAAAGGTGAGTTCACCCATCATTGACATTTCAAACTCCCTGCTCATGGTATCTGCAAACTCGGCAACCAAAGCATGAGAAGAGCCACCAAAGATGATATCATCCACATAAATCTGAACTAGGAGGAAATCTTTGCCATGCTTGAGAGTAAACAAAGTTTTATCAACAGAGCCCATCAAATACCCTCGCTCAAGCAGAAAAGACTTAAGTCTATCATACCAAGCCCGAGGGGCCTGCTTGAGTCCATAAAGAGCCTTATGAAGTTTAAGGACTTTATGTGGGTACTTGGGGTTTTCAAAACCAGGGGGTTGTTTTACATAAACATCTTCACCTATGAAGCCATTAAGAAAAGCACTTTTGACATCCATTTGATAGAGTTTGAATCCCCGGGATGACGCAAAGGCAATCAAAATCCTAATGGCCTCAAGGCGAGCAACAGGTGCAAAAGTTTCAGTAAAATCAATCCCTTCTAGTTGAGAAAAGCCCTGAGCTACAAGTCTAGCCTTATTTCTAACAATTGTTCCATCCTCCCCTTGTTTATTTTTGAAAATCCATTTTGTTCCAATGAAATGAACATTAGGTGGAGGATCAACTAAAGTCCAGACTTGGTTTCTTTCAAAATTCTCAAGTTCCTCATGCATGGCATTGATCCAACTAGAATCAGAAAGTGCATGACTAACATCTAAAGGCTCGAAAGAAGCAACAAAAGCAGCATTAGTGAAATGGGCATGAGAACGTGTTACCCTTTGATCAAGCTCACCAATGATCTGCTCGGGAGGGTGCATCCTTTGAACATGATGTGGAGCCTCGCGGCGGGATGCAGTCTCCCCCTCAACTTGTGCGTTGGAGTGGTCCAAGATGACCGATGTTGAGGTAGTCGCTTCGGGACCTCGTGCCGAAGTAGTAGAAGCGGGGTCAGCTTCGGGGGTCGATGTCGAGGGTAGTAGGGGATCATCCTCGAATTCTCCGGGATCTTCGTCTTCGAATAAAGTTTGTTCCATGTCGTGTTCATTTGCCTGTTCAAAAGCAGAACTAACAGAGGGGGTTGATTCATCAAAAGTCACATCACATGACTCGATGACAGTGTTAGTTTCCAAGTTATAAACACGATAGGAGTGACCATGAGTAGTATAGCCCAAAAAGATCCCGTCAGAAGATCGCGACTCAAATTTATCCAAGTTACCACGTTTTAGGATGAAGCAGCGACAGCCAAAAACTCGAAGATGAGTAACCTTGGGCTGTCTCCCAAAACGTAGCTCATAAGATGTTAAGTTTAAAATTGAGCGCAAGAAAATTCGGTTTGAGATGTAACAAGCAGTGTTCATGGCCTCAGCCCAGAATTTTCTAGGAGTCCTATGCTCATCAAGCATCGTCCTAGCCATCTCAACCAAAGTGCGGTTCTTTCTCTCAACAACACCGTTCTGTTGAGGAACCCGCGGAGCAGAGAATTGATGTTCTATGCCATGCTCCATGCAAAAGTCAACAAAGAGACTGTTTTTGAACTCGGTGCCATTATCGCTTCGAATGAATTTTAATGCACCAGGGAGTTCAGTAAAAAGTCTCAAAGCCAAGCTCCGAAAGTGTGAAAACACTTCATCCTTGCTGGCAAGAAAGAAGACCCAAGAGTAGCGAGAGAAATCGTCGACAATAACAAGTACATACCACTTGCCGCCTAAAGAACTAACCCGAGAAGGACCTACAGTGTCCATATGGAGAAGTTCTCCGGGCTGTTCAGTCATCACTGTGGTGACTGGCGAATGCGAAGCGGCAATCATTTTTCCATGTCGACATGGAGCGCAAACTAAATTCTTCTCAAACTTGAGCTTGGGCAATCCTCGGATCAAACCTAGGGCGCTCAGACGAGCGAGCAACTCAAAGCTCATATGCCCTAGTCTCCTATGCCACTTCCAAAGCTCAGAAGTCGAATGTGCAACAAGACAATGAGAAGAACCAGACGACTTTGAAAAATCAGCTCCAAAAACTCTCCCAACTCTAAAGATCTTACACACCACAACGCCATCAGAATTGAGCACTTGCGAAGTATCACGATGAAATCGCACTTCGAAGCCCTCATCAAGTAACTGAGATACAGACAGCAAATTGTATCCCAGGTTCTCAACCAAAGCAACATCTTTGAGAGTGAAGTTCGAATTAATTCTCACCACACCTTTACCTTTCACTCTACTCCTTCGATTGTTTCCGAAGGTGATATGTTCCCTTTGCTTGGTTGTGGTGAGGCTGGAGAACCAATTTGCATCTCCGGTCATGTGGCGCGAACAACCGGAGTCCATGATCCACGTGCCCTCCAAGCCTCGACCTGTCGCCTACACATGATAAGAACGCCTCGATCGCTCAGTGCTGGGGTGAGTAAAATAATGACGAGGCATCCAGCACTGAGTGACACGAGTAGTAGGCACAGTAAAAGCAGACGGTCTACGCACATAATAATCAGACTGATGCAAAGTGCGAGGTCTACCTACATGCAAAGAACGCAAAGCATGTCGAGGTCTCCTACTCTGACGAGGTACAAAGCTACTCGCCCGAGGTCTACCACCATATGGAACATGGTGAACACCTCGAGGAGTAAAACCTCTCCGAGAAGCACGAGGAGCCTCGAAGACAGGACGAGAGTAAAACTCAGACTCATGCATACCTAAAGATGGGTAATGCATGTCCTGATAGCTCATCGCCTGTGCACGTCGCTCATCCTTGATGCGACGGAAACAGAAACCAATCAAATGACCCACCCGCTGACAATAAGAACAATGAAACACTCTCCTGGGGGCACTCTCATGGGTCACAGGAGCAACTCTCACAAGCTCCTTGGGTTTCTTTTGAGTGGTTTTCTTGGGAGGATTTTTCTTGGCAGGAGGAGTGGTTTTCTTTGGTGGATGGGTAGGCTTTTTGGCTGATGGGGTATCCAACAGAGCTCTCTCTTTCTCTAGGGTGGTGGGAGAGGTGAAAACAGTTTTGGTCTTACTGTCTGAAGCTATCCTCTCAAAACCCAAACCTAGAGCTACCCCGGCTCTGTCAGCACACAACTTGGTCTTGGCCAAGAGCAAATCCATCCTACCCTTCCCCTCAGTGCATTTATTTACCACAGAAAGAAGGTATTCATTTTCGGACATGAGGTTCTCAGCTCGCTCTCTAACAGTGCCTAGCTGGTCCTTAAGGGTAATGCATGTGTCACACACAGGCTGCACATCCTTAGAACTACCGGCCCTCTCCAATCTAGCCTCTAGATCATGAACATGCTTATCACGTAAATTAATGCTATCGCGCAATAAAGAGCAGTTCATGCAATCAATAATTTCATGAGGTCTAGAATCCACCTCCAAAAGCTGCTTCTGTGCAGTCTCAAGCTCAGAGAGAGTTTGAGCATGTACAGAGCGCAACTGAGCAAGCTCACTCATGACAACAGAACATGATTCACAATCAGCATCATCATATTTAGACTTAAGCATGGCATATTCAGTAGATACAGATTCTAGCCTAAGTCTAAGGTCTTTTCTTTCTCTAGCGGCTTGCACAAGCAATCTATCCTGACCTAGCACAACTTCATTCAGCTCATCTAATTTAATTAGAAGCTGGTCAGATGATAGGTTTACCTCAGATGAGTCAAGCTCATCGCCGCTGTGATCGCTGTCGGCCATGAAGCAAAGGCCGGTGAAGTCACGTCCCTTCTTGTCCTTCTTGTCCTCCTTCCTTGGGGACTCCTCCTCCTCAGAGCTCGACTCCTCAGTTGAGGATGTGTCGATGTCGCTGAGAGCAGCAACAAAAGCTCTAGAAGCGGCCTTGGCTACCTTTTTAGCCATCTTGCCGCGCTTGCCCTTCACAAAGGGCTTCCTCTCCTTTTTGTGGAATTTGGGGCGGTCACTCTCATCTCTCTTCTTGACCTTGGGGCAATTGGCCTTAATGTGAGAGGTGTCGCCACATTCATAGCAGCCACTAAAACCACTTCTCCTCTGATCCCGTCTCTCACGATGAAAGCGGGTGAACCTCCGGGCAATGAGAGCAAGCTCATCATCAGCTAGAGTGTCCACCTGCTCCTTTGTGACGGAGACCAGGGAGGACAAAGCAAAACCATCTGCAAGAACACAAGTGCCTGATGTGCTTGGTTCTGCAGTGGTGCCACGGCTAGTGCTAGAAACCAATGCCAATGGCTGTGGCAAAGAGCTTCTGTGCACTGCAAGAGATGCCTTGGCAATCTCTGTGGACTTCAGCTTGCTAAAGAGTTCATCACAGGTTAGAGTGTCATAGCCTGTGGACTCCTCAATGCTGGATATCTTCACCTCCCATATGCTACGGTCAAGAGCATAGAGAAGCTTGATAGCCCTATCGTGATCACTGTAAGCAAGCGTCCCGTTGGATCGCAAGTTACTCACTATCGCGTCAAAGCGAGAAAACATGGCATCTACAGATTCACCAGGTGCCTGCACAAACAGCTGATACTGTTGATTGTAGGTGCTTTGGCGCCTGGCCTTAATCTGAGCAGAGCCCTCATGAAAGACAGTGAGTGTTGTCCAAATCTCCCTAGCAGTCCTAAGGTGCTGCACCCTATCAAACTCACTCCGACTCAAACCAATGAACAGTATGTTCCTTGCCTTCGAGTTGGCAATATACTGATCTTTTTCAGTTTGAGTGGTGCGGGTATCAGGGATGGAGTATTGTGAGTCCACAATCTCCCAAATTGCATTTCCTTGGCTTAACAAGTAAGCCTCCATGCGCACCTTCCAGTATGCAAAATCTGTCCCATCGAACAGAGGAATTTTACTGCCTCTATCCATGTCGCCAACAGATCACAAAACCGGTTAAGGTCAACTGGTGATCTTAACCTGCTCTGATACCAATTGTTGGACCGGAAACGGCGACCAGAGGGGGGGTGAATGGGAGCTTTTAAAATTTCGGGCTAAAAACTTAGCCTTCGGTTCTGTTCTGTCTTCTGCGGAACAGGCTTCGAACACAGCCTTCGAAGGTCTGGTTCGGAGGTACTTCGACACCTTCGAACACAGGCTTCGGAGGAGCAAAAGTTCGAAGCCACGAAGACTTCGCTCCACTAACAACCCTCGAAAATCAACTCTGCTAAGTCAGTGCAGGCTCCGCACACAGGGTGCTTTGAGCAGACTTCGCACGTCACCCTTCGCAAGAGTGGACAGCCCTCTGAGGACTTCGACCAAGTACTTGGCGACAGCAACTGGTGCTGGGCTTCGTACCCGAAGGTCTACACGCACACGCGAATGGACAACGCTAAGGGCTTCGACACAAGAAGCTAAACGGGCCTCGGTCAGGGCTCCGCTAGTAAGCAGCAAGGTTACACCTCCTGTTACACAGAGCGAACGCACACTGACAAATCACACCTCGCACGAAAAACTACCTTCGCCTCGACAGGCTTCGGTGAACTAAAACTAGCGAGGTATGCAATACGAGCTCAAGCAAAAGCACACAGAAGCAGGGCTTCGCCGCTTGAACAAGGAACACAAAATGTATTGAACTCAGAATGAATACAGCGAGGTCTGTCTACAGGAGCTCAACAGTAAATGCTCAAAGTGTTAAATGTTACCTACCGAGCCCCCATATTTATAGCCCACGGCTTCATCCTAAGGAAGTGACTACTTTACCCCTAGGGTTTACAACAGATTTGTCTCTATAGAACTAAGGGGTACAAAAGGTAGTCCACCTTTATTTTGGAGGCTTCTCTGTCAGCTGCAGAGGGGACAGTGTCAGCCTTTTTCAGAACAGACAGTGTCAGCCTTTACAGTGTTGACTTCTGGAACCTCCCTTCGCACCGGAGGGTGCGGTAGCTTCGGCGAGAAGCCTGCAGCCTGTTGGCCTTCGCTCCGCCGAAGAAGTCCTTCGATACAGTGACGGTTTTAAGCCGAAGCCGTCAAAGCCCTTGGGCCTTCGCACCACCACTTCCGGAGTGGATCACCACGGCTTCGCAGCTACTCCGAGCTCGAACACCGTCCGTCCGTGTACCGAAGCCATGCATGGCCGAAGTACCACAAGTCATCCTCACTCCGAAGCCCCACCTTCGGAGTACCACCCTTCGAAGTCCCTCCTTCGTCCAAGGCCTCCGCATGAAGCATTCCATGAGCACTCCGTCGCAGTGCCTCTACCCGAGCACACTTCACGACGAGCCTCACCCGGACCATGCCTTCGATGCGCCTCGACTTCTGAGACCTTCGTCGGGTAACCTTCGAGTGTCTCCCTCCGGAGCACACTTCGAACTCCTTGCCTCCGCAGAGGACTTGAACCACCAACTCCGAAGTCACTCCCTCCGGAGTACCTTCGAAGTGCCTCACCTCCGAGGACTTTGTCTCGGAGTACCTTCAGCCGGAGCCACGCTCCGCACTCTCTGCCTTCACCTGGCACGCCTCGACCCGAGGACCGACCCGGACCACCTTCGCTGCCACCGTGACGGAGCTCCCCGCTCCCCTGGCATCAAGCCACCCGCTTGACCCAGGTTCACCCGGCTCGAACCCTGTCCGTCGCCTCCGAAGTCCCTGCGCACCACCGACAAACAAGTGTATCCAGTACTCCGGAGACCTCTCCGGGTTAGCAGCCTCCGGTACACACTCCGGTGTACCGCCCAAAGTACCGAAGCCATCGGTACGAACCCAGTCATCGCGTACTGTCGGACCCCTCTGACAGGTACACTCCGCTGCACAGCTGCAGCAAGCAAACACCGAACACACTCCGGTGACACACCTCCGAACACCCTTCGGAGGTACCACCTCCGAAGCCCCTCCGGAGGTACCCTTCGAACAGAGGGTAAAAGTCTGTCAATCACTCATCACAAAACACCGAAACCACCCTTGGTTTCTCACGAGATGACCCATTCCACGGGAACTCATGCCAAAACCTTCCGTATGGTTCGCCTCGACTCAACAACACCCTCTTATAGGTTTCGTATCATGTCTCGACGCGTCGAGTTTCCACCATACCCCCCCTTGAGCCTCGTCGGTACAAGGCGCCCTGAGGGCTAGCCCCTTGCCCCCTCCACTATGGTGCAGAGAGTCGGAGTGTTCCATACTTCCAGTTAGGACTTACCCATTAGACTTGTGGTTGGTACGGAAGTGCTTTGCAACAGATCCCGTAGACCGGTCCTTATAGTGCCCCGGGTGCGACCAACCAATGCCCTAGCTTGCACCCGGAACCCACCATACTTATAACATAGCCAACTCCAACAGAGTCCAGAGACAAGAATAACGGGGAAATTCATATAACAGAATCTATCTATCTACGACTTATTCTTTTTATCCTATAGCAGTTGTGCCGGCACATGGGGCACTAACTAACATTTATATAGTAGAGTGACAAGGAGTTAAGGCTCAATAAGCATGGCTTGGGTTTGCACACAAGGACAGGGATCTAATAAATATAAGTGTAAGGCTTGATATTGGACTAATGCAATATTATCCTATGGGTTATAGCGATAATTTATTAAAACACGGGCTCAATGATGATCAACTGTTTCCACATGAGGGTTCAATGACTTGCCTTGATTAGCAAATGGGGATGGAGGAACCTCGGGGTAGAATTCCGGCTCCTCGACGAACTCGTAGTCTTCTTGATACGGAAAAATAAACAACACATTCAATAAAGCATCACAAAACATAATCATACAAATTTTATGATTTAAATATGTGATTTGAGTTTTATTATTCTGGAGTTATATTAAAAAGTTTATACTTCAGGGGTTTTCCTAATTTATTTCCTGAATTATTTATTTATCCCTAAGGGGTTTTTATTCATTTAATCCATAAGTTTATTTTGTGCTAAAGTAACATACTATTTTTATGGCATAAATGTGTAGAGAATAATATACTGAATTTATCAAAATTTGAATGGTAAAATTTGGAGTTAAAATGAGCAAGTTATGATTTTTCAAAGTTTAAATCAATTTCTGAAATTTTATTTAAACAGAAAATGGGCTCTGGTCCACGGTGAGCCAGGCTCACGATGGACCTCGGTACTGTGCGCGTGGACCGGATTGATCTGGATCGTCCGATCCAGATCAAGCGGCTAGGCGCGAGGCGGAGGGGTTTAATGAACTTGGACGGCCACGATTAAATCATACCGAAACGGTACGCGTGGACGCACCAGATCGAACCCAGGGTTTAAGTTGCGATCAACGGTCTGGATCACAGGGTACCAGTTT
This sequence comes from Zizania palustris, assembly GCA_019279435.1. Classification (NCBI taxonomy): domain Eukaryota; kingdom Viridiplantae; phylum Streptophyta; class Magnoliopsida; order Poales; family Poaceae; genus Zizania; species Zizania palustris. Next base: position 11,164,239 of record JAAALK010000289.1, on the reverse strand, counting down.
GACCAGATCTGAGGGCCCGAATTAAATCCCGAAGTGTTTTAATCGTGGCCCTCCGATCGCATTCGGGCGGCTGCGATGCGGTCCGGCACGGCACGGTCATAAGGGGCTTGTACCCCCTTCGTCCTCGGCTCCGGCGGCGCAACGGCGAGGAATTTCGGCGACGGCGTGGGTTGAACGGCGATGCTAAGGCCAAAAATGGAACCAGTGATGTGAGGGAAACTCGGGCGTACCGGTGGTGGCGGCGGTGGCGAGCTGACGGCGACCGGCGATGAGGAGGGGCGATGAAGTTCCTCGGGTTCGTCGGCGGTGAGGCGATCCGGCGGTCTTCTCGATCGACGAAGGCGTGGACGAGGATGGGCGGGTCTCGGTGGTCACGAAGGTGGCGACGGCGGGGGCGGCGGTGGCTTGGATCGTCGGCGAGGGCTTGCCAGAGTTGAAACTGAGAGAAAACCGAAAATTGGGGCGGGGCATTCTGTTCTTGCTCTGGCTCGGGCTATCGTGGTGTGGGCAGAGGGCGGTGGCTGGAGGGGTTTATATAGGGGGTTCGCCGTCGTTTAAACGGAAGGGAACTGTGGAAATCCGAGGGGATTCCAATTTTGCGCCGGCGAGCTTCCATGCTCACGGTTAAGCTTCTATAACTACGAATCCGTGTCGGGCTTGGATGGAAAGAGGTCGCCGACGTTCGGGGGTAGTGAATCCGTGGTCGGATTGACGAAATTGGGCGGCCGGCGGCGGGATATGGCAAGGGGGTCGTCGGAAGGAAAGGGGAGCGATCCCCTTCCATCGGGGACGAAGGTCCTGACAGGGGTCCCCCACCTGTCAGTGACCGAAACGGAAAAGGAAAGCGCCGACAGGCGGGTCCCATCGGTCAGAGAGATGGAGGCAGACGCGAGCGGCTGACACGTGGGACCGAGGCGAGCGTGGGCGGGAGAGAGGGAAGAGGGCGGCGCCGATAGGTTGGCCCCACCTATCAGTGACGCATGGCTGGATTGGGCTGGGCTGGAGGCGAATTCGGGGTTGAGGCCCATTAAGATTTTAAATGCTTTTCTGATTTAAAATAATTCCAGTAATTCATTTATTTGTTTAAGAGTTGATTCACTGTTGATAAAAATTTGTAAAAATTCCTAAAATTATATTTTGGCCTCTAGTGTATTTCATAAAATTTTCAAGTCCCAATTTTGAATATTTATCCCTGTTTGGCTTAAATAGGGCTCTTTTAGGCATTTTCTTTAATAATGAAATTCAGAAATTTCTTTAATATTATTTTTCTTTTATTTATTTCTTTTTAAATCTTGGGGTGTTACAGCAGGCTTCGACAACAGGCTTCGCCAGCATACTTCGTCGTGACAGGCTTCGCCACGAACATACTCTCCAGCAGACGAAGTTGCACCCGCGTGTGGCCTTCACGCCACTACTCTGTAATTCGCTACATCAGAGGTTGCACGCCGAACCCTGGTGTTCGGAGGTGATCACCGTGTTCACATCCGTTCGGAGTCTACCTTCGACCGGATCCATCCGAACAACGAAGCACCCTTCGGCGGAGCACTTCGCACCAGACGCCGAAGGTACCCTTCGGTGCACCCTTCGCATCAGACTTCGAACCAGGAGGACCCCGACTAGTTTGCTGATTTTAACCTGTCTAAACCATTTCTTCCGGCTAATTGGATTATTTTATGAAATCTGGTTGCCTGGCGACTCCACCCCTTATCACTATTAAGGGTAGTCGGAACGCAGCGTCGGTGCTACGTCACGCTTAGGCCCGTCCCTAAGTATCCGTGCACTTTTGGATCGCCGGACTAACCCAAGTGCGGGGGCACGTTTTCGTGTCAACAGTTGCTTGCATTCATATTTTAGCATATGATTTCAGAAAAAATCCCAAGCACCAACACATGGACAAGCTTTTGGATTGCTACAAAACCAGCAGCACAAGAAAAATCTGCATATGGGTGAGCTATTGGATTGCTCCAGCACCATCAGCACAAGAAAACCCCTAAAACTCTAATCCCAAGCATCAGCGGCACCGACAAGGGGAGATTTGGCGATGGTGGCGACTAGTGGGGAGATTTATAGAGAGGGTGGCGGCTAGCGGGGGGAGCTTTGGCGAGGGCGATGACTGATGGGGGAGATCTAGTGAGGGGCAGTGGCCAAGGAGAGCTCGAACAAGGGTGACGCTCGGTGGGTGTAGAGCTTCGACGACTATGGGGGCGGAGCTTGGGCAAGCAGAGGTGGCGGGCGGTGGGGGGTAGAGCTCTGGTAGGGACGACAACATTGGAGGTGAAGCTCGAGCGAGGTGGGGGCCAACGGAGAGAGCACGAGCGGAGACGGGGGTAGAGGTTGAGCAGGGACAAAGGCCGATTGCGGGCTATTGATGCGAAGATTTAGTATGATCTAGGCCCACTAGGGAAGCCGTGCGGCCAACATAAGTCAAAGAAGGGTCCGATCAAAGGTGGTCAAAGAAGCCCATCCATATTGTTACAATATGACCGGACATGCAAGAGTCGATGAAGGAGAGAGAAGATAAGGATGATCTAGAATCGGTTACAATGTGGATTACTTGGACGACAAGTCTCTAGACAATAAATATGTATCTAATTAGCTAGGTTTAAAACACAATCAATCCCTACAAACTACTACCTTTGGCACATCGCCACCTTTGGATTCCCAAGGATAATCCCGGCGGGACTTGGCACTTGGAACCGGGCTGCATCATCTTGATCTCCGACGAAGAGGTGAGTCCCGCCACCCCGACGGTCACATCACTGAAGGTTTATTCTTCGAGGCTACATCGTATCAATCTCTTAATGTATCGACCCGATTGGTGTGACTCTCAGGTTTATCTTGGTATATTTTGCTAGGTCTAAGGCTGCATCAATTTTGATCTCTTAGATTGATGTGAATTAGCTGTCATAGTTTAAGGCTTCATCGGTTAAGTCCGACATCTAGATCTATTGTATCATGTTCATGTTGTGTACCATTCATCTAAATAAAGTATGCTTGATGCGTTGAAGTTTTATTGATTTATCATGATTAGCGACTGTCTTAGTTAGGTCCGATCTTACGATTACGATGACTTAATGATATGAATATGTTAGTCGGTATGCCTGTTTTAGTTTCTATCAAAGTACAAGTCGATAGGTTATCTTTGTTTCCACGCTATGTCCCATCATCGTATGAAAGGTGCTCATCAGCCCTGATTCACAAAGGTGTTATCCTATCAGCCGATAGAGAGTTCCGCCTGATAGCATGGGCATGGTCATCGACTCAATGGCGGATAGGCACGCTTATTCCTATTTATTCTATTCTCGCCACAGTCATCGTATTGATAGCCGATCGGTGTTGCTACTAACATTGTGCTTTATGATTTCCATATCAGTTGCGGGGTCAAACTGATTGGCACGCTCAAAACCTTCTTTTTTCTAAGATTTCCATACAAGAGATTGACAAGAAGGAGATGATGATTTTCTACCTTAGTATAAGATTACTGGACACCGAGACCCGATACCCTACGGTGGAAAAGCTTTGTCTATGCCTACAATTCTCATGCACCGAACTAAGACACTACCTGTTATCGTCAGAATGCACGGTGATTGTAAAGTTGATGTCATTAAGTATATGCTATCGGCCCTAGTATTGAAGGGACGTATCGGAAAGTGGGTCCTTGACCTCACTGAATTTGACCTCAGGTATGAATCGGCTAAGGCAGTAAAAGGATAAGCAATAGCCGATTTCATAGTCCAACACAGGGATGAGGCAGTGACTCATGTTGAGCAAACACCATGGACTTTGTTCTTTGAGAAACCAAGGGTGGTTTCGGTCTGGATGATGAGTTATTGACAATGATGAGCGTCTGAGCGAGAGAGTGGTCGAGAGTATGTGGAGTGCATCGAGGGTTTCGATGTGGAGTGAAGGTGTGGCTGCCGAGGGTTTTGGCAGTGCGTTTCATTCTTGTTTTGGCTTATCTTGTTTGTGCAGGGTGGAGATGCTGACCGTCTGTCGACGATGGGTGATTGAGGGTCGAGCGGGGAGCTTGATGCTGAGGATCAGGGAGGCCGGGTGAAGTTGGAGAAGATCTCAAGAGTGCACGAAGAGATGGAGCAAGACTCGGACGGACGGCTGACTGCGACGGCGTGTCGACCGTGTTTGTGAGAGGAAGGACAAGACAAGCATTTGTGCGGCTCGAGGGGATCGAGAGCAGAAGTGGCTTGCTGGCACTCGGAGTCGCGAAGCGGTGTCACGAGTCGAGGAGCTGAAAAGGCTTTGTCGGTTTTTGCTAAAAACCGTCGAAACATTTAATGTTTTTACTTTTTCAATAAAATAGTGTCAAATTGTTAGTTTAAAATTTTAGTTTCATAGTGTGTACTTCTTAGTGTATTTTTGGAATGTATATTCTGAAAATATACTAAAAAGGTTTCAAGTGTGATTTTTCCTTTTAGTAATAGGGTATTTTCAATTTTTAGTTTTCAGATTTGTAATTAGGATATTTCTAGGGGGCTGATTGCAAATTGGTCTTCTAGAACATGTGGAGTAGGTGGATATAAATATCCCCTCTCCATGGCCGGACTATTTCATTCCTTTTAGCTAGAACATTCGGGAAAAACTCCAACAGAATCAAATTTGTTTTTTGCTTGCAAATTCATTCTTTCGAGTATTTTTCTTCCGAGTGGCTGATCGTGAACAGGCGTCCGGTTTTGTCGATACAGCTACAGCGTTGCCGTCAACTTGTTAATTTTGTTCATCGTTATGCTCTGTGTTTGCTGCAAGCGCTGAACTTCTTCAAAAATCGGCCAAACTTCAAACTCAGGTCAGGCAAGTCTCTTTCTCATTATTTCTGAGTTTGTTTGATGATCTAGATTGCCTGTTTTTGTGATGAGAATATCTTGAATTCAGTATAACTTCTCTAGTTGTGGTAAAATCAGAAATCAGTATTGATTCCAGATAAACACATGCTTTTGCATCTTCTGTGTTTGAGGTTCTAGGTTAACCTGTGAATTGTTTTGTGTCTTTGCTGCCTCCTGTAGTCAGTCATGTATGAGTATGTTTTGAAGAAGTTTGCATATGAGATATGTTGATGAACTGATGTGTATCTGCTGGATTGATTTTTACTCATCTGAACCAGTGATTGATTCAACTCTGAGTTAGCCCTCTCAAAATCATCTCTAAGGTTGTTTAGATTGAATGGTTATTAATTTTTGTCTCTGAATATGGATACATGTGTATGAACCATGATTGATTCTGTTCGGACTGAACATTGTGTCTAGTTCTGTTAGCTTGTTCATTGTGTATTTGAATTCTTCAATTTAGTTTAAACCTGATATGGTTCATCTTAATTCAGTACATCGTATGTGTTACAAGTAGCTGGAGTCAAGTAATTTTTCTCTAGATTGTTGCTGATACAAGGTTTGTGCTGAGTTTATCTGTTTTGAAGAGGATAGACATTTTCAGATTTTGAAATAGTGCTGTTCAGATTATTCTTCAAAGTTTTCTGAATGTGTATGTTCTGAATTGTACTAGTTCAGTTCTAGGTTGTTTGTCAATTTCTGAATATAGTTCATCCAGAACTTTCCATGCAACAGAACTCAAATTGAATTTGTTTTGCAAATTTGTTCATCCGGTAGCTCATGTTTGAATTACTTGACGGTGAATAGTGTCTACGATTTGTGCCGTTAATCCTGTTTACCATTTGAAGCCTCAAGTCTTCAGCTATTTGTTAAGGTTGCGTAATGCATATCATTTTCAGAAGGTGTTTGTACTGAACTGAATTGAAATTGATAAGAACTCTTGCAATCTGAAAAAAATATTGTCAAACACAATTTGCTGAAATTTCATTTACTATTCATCGTCCGAAAAGTTTCATAAGTGCTTGTTTCTGATTTGTAATTGAGTAAAATTGTTCTGTTTCAAATTGTTTCACTCGATTGGGTCTCTAATGAGAATGTACTGAGAGTGATGGTCTGAGAAGTTTGAATTTAAAGCTGTTTTTGTTTTGCCATCTTGAGAAGATCAATCTTTGTACTGTATTGAATTAAAACTTTAATATGTTTTTAGAGGAGTGTTGGGTGTCTTGGTTAGGCCATCACTTCGAAAGAAAGTGTCGAGGCGCCTATTCACCCCCCTCTAGTCACCATTCTGATCCCACAATTGGTATCAGAGCTGGTTTGATCATGAGTTGACCTTTACCGGTTGTGATCCTTGTTTTAGCGACATGGGTAGGAACACAAAGATTCCGATGTTTGATGGTCGAGACTATGCCTATTGGAAGGTGTGCATGGAGGCTTATTTGCTTAGCCAAGGAAGTGCGATATGGGACATTGTTGCATCCCAGTACACGATCCCTGAAACTCGTACCTCAGAGACTGAGAAGGCTCAATATGAATGTAATAGCAAGGCTAGAAACATTCTTTTTATCAGTCTGAGTCGCAATGAGTTTGACAGGGTTCAACACCTTCGTACTGCTTGAGAGATTTGGTCGACCTTGAGTACTTTTCATGAGGGCACTACCCAGATTAAGGGCAGGAGGCAAAGCACGTATAATCAAGAATACCAACTGTTCGTGCAAGGCCCTGGCGAATCGGTAGATGCTATGTTTGCACATTTTGATGGAATTATCAGTAATTTGTGCGCCACTGGGACCTTAGCTTACTCAGATCATGACCGTGCGATCAAAGTTCTCTATGCTTTGGATCGTAGCATATGGGAAGTTAAGATCTCTAGCATTGAAGAATCTACTAGCTTTGATACTTTGACGTGCAATGAACTTTTTAGTAAGCTTAAGTTCACCGAGATCACCAAGGCATCTTGTTCTGGGATTGGGAGCTCTTTGCCACAATCCATGGCACTAGTTTCCGGTTCCGGCAGTGGCGCCTCATCTAGAGGTAAATCATCAGGTGTTTCTGGAGCTTGTGTTTTCTCTAGAGCTTTTGACTTGTCCTCCCTTGTCTCTGTCACAAAAGAACAAGTTGATGTTCTAGATGATGAGGAGCTAGCTCTCATCGTCAGAAAGTTCACTCACTTTTACAATGATAGACGAGACCAAAGGAGAGGAGGGTCACAGGGGTGTTTTGAATGTGGAGATACGTCTCACATAAAAGCTAATTGCCCTAAACTGAAATTTAAAAATGAAAATGAGCACAAGCACCAAAAATGGAACAAGAAACCCTATTTCAGGGGAAAGCGAGGAAAAATGGCTAAGAGAGTAGCCAGAGATTTTATGGCCGCCCTCAGCGATATCGATAGCACGTCAAGCGAAGAGCCAAGCTCGGAGGAAGAGGAGCCTCCCAAGAAAGAGAAGAAGGAGAAGAAGGAGAAGAAGACAGTGGACATCACCGACCTTTGCTTCACGGTCGACGATGACTACAACAGCGACGAGCTTGACACTTCTGAGGTACATCTATCCCGTGATCAGCTTCTTGTTCAGAATGATGAATTGCATGATGCTGTTTATTCTTAGTATAGATTACTTAAACTTGATGCTAAGGAACGTAAAGAACAAAAGCTTAAAATTGAATCACTGTCTATTGAACTTGCTTTATTGAAATCTAAATCTGAAACTGCTGATTGTGAGTCATGTCTCATTTTGATGGATGAACTTGCTCAGTTGCATCTGATCCATGCTAAAAACATTGAAAAATTTGAAAATGTTCAGAAGCAACTAATGGTGGTGGAGTCTAGACCTGATGCCATCGATAAATGCTTAAACTGCACCCTTTTGATTGAGAGTGTTAGTCTGAGAGACAAACATATCGATGAGCTTAAGGCTAGATTGGAGAGTGCTGAGTGTTCGAAGGATGTGCAGCCGGCTTGTCCGACCTACGTCGCCCTGAAGGACCAACTCAGCTTTTCTAGATAGTAAGGAGAGAAATTGAAATGTGAGCATGACTATCTTTTACCTGTAGTAGAAAAATGCACGGAAGAAAAGGGTAGGATGGACCTGCTTTTGGCTAAAACCAAAATGTGTGCTGACAGGGCAGGGTTAGCTCTCGGGTTGGGTTTTGAGAGAACCACTCCAAACACTTTGAGCGAAACTGTGTTCACTCCTCCCACAACCCGTGAGAAAGAGAGAGCCTTGTTAGACACCGAACAAAAAGCCAAAAATCCTATCCAACTGACAAAGAAAGCTCTTCGTACTTTAGATGAACCTCCTAAGCCAAAACCCAAGAAAACTGTGAGATTTGTGCCTGAGACCCATACCCACACACCCAAGAAAGTGTATCACTATTCTTATTGTCATTGGGTGGGTCATTTGATTGGGTTTTGCTTTCGTCGTATCAGGGATAAGCGACTCATTCATTTCCATTTTCATTTTCATTCATTTTTCATTTTTTCATTCATTTTCATTTTCATTTTCATTTTTGTTGAACTCATGTTGCGTATCAGCATCCAAGTAAAAAGGATCTAGCTATCAGGTGTATAAAAGCTAGCAAAAGCACTCAACCAATCCATGCTAGATCCCAGACTAAGAAGTGACCATTTTCAAATTTTCACAAATAAAAGCCATGCTCATGTCAATTCTCAGATGAATACATGCTAAGTAGTCAACAGTATTAAAGATAATAGTTCAAAGGCATAACAAAGCATGTACTTGTAAAAGCAGTCAATCATATGACAGAAGCTCATGCAATGCTACACAACTCCCCCTCAAAACATGCTCGTATCTCTCGGATGCTCAGTGAGAGGGTGAGATAAAAATTGCTTTAAAATCCAAAAGCGCAAAACACAAAATCCAGGAAAAATAGAAAACTGACCATGCACAAGAGATAAACAATGATAAAAAGTGCGAGTTCTAGCAATAAAGCGTGATCTTGGAAAACGACGAGGTCTCCCAACCTGTCGAGCAACAAAGCCTCTTACACGTGATCTATCACCATATGAGGAATGGTGTACACCACAAGGATCAAAAATACTCTCCTAAGTAGAGAAGTAAAATCTTGAGTACTCAGCGTTGGGTTTAGAGATAAGATGCTTAGGTATCCAACGCTGAACAACCCGAGAAGTAGATAAAGCAGGAGACTGTGTGTGATAAGAATCATACTACGCATGTGATCTCCTAGCAACTCACTGAGGTGTCCTAGAATAATTAGGACCAAAATGCCTATGTGGTCTATCATCATACAAGGTACGATATACACCACGATGAGCATAGCCACTCATATAACTGTAAGGAGCCTCAAAATTAGGATGAGAGCGAAAAGCGGACTCATGCATACTAAGTGTGGCTGCAACTTTTGGGGGAACGTTTTGACAAAATTCAGATCCACAAAATCAAAAAAAACTCTATTCGGATGAAATTTTGAGTGGCTTGCTGAAATTGTCAAAATCAGTGTTCCCTGAGTTCATTTTGTAGTAATCTGAGATTCTGAGTTGAGGTAATTTCTGAAAATTGGATTTCAGATAGTCAACAGTGGTTTCAAAATTGATCTAGTTCATTTTGTCTTCATTAAGAAGAGCCTTTAGTTTTTGACTGAAAAATCTATTGGAAGGTTGATATGAATTCTATCATATCTGAAGAAGTACATTCAGAGTTATTGAGCCCTTTTCTGAATTGAGTTGCTGAAAGTAATTTTGTGTGTATCAAAATTTACTGAAATCTGTGATGTGTTGATAAGCTACAGTTCTTCACATAGTTTCATTTAAGTTTGCTATTTTGATTTTCAAAAATCTCACTGAACAGAACTGAATTGCAAATTGGTTTTCTACTGTTTGAAGTTGATAGCAATTTAAACTTCAAAGTGAACTTTTGCTTGAATTTGATCTGATTCATTGATCACTCACTTGTTATCAAAATTTTTGAATCTGTTGAAGTACAGCTTTACCACATTGCATTATCTAAATCTCTGAGTTGAATTCAATAATGTTGCTACATTCTGTTGTCTAAATTCAAACTGGAATACTGTTCATCATATTGTGAATTTTAGAAGTTGCATTTTCAATTGGAACTATTTGAATCTAGTTAAATTGTATTTGATAGTCTGATTTGAAACTGCTAGTACTATTCAACATCAAGCATGGTTCATAATTAGTATTTTTCATCAGAGATCTGTTTGAATTAATCTAAATCACTATTATGAACTGAAATATACTGCTCTGTCCGTACATATTTTGAATGTGTGTTACGAAATCAATCAGTTCATATTAACTATTCTGAAGTTACTGTGTTTCTTGATCTCTTGCCAAGTTTTGAGTTTGTTCGAAGAGCTATAAAACATGTGTCTGATCTTATGTTACTTATGCTGAACTAAGTGCTATAAAATTGCTAAGACAGTTTCTGTTCAGTCCTTGTTACTTGATTCTACAAATTGTATTCCTGCTGCATTCAACTTTACATTGTTCTTTTTCTCTGTTTGACCAAATTGTCAGTGCACTCAGTCTTTGATATCTCTGGTTAACTAATCAATGCATTACTGCTAGGATTAGATTCAAGTCACCTTCTGGACAATTGATTAAAGTTTGTCTACATTTATTTTCAGTTGTGCTACAGTAGTTGTCTTTTGATACTGAAGCTTGTTTTTTATCAAAATAGTCAAATGGGAAATCTAATTTGAACTTGTGTGTGAGTGTTTTTCTGATTCTCTAAAATCTATCGGAGTTTCAATAATCAACACCTTCCTGTCGACTGTTCATTTGCCGAAATAGCAGCTATATTTTGGAGTTTCAAATACCGACAATACAGATCGACCGTTCAATCTCCGATTTAGACAAAAATCATGATTAAGGTTGAATTCTATTATGATTTTGTACAGTGAGTCATAAATCTGATTCTGTAATGTTAGAGGAGCGTTGGGGTGTTTTGAACAGGCCATCATATTCATGAGAATTGGTCGAGGCGCCTATTCACCCCCCTCTAGTCGCCATTCCGATCCCACAATCTTCTCAAAGGCGGTTTGCTGACTTGCCCCCGAAGTGAAATCGGCTTCGTTCTTTAGCCAGAGTATGGAGACAAAAGCATCGATTTTGCTAGACAAGTTAGATATAAAGCGACACAAATAATTCATCTTGCCTAGCAACTTTTGCACATCTCTCTTGCATGTCGGCGTTGCAAAATTTCTAATCTTTTCAAGCCTCTTAGAATCAATTTCAATACCTCTTTCATGAATCATGAATCCTAAGAACTTGCCTGCCGACACACCAAAAGCACATTTGAGCAGGTTCATTTTTAAACCATCTTGCCGCATCCTAGCAAAAGCAACTTTCAAATCGGCTAATTGGTTTCCCATAGCGTCTGATTTGACTACAACATCATCTATATAGACTTCTAACATAACTCCTATCAAGTCATGAAAGATCAAGTTTATAGCACGTTGATATGTAGCGCCAGTATTCTTTAAACCAAAAGTCATAACGACCCACTCAAATAAGCCGACAAAACCAGGGCATCGAAAGGTTGTCTTGTAGACGTCCTCTGTGGCCATAAAAATTTGATTGTAATCAGCATTGCCATCAAGAAAACTTAGTACCTTGTGTCCTGAAGCATCGTTGATCAACATGTCGGTATTGGCATGTGATACTCATCTTTTGGAGTGGCCTTGTTCAGATCCCTGAAATCAATACAAACTCGTATTTTGCCCCTCTCTTTCTTCTCTACAGGCACAATGTTAGCGACCCATTCAGCATACCTGCATGGCCTAATAAACTCAGCCTTGAGTAATTGTTCTATCTCCTCTTTAACTCGATCATAGATGACCGAATTAAAGCGATGAGGGGGCTGTTTATAAGGCCTAAACTCAGGCTTAATAGGTAGTCAATGCTCCACAATCCCACGGCTTAATCCGGGCATCTCGCTATACTCCCATGCGAAACAATCAACGTACGACCGAAGCAACTTTATTATTTCGGCCTTCTTGTCAGCCTGTAAATTTTGGTTTACAAAGGTTGGCCTTGGGATGCCATCATTGCCTATGTCGACTTCTTCTAAAGGATCGACCGATGCAAAACCTTATCCTAATTTCTCTACTTCGCTAAAGTCTTCAATGGCTTCAGCAATACCGTCTTTAGAAGAGCGATATTGATCTACGCGAGACTTCAGCCACTCAAGATTACTTTAGCTAGACATGACTACTAATTTAGAAATAGCTGTGCTACACCGGCTGGCTTCACAGACACGAGTATGAATCGTCCTCTGGACACGCTAATGAAGTTGTAATCTGAAAGGTCCCTACCTAATAGACACTCTACTTTGTTGTGGATGGCATCGATGGATACATTGGCCAATGCTACCTGGGCTGAAGTGTCTGCTGGTATGACTTCTACGTCATCATCGTCCCACTGTTGTTAATAGCAAAAAATGGCATTAATGGCTAGATTGTCAAAATATCAATTTTGATGATTTGGGCCAAAAAATACACATATCCAGGGTCCGTCCGAAGCCCTATAGGGCCGAAGGTCCATTGAGCTATGGGCTCCGAAAGCCTCTAGCCAGCCCATGGGCTTCGGTCGGGAAGCCTCTGGAGGCCCACGCTACCGGAGCTTCAGCCCGAGGAGCAGGCCTCGACGGGCCTGGCCGAAGCCCACTTCGGCAGAGATGGAGTTGTATGCGATTCTAGCTCAGTTTTTATCTCCATCCGGCCGGCTTAATAGTAGATTAGATAAAAAATTAACCCCCTATAAGTAGAGAGGCGAGGCCAGCGTAGAGGCCCCCCCAACACAAACCAAACCAAAGCCCTAGCTTTGATCGTATTTACTTTACCTTTATTTTCCTGTACCTCTTCGTGGGTTTGCGTGGAAGCCCTTCGCCGGCCACTACGGAACAGTGATAATCCTTGTTACTTTGCTTGTGAAGTATCCGTTAATCTACGTAATAGATTGCTATCGCCTTGTTACTTCACCTGTGAAGTATCCGCTAATCTGCGTAACAGATTGCTACCTTCGCTACTAGTACAACACTTAGAAGAATTCGGTCCTCACGCCGAATTGGTACTTCGAATTCTCTTTGTTGCAGGTTTCCACGTTCAGAGCTACTTCGTCGGAGGTGTCCGGAGCTAAGAGATCGATTTCGGAGGTCACTAGGACACCCTTTGGCGGGACTGCAGGCTCCGGCAATAGGCTTCGCCAGCACACTTCGTCGCAACGGGCTTTGCCACGACCATACTCCACACTGAACGAAGTTACACTTGCGCGTAGTCCTTGCATAATTATTCCGTAGTTTGCTGTATCAGAGACCTCACGTCGACCCCACCGTTCGGAGGTGACCGTCATGTCCAGATTCGTTCAGAGTTCATCTTCGGCCGGATCAGTCCGAACGCCGAAGCACCCTTCGGTGGGATACTCCGCACCAGACGCCGAAGGTACACTTCGGTGACCCCTTCGCATTAGACTTCGAAACAGACGGGCTCCGACCGGTTTGCTGATTTTATTCTGTTTAATATATCTCTTTCGGCTAATTGGGTTATTTTGTGTGATCTGATTGCCTGGCGACTCCACCCCCTTATCACGACTAAGGGTAGTCGAAACGCGACGTCGATGCTGCGTCACGCTTAGGCTTGCCCCTAAGTATCCGCACACTTTTGGATCGTCAAACTGACCCAAGTGCGGGGGCACGTTCCCGTGTCAACACACTTTTTGGCGACTCCGCTCGGGAAGGCTACACCAACATGAAAAGTACATCCACATCGGCCGCCGGTACATCTACGTCGACTACTATGTCTACACCGCCGATGGACACAATAGGAGGTGCAGATATCGACAACCGCAACATCCTGACACCTACACTTGAAGATATCCCCACAGAAGACCAAGCAAAGATCGAGGCAATGTTAAAGGCACTCCAAGACATGATGCTTGGGGGCTACGTCAAGACATGCGCGGGCTTCATCAAGCGTGACATCATCACCCCCGACCTCGTTCAGGTCCAGGTAACACCTGTATCGCCTCGTTTATCTTCTTTAGAGATTGAGCAAAAAATAGCCGCATCAGTAGATCAAGCCTTTAGCGCTTCGCTAGCCAACCATTTAGATTCGGCAGTCAGCTCCCAAGTAGAGGTGAGTCTCAGGAGGTTCGGCTTTACTGAAGCCGTACCCCCGGTTCCTATTGCTAGTGCACCTCCGGTAAACCATGTATACGGTAGGACTAACGACAACACTGGCACAATCATTTCTCCGGCCTCAACACTTATGGCCGAGACCAATCATTACACCTACGGTCAAAATAACACTACGTACCATGCACCACCACCTGCGCCGGTACCCGCGCTGCCCGCACCACATGCGCAGGCGCCCAGACACGAACACATCATACAGATAGCGCACAGAGAAGAGACCCATGGCCGACACGCCGACATCCCACCGCGTGTTGCACCCCTGCATGAGAGACGCACACAAGCAACATGCCAAGATGACATAGAGGAGCGGATCCGCGCACTATTTAGAGAGTGTGCCGGCTTCGTGCCCAAGGGATAGGTTAGGGTTTACCGTAAGCCATACCCCGACCATCTTGATACAGTACCCTACCCCCACGGCTATAGAATCCCTGAATTCACCAAGTTCGATGGCGAGGGTAGCAAAACTACACTAGAGCACGTTAGTCAATTTTTGGCACAATGTGGAGAAGTTAGCGGGATAGATGCTCTAAAAGTTAGACTATTTTCTCTCTCGCTATCCGGCACCGCCTTCACTTGGTTTTCGGTGCTCCTGCCGAATTCCATTCAGACGTGGGATGATTTAGAACAGAAATTCCATGATTACTTCTACACGGGTGAGACAGAACTTAGGCTTTCACATTTGACATCGGTTAAGCAAAAATCTAACGAGAGCGCCTCTGTGTACATCAAGCGTTTTAGGGATACTAGAAACCGGTGTTTTAGCCTTAACATTTCGGAAAGGGACTTGGCCGAACTAGCTTTTAACGGGTTGCGTTCCGAAATTAAAGAAAGGTTAGATAACCAGAACTTTTTAGAAGTTAGCCAAGTTTTACAGCAGGCTCTGGTCCAGGAAGGCCGAGCCAAAGATAAGAAGTTTATTAAGACGTTTAGCAAGCCCAGGGCTGAAATCCACATCATGGAATGTTCTAACGAGGAAGAGTCAGAAGAGGATGATTCAACCGATATGTACGCAGCCGAATGGGTGTGGAACGCTAAGAATAAACCTGTCACCTGCTCTGAGTTACGACCATCCCCCACAAATAATCGACTTAGTGAGGTCAAGTACTCATTTGATATAACTAAATGTGATAAAATATTTGATTTTCTCTTAAAAAGTCAGCTTCTCAAGTTACCTAAGGGTCAAGTCATTCCACCTGCCGATGAGTTAAAGAAGCATCCATACTGTAAGTGGCATGATTCACATTCACATAATACTAATGACTGCAATGTTTTTCGACGACAGATACAATCGGCCATAGAAGAAGGACGATTGAGGATAGACCATAATCCAAAGATGAAGCTGGATAAAGATCCTTTTCCCGTCAACACCGTCGACCTTGGCGAAAAGAAGGTGTTGATTCGGCCAGAACAGGCCGAGTCGGCTAAGGGGAAGGATGTAATTTTTGGAGAACCGCGCACTCGCATGCTCATACCGAAGAACCCTGAGGTTGGAGTGTGGAAACAAAACATTAACACCCCTTCGGCTAAGGCTCACAAGAGGCCGAAGGTAACTGAGAAACCAAGGGTTGGTTTCGGAGTCTGTGATGAGTGATTGACAGATTTTACCCTCTGATTCGAAGGGGTCCCTCCGAAGGGGTTCGGAGGTTGGTTCTCCGAAGGAGTTCGGAGGCTGTTTCACCGAAGGGTTTGGTGGGCTCTGGTTGCTGCAGCTGTTGTAGCGGAGTGTGACTGTCGAAGGGGTCCGACAGTACACGATGATTGGCTGTACCGAAGGTCTCGGTACTTTGGGCGGTACACCAGAGTGTGTGCCGAAGGTTGCTAACCCGGAGAGGTCTCCGGGGTACTGGATACACTTGTCTGCTTGTATGTGGTGCGCAGGGGACTTTAGAGGCGACAGATGGTTCGTAGCAAGTGAACCTGGGTCAAGCGGGAGTCTTGATGCCAGGGGAGCAGGGAGCTCCGTCACGGAAGCTGCGAAGGGGTCGAGGTAGGACCTCGGGTCGAGGTGCGCCAGGAGAAGGCAGTAAGTGCAGAGTGGGACTCCGGGTGAAAGTACTCCGAGACGAAGTCCTCGGAGGCGAGGCACTTCGAAGGGTACTCCGAATGGAGTGACTTCGGAGTTTGGTGGATCAAGCCCTCAACATAGGCAAGGTGTTCGAAGTGTGCTCCAGAGGGAGACACTCGATGGTTTACCCGACGAAGGTCTCAGAAGTCGAGGTGCATCGAAGGCATGGTCCGGGTGAGGCTCGTCGAGGAGTGTGCTCGGGAAGAGACACTGCGACGAAGTGCTCATGGAATGCTTCATGCGGAGGCCTTGGACGAAGGAGGGACTTCAAAGTGTGGTACTCCGAAGGTGGGGCTTCAGAGTGAAGCAGGCTCCGGAGCGAGGCTGGCTCCGGAGTGAGGATGACTTGAGGTACTTCGGCCATGCATGGCTTCGGTACACGGACTGACGGAGTTCGAGCTGGGAGAAGCTGCGAAGCCGTGGTGGTCCACTCCGAAGGTGTTGGTGCAAAGGCCCAAGGGCTTTGACAGCTTCAGCTCAAAACCGTCACTGTATCGAAGGCTGACTTCGGTGAAGCGAAGGCCGCTGGGCTCAAGGCTTCTCACCGAAGCTACCGCACCCCTCGCGTGCGAAGGGGGGCTTCAGAAGGGTCCAAGACTGTAAAGGCTGACAGTGTCTGCTCTGCAAAAAACTGTCACTGTCCCCTCTGCAAAGCTGACAAAGGAAGCCTCCAAATAAAGTAGACTACCTTTTGTACCCCTCTGTTCTGAAGAGACAAAACCAGTGTAAACCCTAGGGGTAAAGTAGTCAATTCACATGGGTGAATAGCGGCTATAAATAGTGGAGGTTGGGTAGGTCACATTTAACACTTTGAGCATTCATTGTAGAACTCCTGTGCTAGCCACCACACTCTGTATTCATCCTGTGAGTTCAATTTTTGTGTTCCTTGTTCAAGCATCGAAGTCTTGATTCTGTGTTCATTTTCTGCTTGAGCTTGTTTGCATACCTCGCTGCATGCTTCGATTGACTTGAGGTAGTGCTCTGAAGCCTGTTTGGGCGAAGTGTGTTTTGAGCGAAGTGTGTCTTTCAGTGTGAGATTGCTCTGTGTAAACTGGAGGCTAGACCTCTCGGATTACTAGCGAAGCACTGATCGAAGCCCGTTTTTCTTCCCTAGTCGAAGCCCTTAGCGAGGTCTGTGAAGTGTGCGTTTTTGACCTTCAAAGTACGAAGCCCAGCACCAGTTGCTGTCGCTAAGTATTTGGTCGAAGTCCTCAGAGGGAGGACCGCTCTTGCGAAGGGTGAAGTGCGAAGCCTGCTCGGAGCACCCTGTGTGCGGAGCCTGCACTGACTTAGCTTAGCTGATTTTTCGGGGTTGTGGGTGGAGCGAAGTCTTCTTGGCTTCGAACTTTTGCTCCTTGTGAAGCCTGCTTTCGGAACTGTAAAATACCTCCGAACCATAACTTCGAAGGGTGTGTTCGATGCCTGTTCCGCAGAAGACAGAATTAAAACAAAAGGCTATTCTAGTATGAAATTTTAAAAGCTCCCATTCACCCCCCCTCTGGTTGCCGTTTCCGGTCCAACAGTAACATATAACATGCTGTTGAACAAGCATCAGAGAAGGGCCAAGGAGACAGGTCCACACGCTAAGCTAAAACAGCCGAAGGGTCCAAGACTCTCGAAGGGTGGCTTCGGGCCGAAGCGGACAAACCCTCCATACAATGGCTTTGGGCCACAACGGCTTGACACTCCGCATGGTGGTTTCGAGCCGCAATGGCCGAACCCCCCATACGGTAACTTTGGCCCCCAATGGCCGAACCCCGCACTGTGTTGGACTTCTCCGATGGGAAGCTTCGGCCCGCTCTGGCCGAACGTACCTCCGGCCTGGCAGGACCCTTCGCTAGTGTGGTCCAAAACACCATCAACTCTACCGAACCCCCTTCCGGGTAATGGGTTCGGCTCTCAGTGGGCAAGACTGCTAGAGCCACCGATGCCTCCACCGTATGACTGGGCGGGAACCCCGTGGGCTCCATACGTATCTAGGTCGGGGTACCCTCCGCAACCTAACACTATGCCCTATTTTCCTTTGGAGTATTATGGATGGCAGGGACAAACAGACGCAGCGGAGGGGGGCATCATCCACAT
The DNA here is from genome assembly GCA_019279435.1 of Zizania palustris. Classification (NCBI taxonomy): domain Eukaryota; kingdom Viridiplantae; phylum Streptophyta; class Magnoliopsida; order Poales; family Poaceae; genus Zizania; species Zizania palustris. The sequence continues at coordinate 11,146,063 of JAAALK010000289.1, read as the reverse complement.
ACTATCTGTGGTGCCTCCGAATCGGACCATGTAGAGCGAAGCCGAAGGGTGCGATCACGCGGAGGCTAAAGTCAGAGAGTCTGAGGCCATCACCATCAGAGTTGGGTCTCAGGAAGTCCCAATCCCGGAGACTTGGTCGCCGAAGCCTGATGGAGGTAAGTCCCAAGCTTCGGCTGGGCTCTGCGCCGAAGCCCGGCTCGATCGGCCTAACAAGCCCGGTCCGTCCGACGGGGTCCGCAGCGAAGGCCCCTCCGAGCGCAGGGTGCACAAGGCCAAAGGGCACAGTACCACTTCGGCCAGAATTAATGGAAGCCGAAAAGTGGCACCCGGCACCAAGACACAACCATCTTGGGCACCTCTAGGCATGTCCAAATCACAGAAGAGACGCCTACAGTGAATACGGGCACAGGAGATGCACGAGAGGGAAGCTGAGGCTGAGCGCGATGCTATCTTCAAAGAAATCCTCCCTCGGCCAGCTACAAGACAGGTATGGAGGGAGAAGTCGGTTGAGATAACCAACCCGACTCCTAGTCTGAGCGACGACGACGACATGCTCGACGACGATTACTCGCCCATCTCTGAAGGGCCAGCGCCCCAGGTGATGACATCAACATCGTCACGTTGCCTGCCGAGTTCGCACTACCACAGGACGAGGCCGAGGTCGCCCAATTGAACCTCGGCCCACGTAACGCCATATTCTAGAAGCCCAAGGACTCGGCTCGCCATCTGAAGCCTCTCTATGTCAGAGGTCACATCGATGGAAAGCTGATTTCCTGAATGCTCGTCGACGGCGGCGCCACTATTAACTTAATGCCTTACTCGTTGTTGAAGAAACTTGGCAGGGATTAGGATGACCTGAAGAAGACCAACTTGATGCTCAATGGCTTCAACGGTGAGAGCTCCGAGGCTAAGGGAGTACTCTCTATGGAGTTGACGGTGAGCAACAAGACGTTGCCAACAATGTTTTTTGTCGTCGACGTACAAGGTAACTATAGCGTACTACTCGGGCATGACTGGATTCACGCAAACTGTTGCATTCCCTCTACTCTACACCAGTGCCTGATACAGTGGGACGGCGATGAGGTATAAGTCATTCCCGTGGATACTTCGGCCCATGTAGCATTGGCCGATGTATCAGTTGACGCCGTCCATAACAAAGTAGAATGTCTGTCAGGTAGAGATCTTTCGGATTACGATTTTGTTAGTGTATTCGAAGGACGGTTTATACCAGTGTCTATAAAGCTGGCTGGAGTAGCACGACTATTTTTTTATTAATAGTCATGTCTAGCAAGAGTAATCTAGATTGGCTAAAGTCTCATGTGGAGCAATATCGGTCTAATAAAGATGGTATTGCTGAGGCCATCGGGGACTTTAGCGAAGTAGAGAAATTAGGACAAGGTTTTGTGTCGGCCGACCCCTTGGAGGAAGTTGACATAGGTAATGGTAGCATCCCAAGGCCAACTTTTGTAAACCAACATTTACAACCCGATGAAAAGGCTGAAGTAATAAAGTTACTTCGGTCGTATGTCGATTGTTTCGCATGGGAGTATAGCGAGATGCCAGGGCCAAGCCGCGAGCTCGTGGAGCATCGGCTGCCTATCAAGTCCGGATTTAGGCCTTATAAGCAGCCTCCCCGCCGCTTTAACTCGGCCGTCTATGACCGAGTTAAAGAAGAAGTGGAGTGACTACTCAAGGCTGAATTTATTAGGCCGTGCAGGTACGCGGAATGGGTTGCTAACATTGTGCCTGTAGAGAAGAAAGGGAGCGGCAAGATACGGGTATGCATTGATTTCAGGGATCTGAACAGAGCCACTCCAAAGGACGAGTATCCAATGCCTATAGCTGACATGCTGATCAACGATGGTTCAGGACACAAGGTACTAAGTTTTCTTGATGGCAATGCTGGTTATAATCAAATCTTTTTGGCCGAAGAGGACGTCTACAAGACTGCCTTTCGATGCCCTGGTTTTGTCGGTTTGTTCGAGTGGGTCGTCATGACTTTTGGTTTGAAAAATGCCGACGCCACATATCAACGCGCTATGAACTTGATCTTTCATGACTTGTTAGGAGTTATGTTAGAAGTTTACATCGATGATGTCATAGTCAAATCGGACACTATGGGAAACCATTTAGCCGATTTGAAGGTTGCTTTCGATATGATGCGACAGTATGGGTTGAAAATGAACCCACTTAAGTGTGCTTTTGGTGTGTCGGCGGGTAAGTTCTTAGGTTTCATGATTCACGAGAGAGGCATAGAAATTGATCCTAAGAGACTTGAGAAGATTAGAAACATTGCAGCACCGATGTGCAAAAGAGATGTACAAAAATTGCTAGGCAGGATGAACTATTTGCGTCGCTTTATATCCAAATTATGCCATTATCTTCTCCTTACTACATGTGTTGTCGTTTGCCAAACCGATGTTATAAAGCACATGTTACAGAAGCCGATTCTAAGTGGAAGAATCGGAAAATGGGCTTACGCATTGATTGAGTACGATTTGGCCTACGAACCCCTGAGAGCAATGAAAGGCCAAATCGTGGCCAACTTTATAGTTGATCACCACATAGATGTCAGCTGGAGTGACAACGTTGCTCTGGTTGAAGTAGTGCCATGTAAACTTTATTTTGACGGTTCGGCTTGCAAGAGTGGCCAAGGTATTGGAGTGGTTCTCATATAACTTAATGGGATGCACTTTGAAGCTTTGGCCCGACTAGAATTTTCTTGTACTAACAACCAAGCCGAATACGAAGCTTTATTGCTAGGTCTTGAATTACTAGAATCTGTAGGTGCTAGACATGTTCACGCATACGGTGATTCTTTGTTGGTAGTGCAACAAGTAGCTAAGAGTGCTCAATGTTTTAACGACTTGCTGAATAGTTATTTGGATAAATGTCTAGACATAGTTGCTACTTTTGATGACTTCAAAATCTCTCACGTGTCAAGAGAGGCCAATTCAGTCGCCAATGATTTGGCTCAGCAAGCATCTGGCTACCAAGTCAGGAGAGGAAAATTTTTTGTATTGGAGAAGCCGGTGTTTGGTCTCACGATCGAAGCCAGTAACGGTGGGCAGGCACATCCTCCGGATCGAACCCCTCTGGTCACCAAAGGTTACTGCGCGCCGAGGATCCTAGATCGGAGTACACTGCCGACCAAAGGAGCTGGCACGCCGAAGTCTGTAGGACGAAGCCTCCTTCATGAAGAAGGCTCCCGTGAGTCCAAACCCTCCGAAGGGCCTCGGCCCAGCACACTCCGAACGGCCAGCCCGGCCAGGCTTCAGTAGGAGCTGGAATGGTTCGAGGGGCACCCCGAAGTTAGTAATTTAGAAGTTTTTTAGAAGGTGGACCAGCGATACCTTCTGAAACCTATAAGGCGATTGGAAAGTCCCAATCGTCTAGTATTTGAGAGACCCTAGCCAAAGGGTTGATCGGAAGGTTCGGTGACAAGCGTTCAAATTTGTGTTGATAGACGGCACATAGTATCGCCGAACCATCGACGGAGTACTATTGAAGTGTTTAGACCATGAGCAATCCCAAGTGGCTATAGGAGAAGTCCATGAAGGGCTTTGTGGCACTCATCAGTCGACCCAAAAAATGAGTTGGATGCTCAAAAGAGCGGGTTTTTATTGGCCGACTATGACTGAAGATTGTTTCAAGTACTATAGAGGGTGTGAAGCATGTCAGAAGTTTGGCAATATTCTGTTAGCTCCTGCCTCATTGCTCAATCCTATTGTCAATCCATGGCCGTTTCGAGGTTGGGGTTTAGACTTCATCGGCCAGATTCACCCTCCTTCCTCAAAAGGGCATCGGTTCGTGTTGATGGCGACAGATTACTTCACTAAGTGGACCGAGGCCGTACCTCTGAAGAACATGACCCACAATGAGGTACGTGATTTTATTTTGAAGCACATCATACATAGATTCTACATTCCTCAAACTCTTACTACAAATCAAGGTAGTTCATTTGTTTTTGGAGAAGTAAGGGACTTCGCCGAATATTATGGTATTAAGTTGATAAACTCTTCACCTTACTATGCTCAGGCCAATGGTCAGGCCGAGTCTAGTAATAAAACCGTGATTAAGCTCATTAAGAAGAAAATTGAAGAGTTTCCTAAAAGGTGGCATGAAGTGCTTTTCGAGGCGCTATGGGCTTGTAGAATTGCAAAGCACGGTGCTACCAAGGTCAGTCCATTTGAGTTGGTATATGGACAATAGGTCGTTCTGCCTGTAGAGGTAGATCTTGGCTCCTTAAGAGTGTTAAAGCAAGATGGCTTATCGGTCGACGAGTATGAAACTCTTCTAAAGGATAATATAGAGGAAGTGGCCGATAAGAGACTAAGGGCTTTAGAAGCCATGGAAGTAGACATGAAGAGAGTAGCTAAAGCCTACAATAAGAAGGTTAAACCAAAATCGTTTCAAATAGGAGACTTGGTGTGGAAGACGATTTTACCCTTAGGCACGAAGAGTCCCAAGTTTGGTAAATGGTCACCTAGTTGGGAAGGTCCTTTTAAGATAGCTGAAATCACTCCCGGCAACGCATACGTGTTGGAATCCCTGTAGAGAGAGCGGTTTCGAAGAGCTTTGAATGGTACATACTTGAAGAGGTATTTCCCAAGTGTGTGGCAAACATCATAAAAAGTGTCGAAGAGCCGATATGGATGGTCTCGTCTTCAACTCGTTGTGCTTTTAGTTCACTCAGTTCACTAAATGCAGGGGCATGTGTTAATAGCAAAAAATGGCATTAATGGCTAGATTGTATAAATATCAATTTTGGTGATTTGGGCCAACAAATACACATGTCCAGGGTCCTTCTGAAGCCCTATAGGGCCAAAGGTCCATTGAGCTATGGGCTCCGAAAGCCTCTAGCCAGCCCATGGGCTTCGGCGGGGAAGCCTCCGGAGGCCCACGCTACCGGAGCTTCGGCCCGAGGAGCAGGCCTCGACGGGCCTGGCCGAAGCCCACTTCGGTAGAGATGGAGTTGTACGTGATTCCAGCTCAGTTTTTATCTCCATCTAGCCGGGTTAATAGCAAATTAGATCAAAAATTAAGCCCATATAAGTAGAGAGGCAAGGCCAGCGTAGAGCCCCCCCAACACAAACCAAACCAAAGCCCTAGCTTTGATCGTATTTACGTTACCTTTATTTTCCTGTACCTCTTCGTGGCTTTGCGTGGAAGCCCTCCGCCGGCCACTACGGAACAGTGGTAATCCTTGTTACTTCGCTTGTGAAGTATCTGTTAATCTACGTAATAGATTGCTATCGCCTTGTTACTTCGCCTGTGAAGTATCCGCTAATCTACGTAACAGATTGCTACCTTCGCTACTAGTACAACACATAGAAGAATTCGGTCCTCACGCCGAATTGGTACTTCGAATTCTCTTTGTTGCAGGTTTCCACGTTCGGAGCTACTTCATCGGAGGTGTCCGGAGCTAAGAGATCGGTTTCGGAGGTCACCAGGACACCCTTCGGCGGGACTGCAGGCTCCAGCAACAGGCTTCGCCAGCACACTTCGTCGCAACGGGCTTCGCCACGACCATACTCCGCACTGAACGAAGTTACGCTTGCGCGTAGTCCTCGCATCATTATTCCGTAGTTTGCTGTATCAGAGACCTCACGCCGACCCCGCTGTTCGGAGGTGACCGTCGTGTACAGATTCGTTCGGAGTTCATCTTCAGCCGGATCAGTCCGAACACCGAAGCACCCTTCGGCGGGATACTCCGCACTAGATGCCGAAGGTACACTTCGGTGACCCCTTTGCATCAGACTTCGAAATAGGCGGGCTCTGACCGGTTTGCTGATTTTATTCTGTTTAATATATCTCTTTTGGCTAATTGGGTTATTTTGTGTGATCTGATTGCCTGGCGACTCCACCCCTTATCACGACTAAGGGTAGTCGGAACGCGACGTCGGTGCTGCATCACGCTTAGGCTTGTCCCTAAGTATCCTCACACTTTTGGATCGTCGAACTGATCCAAGTGTGGGGGCACGTTCCTATTTCAACAATTGTATCAGGCATTGGTGCAAAGTAGAAGGAATATAACAATTCGCATGAATCTAGTCATGCTCGAGCAACACGCTGTAGTTACCTTGCATGTCGACAACGAAGAATGTTGTTGGCAACGTCTTGTTACCTACCGTTTTCTCCATGGAGAGTATGCCTTTCGCCTCGGAGCTCTCGCTGTTGAAGTCGTTGAGCATTAGGTTAGTTTTCTTTAAGTCTTCCTCGCCCTGCCAAGCTTCTTCAATAGAGAGTAAGGCATTAGGTTAACAGTGGCGCCACCGTTGACAAGCATTCTAGAGACCGACTTTCCATCAATGTGACCCTTGATGTAGAGAGGCGTTAGATGGCGAGCCGTATCCTCGGGTTTCTAAAAAATAGCATTGCATGGGCCAAGGTTCAACTGAGCGACCTCGGCCTCGTCTTGTGGTAGGGCAGCATGATGACGTTGATGTCCATCACCTGAGGCGCGGGCCCCTTAGAGATGGGCGTATAATCATCGTCGAGCATGTAGTCGTTGTCGCTCGGACTAGGAGCCGGGTTGGTTATCTCAACCGACTTGATCCTCCATACCTATCTTGTAGCTGGCTGAGGGCGGATCTCCTCAAAGATATCATCTCTTTCATCCTCGGCATTTTTCTCGCGCATCTTGTGTGCCCTTAGGCACTGTAGATGCCTTTTCTGTGATTTGTACATGCCTAGAGGTGCCTAAGATGGTTGTGGCTTTGTACCAGGCACCACCGCTTTGTTTCTGTGATTTTTAGCCAAAGGGGTACCACCCAGGTCAGCCTCGCGTGTTTCATAATTGGAGGATACTTCGCTACGGACCCTGTCGGTCAGACTGGCCTCGTTCGGCCGATCAGACCTGGCTCCGGCGCTGGCCTCGGCTGGATCAAGGGACTTACCTCTATCAGGCTTCAGCGAGGGGACCTTCGGGATTGGGATTTCCTGAGACCCTACATTGAATGTGATGGCTTCAGACTCCCTAACCCTCGCCTCTTCGCATCCATCTCCTTTGGCTCCGTCCTATGTGAGTCGATTCGAAGGTACTACAGACAACCTGTGGACAATGTCTCCCTTTGCTGTGTCTGTTTGTCCCTTCCAGTTATAATACTCTGATGGAAAACAAGGGACAACGTTATTCTACGAAGGGTACTCGGGAGGCGAAGTGTACTGAGCCCACGGGGTCCCTGCCCAATTATATGGCGGAGGCATCGGTGGCTCCAGTGGCTTTGCCCACTCGGAGCCAAACCCATTGCCCAGAGGGGGGTTCGGCCATGTCGAAGGTATTTCAGACCATATTAGCAAAGGGTCCTGCTAGGCCAGAGGTACGTTCGGCCATTGTGGGCCGAAGCCTCCTGTCGGAGTGTTTGCCTAGAGCAGAGTTGAGCCCGACCATTGGGGTCTGAACTCATTGTGTGAAGGGTTCGGTCACTGAGGCCCGAACTCGCTATGCGGAGGGTTTAGCCACTAGGGTCCGAAGCCACTAGGCGGAGGGTTTGGCCACTGTGGTCCAAAGCCACCGTGCGGAGGATTCGACCACTGTGGTCTGAAGCCATCCTCCGACTATCTTGTCCCTTTGGTCGTCTTAGCATTTTTTATGGGGTCCTGTTTCCTTGGCTTTTCTCTGGTGTTTGTTCAACAACATCTGATATGTGACCTTTGGTTTCTTGCGAGCCCTAGCTAAAGGAGATATGCTGACATTTCTTTAGTTGACTCAGCCTACTCTGGACGAATTAGTACCTTTTTATCGTCAATCATCCTTCTTCTATGGCCAATTGAACCTGACGACGAAAAATATTACAGTCGTTAGTATAATGTGAATACGAATCATTCCACTTATAGTAGGGGTGTTTCTTTATCTCGTCGGCAGATGGAATGACTTGGCCTTTAGGCAACCTGAGAAGCTGGTTTATCAAGAGGAAATCAAATATTTTATCGCACTTAGTTATATCAAATGAGTATTTGACTTCGCTAGGCCGATTCTTGGTAGGAGATGGTCGTAACTCAGAGCAAGTAATGGGTTTGCTCTTAGCGTTCCAAATCCATTCAGCCGCGTACATGTTAGCCGAATCTTCTTCCTCCTCTGATTCTTCCTCGTTGGAGTGCTCCATGATGTGGACTTCAACCCTAAGCTTGTTAAATGTTTTAATAAACTTTTTATCCTTGGTTCGGCCTTCCTGTACTAGAGCCTGTTGTAAGACTTGGCTAACTTCTAAAAAGTTTTGGTTGTCTAGGCTCTCTTTAATCTCAGAACGCAACCCATTGAAAGCTAGATCCGCCAAATCCCTTTCTGAAATATTAAGACTAAAACATCGGTTTCTGGTATCTCTAAAGCATTTGATATACTCAGAAACACTTTCGTTAGACTTCTGTCTAATCGATGTCAAGTGTGAAAGCCTAAATTTTGTCTCACCTGTATAAAAATAGTCATGGAACTTTTGTTCTAATTCAGCCCACATTTGGAAAGAGTTCGGCGGGAGCACCAAAAACCAAGTGAAAGCAGTGCCAGATAGAGAAAGAGAAAATAGTCTAAGTTTTAAAGCGTTCGACCCAATAGCTTCTCTACACTGTGCTAAGAACTGACTGACATGCTCTAGTGTGGTTTTGTTACCCTCACCGTCGAACTTGGTGAACTTAGGTACTCTATAGCCGTGAGGGTAAGGTATTGTGTCGAAATGGTCGGGGTACGGTTTCCGGTAGACCCTGGCCCATCCCCTAGGCACAAAACCAGTGCACTCCCTAAACAGCGCGCTGATTCGCTCCTCTATGTCATCTTGGCCTACTGCCTACGCGCGTCTCTTGTGAGGGGGCATGACATGCGGCGATATGTCGGCGTGTCGGCCGCGGGGGTTCTCCTCATGCGCTAGCTCTGGATGTATGGCGTGTTCGGGCCTATGTGCTTGTGCATGTGGCGCGAGTAGCGTGGGAAAAACTAGCGTAGGTGTAGGTGGAGGTGGCGCATAGTAGGCAGTGCTAGTCTAGCCGTAAGCGTGGTGACTGGTCTTAGCCATAGATGTCGAGGCCAGAGACGTAATGGTTTTTCCGAAACTACCGTCAGTTCTGCTGTAAATGTGATTTATCAGAGGTACGCTAGCAATCAGAGCTGGAGGTATTGCCTCAGTAAAGCCAAACATTCTAAGTGTTGCCTCTACCTGAGAGCTAACTGCCGAATCTAAATGGTTGGCTAGCGAAGCGCTAACAGCTTGATCTACCGATGCGGCTATTTTTTTCTCAATTTCTAAAGAAGTTAAACGAGGCGATACTACTGTTACCTAGGTCCGAGCAAGGTCGAGGATGTTGACATCATGCTTGTTGAAGCCCGCGTGTGTCTTGACATAGCTTCCAAGCATGAGGTCTCGTAGTGCCTTCATCTTTTCCTCGATCTCTTCTCGGTCTTCTTCTGGAATATCTTCAAGGGTAGGCATCATGATGTTGCGGTTGTCAATATCTGCGCCTACCATGGGATCCATCAGTGATGTAGATGTAGTAGTCGTTGTAGACGTGCCTGCGGCCGATGTAGATGTACCCATCATGTTGTCATAGCTTTCCCCAGCGGAGTCACCAAAAAGTATGTTGACACGAAAACATGCCCCCGCACTTGGGTCAGTTTGACGATCCAAAAGTGTGTGGATACTTAGGAACAAGCCTAAGAGTAACACAACACTGACGTCTCGTTCCGACTACCCTTAACAGTGGCAAGGGGTCTAGAGTCGCTAGGTAATCAGATCACAAGCAAATAATCCAATTAGCCAAAAAGAAATATATTAAATAAAATAAACCAGCTAGCTGAATGGAGCCTAACTGATTCGAAGTATGTTGTGCGAAGGGTTTCACCGAAGGGGGCCTTCGGCGTTCGGACTGATCTGGCCAAAGGCAGGCTCCGAATAGATCTCGATGCGAATTCACCTCTAAACAGTGGGGTTCGGTGCGAGGTCTCTGACACGACAAAAATATTCAACGCAATGCACTGGCGTGACTTTGTCCGTAGCGAAGTGTAGGCGTGACGAAGCCTTACGGCGTGACGGGTCTGGCACAGGTAGTCGAAGCAAGGTTCCACCGAAGTGTATTCTGGCAACCTCCGAAACTAGCTTCCTGGCATCGGACACCTCCGGCGAAGGGGCTCCGAGCGTGAAAACCTGCAACAGAACAAAGATCAAGTGTCAATTCGGCATGGGGACTGAATCTGCTAAGTGTTGCAGTAGGGAAACGAAGGTAGAAATCTATTACTTAGATTAGCGGATACTTCACGAGCAAAGTAACAAGGCTTACCACGGTTTCGGTGTGGCCGACGGAGGGCTTCCAGGCAAACCCACGAAGGTTGCAGAAAAGTAAATAAAAAGTAAAGGTACGGTTCAAAGCTAGGTCTTTGTGATTGATTTGTGTTGGGGGGTTTCATGAACCGGCCTCACCCCTATATTTATAGGGGCTAGTCTTCTTACCTCTAAGATTAATCTAGTAGGATTAGGACTAATCATGTTTTAGGGATAAAAATAGCTAGAATCAGACTCAAACTCTATCTCCAAACAACCCGAAGTGGGCCTTCGGCAAGGCTTACCGAAGCCTGCTCCTTGGGCCGAAGCTTCGGTGAGGCAGTCCTCCGAAGGCCTTCAGGCCAAAGGTAGCAGGCCACTGGAAGGCTTCTGAAGCCCAAGGCTCAATGGGCCTTTGGCCCTGTAAGGCTTTGGCCTGATCCAGGACTTGTGTATTTTCGGCCCAAATTACCAAAATTGATATTTTGACAATCTTGATCATTAATTTAATTTTTTGCTATCAAAAGATGGTTTACAGCGCAAACCAGCAAAGATGTACGTGCTAGACTAAAACTAGTGCAAAGAAAAAAATGTGATTCAAGGTAGATAATATATTGGATCTATTAAGTTTTTTGTGGGGAGGGGTCCCTTGAATCGGCCTTGCCTCTATTTATAGAGGTGGGACATGAGTTCCTGGGCTTCTAGTTGGAATTGTGCATGAGTCCAAGTCATCTAAAATCAATTAGGGATAGAAATCCCCCGAAATTATCTAATTGGACTCGGACAAAGACTTGGCCGGTCTGACCGAGCCCATATGACCGGTCCGACCAGGCCTACATGGCCGGTTGAACCGAGCCTACATGGTCGGTTGAACCGGCCTGTGCCAGGTTTCGGCATATTTTCGGTAAAACTACCAAAAAGTGATATTTTGATAATTTTGACCATTAATGCCATTTTTCGCTATCAACACAAGGTTACTCTAGCGAGGAGGTAGTAGAGTGGTGTCTCGAGTGCATAGACCCAAATAACCCAATTGGTGTGCCTCACTCTTGCCATGAGGGTAAACTAGCAGGTGAAGGGATCTTGGGCAAGCAAACAATTACTCCAAATCGAAAGGAATATGACCAAGCTCATTTCCTCTTGTTGCAACAATCGAGCGAAGTCTCATCATACATCGTTGAGCATAAGCACATGCTCTATGCAGAGAACCCATGTCGTACCGAATCTTGGATCGCAAAACACCACATGAAAAGGTTCAATACCTGGTTTTGGGATCGGATCACACGATCGAAAACCCTAGTGAGCAAATCGACCAAGCACCTAGCAATAGGACCTATACACACTGTTACAACATATAGAGATTATCATATAAATGGTTACACATTCGACACAGTTGATCAAGATAGCAAGATCACAAACAAGAACATTGGTGTTCATATTGATGCCTATGACAATAACGATGTAAAGAGCACATATTATGGTCAGATAGAGGATATTTGGGAACTTGACTACCTAGGTTTCAAGGTACCTCTGTTTGATGCCGTTGGGTCAATGGTGCAAAAGGCATTACGATCGACAAGTATGGATTCACAAGTGTAAATCTAACTAAGGTCGGCTATAAAGACGAACCTTTCTTGCTCGCTAAACAAGTTGCTAAAGTTTTCTATGTGCCTAATATGACAAATAAGAAACTTCATGTTGTCCTAGCTGGAAAGAGATGGATTGTGGGTGTTGAAAATGTGGTTGATGAGGACGAGTATAATCAGTTTGATGAGATACCACCTTTCGCCACCTAAATTATGGCACAAGTTAAACCAGACGAGCAAACTCTGTACCTGCACTCCGACCATTTTGAAGGATTGTACATTAAGAAAGTGAGAAAATAGAGACGTACATGTGTTGAAAAGTGTAAAGTTTAAATTGTATATATACATATGCAAGTGTTGTACATGTGTTCAAATACTGAGATATGTGGGTGATTTGTACAATTTAAACTAATTTTGGTATGTAATATATATTTGCAATATGAGCCATAACTTGAAATATGGAAAACTCCTGATTTAGGTATGTAATATATATATGCAGTTTGCTGTGCTATGCCATAACATGAATTCTAGAAATACTACTCATTAGTGACGAGCAATAACTACTGCCCGTCACTAATGACCATTACTGCCGGGGAAACAATACTGCCAGCCACTAAACATTATTTTTTGAAAGTACTATTTTGATCTCATTATTGCTGGCAGTTAGTGGAGGTAAGTATCTAGCACATTAATTGCTATTGCCATCCTTTAGGTTGCTTGCATTTGGACTTCAAAACATCATATTTTTGTTCTTACTCTTCTTGCCTTCTTCCTTTGCCATGGGGGTTTGTGGTGGATGTTTCCTGTCTCGATGCATCCACAAGCATGTGGAAGCATCGGACCAGGTGTCATTCCTCACGAACTATGCCATGGCTTCGTTTACCAGAAGCACAATACTTGTGTGGTGGCATTAGTAATACTAGTATCACACACTTGTGCGGTTTATATGTGTACTGCACAAGTGTTGTGCTCTTTTTAATCATCAGTGAAGGGTGATAACTATGACCCATCACTGATGACTCACCTCAGTGACGGGTGATAGTTACCACCCGTCACTGATGACTTCCCACAGTGACAGGTGGTAGTTACCACCCATCACTGATGATTCCTGCTTATAAATAGGCGGGCCTCGAAGTGAATCGGTACGCTTTCAATTCTTGCAACCCTAACCCTAGCGCTTTACTGTCGTCATAATCGCCTTCATGCTCCTCGCCACCCCCACCATTCTCTGTTCCGTCCCGGCCATACGTTTCGTCATGCATGGCCATCCGTTATGTCCCACGTGGCCTCTACTCCGCCGTTCCGTTCCAACTCACCACGTGCCACCTCGGTTGCATCCTTCACTTCCTAAGGTCCTCCTTATTTTTGTGCTCAATATTTTCTCAATGAAGATAATTCTATTAATTTGTGCAATATGAGGATATGTGTGACAATTTAGTTTAATTTTGTCGTTTTCACAAATTTATTCATGCAATGCATTGCTCTCTTTATTAATTTGTGTTCTATGATGCTTTGTTCATTTTTTTCTCAATATTTGCTATATGACGGTTAATTAATTTTCTCAATAAAGATAATGCTATTAATTTGTGCAATTTGAGGATGTGTGTGAAAATTTATTTTAATTTTATTGTTTTCGCAAATTTATTCGTGCAACGCAATGCTCTCTCATTAATTTATGCTCTATGATGCTTTGTTCATTTTTGTGCTCAATATTTTCTCTATGATGGTTAATTAATTTGCTCAATATAGATAATGCTATTAATTTGTCATAGACACCTATGATTTAAATTGTAGCATAGTAGCAAGGAGGCCATTAAGTTGGCAGCCCGACGTCTAAGAGCAATCATGCATGTTCAACTTGTTTTTTCAAGAGTAACTTGTTCCTTACCTTGTTGTAATTTTTTTTGAAAAATTCATTAGAGTTGCATAACCGATTACATCGTCTCCCGTTCGGGAGTGTTGTATTATAAATAGGACTGGACAACTGGTCATATTTATAGGAATATGCTCTCAAATTGTCCATGCTTGGATACTCTAGGGATGTGCGGCCCATGTAGGTGGACCACATGATCCCGTATGGTTCTAGAGAGAGTTTCAGTGGTGTCTCCCTATTGTTTTCCGGATACACAACCCTCTCGCCCCTGAGTCGAGACGTGTATTTGGAGAACAATGGGGAGATGCTACCAAAATTTTCTCTAGAACCGTACGGGACCATGTGGTCCAACTATGTGGGCCGCACATCCCCGGATGGGATTTAGGACCTATCCTTGCCTATTAGTGCCCATTAGGTAGTGTCGTACGTTCGTTTAATCTTTTTAATGAAACAATAAGGTCTCCATTCTCTTAATGTTTAGATGTCTACCCATTCCTCTATCGAGTATTCTAGCTCCACCGATGAGGTCGAGTTAGCAATCAAGAAGCCCAGGACACAAGCAAAGTGGCCAACAAACAAGATAATCGTCAAGGAGATTGATAGTAGTGGCCTGCCAAAAGAGAAAATGGCCTTGCAGCACCTGAGGAAGCTTGTAGTACTGACTGCACAAGAGAGGGTCCCATTGATCCTAAGGAACTTCAATGATCTCAGTCGAGAGCGGAAGACTACACTCTACAATGACACGATCAACAACTACCTCAAAGGCGGCAGCAATAAAGACTTCCCTGAAGATGATATCCAAGCTACGGAGGACTTACAAAAGCAATCTTGTGAGGCGATTTGCTGTCAAAAATGTCGAGCCCTTTAGAAAGTACCTGTTCTTGAAAAAGGAGGACTGCGACCAATTTTTCAAAACGAAGAGCTCAAATGTTTTCAAGGCAGAAAGATCCGCTAAGAAAGAGCTCTGAGCTAGGAATAAGCTACCCCACAACCTTGGTTCAACTGGTTACATGGGGATGAATGATAGGTGGTTGGCCGAAGATGCCAAGATGGCCAGTGAGGTCAAAGAAAATATGTGGCAACAGTTTTTCGGTAGAGCACAACCATTTCTAATGGCCCGGGGAGACTGACAGAGAGTGAGAAGTGATGTGGACCTCGAGCGAGGCGATGACAGTGGCTGAGAAGGTCAAATATCTGGCAGCACAGTCATCGGAAGGATCATTAAATGCCGTGCGGGAGCACGATGAGCTAACAACCATTCTTGGAAACCTAGAGCACCCTAGTCTCATGCGGGGCATCTCTAGCTCGAAAGGCTGGAAGCATGGTTTCCCGAACAATGTTGACATGTACAAGAAGCGAAGAAGGTCTGTAGGAATCGATGTGGAGGTGCTCTCTGCGAAGATCAAGAGGGATCTATATGCAGATATCGCAAGTAGCTTAGCTCTATAGGGTTTTATCCTTCTAGACAAAGCTATAGTTGATAGCCCTCGTGCCAAGAAGAGCAGCTATGCATCAAGAGAGGTTGAGCAACGATTTATGTGTAGTGGATTGGATAACACCATCGACCGGCTAACTGAACCAACCACGTGCAAGCTTATCATAAAGCCCACGGAGGTTCAGATTGAGGTGGCAAGGGTGTTGCCTATCCATATCAATAGGAGATACACAATTTTCCAATAAATGAGGGATTTGTAGTGGTGTCTATTGATTTTGTGCACCCTAACGTGGAAGACATCCCATTGCCTATTCCTCCAAATGACAAAATCACCACCCTTCGTGCTGCCCATCTCACAAGGGTACAGTGGAAACAGGTGGATATTTTGGTCGATGCCGAAAACCCATAGTTGCTCAGCCAAGCTACTGCTCAACCTTCTACTGAACCTCCATCTGCTCAGCCAACTATTATTGTTGCTCCTGTTGCAACTTCACCTATTCAGCCACCTACTGTTGTATCTGTTGCAACTACACCTATTTAGCCACCTACTATTGTTGCGCCTATCGAGCAAGGTGAAAATGTCGTCACTTGCCTCCATCAAACAAGCCAACGATTCAACCCCAAAAAACAAAGAAGGCCAAAAAGAATAAAACAGAGGCAAAGCCTAAGGTAGCGCCAGTCTGAACAAAACCACATGCTAAGTATAAACAAGGCAATAACATGCTGCTTCAAGATCAGATAAGTAGGGGAGGGAAAGTCTTAATCGACCTTCATCAATTATACCTCAATGGCTGAAAAGAAAATAAAATTTCGTTCATTGTAATATACTAGAAAAAATATTTTTGGACCAATAATGACGGCTATTTTGGGTATGCTTCAACGATCTATACGATATTTTTAACATGGATGCTCTTGATATCGGCTTGATGCAGTGTTGTACATTGTAAGTTACTTAATCTATATTTTATATTAAAGTCAACACGTCATTATGTTGTATTAACTACTCTTTCATATGTGCAGGATAAGTGGCAACAATCCAAGAGTATACATTTCAAATTTCTGGATCCATAGTTATTTGCAATGTCGACAATTAAGGTCGATAGGAAGTCGTGTGTCGACTACCTATATAGTTTACTCACCTCATGCGTCTCAAGAAACCGAAATGGAATGGTCATACACAACATTGATGGACATTATGTCCTAGTACTCATATCCCCCAAGTGAAAGACAGTATGGTACATTGACTCGGCAAGACCAAAGGGACCGAATGGCGAGCGCACCGAGAGGGACTTCTCGGTACTCAAAAGTTTAATAGACGAGTAAGATTTTCTTCACTTCATTACAACTTCAACCCTCAACCTATTCTTGTTTAACTCAATCTCGTTCTACCTCGTTATAGAGCTTTTGTAGGCGTTGTCGATATGAACAAACTAAAAGAACCGCAATGCCTTGTTCATAAAACACAGTGCCTGTAAGTCTCTAAATGTTTACCTTTTCAAATTTCATGTGTCGTCCAAACTAATCATGTATTTCCATAACAGTGCTACAGTCAACCTCCTGGAAACTAGTGTGGGTTTTATGCTACACAACATATGAGGCTGGACATGAAGATAGCGGATCTTAAATCACCCGACGTAAGATATTATCGTGACCTTTATTCTTCTGTTTCATTTACTTTTCACTAATGCAAATATTGACTGATGTCAAAAACTCAATTTACAGGAATTCAACCTACATGAAGGCAGTCTTACCGAGGCTTATTTGTCGGACATCCGTTCATAACTAGCGCTATTCCTCATGGACCAAGTCTTCACAAAGAATGGCCCTATCCATTATAAGGGCCAGATTCCCTAATTCAATATGTCATGTAATGGTTGCAAATATTTGGCGAAACATATGGAATACATTTTTTATCGATGCTTTTTTAGTGCAATGCAATCTGTGTTGGTGGTACTCTGTAATGAATTATGTGTTCTATGATGAATTATGTGTTGTTTGCAATTTAAAAAATTGGCTGTCAAATCCTGGCTTTGATTCAGGATGCAACCTAAAAATAAATATTTTTTAATATGACCATAATATTAGTGATGGGTGACATTGGCAACCCGTCCCTAAAGGTCACAATAGTGACAGGTTGTGTAAAGTACTACCGTCACTAAAGATGACCTATTCAGGATGTAGCCTAAAAATAATTATTTTTTTTAATATAACCATAACATTAGTGACATGTGACATTGGTGACCGGTCCATAAATGTCACATTAGTGATCGGTGTAAAGTTCTCCTCGTCACTAAAGATGACCTTTAGTGACGGGTGAGAGATGTTACCCATCACTAAAAGGGGGCATGCCGGACGCGGAGGGGACCTAGAGAGACCCTTTAGTGATGGGTATTTACTCGTCATTAATGATAGGGCTTTACTGACGCGATAAGTGTGACGGGGGACATGCCTGTCACTAATGTACGTTTCTATGGTAGTGTGTGCAACAGAGTGTGCTCACCGAAGGGGTTCGGTGGAGTACTCTTCGGAGGTTGTATCAAATGGTTCAATACTTTGTCTTCATGCATCGAAGGGTGCATCAAAGGTGGTTTGAACTTGGTGCTCATCGAAGGGGTTCGTTGAGTACCGAAGGGTTGGTTTTACCTGTAGAAGCTTCGTGGTGTCAGAATCACTTGTTTGCTTGTCGATGGTATGCAGGTGATTCGGAGGTGACGGGACTATCAATAGTAGGTGACTTGGGTCATGGGGGGAGCTTGATGTAGGAGGGTCACGGAGGCTGGGTGAAGTAAAGGATAGACCTTAGGTCAAAGGTGCGCCAGTCGGAGGCATTAAGTTCGGAGGGGTCTCCGAGGAAGATATCTCAAAGCAAAGTCCTTAGAGGCAAGGAACTTATAAGGAGAACTCCAGGATGAGACACTCCGAAGGTTGGCAGAAAAAATCCTCAGGGTTGAGGCAAGGTTGTCAAGTGTGCTCCAAATGGAGGCACTTAGAAGGACACCTAGCGAAGTTCCTAGAAGTCGAAGTGTGTCAAAGGTATGATTCAAAGAAGGCACTTCGGGAGTGTGATCTAGGTGGAGACACTATGAAGGTGTGCTTGAGTGGAGGTACAACGAACGGAGGCCTTAGACGAAGGAGGGACTTCGAAAGGTGGTGGCTAAAATCCTCCGAAGGGAGGTAATTCGAAGGTGGGGCTTCGAAGTATGGATGTCTTGACATACTTCAGCCATGCATGGCTTTGGTACACAGATGGGTGGTGTTCGGGCTAAGTGAAGCTGAAAAGTTATTGTGGTCCACTCTGGAGGTGATGGTGCGAAGGCAACAAGGGCTTTGAGGGATTCAACTTAAAAATATCACTATATTGAAGTCAGACTTTGGTGTAGCAAGGCCTGATGGTTCGAAGGATACAACCGAAGTCACTCTAGCACATCACATGTTCCACGAGGCTCCGAAGAGTCTAGTCTGCACAGCTAACACTAAAGTCGAGCTTCAAATAAAGTAGGACTAACTAATGTACCCCGTGACTGCTTGAGGCAGAAAACTTGTAAACCCTAGGGGTATTGTAGTCTATTCACATGTTTGAGTTGTCCTATAAAAAGAGAGGAAGGCTAAGGTCCAGGGTAACACTTTAAGAACCTTATGTACTCTTTGTAGCCTAGAGCCAACAACCATAATACTCATATGTATGCTCAGTTTTTGTGAAGGTATCTTGTGTTCCATTTTAATGCACTGAAGTTTCATTTCTACATGAATTTGTATCTATGTTCTTTGTTTTGCTTGTGTTAAGATTTTTGGCAGTACACTTCATTCTGTGTGAACCAAAGGCTCTTTCCTTGAGTATTTGCTAATGAAGGTTGCACTTGTAGCTGTGTGTGCGAAGGGTGTTTTGAGTGTTTTTTGGAGTATGTTCTCTCCATGTGAACCAGAGGTATTTTCTCAGGTGTTACTAGTGAAGTACTGCCCAATATCAAGTGTGTGAAGCCATTTTTCCTAGTGTGTTTCAAAGCCTATTGAGAGGTGTACTCTGCTAAGTATTTTTGGAGTCTATCTCGAAGCACTTTCGTGTGCGGAGCTAGTGCTCTCAAAGCTGTGCTGTTTGTGTTTTGAGGTGTCCGAGTGTGAACAAGGCATTATGGTGTTCGGAGTATGGCCCAGTGTAAAGCTAGGTTTGAAGTGTACGCAATACCTCCAAACTTGCTCTTGGGAAGGGTGCCTCCGAAACTAGTTTTGTAGAAGTGAAATTTTAAAAGCTCCCATTCACCCCCCTCTGGTCACAGTTTTCGGTCCAACAATTGGTATCAAAGCAGGTTAAGATCACCAGTTGACCTTGACTGGTTTTGTGATCTTTTGGTGACATGGACATAATTAGTAAAATTCCTCTACTTGATGGGACAGACTTTGCTTACTAGAAGGTGCGCATGGAGGCTTATCTTCAAAGCCAAGGATGTGCAATCTGGGATATTGTGGAATCCCGGTATTCCATCCCTGAGATTCACACTACTAAGGTTGAGAAAGATCAATATACCTCTAACTACAAAGCTAGACATATATTGTTCATTAGTTTGAGCAGGAATGAGTTTGATAGGGTACAACACCTTGAGATTGTCATGGAAATTTGGTCCACACCTACTATTTTTCATGAGGGCTCAACTCAGATCATGGCTAGGCACCAAAGTACATAAAATCAACAGTATCAGTTGTTTGTACAAGGCCCTGGTGAATTTATTGATTCCATGTTTTCTCGCTTTGATGCTATAGTGAGCAATTTGTGGTCCACTAGGACTTTAGCTTATTTTGATCACGATAGGGCTATCAAGCTTCTCTATGCTCTTGATCGTAGCATGTGGGAAGTGAAGATATCCAACATTGAGGAGTCCACAGGTTACGACACATTAACTGGTGATGAACTCTTTAGCAAGCTGAAGTCCACAGAGATTTCCAAGGCATCTCTTGTAGGGCACATAAAATATTTGACACATTCTATGGAACTAGTTTCTGGTTCTAGCAGTGGTACCCCTGAACCTAGTACTTCTAGTACTTTTGTCCTTGTGAGAGGCTTTGCTTTGTCCTATTAGGTCTCTGTCATAAAAGAGTAGGTGGACACTCTAGTTGATGATAGATGGGATTGACGGAGAAGTGGCTCTTGTGGGTGTTTTGAGTGTGGTGACACCTCTCACATTAAGTCTAACTGTCCTAGGCTCAGAAAGAGAGAGGAGAGTACCCAAAAACACTAAAAGAGAGACAAAAAACCCTTTTCAAAGGGTAAGCACGACAAGATGGCTAAGAGAGCAGCTAAAGCAGCTTATAGATCCTTCATGGCAGCCCTCAGTGAAATTGACACATCGTCGAGTGCGTATCCCCACTATGATGAGGATGTGCTTTTGAAGGAGGAGAAGAAGGCGAAAGACTTCACTAGCCTTTGCTTTATGGGTGACAGCATCAGCAGTGACGACGAGCTAGACTCATCATAGGTAACCTTATCTCATAACCAACATTTTGTTAAAATTTATGAATTGAATGATGCTTTAGTTGATCAAGATAGATTACTTGTGAAAGCTGCTAGAGAACGGAAAGAACTTAGACTTAGACTGGAAATAACTTCCACTGAATTTGCCATACTTAGATCTAAGTCTGATAATGCTAAATATGAGTCTTGCATTGTAGTCATGAGTGAGCTTGCTGAGCTTTGTTTTGTGCATGCTCAAGCTATCGATAAGCTTGAGATTGCGGAGAGATAGCTCACTGAGGTGGAGTCTAGACCTGTTGCTTCTGATGCTTGTTCAAATTTCTCTTTATTGATTGAAAGCATTAATTTGAGGGACAAGCATACTATGGAGTTAGAGGTTAGATTGGAGAGTGCTAATAGTTCTAAGGACGTGCAACCCACTTGTTCCACCTGCATCATCCTGAAGGCCAAACTCAACTTTGCTAGATGGCAAGTAGAAAAGCTAGTGACTATGAATGATTAACTTCTCTCTATGGTGGATAAATGCATTGAAAGGAAGTGTAGGATGGATTTTCTCTTGGCCAAAGGAGTACATCACCTTCGGGAACAACCGAAGTAGAGTGAAAGGTAAAGGTGTGTTAAGAATCAATGAAAACTAAACTCTCAATGATGTTGCCTTGGTTGAACATGTGGGGTACAATTTGTTTTCTGTATCCTAGTTGCTCAATGAGGGCTTGGAAGTGCATTTCAAACGCGATACTTCTCAAGTACTCAGTTTTGATGGTGTTCTAATTTTCAAGAATCTAAGAATCAGGAGGGTTTTTGGAGCTGACTTTTCTGGGTCAACTGGGTCTTCTAATTTATTAGTTACACAACTATCTTCTGAGCTTTGGATGTGGCATAGGAGACTAGGGCATATGAGCTTTGATTTACTCGCTCGCTTAAGATCCCTAGGCTTGATCCGAGGATTTCCCAAGCTTAAATTTGAGAAGAACTTAGTTTGCGCTCCTTGTCTACATGGAAAGATGGTTGCTGCCTCGCATTCACCGATCATTATGGTGATGACCGGATAACCCAGAGAACTTCTCCATATGGACACTGTAGGTCCTTCTCGAATTAGCTCTTTAGGCAGAAAATGGTATGTCCTTGTTGCGGTGGATGATTTTTCCTGTTATTCTTGGGTCTTCTTTTTAGCGAGCAAGAATAAAGTGTTTTCACACTTTTGGAGCTTCGCTTCGAGGCTTTTCACTAAACTCCCTGGTGCATTCAAATTCATTCGAAGCAATAATGGCACCGAGTTCAAAAACAACCTCTTTGTTGACTTTTGCATGTAACATAGCATAGAATATCTATTTTCTGCTCCGCGTATTCCTCAATAGAATGGAGTTGTTGAGAGAAAGAATCACACTTTGGTTGAGATGGCTAGGACGAAGCTCGATGAGCACAAGACTCCTAGAAGATTTGTGGTTGAGGCCATAAACACTGCATGTTACATCTCAAACTGAATTTTCTTGCGCTCAATTTTGAATTTGACCTCTTATGAACTATGTTTTGGGAGAAAGCCCAAGGTTACTAAATTTTGAGTAGTTGGTTGTCAGTGGTTTATCCTAAAACGTTGTAATTTGGATAAATTTTAGTCGCGATTTTCTAATGGGATCTTTTTGGGTTATACCACTCCTGGCCATTCATATCAAATTTTGAATTTAGACACTAACTCTATCATCGAGTCATGTGATGTGACTTTTGATGAATTAACCCCCTCTGTTAGTTCTTCTTTTGAGCTTGCGAATGAGAAGGATATGGAGGAGACCATTTTTGAAGAAGATCTTGAAGACTTCGAGGATGAACCCATACTTCCCTCAACATCAACCCCTAAAGTGTAACCGGCTTCGACTACTTCGGCAAGAGGCCCCAAAGCAACTCCGTCATCTTTGGTCATCTTCGACCGCTCCCTGCCAAGAGTTGAGAGGGAGATTGCATCCCTGCGCGAGGCTCTGCACCACATCCAAATGATAAATCCTCTAGAGCAGATAATCAGTGATCTAGATCAAAGGGTAACACGTTCTCAGGCTCACTTTATCAATTCTTCTTTTGTTGCTACTTTAGAGCCCATATATGCGAGTCATGCCTTATCTAATTCTAGTTGGATCAATGCCATGCATGAAGAACTTGAAAATTTTTAGAGAAATCAAGTCTAGTCACTTGTTGATCCCCCTCCCAATGTTCATTTCATTTGAACTAAATGGATTTTCAAAAAACAAACAAGGGCAGGATGAGTCTGTTGTTAGGAACAAAGCTAGACTTTTAGCTCAAGGTTTTTCACAAATAGAAAGGATTGATTTTGCTGAAACTTTTGCTCCAGTTGCACTTCTTGAGACCATTAGGATTTTGCTTGCATTTGCTGCATCACATGTATTCAAACTTTACCAAGTGGATGTCAAAAGTGATTTTCTTAATGGCTTCATAGGCGAAGATGTTTATGTAAAACAACCCCCTGGTATTGAAAACTCCAAATATCCTCAAAGAGTCTTTAAACTTCATAAAGCTCTCTATGGACTCAAGCAGGCCCCTAGGGCAAGGTATGAAAGACTTAAGTATTTTCTGCTTGAGCATGAGTATTTGATGGGATTTATTGATAAAACTCTTTTCACTCTCAAGCATAGAAAATATTTCCTCTTAGTTTAGATATATGTTGATGATATCATCGTTGGTGGCTCTTCTCATGCTTTAGTTACAGAGTTTGTAGATACCATGAGCAGGGAGTTCGAGATGTGCTTGATGGGTTAACTCACATTTTTCCTTGGGTTGCAAATCAAGCGAAACAAACAAGGTACCTTCGCTAATCAGACGAAGTACACCAAGGACCTACTCAAATGGTATGATATGGCTAATGCGAAGCCCCTTGCCACTTCGATGGATACTTCGACATGATTGGATCCAGATGAGGACAAAGAACAAGTAGATAAAAAGGAGTTCCAAAGCATGATCGACTCCCTCCACTACTTGACAGCTACGAGGCTAGACATACAATTCGCTGTATGTCTGTGCGCTCATTTTCAAGCTTCTCTAAGGGATTTGCACCGAAAAGCGCTAAAACGCATTCTAATGTATCTCAAACACTCTTTAGAATTCGACATTTGGTATTCTGCATAGTCATCATTATGTCTTAGAGGATTCTCATATGCAGATTTTGCTGGTTGTAAAATTGATAGAAAAAGTACCTCCAGTACTTGTCATTTTCTGGGCTCTTCTCTTGTTTGCTGATGTTCTCGCAAATAGTCTAGCGTTGCGCAGTATACTACTGAGGCATAATACGCAGCTACCTCTAGTTGTTGCTCACAAATTTTATGGATGGTTTCCACTTTGCGTGATTTTGGGTTGAATTTTAAGAGTGTTCCACTTTTCTATGATAACACTAGGACCATTAGCATAGCCAACAATCCGGTTCAACATTCTCGAACCAAACACATTGATGTGAGATATCATTTTCTTAGAGATCACAATAATAAGGGTGACATTGAGATTAGATATATAGACACCTAGAACCACCTCGCCGATATTTTTACCAAGCCCCTTGATGTTTCATGATTTGCATCTTTGTGAGGAGAACTTGGTGTTTGTCATCCTTATGGAATTTTGTGAGAGGGAGCATACTTTGTCTGATCCACATAAGCTTCTGAAATATGTTTTGTTGTGTTTACATATATCTGCTTATGTATGCCTTTGAATAATTGTCATGATCATGTTAGAACAACTCTTGTTAATATGTCTATTTTCATAATGAGCATGATTTTAATTTGAAAAAAATTAAAACATGGTCACTACTTAGTCTGGTACCTAGCATGTTTAGGCTGAATGATCTTGCTATCTTTTACATACCTGGTAGCTAAAATCTTTTCACTTGGATGCCAAAATGCAACTTGGTGAATTAAATGCTTTTCATGGAAATCTGGTTCTGAAAAATTATGAAAATCATAAAAAAATTGATATCCATGTCTTTTGTGATAAATTTTAAAAGATTCAGGTGGGTTTGTTTTGTCGCACTTTCTTTATTCTAGCCTATGTACCATAGCACTTTAGTATGAACTAGGCTATTGTAGTCTTGCCAAAATCATTGCTTTAAGCTTCTGACTGTCTTTTCTTGACCTAGGCTTAGCTTGATTGGTCAGCATAAGGTGGACAAGCAAGTAACCCCTAGCAATACCAAAAGTATTAAAATATTTCATATTAGGTGTTGGACCAGAAATGGTGACCAGAGGGGGGGGGGTGAATGGGAGCTTTTAAAATTTCAGGCTAAAAATAGCCTTCTGTTTTAATTCAGTCTACTGCGGAACAGGCTTCGAACACAACCTTCGAAGTTCTGGTTTGGAGGTATTTGACAGCTCCGAACACAGGCTTCGCAAGGAGTAAAAGTCCGAAGCCAAGAAGACTTCGCTCTACACGCAACCCCGAAAAATCTACTCTGCTAAGTCAGTGCAGGCTCCGCACACAGGGTGCTTCGAGCAGGCTTCACACTTCACCCTTCGCAAGAGTGGACTAACCTCTGAGGACTTGGACCAAATACTTAGCGACAGCAACTGGTGCTGGGCTTCGTACTCCGAAGGTCTAAACGCACACTAACAGACTTCGCTAGGGGCTTCGACACGGGAAAAGAACCGGGCTTCGATCAGGGCTTCGCTAGTAAACAGCGAGGTCTAGCCTCCAGTTACACAGAGCGAACGCACACTAAAAAGCACACTTCGCACAAAACACACTTCGCCTAGACAGGCTTCGGTGCACTACTACTCGACACTAGAAATCGAAGTATGCAGCGAGGTATGAAAACAAGCTCAAGCAGAAAAATGAACACCGAAGCAGGGCTTCGCTGCTTGAACAGGGAACACTAAAAATGAACTCACTGGATGAATACAAAGTATGAGGTGGCTAGTACAGGAGCTCAACAATGAATGCTCAATGTGTTAAATGTTACCTACCCAGCCCCCATATTTATAGCCACTATTGACCCAAGTGAATTGACTACTTTACCCTAGGGTTTACATTGGTTTTGTCTCTACAGAACAGAGGGGTACAAAAGGTAGTCAACTTTATTTGGAGGCTTCTCTGTCAGCTTTGCAGAGGGGACAGTGCCAGCTTTTTGCAGAGCAGACACTGTCAGCCTTTATAGTCTTTGACTTTTCTGAAGCCCCCCTTAGCACACGAGGGGTGTGGTAGCTTCGGTGAGATGCATTGAACCTGACGGCCTTCGCTTCACCAAAGTCAGCCTCCGATATAGTGACGGTTTTGAGCCGAAGCCGTCAAAGCCCTTGGGCCTTCGCACCAACACCCTCGGAGTAGACCACCACGGCTTCGCAGCTTCTCCCAGCTCGAACTCCGTCAGTCCGTGTACCGAAGCCATGCATGGCCGAAGTACCACAAGTCATCCTTGCTCCGGAGCCAGCCTTGCTCCGAAGCCTGCTTCACTCCGAAGCCCCACCTTCGGAGTACCACCCTTCGAAGTCCCTCCTTCGTCCAAGGCCTCCGCATGAAGCATTCCATGAGCCCTTCATCGCAGTGTCTCTCCCCGAGCACACTCCTCGACGAGCCTCACCCGGACCATGCCTTCGATGCACCTCGACTTCTGAGACCTTCGTCGGGTACCTTCGAGTGTCTCCTTCCGGAGCACACATCGAACACCTTACCTCTGCTGAGGACTTGATCCACCATACTTCGAAGTCACTCCTTCCGGAGTACCCTTCGAAGTGTCTCGCCTCCGAGGACTTTGTCTCGGAGTACCTTCACCCAGAGCCATGCTCTGCACTTACTGCCTTCTCCTAGTGCATCTCGACCCGAGGACCGACCTAGACCCCTTCGCGGCCACCGTGACAGAGCTCCCTGCTCCCCTGGCATCAAGCCTCCCGCTTGACCCAGGTTCACCTGCTACGAACCGCCTGTCGCCTCCGAAGTCCCCAGTGCACCACAGACAAGCAGACAAGTGTATCCAGTACCCCGGAGACCTCTCCGGGTAAACAACGTTTGGCACACACTCCGGTGTACCGTCCAAAGTACCGATACCTTCGGTACAACCCAGTCATCGTGTACCGTCGGACCCCTCCGACAGTCACACTCCGCTGCAACAGCTGCAGCAACCAAACCCACCGAACCCTTCGGTGAAACAGCCTCCGAACCCCTTCGGAGGTACCCCTTCGAAACAGAGGGTAAAAGCCTGTCAATCACTCATCACATACTTCGAAACCAACACTTGGTTTCTCATTAGGTTTGCTGAAGCTCCATGTCTTTGATATGCTTTCCTAGGTTGATAATTGTAGCTTTTGCAGTTCTTATCCTCTCATGTTTAGCTTGCTAGACTAAGTGGTGATAATTTGATTTCTAAAAATATCTGCAAAGATTTGCTTACATTGGAAATTGCATACTATTGACCTTAGTTGAGTATATCTTTTTAAGACATTAAAATTGGCATATTTTTGCACTATATGTATGAGCAGTCAATATATCTCAGAATCTTTGCATCAATTTATTTCCCCTTGATTCTTGCATTGCCAAAGGGGAGACAAAAGTGTGAAGAGAGGAAGTTGAATTTGCCAAAGGGGGAGAACTTCTGATGTTTGCACGCTTTTATTAAGGGGGAGAATTCTTATCAAGGGGGAGTTGTGACATGGTTTAGCTCTTTTCTGAGTTTTAATGGTCACTTGTGTGCTAAATTTGAAATTTTTCTTGATCTTTGTTTTGAGTTATCAATGCACTCATCAAGGGGGAGATTGAGAAAACAAGTTGAGATGTGCCTTGGTTTTAGTCTGTGATGAGTGATTGACAAAGTGCTTTTCTGGACGAAGGGGTCCTATCCGAAAGGGTTCAAAGGTCCTTACTGAAGGGGTTTAGTATTTGCTGTGTGCACAAGTGTGCAACGGAGTGTGCTCACCAAAGAGGTTCAGTGGAGTACTCTTCGGAGGTTGTATCGAAGGGTTCAATACATTGTCTTTGTGCACCAAAGGGTGCATCTAAGGTGGTTTGAACTTGATGCTCATTGAACGGGTTCGTTGAGTATCGAAGGGTTGGTTTTACCCGAAGAGGCTTCAGGGTGTCGGAAACACTTGTTTGCTTGTCTATGGTGTGTAGGAGATTCAGAGGCGATGGGACTGTCAATAGCAGGTGACTTGGGTCGAGCGGGGAGCTTAATGCCGAAGGGTCATTGAGGCTTGGTGAAGTCAAGGTCAGACCTCAGGTTGAAAGTGCGCCAGTTAGAGGCATCAAGTTCGGAGGGGTCTCCGAGGAAGATATCTCTAAGAAAAGTCCTCAGAGGCAAGGCACTTAAAAAGAGTACTCTAGAAGGAGACACTTCGAAGGTTGGCAAACAAAGTCCATAGGGTTGAGGCAAGGCAGTCAAGTGTGCTTCGGTCGGAGGCACATAGAAGTACACCTGGCGAAGTTCCCAGAAGTCAAGATGTGTCGAAGGTATGCTCCGAAGAAGGCACTTTAGGAGTCTGCTCTAGGTGGAGACACTACGATGGTGTGCTTGAGTGGAGGTATGTCGAACGAAGGCCTTATACGAAGGAGGGACTTCAAAAGGTGGTGGCTGAAATCCTCTGAAGGGAGATACTTCGAAAATGGGGCTTCGAAGTCTGGATGCCTTGATGTACTTCGGCCATGCATGTCTCTAGTACACGGACGGGTGGCGTTCGGGCTAAGTGAAGATGCGAAGTTATTGTGGTCCACTACGAGGTGATGGTGCGAAGGCAACAAGGGCTTTGATGGCTTTGGCTTAAAACCGTCATTGTATCGAAGTCAGACTTAGGTGTAGTGCGGCCTAAGGGTTAGAAGGCTACAACCGAAGTCACTTCGGCACATCACGTGTGCCATAAGGCTATCAAGATTCCAGCCTACAAAGCTGACACAAAAGCATAGCTTAAAATAAAGTAGGACTACCTTATGTACCCCCGTGACTGCATGAGTCAGAAAACTTGTAAACCCTAGGGATACTTAGTCTCTCCGCATGTCTGAGTTGTCCTATAAAAAGAGAGGCAAGCTAAGGTCTAGGGAAACACTTTTAGAACCTTCTCTACTCTTTGTATCCTAGAGCCAGCTGCCACAATACTCATATCTATGCTCAGTTTTTGCGAAGGTATTTTATGTTCCATTTTCATGCACTGAAGTTTCATTTCTGTCACTGATTCATTTTTGCATGAATGTGTATATGTGTTCTTCATTTTGCTCATGTTAAGCTTTTTGGCAGTACACTTCATTATGTGTTAACCAGAGGCTCTTTCCTTGAGTATTCACTAATGAAGGTTGCACTTGTATCTGTGTGTGCGAAGGCTATTTTGAGTGTTTTTTTGGAGTGCGTTCGCTCTGTGTGAACCAGAGGTATTTCCTCAGGTGTTACTAGCAAAGTACTACCTAATATCAAGTATGCAAAGCCATTTTTCCTAGTGTGTTTCGAAGCCTGTTGAGAGGTGTACTATGCTAAGTCTTTTTGGAGTCTATCTCGAAGCATTTTCGTGTGCGGAACTAGTGCTCTCGGAGCTGTGTTGTTTGTGTTTTGAGGTGTCTGAGTGTGAGCAAGGCATTCAGGTGTTCGGAGTCTAGCCCTGTGCAAAGCCAGGTTCGATGTGTATGCAATACCTCTGAACTGACTTTTGCGAAGGGTGCCTCCAAAACAAGTTTTGCAGAAGTGAAATTTTAAAAGCTCTGATTCAGCCCCCCCTCTGGTCGCCTTTTTGGTCCAACATTGAGCAAACATTTTCCTAATCTATCGTGGGGAATGGAAAAGCAAGCACGCCTGTCAAGTTTTAAGGCTTCAAAAATCACCCATTGTTGATGACGACCTTCGATGGCTTTGAGTACCTTGATTTCAGGAGACGGGTCACCAACCAAGTCCTGAGTACAAAACACCCCAAAAGTAGTCTTTCTCATTCATAAAGTTATGAAGCTTTACAAAAGAGCTTTACATTAGGGCCCTAAAAGAGACTACACCTTTGGGTCCGCTGGAGGAAGGTTTGGGGAAGGCGTCAGAGGAGGCTACATACGTGTTTCCTTTTGCGGTGGGCTTTGTCTACCCAGGCCTTTGTCGCCTCTTGACCTTCAGCCTTCCAAGGCACCTGAAAGAACTTCCAAGCAGTGGCAGCACGAGATTACAGAGTCAGAAGGTGCTCATCTCCAAAAATGACAGGAACCACCTCTG
The DNA here is from genome assembly GCA_019279435.1 of Zizania palustris. Lineage (NCBI taxonomy): Eukaryota > Viridiplantae > Streptophyta > Magnoliopsida > Poales > Poaceae > Zizania > Zizania palustris. Next base: position 11,116,304 of record JAAALK010000289.1, on the reverse strand, counting down.
TCACCGGCGATATGGCACTACCGACGTCTTCAAGATGATGAAGGACGCCGAGGGTGGACACCTTACCGGAGATTTCTCCGTATTTGGCAGTGGTGGTCCCCATCATCTTCACCGCTAGTTGAACAAAATTAGTCGATGGGCTAGGGGTTCATTCATGATGGTGGAAGACGAAGGGAAAGACGTGTCGAAGCACTCCATGACACCCCAAAGGACGTCCATGGTCTTGGCCGCCACCCCTTTGTTCTTCGACAATTTGGTGAGCAAACCCTCTACCGACAACCACAACTCGGAGTTCAGAGCCGAAAGATCAGAAACCCTCTTTTCAAATATAGCCTTCTTTGCTTGAAGCTTCTAAACTTCAGCCACCAGAGCAACTCGCTCGGCTTGAAGGTTTTCTGCCTCGACCTCAAAGGCTGCCCACCTCCCCTGTTCTTGCTGGAGCGCGTCCTCTAGATTCAAAGCCTTCTCCTTGGAGTCGACAAGGTGGTTGCAGATTCTCGCAGCCTCACCTACGAGACGACCGCACTCCATGTCAAAAGAGGTCGTTGCCCTCTGGGCTAAGATGACAAACTAATGTTTCGATAAAAAACCACAAAAGGATACTGGGAGAAGTGTACCTAGTAAGCAGCCCATTCAAGGTCGATGCCTAGCTCAACTCCATTCAAATGGCTCACTTCGGTGACCAATTCAGTCTCGCCCAAGTCACGATCTGAGCCAGGGGCTCCACCATCCCACAAAGGCCGAGCCCCAAAGTCAGGAATGAAGCTAGTAGAGGGAGCTTCGTTAGCACTCGCCAGACATCTCCCTAAGAAGAAGTCTTTGACCAATAGGAAGCCCCTTTCGAAGCCTCCATCGAGTGGGCCCCATCGTTTGACCCATAAAAGTTTACTACCTCAACGGGAACCTTCCCCTTCACTGTGGGTCTCTCCCTAACAGGCGAAGGAACCTTCGAAGGATCCTCCACCAACATACCTAAAACACATTGCGATATGTATGAAACACTAAAAAAATAATGTAGGTACCATGGGGTAGACTCGAGATACGACCAGAGGGGGAAATGTACTAGTCCCGACAACAGTCGGTGACTGCACTGGACTGCCCACATACAAAAACATCCATAGGGACTCCACCCCGGAGTCTCCCGGGGACCCAAGGGGCAGAGCAACCACCTCGGTTGCTTCCCCCTCGACCTCCACCGCTTCGGCAATCATCGGCACTAGACCCTTCGGCTCCATCACCAGGACCTCTTCAGCTGACCTACCCTCATCTATGGGTGTGAGGGCTGGCTCCTTAGTGAAGCCGAAGGGGACCTCGAGTGGACTAGGCTCTTCGGCTTGCAAGTCGTCTTCTTTGAAGGGCACTTCGAGGCCCCTGCTAGCCCGTTGTCCACCTTCCTTTTCCTCAAGATCGGGTATGGGACGTCCAAGTCCGGAAGAGCAGGGGGTTCGGTCCCAAGCTCACTCCACACCCGATTATATCTCTCACGGGCCCCACCAGCTCGAGCCTCCGCATCTTCTTGCCATGAGTAGGGGCTTTGACAACCTTTTCGGTTACCCGGACCACTTTGTCCTGGGTCATAACCATCAATGAACCTACGCAAGCAAATGTATTTCTTCAATAAGTACATACGGAAAGAAGGATAATAAAAGCTGCAGGGAGGGTCTTCAGAGCATACTTATCGCACCGGAGTGTATCTCAAGAAGGGTGCCATCCTGAGTGCTCTAGAAGGCGAGAGGCCAGCTGGCCTTGAGAGGAGAGATACAGAGGGAGATGAATTCCTCCGCTAAATCCCGCATGCTCATATGCTGGGCAATTATTTCCATGAGTCAGACGTGGGCCCGAATCGAACCCACGTCCAACGACATCTCTACCTCCCTTTGGTAAAGGATCTCCCAAGTGGGATCCTATAAGCTAGTGTCCGCCTCCACCTACACGTGAAACCACTGAAGGATCTAGTTGGAGTATTACCGCTCCTTGATGTCCTTCGCTGGGAAGCTGTTTTGGTATTCTTTGCAGAGCTAGAAATTGACGCTCCCATAAGCCAGCGGCTTCGTTGAACCGTCTATGTCATACCACTTCTTCGGCTGGCAGCTAGCCTCATGCATCACCGAGAAGACCTCAGTCCTACCTTCACATCCCTCCACCCTCATGGCCCACTAAAAGACAACTAGAGAGGCGATGGCATTCGGGGAGAGCTGTGGGAGCTCCATGTGGTAAAGCCGAAGGATTTCGACTAGCAGCTCCAAAGAAGGAAGCCTGAGCTCCGCATCGAAGAAGGCTTCAAAGACGAATACTTCCCCTTCGCGCGGCTTAGGAATACCTTCATCCTTGGGAACCCACATCACAACCCTAGGTTCGAGCCGTTCGAACATTGCCTCCTTCACTGTTTCCTCGGTGCAGGTCGACCTATCCAGGACAATAGTCTGCTCCGAGTACTTCTCAGAAGACGTCCGGAGAACGTGAGGGGCATAAACCCTAGTGACGCCCTAAGTTCCCGGTGTCACCGCCATTGCCGTTTCTATGCAGCTTGCTGCTGGACGAGAGGGGAGTCTGAGGCGGACCCCTTGGCACCATTCTTGGTCATCTTCCAGGATCCTTGGACGTGCTCGAGAGGCGGGACGAAAGTGGCGGTAAAAAGTGCTTCAGAGCTAAAACAATGGGAAAGCTAAGTTTTGGAAACAAGAAGACTTCATGGTAACACAAGGCGTCATTTCCTTTTTGTAGGACCCAAGGGATTATACCGCAAGCTTCCACACAATGCCTTTTTTCACCCCTTTTGCACCCCCACCACCACTAACGTGTGGGGCCGCAGCCAAAAAATCTCTCAGAAAAAAAATACTGAGATATCCACGGTGGTTGGGATTTTAGAGTTGACGTCCCATCAGAAGCGGTGATTGGTTACCCAAGTGTAGGACCGAAAGTAGCGACCAGATGGGGGTGAATGGGCGCCTAAAAATTCTTTCGAATCAATGGCCTGCTCCCAATACCCAACGCACCTCAAAAGACTAAGCAGCAGAGTGTGAACCGAAAGCCTAAGTCTAAAAGTATCAAGCCTAGAAACAATAGGTGTCAAAATCAGAGAAACACCAATGCAGTGCTAATAGGCAGATAAACAAAATATTCAAGACATGGCAGGTCAAAAACTTCTCAATGGATGATCTAAGTGAATATAAAGTGAGATGAGAAGTTACTGTTCAATTTTGTCTCCTGTTCAAAACTTGGCGAAGCCTGCTTCGCTGTGTCGAAGCCTGCCTCGCAGTGTCGAAGCCTACTTCACTGTGTCAAAGCCTGCTTCGGAGTCCCTTGTCGAAGTCGAGCGAAGGTTTTCGTTGACGTGCCGAAGGTTTGTTTGGTCTAGCCTAGCTCGAGTATGGTAGAGAGCGAAGTATGCTTCGAAGCGAAGTATGAGAGTATCGAAGCCTGCTTCAAACCATATACTTCGAAGATGATACCTCGAACAGAAAGCTTCGAACAAGGTACACAGAAATGCAACCTTCGAAAGAGAAGCGAGGCCAAACACACGACAGAGATCAAATCGAAGCCTACACTCAACCTTCGAAGCTAGCTTGGTCAAGGTATGACAACCGAAGTTGAGACCTTCGAACCGAGGGTTAACTTCAAAAGACAAGCTCCGAACTTACACACTGAGACCTTCGAAAATGACAGCAAGAAGGAACTCACGTCGAGCGAAGTCTACCAGAGAGACTAGCTTCGAAGCTAACTTCGAAGCCTGTCAAAGTATTGACTTTGAACAGCTCGAGACAGAGATCACCTTCGCAAAGACCGTCGAAGTATGTCAAGCTGACAGAGCACAAAACATACTTCGAAGCTAGAAACACAGTACACAAAGTGAAGTCGAAGTTCAAGCGAAGCCCTTGAGGATGTCAGATCGAAGCCTTCCTCACGGAGCTGAGGGGCTTCGAACAGAGAAGGGGACTTCCCCGAAAACAGCCAGAAAAGGCATTCAACCTTGTCTACTTCGATCAAAAAGCTACGCAGAAAAAGCAAGCTAGAGTACTAGTGTACTGTTGCTACAGTGAAGTAGTACTACTTGCAACCAGCAAGACCTAGTACTCCTCACGAAGAACAAACCGAGGCAACAAAGAAGCTTCTGCTCAGGAATAAATCAGCTGCGTGCAAACCGAACAAACAGAGCCTTAAATGAAGTGCTGCGCACACACCAACCGGAATAAAAACTTCCAAAAACAGTGAAGAAACAGGATGAACTCAGGAATCAAAAACTCTGGCGGTGCACACATGAGCAGGAGAGAGAAAACAGGGAACAAAATGACCCAATAGAATAGAAAGTGATTTCAGCAAAAAGGGTAACCTAACCCTAGGGATTGGGGCCCTATTTATAGGCTGCCCAACACTTAGGAATATTCCACGAGCCCCTTAGGGTTTTTTACAGACGCTGAAATAAAGGAAAAGACTAAACTGCCCTTAGGATTTTTTTACAGACTCGACTGACTGACTGTGGGCCTAGAGATATAGATGACTTATCCGGAAGCTAAGCTTTCGCAGCGACTACGGCTTCTCTTCTAGACAGTCCGATACAAGATTAGCGGTTGTCAGTTTTGCGCCGAAATTGGCAAAGCCTCCACCGGCTTTGCACCAGGCACCCGGCAATCACTCACCGCCCGTGTACCTGAGTCAATCCTGGTCAACAGCCCAGTGGGTCTTCTGCTGCTTCTGGCCCATGTACCCAGATTGGGCCAACCCGACTTCGCAGCTCTTTCAGCCTGACCGTCGTTTGCTGCCCGTGTACCTGAGTCACACGCGGCCCATGAAACAGCAGATCTCCTCTCTTCTTCTATCCTCTTTGACTATCGTTGACAATGACTCATCACATCTGGAGCCATGAGGCCCACGCTATTCAGCATGGCTCCTCACCAAAGCAACCCCTGGAGATCCCTAGGCAATATTTGGAATGTTGAGGCAACGATTGATTTCCCGAAGAAGCGTTTGGGCATTCTTAGCCCGAAGCCTTCATTGAAAGCATTGGCAATAGGCACTCAGGCTCTGGACCCCTTCACCTAAACCTCTCCACAGCTTGGGATGTGACAGAGCTAATCATAAGGTCCGCTTGTATTCTTATCTCAAAACATGAAATTATTTCTTGCGCATATTGCCTTTCTCACAATGCGGGGTGTTCGAAGAGACATATTCGAGGGGCTACTATTGGGGGAAATAATCTTGTCAGTCATGCAATTAGGCGAATGACTCTTAAAGGATTTTGGAGCATGCAAAGTTTGAAGCCTTCTTACGTCCCCGCAGTACTCCGAAGGAGGAGGCTCGAGACCCATAGTGCTATCCCTGACAACCACAGAGAAAGAGGGATTCAAAGCCTCCAAGCACCCCAGTGGGCCCTGCTACCTCGATGCCCTTCGAAGGACCTTTCTCCGAAGGGAGGCCGTAAAATAGGACATGACGCCTACTTTACCAGAGCGTTCACACATGTTCTTACCATCCTACCCCTATGGGACTTCATGAATAGAGTCCACATTGACAGTTGTACTTAGAGGGTAGGGTAGTATTTCACTGTTATGATCTATGCCTATAAATACCCCTCCATTCTACTATAATAGGAACAATAATTCATGTAATAGAGCACACTCCGAACTGGGCTAAGGTTATTATCCTGTTCGGAGGTCCGACCCAGTCCACATTTATTCTCTTTTATCTAGCTAGCCCTTCGAGGCTATTTTAACCATTTAGCTTAATCTTTTACGCCAACCCCTACCTTCATTCTGATTGGGAATTTATGATTGAGAGTCTGTATGTGTATATATGCAACATCAAGACAGCCACCATTGCAAGTTTAATTTGATTGTGTTCTTGTCTTGGCTCAAATTTAGAGTTTGTAAGTGTCCAACAATTTGCCCCAAATTTTGCCAAACAGGCATTGCAAGGCAAATAATTGCAATTTCAGCATGCAAACTGAATTGCAGATAACAAGAACATAATTTTCATTTTACAGGCTGTATTTGCCAGGAACATAGTTAGATCCTTGAAGCTTTTTTCATTAGGCATCAATTTTTTTATTGTCAAATTGAATTGTGTAAGTTTTCACCACTGCACTTGACTAGTAGTGTGTCCGTGCTAACGCAACAGTAGAATTAACTGATAGCAAATATCTTGAACTTGAAACGAATAATGAAATAAATTAAGATTGATGGTAAAAAAAGATTGGTGACAAGATATTATACTATTAAATTCATAATAAATATACTTAACTTAGCACCATATCAATATCAAGAAATTTAAAAACATTGCCAACAAACCATGTTATCATTCACATCCGACAAAGCTAGTATCTAATACAGGACTAACGTTCATACTGATCCAACCGTATCAACACCAAACTCATCTCAACTCACCTTTTTCTCTCTCCAATCTATGTTTTGCTAAAAACTCAATCCTTTATACCTACCTAAATTTTCAAAAACAACCAAGCAATATCAAGCTACTGTTTTACCCAAAAATTCTAAAAACACACAAATTTTGATTCATATTCCTCCCAAAACAATCAAGACAAGCAATGGTATCATCACGACCCTCTGTTTAAGTCTGAAAATCTCAAAATCAAGGGTTGTCAATAGATCATTGACATCCAGTAAAAATATATCCCAATTCAAAACCTATTTCAGCAATCCTTCTTGTTCTCAACACATACATACATGTATGCATATACATATGCATGTCTGTTCTCCTAACTACTCAAAACTCAGAGATTGGTTCTCCGGTACCAAGAATCATAAGCCAAAACAAAGCATTCAGAAAATATTCATGAAAACCTATCGGTGAAGTTACAATGAAACCTTTTGGAATTCAGATAAATATGTGGGCGAATATATGTATGCATATCCCAATATCAAGAAATGCACGATAAATTCAAATCACATTTCCCAAGGCTGAAACGAACCCTTTCTCTGGAAACATCCACTTTTTTAATACAATCCCCATCCTATGAGAGGTGCAAAGTGTAGCTATACATTTGAAATGACCATTTTCGATGGCAAATACAATGGTAGTAGTGTTTTCCTGCCTTGATCTTGCGCGCACCTCCATTGCAGCTATTCTGGCACCACGCGTTGCACTAGAATTTTTTTTAAATATTTTTTTTAAAATAATATTTTTTAAATAATAAAATTTCAAATTTGTATGTCCATTTGAAAATTTTATAAAAGTAGCGAGCGGTCGGTACTTGAAGTGCCGACTGGATGCCACGTCAGCTCCAGTGGACACTTGTAGTGCCGACTAGAGGTGTCAACTGGAGCTGACGTGGCAGAATCTAATAGAATGGCAGCATCCAGTCGGTACTTGAAGTGCCGACTGAAGCTGACGTGGCACCAGTCGGCACTTCAAGTGCCGACCACGTGCTACTTTTGTAAAATTTCCAAATGTGGACATACAGATTTGATTTTTTTTAAAAAAATATTTTAAAACAAATTCCGTTGCACTAGCCATCAAGATTTGTAGGCAGCTCACCTCCTCTTTCCACGCATGGAAATCTTGGCAATAGTATAGTAGACAATGCATTGAATAAAATATTTGGTATTGTCGTGCCTTCAAATTATCTCTGCACAAAGATAAAAGAAAGCATTATTCAAGGTCCAAGTATAGGGAGTAGGGAGTCAATTTTTTATTGTGTTGGTGATTGACAATTTGAAATATCATAAATGATATCATACATTTTTTGAAAAATGAGTAGTCATACAAAACAAAAAGATATATGACTGGGAAACCTTTGAAACTTACTCTCCGAGTCTACAAAAAGATACATTGTGAATTCTAACGCGCTTAATTTTTTTTAAATTTTTTAGAAATGTTCCCTTTACATCCATTGCCATTGTAGTCCATCATTTTTATGAAAAACTTAGTCCTCAAGATATTCCTATCTTGTACATACATTTCACATATATATCATTATTAGAAAAACAATAATTACTTATATATAGGATATTGTTGGACAAATATAAACAAATAAGGGTACTCATTGTGCTAAATAATAGTAATATTATACCATCCTACGAGCGCATAATGTTGATAACTAGAAAGTCTGTTAAATTCCTGCAATGGACACATTGTTGTTACATATTATATTACATATAAGTAATCAAATTAATTAAATGTTTACAAGTTGTAAGCAATTAGCAGTGAAATATTTTCAAGACCCATCTCGGTAATATACAATTCAATTTATATATATGATCATTCCAATTAGGATTGGTTAAATCCATGGCGAGTTTTAAATTATTCGCAATATTTTGTAGTTTGTGGACATGGTGCAAAGTCTAGATGAGAATACTTAATACATGTAGGTAAAGGTATCAGATCTGTTATATATACAGTTCAACATGTAGGACTGAGAGTAGCGACCAGAGGGGGTGAATGGACGCCTAAAAAATTCTTTCGAATCAATGGCCTCCTCCCAACACCCAACACACCTCAAGAAATAACCAGAATCTTAGACCAAAAACACAAATGAAAATAGCACTATCACTCTCCTGTCAATTATGATGTGATGCGATAGTCTGAGAGATCATAAGCACTAAAATAATCTAGCCTAAAAAAGACTGGTGTCCTAATAAAAAAGACACCACAAAAGTGCAAGGCAGATCAACAGAACATTTAACTCAAAGGAATTTCAAATAGCACAAATAAAATCATCAACAATACTTAGGCATTTAATCAGATAAAATAAATGCACATGATTATATATGCTCACAGATGATTCAAGCAGGCATAATATCCTCAGTGCACCGGTATTTTAAAATCAGAGATAGGCCAACAGATATGATAATGAGCAAAATTTATAGCATTTAATCTACAGAAAATTCAATGCAGGAAATAAATTTTGCTCTCAGTTATATCACAGAATATTCAGGAAATAAATGTTGTACTGCACGTAAAATGAGAAATGGGATTTAATGTGCTTGGCTCGTCATCGGTGTTCAGAATCTTTGCACACTACTGCTTCCGTAGAAAACTTCTCTCAAATTGGGGCATCGGTTTTGCGTCGAAACCGACAAAGCGTATGCTGTCTTTGCACCGGGTATCCGCATTCGGCCGACCCGATTCTACGTCTCCCTCAGCCCGGCAATCGCTTGCCACCCGTTTACTTGAGTCAAACCTAGTAAACAGACCAGCAGATCCCTTGCCGTTCTTGGCCCATGTACCAGGATTGGGCCAGCCTGATTCTGCGGCCCCTCTACATGGCAGTCGCTCGCCACCCGTGTACCTAAGTCACACACGGCCCAAGATACGACAGGTCTTTTCTCCTCTTCACGTCTGTCTGTTGGCTTCCGTTCACAATCACTCATCACTTCTAGATCCATGAGGCCCATGATCTTCAACATGGCTCCTCAATCTCTGTCACGCCCCGATTTAATAAATCAGGACTTTTATTGAAATTCCATAGAAAATCAATAAAAACAATACGTTCATCATGCGACCACGTACAATACGAGCAATCATTCACGGTTCGTAGACCGCATTAGTACAAAAGTGAATAAAGGTGAAGAGAAACTAATAAAATAAAGGGTCCTAGATGAACGCCTCCTTCCAGTCTCGCCTTGACTGGGTCGCTACTCCAGACCTTCATCCTCCTCGTAGTAGACGGGCTCTGATGGTGTAAGTCAATGGAGTGAGTACATATGTACTCAGCAAGCCACCGAATGCAAATATAATGCAAGATAATAACAAGGGAGATAATGGCTAATTTTGCGGAAAAGCATAATTGTAAAGCATTAAATGTGATCAATTTATTAGTACTGAAATGTAAACATGTGTATGCATCATCATCGTCTAACTCGAGGAGTACGTTTACCTCCTCGCACAACAGTCCTTACATGCCATGAAATAACTCAACCATTCAAACAATTGTAAACTAACTGCGAGTAGTCACACAACCCACCCTTGACCGTGGGCTCGGCTTTTTGAAAAGATTAAATTACTCTGATCAGAGATGTACCACTGTACCCATAAGGCACGCACTCACCACTTACACCAAAGTGTAACGAGATGACCCATTCCACGGGAACTCGTGCCAAAACCTTCCGTATGGTTCGCCTCGACTCAACAACACCCTCTTTATAGGTTTCGTATCGTGTCTCGACGCGTCGAGTTTCCACCATACCCCCCTTGAGCCTCGTCGGTACAAGGCGCCCTGAGGGCTAGCCCCTTGCCCCCTCTACTATGGTGCAGAGAGTCGGAGTGTTCCATACTTCCAGTTAGGACTTACCCATTAGACTTGTGGTTGGTACGGAAGTGCTTTGCAACAGATCCCGCAGACCGGTCCTTATAGTGCCCCGGGTGCGACCAACCAATGCCCTAGCTTGCACCCGAAACCCACCATACTTATAACGTAGCCAACTCCAATAGATTCCGGAGACAAGAATAACAGGGAAATTCATATAACAGAATCCATCTATCTACGACTCATTCTTTTTATCCTATAGCAGTTGTGCCGGTACATGGGGCACTAACTAACATTTATATAGTAGAGTGACAAGGAGTTAAGGCTCAATAAGCATGGCTTGGGTTTGCACACAAGGACGGGGATCTAATAAATATAAGTGTAAGGCTTGATATTGGACTAATGCAATATTATCCTATGGGTTATAGTGATAATTTATTAAAACATGGGCTCAATGATGATCAACTGTTTCCACATGAGGGTTCGATGACTTGCCTTGATCAGCAAATGGGGATGGAGGAACCTCGGGGTAGAATTCCGGCTCCTCGACGAACTCATAGTCTTCTTGATACGAAAAAATAAACAACACATTCAATAAAGCATTACAAAACAAAATCATACAAATTTTATGATTTAAATATGTGATTTGAGTTTTATTATTCTGGGGTTATATTAAAAAGTTTAAACTTCAGGGGTTTTCCTAATTTATTTCCTGAATTATTTATTTATCCCTAAGGGGTTTTTATTCATTTAATCCATAAGTTTATTTTGTGCTAAAGTAACATACTGTTTTTATGGCATAAATGTGTAGAGAATAATATACTGAATTTATCAAAATTTGAATGGTAAAATTTGGAGTTAAAATGAGCAAGTTATGATTTTTCAAATTTTAAATCAATTTCTGGAATTTTATTTAAACAGAAAATGGGCTCTGGTCCACGGTGAGCCAGGCTCACGGTGGACCTCGGTACTGTGCACGTGGACCAGATTGATCTAGATCGTCCGATCCAGATCAAGCGGCCAGGCGCGAGGCGAAGGGGTTTAATGAACATGGACGACCACGATTAAATCATACCGAAACGGTACGCGTGGACGCACCAGATCGTACCCAGGGTTTAAGTTGCGATCAACAGTCAGGATCACAGGGTACCGGTTTGACCAGATCTGAGGGCCCGAATTAAATCACGAAGGGTTTTAATCGTGCCCCTCCGATCGCATTTGGATGACTGCGATGCGGTCCGGCACGGCACGGTCGTAAGGGGCTTGTACCCCCTTCGTCCTTGGCTCCGGCGGCGCAACGGCGAGGAATTCCGGTGACGGCGTGGGTTGAACGGCGATGCTAAGGCCAAAAATGGAACCAGTGACGTGAGGGGAACTCGGGCGTACCGGTGGTGGCGGCGGCGGCGAGCTGACGGCAACCGGCGATGAGGAGGGGCGATGAAGTTCCTCGGGTTCATCGGCGGTGAGGCGATCCGGTGGTCTTCTCGACCGACGAAGGCATGGATGAGGATGGGCGGGTCTCGGTGGTCACGAAGGTGGCGACGGTGGGAGCGGCGGTGGCTTGGATCACCGACGAGGGCTTGCCGGAGTTGAAACAGAGAGAAAACCGAAAATTGGGGCGGGGCGTTCTGTTCTTGCTCTGGCTCGGGCTATCGTGGTGTGGGCAGAGGGCGGTGGCTGGAGGGGTTTATATAGGGGGTTCGCCGTCGTTTAAACGGAAGGGAACCGTGGAAATCCGAGGGGATTCCAATTTTGCGCCGGCGAGCTTCCATGCTCACGGTTAAGCTTCTATTACTACGAATCCGCGTCGGGCTTGGATGGAAAGAGGTTGCCGGCATTCGGGGGTAGCGAATCCATGGTCGGATTGACGAAATCGGGCGGCCGGCTGCGGGATATGGCAAAGGGGGTCGTTGGAAGGAAAGGGGAGCGATCCCCTTCCATCGGGGACGAAGGTCCTGACAGCGGTCCCCCACCTGTCAGTGACCGAAACAGAAAAGGAAAGCACGGACAGGCGGGTCCCGTCGGTCAGAGAGATGAAGGCGGACGCGAGTAGCTGACACGTGGGACCGAGGCGAGTGTGGGCGGGAGAGAGGGAAGAGGGCGGCGCCGACAGGTTGGCCCCACCTGTCAGTGACGCACGGCTGGATTGGGCTGGGCTGGAGGCGAATTCGGGGTTGAGGCCCATTAAGATTTTAAATGCTTTTCTGATTTAAAATAATTCCAGTAATTCATTTATTTGTTTAAGAGTTGATTCACTGTTGATAAAAATTTGTAAAAATTCCTAAAATTATATTTTGGCCTCTAGTGTATTTCATAAAATTTTCAAGTCCCAATTTTGAATATTTATCCCTGTTTGGCTTAAATAGGGCTCTTTTAGGCATTTTCTTTAATAATGAAATTCAGAAATTTCTTTAATATTATTTTTCTTTTATTTATTTCTTTTTAAATCTTGGGGTGTTACAATCCTATCCCCCTTACAGAGAATCTCGTCCTCGAGATTCGGATCAATCCTCGAATAGCTCAGGATGTTGTGCCTTGAGTTCGTCTTCTTTTTCCCATGTAGCTTCATCTACGGGATGATTGCTCCACTGAACCTTGCAGAAGCGGATGACTCGACTTCTGGTGGTCCTCTCATTGACTTCCAATATCTTGACGGGCTTTTCCGCATAGGTCAAATCTTCCTGAACATCCAACTGTTGCAGGTCCACTTGCTCTGTCGGGACGCGAAGACACTTCTTTAGTTGAGACACATGAAACACATCATGCACTCCAGTCAATGAGGGTGGTAGTTCCAACTGATAAGCAACTTCGCCTTGGCGTCGAACAATGGGAAATGGTCCAACGTGTCGAGGGGCTAACTTTCCTCTCATGTTAAATCGTTGGGTACCACGGAGAGGCGTAACTCGAAGATAGACATGGTCTCCCTCTTCAAAGGCTAGGTCTCGACGTCGATTGTCTGCGTAGCTCTTCTATTGTGATTGGGCTGTCTTGAGCCGGTCTCTGATAATCCGTACCTTCTCTTCGGCTTCACGTAGTAGGTCTGTTCCAAAGACTTGGGATTCACCAGTTTGATCCCAAAGTAGAGGCATCCTACACTTTCGTCCATATAGGGCTTCGAACGGGGACATCTGAAGACTGGCTTGATAGGTGTTGTTGTACGAAAACTCAGCGTACGGTAAACTCTTGTCCCAAGTTGCTCCAAAATCCAAGACACATGCCCGAAGCATATCTTCCAATATCTGATTTACCCTTTCTGTTTGTCCATCTGTCTGAGGGTGGTAAGCAGTACTGAAGTTCAATCTCGTTCCCATCTCTTCTTGGAGGTTCTTCCAAAAACGAGAGGTAAACTGACTTCCTCTATCATACACTATCTTCTTGGGCACTCCATGAAGGCACACAATGCGGGCCATGTACAACTCTGCGAGCTTAGGGCCACTAAAGGTTGTCTTAACGGCTATGAAGTGTGCTACTTTCGTTAGTCGGTCAATGATTACCCAAATAGAGTCGTATCCAAGCTGGGTCTTTGGGAGTCCGGTGATGAAATCCATACCGATCTCTTCCCACTTCCATTCAAGCACTTTAAGTGGCTGTAACAGTCCTGCAGGTCTCTGATGTTCTGCCTTTACTCTTCTGCAGGTGTCACATTCTGCGACGAACTGAGCAATCTCTCTCTTCATGCTAACCCACCAATAGCGTTCCTTCAGGTCTTGGTACATCTTGGTACTCCCGGGATGGATGGAGTATAAGGTATCATGGGGTTCTCTTAGGATAAGGGTCTTTATCTCCGGTTTATCTGGCACACATATCCGGGTTCCAAACCATATGGTGCCATCTTCGTCTTCCGAAAATCATGGGGCTTTACCTTGTCTCATGTTCTCTTTAATGGCGGCTATATCCGGATCTTCCAACTGGGCTTCTCGGATTTGCTCGAACAAGATAGGTCGGGTTTCCAGGGTGGCTAGATATGCTCCTGTGGTTAATCCAAGGTTTAACTTTTCCATCTCCTTATATAGCAAAGGCGCGTGATCCTGAATTATGACGGCGGTGCAATATCCTTTACGACTTAATGCATCAGCTACCACATTGGCCTTTCTGGGGTGGTAGTGAATACCTAAGTCGTAGTCCTTTATTAATTCCAACCATCGCCTTTGTCTCAGATTGAGGTCCGGCTGCGTGAAGATGTACTTCAAACTCTTGTGATCCGTAAAGATTTCGCAGCGATTTCCGACCTAATAATGCCTCCATATCTTAAGGGTGTGCACCACAGTGGCCAATTCCAAATCGTGGGTCGGGTGGTTCAACTCATGGGGTTTCAACTGACGAGAGGCGTATGAAATAACTTTTCCGTCTTGCATGAGAACACATCCCAATCCTTGGCGAGATGCGTCACAATAAACATGGAAGTCCTTCCTAACATCTGGTAGGGTCAGTATTGGTGCAGCCACCAGCCGTGTCTTGAGGGTGCGGAAACTTTCCTCGCATTCGGGAGTCCATTCAAACTTCTCTCCCTTCTGTAATAACTTGGTCATAGGCTTGGCTATCTTGGAAAAATTCTCGATAAACCTCCGATAATACCCGGCCAAACCCAGAAAGCTTCGTATCTCCGATACATTTGTGGGTGGCAGCCAATCTGTAACTGCTTCTACGGTGGCAGGGTCTACTATGATACCTTGCGCAGAGATGATGTGTCCAAGGAACTTTACTTCTGCCGTCCAAAATTTACACTTGCTGTACTTGGCATACAACTGGTGTTCCCTTAGCTTGCCTAAGGTTAACCGGAGATGAGTCTCGTGCTCTTTCTGATCCTTGGAATAAATTAGGATGTCGTCTATAAAGACCACGATGAATTTGTCCAAATACTCCATGAACACCTTATTCATCATATTCATAAAGAAAGCAGGGGCGTTGGTCAATCCAAAGGACATAACCGTACACTCATATAATCCATAACGGGTGGTAAAAGCCATCTTGGGTATATCCTCTTCTCGAATCCTTAGCTGATGATAACCGAACCGCAGGTCGATCTTAGAAAATATCGTAGCTCCTTTCAGCTGATCAAAAAGATCATCAATCCTGGGTAACGGGTACTTGTTCTTGATGGTCACCTCATTCAAAGCTCGGTAGTCCACACACATACGCTTAGCCTTGTCTTCTTTCTTCTCGACGAAGATGACGGGGGCACCCCACGGTGATGTACTTGGTCTGATGTTGCCTTTCTTCTCGAGATCCTCCAACTGCTGCTTCATTTCAGCTAACTCATTGGCGGCCATCCGGTATGGTCGCTTGTAAATGGGGGTGGTCCCAGACATCAAATCAATTCGGAACTCGATGTCCCTCTTGGGTGGCATCCCTGGTAAATCCTCCGGAAATACGTTCGGGTACTCGCAGACTATCGGTATCTCTTCCAAGGTAATCTGATGCAGTCTTGATTTTCCGAACTTCAGACTTGGCATCTGAAATGTGATGGCCGTCCCTTCTTCACTGGTCACAGTTACTTGTCTTCGGGAGCACCTGATTTCTCCTTGGTGTTTATTGAGCCAATCCATTCCTAAAATGAGATCCAAGCCTTGGCATTCTATAAGGATGGGGTCGGCCCAAAATATGGTGCCGTGGATATCTATCCATACCCTTGGGCTATAAGTTAGGGCTAGGGTTTGTTTTCCAGGGATGACTATTTGCACGGATCTTGGTAGTTCCTTTATGTTTAGGTTGTTCTTTTCCACAAAAGCAGTTGATATGAAGGAGTGAGTAGCTCCAGTGTCAAATAAAACCACTGCAAGTGCTGAATGTACTATGAACTTACCCATCATGATCTCGGGTGCGGCCTGGGCTTCATCGGTGGTGACGTGGTTGACTCGGGCGCGGATGGTGGGGTTTGCTGCAACTCCTTGATCATGCTTTGGATGGGGGCATGAATTAGAGTAATGCCCCTCCTAGCGGCAGTTAAAGCATACCACGGGATTGCCGTGCTTGTCGCGCAGAACCTCTGTCTTCTTTGTCGGGGCGGGTGGTGCGGCAGGTGCGGTGGGAGCGGGGCGAGGCTGTCCGGCTCTGGCGTTGGCGGCGGGTGGCGCCGAGCAATACACTGGTCGGGGGTGGTATTGTGGCGCCGGTGGAGGAGGGGTGAAGCGAGGCCTTTGGGCCATGCCCTGGTTCTGCCTGAAGGCAATCATTCTCTTCTTCTTCAGGTCAACCTTATTCTGCTGGGTCTCCTGGATGATAGCTTTATTAACCAAATTTTGGAAGCTGGCATAATCTCTGGAGATGAGTTGAAGAGACAACTCATCCTTCAGTCCCCGGAGGAACTTGGACTGTCTGGCCGCGTCGGTACGGACTTCTTTAGGCGCGTACCGGGCCAGTCAGTTGAACTCGTGTAAATATTCCGTTACGGTCCTGCTCCCCTGCTGTAGGTCCTGGAACTCCTGCTACTTCTGCGCAATGATACCGTCTGGGATATGAGCGGCACGGAAGGCATGAGAGAACTCTGCCCAAGTATGGATGTGTCCCTCGGGCAGGGTCTCGCGCAGGTTGTCCCACCATTCTGCGGCGGGACCCTGGAGCTGGTGGGCAGCGAAAACTACCTTTTCCTGCTTAGTGCAGGTCAGCAGGTCTAGCTTCTTTGCGATAGTCCTCAACCAATCCCCAGCCTCCATGGGGTTGGTTGTGCTTGAAAAGGTTGGTGGGCGGACTCGGAGGAATTCCGAGAGTTGGGAGGCGGGAGCGGGAGCTGGAGTGGCGGGGCGTGGCAGCTCGGGCTGTTGGTGAAGGCGGAAGAAGTGAGCCTATTGCTCTTGCATCTGCTGCTGCTGTTGTTGCATCTGTTTTAACAGTGCAGCGACCAACTGGTTCTGAGTGGACATCATCTCAGCCACTGTGGGCTGGTTGGTGACTGGGGCTTGCCTCTGCCCAGTTGCTCCCCATTGTGGCAAGTTGCTGTTTTCTCCTCCGTTCTGGGGAGCATCGGAGCCTTGAGTGTTAGTCATCCTGAAGTTTCCAAAGTAGATAACATTTTCTTAGAGGAAATTATTTAAGCTTTATTCCCAAAATGTCGTTCTTGCGGTTACATTTATTGTCTTTTATTTAATTCTTCACTCATGCCATATATTTGACATGAATGGCAATACAAGCAAGTAAAAGAAAACAATCAATCGTAAAAACTACGTCTAGGGCAGCTCAGGGGACGACTCGACTACGGGCTTGATGGAAACAGTCGAGGTGGTGGAACTGGAGGGTCTGGCGGGTGGTGCACTGCGAGAAATCCTCTTGGGCCTCACAGTGGGGATCCGAAGCGATTTCCGCTTGCGGGGCGGAAGGGGTGTGATCTCCTCGATATCCTTCTTCATCTCCTCAATCTGATGGCGAAGCTGAGGATTCGTGGCGACGCGCTGCCGTAGGAGCTCATTCTGGTGACGTAACTCCTCTGCCTCGGCAGCCAATCGGTGTCCCTGCTGGATGCGGCGTCGAAGATCTCTGTTCTCGCGGTTCAGATCCTCGGAAGAGTGCCCGTAAAAATCGACCGTGTCGCGCTGTCCGTTGGCATCCTGCATTGCCTCATAATGGAGATCATCCATTGCCTCCAACAAACGTAAGGTGTGTCCGATCGCAGAATGGCGCTGGGAGAGTGTGCTGACGTAGATGCTGTGGGGACTCCCTGGAGTGCGAAGGGGCACAAAACGATAATCTGTGTCGTAGAGCTCACTGTCGTAGATCATCCGGAGCTCAGTGAGGGCCTGAAGGGCGGTGCGCTGACTGGCTACCAAGAAGGTAGGTCCTCCACCTCGATAGGTGTGGGCTGTCTGAGGAGAGGGTTGGACGACGACAGTGACCTCACAGTAGCTTTCTTCCTCGTCAGGGAAGACTCCATGGAACATCAGCTCGTGCTCAAATCCGAGGAAACCGACGAGCATGCGTAGCTCGCGGATGAATCCGGCCTCGTCGCGAAGGTTCTCACTCATGGTACGGACCGACATCTACAAAAGAGAGAAAGTTTTTGTGAAAATCTCGGAAGATGAGAGGGTAAATAATTTTTGTAAGAAAATATAAGTCCTACAGTCAGGTCTGTTTGGCTTCCTACAGTCAAGTCGGCTCTGATACCATCTTGTCACGCCCTGATTTAATAAATCAGGACTTTTATTGAAATTCCATAGAAAATCAATAAAAACAAGACGTTCATCATGCGACCACGTACAATACGAGCAATCATTCACGGTTCGTAGACCGCATTAGTACAAAAGTGAATAAAGGTGAAGAGAAACTAATAAAATAAAGGGTCCTAGATGAACGCCTCCTTCCAGTCTCGCCTTGACTGGGTCGCTACTCCAGACCTTCATCTTCCTCGTAGTAGACGGGCTCTGATGGTGTAAGTCAACAGAGTGAGTACAGATGTACTCAGCAAGCCACCGAATGCAAATATAATGCAAGATAATAACAAGGGAGATAATGGCTAATTTTGCGGAAAAGCATAATTGTAAAGCATTAAATGTGATCAATTTATTAGTACTGAAATGTAAACATGTGTATGCATCATAATCGTCTAACTCGAGGAGTACGTTTTTCCTCCTCGCACAACAGTCCTTACATGCCATGAAATAACTCAACCATTCAAACAATTGTAAACTAACTGCGAGTAGTCACACAACCCGCCCTTGACCGTGGGCTCGGCTTTTCGAAAAGATTAAATTACTCTGATCAGAGATGTACCACTGTACCCACAAGGCACGCACTCACCACTTACACCAAAGTGTAACGAGATGACCCATTCCACGGGAACTCGTGCCAAAACCTTCCGTATGGTTCGCCTCGACTCAACAGCACCCTCTTATTGGTTTCGTATCGTGTCTCGACGCGTCGAGTTTCCACCATACCCCCCCATTGAGCCTCATCGGTACAAGGTGCCCTGAGGGCTAGCCCCTTGCCCCCTCTACTATGGTGCAGAGAGTCGGAGTGTTCCATACTTCTAGTTAGGACTTACCCATTAGACTTGTGGTTGGTACGGAAGTGCTTTGCAACAGATCCCGCAGACCGGTCCTTATAGTGCCCCGGGTGCGACCAACCAATGCCCTAGCTTGCACCCGGAACCCACCATACTTATAACATAGCCAACTCCAATAGAGTCCGGAGACAAGAATAACGGGGAAATTCATATAACAAGATCCATCTATCTACGACTCATTCTTTTTATCCTATAGCAGTTGTGCCGGTACATGGGACACTAACTAACATTTATATAGTAGAGTGACAAGGAGTTAAGGCTCAATAAGCATGGCTTGGGTTTGCACACAAGGACGGGGATCTAATAAATATAAGTGTAAGGCTTGATATTGGACTAATGCAATATTATCCTATGGGTTATAGCGATAATTTATTAAAACATGGGCTCAATGATGATCAACTGTTTCCACATGAGGGTTCGATGACTTGCCTTGATCAGCAAATGGGGATGGAGGAACCTCGGGGTAGAATTCTGGCTCCTCGACGAACTCGTAGTCTTCATGATACGGAAAAATAAACAACACATTCAATAAAGCATCACAAAACATAATCATACAAATTTTATGATTTAAATATGTGATTTGAGTTTTATTATTCTGGGGTTATATTAAAAAGTTTAAACTTCAGGGGTTTTCCTAATTTATTTCCTGAATTATTTATTTATCCCTAAGGGGTTTTTATTCATTTAATCCATAAGTTTATTTTGTGCTAAAGTAATATACTGTTTTTATGGCATAAATGTGTAGAGAATAATATACTGAATTTATCAAAATTTGAATGGTAAAATTTGGAGTTAAAATGAGCAAGTTATGATTTTTCAAAGTTTAAATCAATTTCTGGAATTTTATTTAAACAGAAAATGGGCTCTGGTCCACGGTGAGCCAGGCTCACGGTGGACCTCGGTACTGTGCACGTGGACCGGATTGATCTGGATCGTCCGATCCAGATCAAGGGGCCAGGCTCGAGGCGGAGGGGTTTAATGAACTTGGACGGCCACGATTAAATCATACCGAAACGGTACGCGTGGACGCACCAGATCGAACCCAGGGTTTAAGTTGTGATCAACGGTCAGGATCACAGGGTACCGGTTTGACCATATCTGAGGGCCCGAATTAAATCCCGAAGGGTTTTAATCGTGGCCCTCCGATCGCATTCGGACGGCTGCGATGCGGTCCGGCACGACACGGTCGTAAGGGGCTTGTACCCCCTTCGTCCTCGGCTTCGGCGGCGCAACGGCGAGGAATTCCGGCGACGGCGTGGGTTGAACGGCGATGCTAAGGCCAAAAATGGAACCAGTGACGTGAGGGGAATTCGGGCGTACCAGTGGTGGCGGCGGCGAGCTGACGACGACCGGCGACGAGGAGGGGCGATGAAGTTCCTCGGGTTCGTCGGCGGTGAGGCGATCCGGCGGTCTTCTCGACCGACGAAGGCATGGACGAGGATGGGCGGGTCTCGGTGGTCACGAAGGTGGCGACGGCGGGGGCGGCGGTGGCTTGGATCGCCATCGAGGGCTTGCTGGAGTTGAAACAGAGAGAAAACCAAAAATTGGGGCGGGGCGTTCTGTTCTTGCTCTGGCTCGGGCTATCGTGGTGTGGGCAGAGGGCGGTGGCTGGAGGGGTTTATATAGGGGGTTCGCCGTCGTTTAAACAGAAAGGAACCGTGGAAATCTGAGGGGATTCCAATTTTGCGTCGGCGAGCTTCCATGCTCACGGTTAAGCTTCTAAAACTACGAATCCGCGTCGGGCTTGGATGGAAAGAGGTCGCCGGCGTTCGGGGGTAGCGAATCCGTGGTCGGATTGACGAAATCGGGCGGCCGGCGGTGGGATATGGCAAGGGGGTCGTCGGAAGGAAAGGGGAGTGATCCCCTTCCATCGGGGACGAAGGTCCTAACAAGGTCCCCCACCTGTCAATGACCGAAACGGAAAAGGAAAGCGCCGACAGGCGGGTCCCGTCGGTCAGAGAGATGGAGGCGGACGCGAGCGGCTGACACGTGGGACCGAGGCGAGCGTGGGTGGGAGAGAGGGAAGAGGGCGGCGCCGATAGGTTGGCCCCACCTGTCAGTGACGCACGGCTAGATTGGGCTGGGCTGGAGGCGAATTCGGGGTTGAGGCCCATTAAGATTTTAAATGCTTTTCTGATTTAAAATAATTCTAGTAATTCATTTATTTGTTTAAGAGTTGATTCACTGGTGATAAAAATTTGTAAAAATTCCTAAAATTATATTTTGGCCTCTAGTGTATTTCATAAAATTTTCAAGTCCCAATTTTGAATATTTATCCCTGTTTGGCTTAAATAGGGCTCTTTTAGGCATTTTCTTTAATAATGAAATTCAGAAATTTCTTTAATATTATTTTTCTTTTATTTATTTCTTTTTAAATCTTGGGGTGTTACAATATCCCCCTTGGTGAGTGCATTGTCAACACCTTCTTCATCAACGCTTCATTACATGCAAACACATGTGGAAACACGAAAACAAAATACAAGACAACAAAAAGAAGTAAATAAAATACAAGGTTTAACCTTAATGACCAAAAGCCAAACAAAAGCCAGAACATGGTCATTATGGTTAAACAGAAAAAAAAATCAATAAAAATTTCAAATGAGTGCAATCTCTAAAATATCAACAAGGATATCCATAGAGCGAAGGCAAAAGAGACTAAAACTCTCCCTGAAACAAATCCCAGAGAAAGCCAAAACTCCCCCAAAACTCTTCTAAAAGATAAAGTAACCCAAATTTCTCCCCCTTGTAGACAACTGGACTCATCAAGTGAGACTAAATGTACTCAAAAGGGACACAAACTCAAACTCCCCCTGAAATGTTGCTCCCCCTCAAAATATGCAATGAATGCAACTAGAGTTCAAGTGGAGTGTAAAAAGCATGCTTCTTAGACATGATTGACTACAATTACAACATCTAGCAAGTATAGCACAAAATACTATCTAAGACACAAGGCATGACCAGTGCAATAGAAGATATCCAAAGAAGTCCTTAGCACAAATTTTCTGATTTTGCAAACAAAAGTATCACCAAATTTTCTAGTTGACAAGCAAGGTAAAGCATGAGATGCAATGGCTAGCTGATATCTACCAAGATAAGCATTGTCCAGAACAAAGAGCTTCAACAAACTTGTTATCTTTTTAATTTCAGGCTTTTTTCTTTTCATTTTTGCCGGGGTTTATTTGCATGTCAACCTTACGCTAACCGACCAAGTCAATCCTAGGCTAGAACAGTACCATTAGAAGCTTAAGACATTGGTCTTGGCATACATTACAATGTCCTAGTTCATACCAAAGTGCTATGGTAAGCAGTCCAAAACAATATAATGCGACACAGCAAACCCACCTAGATCTTTTCACTTAAGCATAAAAGGCATGGACTTGTCATTTCTATGATTTTTATCATTTTATAGCATATTTTCCATGTTAAAGCATACAAATGTCTAAGTTGCATATCTGCATCTAAGTAAAGGAACTAGCTACCAGGCATGTAAAAGATAGCAAAAGCATTCAATCTACACATGCTAGTTACTAGAATCAATGGTGATCATTTTTAAATTTTAAAGCATAAAAGCCATGCATATGACAGATATCAGATATATCATGTGAACTGAATCAAAACATGATCATCGATAGGTATTCAAAAGCATATACAAGCAAGATTGAGTAAAACAAGTCAATCATATAATAGAAGCAATCTCAAAGTGTGATATATGAATTTGCATGATATGAACACACATGAAAAGACTCAATAAAAGAGTAAAGAAGAAGGAAAAAGACTCAAAATATCCTAAAATGGATACACAACTCCCAAATCCCCTCGCATACGCTCAAATGTAGACTGATCTAGGGGTTTGGTAAGAATGTCATCCAACTGATGATGGTTATCAACATGAACAAGGTCAATGACACCTTTCTCATATTGATCCCTCGAGAAGTGAAAGCGCACATCAATATGTTTAGTTTTCGAATGAAGAAATGGGTTTTTCCCTACACTAATCATACTGGTGCTATTACAAAACAAAGGCACTCTGGCAGGGAAAGATAATCCACAATCTTTCAAACTGGAAATCATCAAACCAACTATGAGAAGCAGCTACATACTCAACCTCTATGGTAGAAAGATCAACTCCAGATTGTTTTCGAGAAGACCAACAAACAAAGGAAGAACAGAGAAACTGGCAAGTACCAGATGTTGACTTGCAATCCAGCCATCACCCACCAAAATCAGCGTTGGAAAAGCTAGATAACTCAAGAGATGATGACGCATAATAGTAAAGATCGAGATAAGGCGCATAAGTAAGGTACCTGAAAATGCCCTTGACAGTCTGCCGATGAGTTGTGCATGGTGAAGACTGGAAGCATGCGCACAATCTCAGGTCAAACTGAATGTCCGGACTTGTCGCCGTCAGGTACAACGGCATTCTG
Source organism: Zizania palustris (assembly GCA_019279435.1). Lineage (NCBI taxonomy): Eukaryota > Viridiplantae > Streptophyta > Magnoliopsida > Poales > Poaceae > Zizania > Zizania palustris. Next base: position 11,092,687 of record JAAALK010000289.1, on the reverse strand, counting down.
ATCATCCCTCGATACTCTCTCTCGTTGACCTTAACGATGTTCTCATCCTTGTCTAGGCCACCAGATGTGCCCATGGGGATCATCTGAGGCTTTAAATCTCCAGTGAAATCGAACTTCTTTAGCATGTATCACATGTACTTGCTCTGGTGGATGAAGATGCCATCCTTGGTCTGCTTAATCTGGAGCCCTAAGAAGTACTTGAGCTTACCCATGAGGATCATCTCAAACTCGTTGTGCATCTGCAAGAAAACTTGGACACAAGATCATTAGTAGAACAACCAAAAATAATGTCATCCACGTAAATTTGAGCAATCAGGAAATCAAAGCCAACTCTGAGAAAGAAAAGAGTCTTGTCCATAAAACCCATCATAAAGCCATTCCCTAACAAAAACTGCTTTAAACGATCATACCAAGCCCTAGGGCCTTGCTTCAGACCATATAAAGCTATCTACAACTTAAAAACATGTTGAGGAAACTTAGGGTTTTCAAAAATGGGGGTTGCCTAACATAGACCTCCTCCTCTATATACCAATTTAGAAAAGAACTCTTGACATCCATTTGAAATAGCTTAAAACCTTTTGAAGCAGCGAATGCCAAAAATATGTGAATAGACTTAAGACGGGCAATAGGGGCGAAAGTCTCCTCAAAATCAGTACCCTATTTCTAGCACAAACCCTAGGCAACTAATTGAGCTTTGTTGTGCACCAAAACCCCATCTTCACCTTGCTTGTTCTGAAACAACCACTTGGTCCCTATGGGGTTGCATCCAGGTGGCATCTCAACTAGTGTCCAAACCCGATTGTGAACAAAATTTCCAAGCTTTTCTTTCATGGCATTTATCGAATTTGCATGAGATAAAGCGTGAGCAACATCTCTAGGCTCAAAAGTGGCAACAAAAGTATACTCAACATAAACAGCGAGTGAAACAACCTAAGAACGCAAAGATCTCGTAGTGAGATCATCGATGATGAGCTCTAAGGAGTGATCACGTTGAACTGCTCAGGATCCTTGGTGACTAGATGTCACCTCACCAGAGTCAGCAGCTGGCACCTCTGGACTCGACTAAGGGGGCTCAATCGAAGTGGAAGTAGTGATAAGAGGTCTGCGCTCATCCTTAGTCGAAGTCTCAGAAGGTGTGGGGTCTGCAGACTATGCAAAAGGCCCACCCTCATCAACAGTGGGAGTGTCATCATCTTCCTCGAAGATGGACTCTCCAAGCTCATCATCACTAGAAAGCTCCAAAGAATGAGTAAGAGAAGGCATGGAATCATCAAAAGAAACCTCACATGTCTCGACATGCTGCTGGGAGTCGAGGTTCGAGACTCGGAAACCTTGGGAATGGAAAGCATAACCATGAAAGACGTCATCCCAACAACGAGACTCAAACTTATCCAAATGCACTCCCTTCTTGAGCACAAAGCACTTGCAGCCAAATGCTCGCAAGTGGCTCAACTTGGGCTGTCTGCCCAACCATAATTCATACGATGTCTTACCTAGGTAAGCTCCAAGAAAAATGCGGATGGCCAGATAGCAAGTTGTGATCATAGCTTCAGCCCAAAAGTGCCTAGGAGTCATATGCTCATCGAGCATCGTCCTGACCATCTCGACTAGCATGTGGTTGTTTCGTACCACAACGCCGTTCTGTGGGGGAGTGTAAGGGGTAGAAAACTGGTGTTCAAGACCCTGATCACTACAGAAGCTGACGAACTGAGAATTCTTGAACTCAGAACCGTTATCAGAGCGAATTACTCGCATACGACCATTGTTCTCATTCTTCAGCTTCAGGATCAGGTCATGAACAAACTGAAAAGCCTCATCCTTAGACTCCAAAAAGAAAACTCACGAAAATCTAGAAAAGTCATTAACTATAACAAGCGCATACCACTTCCCACCAACTAAACGTACCCGAGCTAGACCAACATTATCTATATGTAACAACTCTCTTGGATATGAAGTCATCACCTAAGTCACAAGTGTGTGAGAAGCAGCAATCATCTTCCCATGATGACAGGGATGGCAAATTAGATCCTTCTCCATCTTAAGCTCGGGCAAACCTCGGATGAGGTCTATAGAACTCAATCTGACTAGAAGATCAAAGCTCAAATGTCCTAACCTCCTATGCCACCTCCAGAGCTCAGAGGAGGATCCATCGATCGAACATCGAGAAGGGCCAAAAGAACTAGGTAAATTAATCCAAAAAACCTTACCAAAGGGTAAGATATGGCAAACCAAAGATCATCTAGAATCAACAACAGAAGACATGCCATTCTTAAAATGAACCTCTCAGCCATCTTCAAGAAGTTGTGAAACATAAACCAAATTAAAGCCCAAATTACCAATCAAAGCAATATTCCTCAAGGAGAAATGCTCAGAAATCCGAATTTAGCCAAAACCGTGTACCTTCCCATGACCATTGTTCCCGAAGGTGATGTCTTTAGAGATCGAGGAAGAGAGACTGGAGAACCATCTGTGATGTCCCATCATGTGGCGAGACAATCCCGAGTCCATGATCCATATGTCCTCCAAGCTTCGATGGTCATAAGGGGGAGCAAATGGTCCAACACCTGGTTTAGCAAAAGAGCTAAACCAGTGTCGAGCCATCTACTCAAAAGACAGAAAGCAGAAAGAAGTGTAAGAATCTGGACCAAAGCACAACTCAAAGAGCGGTCCTCTATCCTGCCTAGAGTCACGACCACGAGGTCCAAAGCCATATCCAAAATGATCTGGATCTCTACCGGAGCAAAAACCACCCTCCGGAGAATGGGCACAAAAGTTGTCTCCTCTACCACCACCTACATGACACGCCCTGAAATCTATCCTCTCTCCGCGTCAGTAGACTCTTTGTCTACCACCCTTCTGGTAGAACTGCTACTACCCACCTTGAGCTCTCTCTGCTCTGTCAACCCGCTTCCTCCTGAAGAAAAACTCCGCAAGATGCCCTTCTCTCTAATAGAACTCATAGTGATAGGTAGACTTCTTGGGATGTGGTTGAGGCTTCAGTTTCTTAGGCTTGTTGGTGTTGGGTGTTGGCTCTTTAGTATGAGAGGGTCCAGGTAAAGAGTGAAGAGAAATATGGAGGTTCTTGGGCTTTGGAATCTAGATAGGCTTCTTGGGTGGAGCTTTATGTTGTTCTTGGAACACTCCATCCTTGGGCTGACTGGCCTGAAACCACTCAGTGGAGTGATGAGGAGCCATGTTGAAGAGCGTGGGCCTCATGGCTCTAGATGTGATGAGTCATTGTCAACGGAAGTCAAGAGGACACAAAGAGAGGAGGGGACCTGCTGTGTTTGGGCCGCATGTGACTCAGGTACACGGGCAGCGAGCGACTGTCGGTCAGAGGGGTCGCGAAGTCGGGCTGGCCTAATCCGGGTACATGGGCTAGGAGCAGCAGAGGATCCACTGGGCTATTGACTAGGATTGACTCAGGTACACGGGCGGCGAGCGATTGCCGGGCTGAGAGAGCTGCGGAATCGGGCCGGCCAAATCCGGGTACCTGGTGCTAAGTCGGTGGACGCTTTGTCAGTTTCTACGCAAAACTGACGACCGCTGATCTCGGATCAGACCGTTCTGAGGTGAAGCCGTAGTCGCTATGAAAGCTCCGCTTAAGGATAAGCCATCTGTAATTAGGAGTTTACTATTTTGTCGTTAGGCCCACAGTCAGTCAGTCGAGTCTGTAAAAATATCCTAAGGGCAGTTTGGTCTTTTCCATTTTATTTCAGCATCTGTAAAAAACCCTAAGGGTCTTTTGGTATTTTCCTAGGCTATTGGGATGCCTATAACTAGGGCCCCAATCCCTAGGGTTATGGTTACCCTTTCCTGAAATCACTTTACTAATTTAATAGATTGGGTCACTTTTGGCATTCTTCCTTCTGGCGTTTTTGTTCTTACCGCCGCCACTGATTCATCTTCAGGTTTTATTCTCTGTGTCTTATCCATCAAGTTTCGCAGTATATTCATTTAATCGGTGTCTCGTTTTGCGTGTCTATAGCAATCTTCTCTGTGCGATGGTTTAGGCTTTGTTTATTCTGTGTTTTTGATCTTCTGAAGGCTTTAGTTTTTTCTACCATATTTGACCCATCAGAATACTTGATCTAAGTGTTTGCTGCTCTTGAGTGCTATGATATATCTCTGTGCCATCTAAGAAATAGGCTTGCATCAGACTTGTTTTTAAGTTTGCTGCTGCCTTGGTGTATGCGCAGTTATCTAGAAGCTCTAGCTTCAGCAGCCTACTACATATTTTCTAGTCTAGACATAGCCTGGTGCATGCATAAAGTTAGCGCATGATTTCCTAGCGGCAGAGGTTCTTCAGCCTAGCTAGGAAGAGTTCTTTTCTTTGTGGATTGGCTGTGGCATGCGTGAGTTTGTTTTCAGCTGATTTCTTGCAATACGAGCTATTTTTCTTCTGCACTTCGGATCCTGAACAAAGTGTGTAGCTCTGTAGCTACAACACTGTTCTTCTAGTAGCTTTGCAGAAGCTACATTGCTTTTTCTCTTCTCAACACTGCAGAAGCAGCAAAGCATGCATGCGTGAGTCAAAGAAACTAGCACACGACATCTGCAGTCACTGTTATAACATAGTGTGGGCCCCACCGAAGTGCAACTTTCGCTGAGTATTTGTGCTTCAGATCGAAGTCTGTAGCAGCACTTGTGTCTAAGTAGGTTCAGAGTTTTAGCAGGTGTGGAGCCTTGCTTGCGAAGGTACTCAGTGAGCCTTGCGTTCGAAGTGTGTGTTTCAGAGTCTGCATTTTTATCTTTGAACAAGTTTTCGAAGTCTGTTTACGAGGAAAACGAGCTGGTTCGAAGGTGTTTTAGTTGCGGACTTCGCTCGTGCATTCTTCGTTGTTGCTTCGTTTTGCTCTAAGCACTCCGAAGCCTCAACCTTACACGGATGTTCACTGTTCAAGCATAGCTTCGCACGACTGCTCCGAACTGGCTTCGACTACTTCAGACTTCGCACGTTCGCATCGCTTAGGCTTCGTCAAGTTTCGAATAGGAGACAAATCTTGAACAGTAACCTGTCATCTCTTTTTACGTGCACTCAAGTGAAATACATGTGATGATTTACCTTCATGAAGCTTGAAATGACCATGTTTTAAATGCTCTGTTAATCTGCCTTTAAGCACTGTATTGGTGTCTCTTTGTTTATAACACCGTTCGTTTTTAGGCTAGATCTTTTTAGGTTCTGTTGATCTGGTTGCTTTTCCCTGTTAGTCTGTTGAGGTGCATTGGGTATTGGGAGCAGGCCATTGATTCGAAAGAATTTTTGGGCACCCATTCACCCCCCTCTGGTCGCTACTTTCGGTCCTACAAGTGAGTCTTGGGATATCTCTGCTTTGGAGTCATCTTACTCCACTCCACTACACAGCTCAGGGCACTCTCAAAGTCAGCCTTAGTGTAGGTGTAACCTACTCCAAACCCATCCTGCCTCTTGAACTGTTGGATCATCATGCTGAGCTGAGGCTCTCTGGCACTCACCCAACTCAGGATCTGATGAAGGTAAGAGTTCTCATTTTGAGCATTAGCTAACTCCTCTCTCAAGGAAGCTAGCACCTCAACCTGGGACAAGCAGATCTCACACTCTCCATCAACTTGAACATACTTTTCAACTTTCATCTTGATGAGCTCCATCCTAAGAGTCAAGCAGTTCTCACATACAGTGGATGGAACTGACAATGTCTCAAGATCAAGCTTAGTCTGTTCTAACTCAGCACAAACTCTCTCTAACTAATCTGATTGCTCATCACTCTTTGCTCTTAGCTTAGCTAAAACAGCTAAATGAGATGGGCAGTCTCTACAGGGCACAATAGCAGTGGCATGACAATCTTTCAGCTCTAGCTGAGCACTTTCAAGCTCTGTGGCCAAAGCATCTCTCTCTTTAACCCTCTCAGTATACTTGGACTTTAGAGTAGTTAGGTCACATAGCAACACCTCACAGTTGGGGCACTCACTGCTCAAACGCAAGCAAGGAAAAGAAGATAGATTCTCAATCATGCTATTGGCCATAGCAAGCTCACTCTCAAGCTCATCTACCCCCTTCTTAACCCTTCTAAACAGTTTCTCCCGATATTTCAACTCCTGATGATTTTCTTCAAGTAATTCAATGACTTCAAATTCATAGGAAGATACCTTCTTGTCATCGTCAGAGTTGTCAAACGATCCCTTATCTTTTTTATCCCACAGAGCCATTGAGCAGTAACTCTTACGAGACCTCCGACCGCGGTGCGAGCGAGTCTTCGGTTTGTCCCCAAAGTCCATGAAGCAAAGTCCCACCAGATCATCCTTGTGCTTTCCCTTCTTGATCACGATCTCCTTATCGCTTGATCTTGATGAAGAGGAAGAAGAGGATGATCTCTGGGAGTAGCTTCTCTCCATCTCGGCGAAGAAGGTCTTGTCTCGCTTCTTGTTCTCGCGTCATTAGTCCTTCGGAGCCTTTCGAAAGAATTTCATTTTGCGCTCGCCCTTGGTGAAGGTGGGGTTGTCGTGCTTGTTAGAGTTGTAGGAGCCACCGTCGATGCCCTTCAAAGCAGCCAAGTTTTTTTCCATGTCGTTTGAATATTCTCTTATAATAAACATGACGGAGTCGGCTATTGAACAAACACAGGTCATCATCTCCTAGCAGATCCAACTGGTCCTCTGTGATAGACATTAAGGAGGATAAAGCAAAACTCAATGAAGCAGGATCAACAGAAGGTGTAGCAAGGGCCAAGGTTTTTGAATTAGAACCAGTGAGATTTTATCCCAACTAGACATCAACCTCTGAGGCCTTAAGCTTACTAAAAAGCTCTGCGTCAGTCAAGATATCATAAGAAGCACTCTCAACAATGGATGATACCTTGATCTTCTAGATCTTATGGTCCAAGGTATGAAGAACCTTGAGTGCCTGTTCATGATCTGAGACCAGCTGATCTTGATTGGCCTTGTTGGCTCGAAGCTTGTTAATGATCGACTAAAAGCGACCAAACAAAACCTCAACAGTCTCACCTGGCTTCTTTGAGAAATTTTCGTATTCTCACTAGTACGTCTGATAGAGCCTAGCCTTGACCTGGGCTGTCCCCTCATGGTGTGCCTGGAGGGTAGCCCAGATCTCGCTAATTTGGGTTAGAACCGGTTGAGGTATGGAAAAACCATAATCATGCTCTAATACCACTTGTAGGACAGAGAGTAGTGACCAGAGGGTAGGTGAATGGGCGCCTAAAAAACTCTTTTGAATCAATGACCTCCTCCCAACACCCAACGCACCTCAAGAGATAATTAGAATCTTAGACCAAAGACATAGATGAAAATAGCGCTATCACTCTCCTGTCAATTAGGATGTGATGCGACAGTCTGAGAGATCATAAGCACTAAAAATAATCTAGAGTAAAAATGATTAGTGTCCTAATCGAAAAGACACACCAAAGTGCTTAAAGGCAGATCAATAACACATTTAACTCACAGGCATTTTGAATAGCACAAATAAAAACACCAACAATACTCAGGCATTTAATCAGATAAAATAAATGCAGATGATTAAATATGCTCATAGATGATTCAAGTAGGCATAATATCCTCAGTGCACCGGTATTTTAAAATCACAGATAGGCCAACAGATATGAGAATGCACAAAATTTACAGCATTTAATCTAGACAAAAATCAATGTAGGCAATAAATTTTGCTGTCAGTTATATCACGGAATATTCAGAAAATAAATGTTGTAGTGCACGTACAATGAGAAATGGGATTTACTGTACTTGGCTCGTCGGCGTTAGTCAGAATCTTTGCACAATGTTGCTTCAGTAGCAAACTTCTCCCAGGCACTGCACGCTGGATCGTCTACAGTGCACTGTGAGGCACTATTCCTCGCATTGTACTGGATTTCGTGAGCTGTTGCGCTGCAGCTTTCCTGATTCCTTGTGCGTGCAGAGGACTCCGTTCAGCGCCAACGGAGCGTCCCGCCACTCAGCGACAACTCCAAATCCGTGCATTGCCTTCTTTCCCTAGACATTGTCCCCTCTACGCAACAACTCCCCATGCGTAGCGAAATCAATCGTCACGCCTCCATGAACCAGAGGGAAATAGGATGTAGCCTAATCACTAAGAAAAACCAGACGGCTGGAAAATGCATCGAGTAAAACCAACGATGTGCAAGAAACAGGAAGTAGTTTGAAGAACAGTGCAGCGGCGGGTCAACAAAGGAACAAACCAGGGAAGAAAGACTAAAAGTGATCCATTTTTTCTTGAATAAAGTGAATGTTTGATACAATGGATGAAAACCCAAGGGCTGGTTTAGTGCCTTTATATAGGTAGTCCAAAAATTGGAAAAACACATTTACCCCTAGGGTAAATTACACACAAACTCAAAAATAAAACTACTAGTCCAACGGGAAAAATAGTAAAATCCTATCTACAGATAGCTTGTCCTGACATGAAGCTTTTGTAGCAGCTACGGCTTCACCTCAGGACTGTCAAATCTCCGATGGGCGTTCCAGATTGGGGCATTGATTTTGCACCAAAACCGACAAAGTGTCTGCTGTCTTCGTACTGGGTACTTAGATTGGGCCGGCCCGATTCCGTGGCTCCCTCAGCCCAGCAATCACTTGTCGCCTATTTACCTGAGACAAACCCGATCAACAAACCAACGGATCCCCTGCCGTTCCTAGCCCATGTACCCAGATTAGGGCAGCCTGACTCTGCGGCTCCTCTGCCCAACAATCGCTCGTTTCCCGTGTACCTGAGTCACACAAAGCCCAAGACACGACATGTCTCTTCTCCTCTTCACGTCTCTCTATTGATTTCCGTTGACAATCACTTATCACTTCCGGAGCCATGAGACCAATGATCTTCAACATGGCTCCTCACAACACTCTATTCTAAATATGAATAGTGTGATGTCCCAAGAAAGAGTAAGCCAGTAGAATCTGCCAACAAATAATTTCTTGCAAGGACAAAAAATACAAAGATTATAATAGAACAAAAGATAATCGCTTACATCACTACAATCTGAAATATCATACTCCATATTAGACCAACACCCAAACAATTTTTCCAACCAGTTAATATCTAGCATAGGTTTACGACGTGGATCTCAAGGAAAATTATATATGGTCTATTTTTAATCAAAAAATAATGTTACTATGAACACAATTAATATGATATAAAATAATTATATGAATTTACATAGAACTTTAAATCCATATAGTGATATTTGTCTTCTAACCATAGCAAGGCCTCATTGCATTCAAACATCTAATAGCTAGATTGAAGCAATCAATATCCATCATCCTATTTGTATCTAATATATTTAAATTTTTTGAGACTTATAGAAACTGGATAAGTCATGGTGCTCTGAATCCATTCTTTCCTATTAAATGATCATCAATCTATTGTCTCGATACATCAAATATCATGTATATATGTACATCCACCTGACACAAACCCTCAGTGGAATGTATTATTTTGAGGTTTGTACATTATGAAAACGGCCTCCGTATGCCTCATCCTATGTTCTAAGCTGCACAACTCCTATAAACCTATAATAACTACAAAACAAGCGAAAAAGAATGTGATCCTATGTGTGATCAAATCAATGCAGGGTAAAATGGAGGTTAGAAGCTATCGTGCATAGAGTTGAGCTGGTAAGGCAACTGCCAAGAACAATAGAGAGATTGCGAAGATGACGCTCTTCCTACAGCTGTAGCAGTGAAATCGCCCACGGCTACATCACGTTGACATAGGTGCCATTCGGTAGAGCACCCTTGTCTTCTTCATGGGTGTATAGTCACTTGGCTCTAGCTCAGGTTTTAGAGGAACGATAGATGGGATGGGGTTAACCAGAAGTCTGTTCAATTCCTCCAAGTTGTAGCCTAATCGATGACAACCACAATACTTGAGGGTGTTATTTACTTGTTCTAGCTTAGTTGCGAACTGAAAACAAAGAACAATTTCATGGAATATAGAGTTACTTACAATTGATTTTTTTTCTAACCCAACACCATTCTCTCTTGGTCGAAGATGACTTTTAGTCCATACATGAAATTTTTTGTACCCAAAGTAAACATAGAGTGTAAAAACATTGAATTGCATTCATTCATCTATGCAATGAATGTGAATGTTTCCCTTGTTTATTTCTTTGAACTTTTGAGTGATGCATCCTATATGTGCAATAATTTAAGATTAGGAAGAACTCAACCATTTTTCAAGAATTGCTCCTATAAGTTCTTCTAGTTCCCATGCATCTACCGTGCTCCAATTGTACTCACAATCTAGTATACACACAATCTGCTCCAAGCCTCCAACCCTGACTGCCCTCTTTTGGGTACATGTATATGCTATCTGAATCACTGGTAAGCATACCGCCACAAATGCTATATTTACAAAGCCGCTGGATTACCGAGTGAAGAAAATATTAGATGGCACCAAACCAACACACTAGAACAAAGGAAAGACATGTAAAAATGCTTTGTTTATGATCATACCTAGTCAATAAATTATATTCATACAAATGTTTGATTCATAGAAAAAATAAGATAAAATATATCAGCATCAAAAAAAAAACATGCAAATACATCCAAGTTGTTGCATGTCTGGGCACATTCTACGTGAACACAAATCTGATACCCATAATTTGGAGGAGCTTTACAACATCTTGCAATCTCATATGTATAGTGAAAATTAGCAGTCACAAGGCAACTAAATCTCATGGTAACTTTATACTTTTGAGTTTGACCTCCATTAGTTTATCTAAAAACTTGAAGAGCAAGAAACCATTATTATTTAAAATTGTGTTATCCTAAATTGAATGAGGCAAATTGTAGGTAAAAATAGTGAAGGAGCAAGAACAACCATCAATCAATCTATCACATGGCATTGATGCATGACATCTGAAGTTGTATCCAAGATAGATCAAGGTATCAGTGAATTAAAATTTTCTTTGGATGAATGAAACCCTCAGTTTCTGACAAAACATTTGAATTTCAATTTGTAAAGCCTAGATTTAGGTGTTCACACTATGAGGATAATTTACAAGATACAACCCTTAGGCTTATAATATTCAAGAATTAGTCATATTGCAACTTAGTATAACATGCCCAAGTGCCGAGGTCCAACATACAACAAAAATAACACTATAATTATCTGCTTTAGCTTACCACACAACACAAACTTAAACAACATAAAAAGATACCATTGCTAGACTTTTCTAAACTCTGTCAGTACAAGGTAGATGTTTTCAAAGGCAGTATATATCTCATCCCTCACCTAGAAAGATAGTACATTCAGATATACCAAAAGGAATAGGCAATAAATGGTATGTATAAGAAAACACTACTAACCTTTGCTTCGGTAAAAACAATATTGCTTGAAACAAAAATAGAAGAACAATCTTCGGCTGCTTCATCTGATATACCAAATCAGAAAACAGTTCCGGCTCATACTGAAAAATAAAAGGCACAAAACTTGAGAATAAAAAGTGTGTAGTCAAAGTAATATCCTGCAGATAAAATTACATATTGTTCCCAAAACAGATTGTTGGTTGACTCTACCCTTGATGTTTGAAGCCGTACCATATTCGTCACCCAACATCTTGGTCATACAGGAGATTTGATCGTGTTGTGACATAATCAGAGAGATTATTCTTGTGTCATTGCCTGTAGTAGACTTGAGTGCCTTGATCAATTTCTTAACTTTTTTCTAAGTTTTATTCTCAGATTCTAGACTCTAAAGCATGTAATTTATACATGTCACTCAAATTAATCAGCATGTATAAGAAAAACAATATGTTCCAATATAAAAAATAGTGGAATACATATAACTTATGGTTCTTGTGCTTGTGGAGGTGGTCTTGCAATTGAGGCAACAAAAGCCACATGAGTAGCAGGTTCGGTCTACTGGAAATAACAATTACAAGGAAGACATGTTGAAGTAAACTCATTAACATAATTATATATTAAAATAATTATTATATAAGATGATCGTAACATGAAGAGCTAAATTGTGTATTCACTGATTTCTAAGGAATCAAGGAGTGAAACATGTTATCCATTTGAACAAGGTCCAAATTATAGTAGCGCCACTACTCACATGAAATGGAACAATTCAAATCAATGTCCTTTATCTTCCTGAATTGAGAATCACTACTACAAACCGCCACTGTAGTGGCATTGGGCAAAAACACTATAGTGACGGGCTATTAAAAGCCCGCCACTACAGTGGTTCTAGGCGCTGCTGCACCAGTGACTGCCACTACTAGTGGTGGTCGGTGTTGACATCAGCACGGAGCGCCACTAGTAGTGGCGGTCGCTGATGATGTCAGCACCGACCGCCACTACTATTGTCACTAGTAGTGGCGGACAAAAAACTGCCCGCCACTGCTACGCTGTCCGCCACTGATGATTTGATGACATCACTTATGACCGCCACTACTATTTTGACTATAAATACACAACTTCTTCCTCCCTGAGCCCGAGTGATGAGGACATCACTTCACATGATACACACATGGAGCCTCCACCTACAATTCAATTACAAGGACCAATCACACGCTCCCGTGCCCGTCGCTTGAACCATGAGGTTAATTCTTTCCTTAGCAACTATGTTAATATTTGTTTGGATGGGATGCTACTAAATACTAGTAATATTTTGGTGCTTAGGAATATGGGAGATGGAATAGGAGAGTTGGAGTTGAAGACGGAGTCACACGGATGATTTGAAGTCAAGAATTCGCTAGTTCGGACTACATCAACCACCATGCACCAAAATGGGCGTAACTTTATCATACGAAGTCCGATTGGCGCGTTCTTGGACTTTTTGGAAAGATAAGGAGAAGACGGATCTTTTGGCATTGGTTTCGCCTCATTTGGACTCTCGAGTCGTCCTGTGTGACTGAAACAGTCCTGCGTGACAGAATTAGGCCGAGTTGGACCTTGTACTGAGTTGGAGGCCGTGTTGGCCCATAGTCCGAGTCGTGTGCACCTCCTACAGGCTGCCCACACCCTATATACTCATGACAGCCGTCATTAGGGTTAGGTTTTGCTTTGTTTGCATCTACACTCGTGTGTTTAGATCCCGCTCTTGCACCGGACCGATTGGCTGCTGCATCAGCGTTTGTGAAACCTCTCCTCATCATAGTTCATCTGTGATTTGGCATTCGACTTGTGTTCTTCCTGTTCTTGCTCGTGTTCTTGTGTTCGCTTGCAGGAACTAGCTTTCGTGGCGAGGTCAATCGCGCCCTGCGTGGTTGATAACCGACGGAGACGGTGGTGTAGCGATTGCAAGGTTTTGATCCGCAGGACCGGAGCCTTGGATCGTCAACGTCGAGATTCTCCACCAATCCAAGTTATCCTTACCTAGCGGAAGATCGGGACCAATCCCCTATTAGTTGGTATCAGAGCTCATGTTTCCTGTTAGGTAATCTCGATCTTCTTTTATTTTTATCTAGAGTCCAGAAAACCCGCACAAAAAAAATCCTCACCGAGAACCCCTTTGTGCCTTGTGATTTTAATTTCAGTTTTTAGCTTTGTTGAGTTTGTGTTCTTGGTCGAGTCTTGTTGCTGGTTTAATCATCCCTTTGTGTCATTTGAGTAGTAGTTGATCTTGTGTCTCAAAAAATTCCCCACCCGAAACCCTCCCTCCACAACCCTAGTCGGTTTCCACATCGAGTCCTTGTGACCCCCATTCGGTAAAACAGACATAACTTTTCGCTCGTTTGTCAGAAAAATCTGAAATTATTTGAGCATCTTCTCCTCCCAATTTGGAGCCGACCCAATGTTCGGTTTGCCTTCATCAGAATTGCCAAAAACAATCAGGAAGATAAAGAAAAAATTGGTCAAAGTTTTTGTGCGCCGTTCAGAGAACTTGTTGAATTTCTGTGAACCACATTCCACCTCAGTTGCAGGTGCCAATTTTTGTGGTTGCATATCTTGTCATCCTTGTTCAAAAAAAAATATATAGTGAAAAAAAAGAAGAAGAAGAAAAAAGAAACGAGAAGTAGCGAAGCAAAAGAGAACCGGTCCTGTCGTTTGCTACCTTGTTCTGCCTCCACTAGAGTTTTGGGCACATAGTTCCCTTCTATTGCTTGAATTTCACCTTGGGAGCACTTAGACCAGCAACTTTGGCGAGTACTAGGGAACACTTATTGAACTTGGTTTAACTGTTATTACTATCGTTATTCCTTGCTACTTACTTTGCCTTCCCAGCTACACCTTCTCTTGGTCAGGACAGGTTCATTTCTTGCAATCGCCCACCACCCTCCACTTGGTTCGTCACCTTTAGGCCGGTGTCCTCACTGCGGCGTGGTAAGAACACTTGCAAGCGTGGGTAAGGCGCTTGACGGATTGCTTCCACCACACACCCACCACCCACCTAGTTGCTTTCCATAAGGATTATTCTTTGTTGTTTTGTCTTTTCACTAACATGGCAGATAACAATGGTACCCCTCCATCTGATTTTAATGACTGTGTCTCACGACGTGCTCTACTAGAGTCTCAGCGGCAGACCCAACACTCCATCGAACATCTCGCGCATACTGTGGCTGACCTAGTGGACCGGATGACTGCCCTGGAGACGCGCTTGCCTGCTGCACAAGCCGACGACGACCATGTTGAGGAGGAAGATGACCATGTTGAGGAGGAAGACGACCTATCCGATGCCGGGAACAATGGCATTAACCCTGACGAGGCTGCACGTCATCGCTTTCAGTTCAATCGTCAAGGTATGGGCGGCCACCGCAACTGCCATCCACGAGGTAACAATGACAACCGCAGGAACAATGATCCCTACTCTAAGGTAAAATTTTTAGTACCTCATTTTGCTGGCACCTATGATCCAGATGCATATTTATATTGGGAGATGTCAGTCGAACAAAAATTTAATGCTCACATGGTTCCTGCTATCCACCGCGTGCACTTAGCTACTAGTGACTTCACTGGATATGCTCTTCTTTGGTGGACTGAAATAGTTTAGATTGGCAATGAACCACAAAATTGGGATATGTTAAAACGGCAAATGCGTGGTAGATGGGTTCCTCCTTCATATAAACGTGATTTGAGAAAAAAATTGCAGCGCCTAAACAAAGGAAATAAATTGGTAGAGGAGTATTATCAGGAGTTGCAAATAGGTTGCATGTGTGCTGAAATTGAGGAGGATAACGAGGATAAAATGGCCCGTTTTTATGGTGGTTTAAGACGTGAAATTCAGGATATCATTGATTACAAAGAATACAATACTATCACTCGTCTTTTCCACCTTGCTATACTTGCAGAAAAAGAATTGCAGGGTCGCAAACAACCACAATGCAGCATGAGAGCCAACATTGGTGGTGCCACTTCACGCTCAAGTGGGCAGCAGCAGCGACCACCACCACCTTATCGACCGGCGGCTACATCAGCACCTTCTGCATCTATAGCCCAGGCTGAGAGCTCCAAAGCTGCAGCATCCAAGGCGCCAGCCAAGCCCACCTCCTCGGCGGTCTCTACTGCACGTTCTGCAGCGATCCAGTGTCACCGATGCAAAGGATTCGGCCACGTTATGAAGGACTGCCCTAGTCAGCGGGCTTATATTGCTACGGAAGACGATGGCTATGTAAGTGCTAGTGATGTTGAAGATGAATATGCACTTGCTGCTAACATTGCAGGAGATTACGATGCTTCTGACGATGATGCTGTTTTTGCACCGGATGCCTCTGCTTACCATGAAGCACTTATTGTACAACGTGTTTTGAGCACTCACATGGACCAGGATGACCGGGCACAACGGAACAATCTGTTTCAGACCTTCTTCATCGTAAATGACCGCCGTGCACGTGTCATCATCGACAGCTGTAGTTGCAACAATTTGGTGAGCCACGACATGGTAACTAAGCTTCAACTTCCCACACGTGCACATCCACACCCTTACCATGTGCAATGGTTCAACAATAGCGGTAAGGTCAAGGTAACACAAACTGCTCACATCAGATTTTCCATTGGTACATACTTCGGAGTTGCTGATTTTGATGTAGTATCAATGCAAGCATGTTCTCTATTACTTGGTAGACCTTGGGAGAGTATGATACTAATGCTACACACCATGGTAGGAGCAATAAGTACACATTTATGTATAAAGGAAAGAAAGTTACATTGCTTCCTATGACTCCTGCTGAAATTGTGAAATTTGAACAAGAAAAACATGCTAAGGACGCACAAACGAGCAAACAACCTTCTGAAAATCAGCAAATAGCTAAAATGCTTTCAAGGCAACAGAAAGATAAAGTTGCTTCTCTTTCTTCATCACAGGTTATTAATCTGAAAGGACGTGTCATGCTTGCAACTAAAATTGACCTTGCTGAAATTTGTGATGATACTCCCATGATATATGGCTTGATTTGCACGAATGTGCTGTTTTCACTTGCGAACATTCCTAGCTCTATTCCTGTTGCAGTCACTGACCTTTTGCAGGAGTTTAATGATGTTTTTCCTGTTGAGATACCACCCAGGCTGCCACCGATACGCGGCATCGAGCACCAAATTGATTTGATCCCGGGAGCGTCTCTTCCTAATCGTGCAGCGTACCATACCAATCCAGAGGAGACAAAAGAAATTCAGCGCCAAATACAGGACCTTCTTGATCGTGGGTACGTCGGTGAAAGCCTTAGTCCTTGTGCAGTACCCGTTCGTTTGGTACCTAAGAAAGATGGTAGTTGGCGCATGTGTGTTGATTGTCGTGCTATTAATAATATCACCATTTGATATCGACACCCTATTCCTAGATTGGATGACATGCTTGATGAGCTTAGTGGTGCCATTATCTTTACTAAGATCGATCTCCGTAGTGGCTACCACCAAATTCGCATGAAACTAGGTGATGAATGGAAAATTGCTTTTAAAACAAAGTTTGGATTATATGAGTGGCTTGTCATACCTTTTGGACTTACTAATGCACCTAGCACCTCATGCGCTTGATGAATGAAGTCCTACGACACTTTATAGGATGCTTTGTGGTAGTATACTTTGATGATATCTTGATTTACAGCAAGTCTTCCATTGAATATGTTGAACACCTACATGCTGTTTTTTCTGTCCTACGTGAGGCTAGATTGTTTGGTAACCTTGAGAAGTGCATGTTTTGCACGGATCAAGTTGTGTTTCTTGGATATGTTGTCACTTTACAGGGCATTGAGGTTGACACGGCGAAGGTAGAAGCAATCAACAGCTGGCCGCAACCTTAAACTATCACACAAGTACGTAGTTTTCTTGGTCTTGCAGGTTTCTACCGGCGTTTTGTGAAAGATTTCAGCACCATAGCCGGTCCTTTGAATGAGTTGACCAAGAAGGGAGTTACTTTTACTTGGGAACCAGCACAAGAACAAGCTTTTGCCACACTAAAGGATCGCCTTACACATGCACCTCTACTTCAGCTACCTGACTTCGGTAAGACTTTTGAGTTAGAATGTGATGCTAGTGGTTTTGGAATAGGAGGTGTGCTGCTACAAGGAGGTAAACCCGTTGCCTATTTTAGTGAGAAATTACATGGTCCACAGTTGAATTATTCTACATATGATAAGGAATTATATGACTTAGTGCGTGTGCTTGAAACTTGGCAACATTACCTTTTGCCTAAGGAGTTTATTATTCATTCGGATCATGAAGCATTGAAGCATATACGTAGTCAAGAAAATCTGAATAAACGACATGCTGAATGGGTAGAATTTATTGAGACTTTTCCATATATCATTAAGCATAAGAAAGGGAAAGATAATGTGATTGCCGATGCTTTATCTAGACGTTATACATTGCTTTCTCAACTTGATTATAAGATCTTTGGGTTAGAAACATTGAAGGACATGTATGCTACTGATTTGGACTTCAAAGATGCTTTTGCAAATTGTACAGACGACTATGCTTGGAACAAATATGTGCTAAATAATGGATATCTTTTTCGTGCTAACAAGTTATGTGTGTCGGCTAGCTCTCTTTGCTTGTTGTTATTGCAGGAAGCACATGGTGGTGGTTTGATGGGTCATTTTGGATCAAAGAAAAATGAAGATGTGTTGTCTACACACTTCTATTGGCCTAGGATGAGACGAGATGTTGAGCGCTATGTGGCACGATGCACTACTTGCAATAAAGCTAAGTCCCGTCTAAACCCACATAGTCTTTATATGCCTCTGTCTGTTCCTAGTGTACCTTGGGAGGATATTTCTATGGATTTTGTGTTAGGATTACCTAGAACTAAGAGGGGGATGGATAGTATTTTTGTGGTGGTAGATTGGTTCTCTAAAATGGCGCATTTTATACCTTGTCACAAGAGCGACGACGCTACCAATGTTGCTGATTTGTTTTTCAGAGAGGTCGTACGCTTGCATGGAGTTCCCAATACCATCGTTTCAGATCGTGATGCTAAATTCTTAAGTCATTTTTGGAGGACGTTGTGGCATAAGTTGGGGACGAAGCTGCTGTTTTCTACTACTTGTCACCCACAAACGGATGGGCAAACGGAGGTCGTCAACGATACATTGTCCACCATGTTGAGGGCTATTTTGAAGACCAACTTGAAGCTCTAGAAAGAGTGTCTACCTCATATTGAGTTTGCATATAATAGGTCAGTACACTCCATTAGTAAGGTAAGTCTGTTTCATGTGGTCTATGGCTTTAATCCGCGTGCTCCTATTGATTTGCTACCATTGCCACCATCTGAAAAATTGAATTTTGATGCTACTACACGTGCTGAATTATTGCTTAAGATGCATGAAACTACTAAAGCAAACATAGAGAAAATGAATGAGAAATATCGTGCTTATGGTAGTAAGGGTAGAAAAGAGATAACATTTGAACCAGGTGATCTTGTTTGGTTGCACTTGCGCAAGGATCGTTTTCCTGATTTGAGAAAGTCTAAATTGATGCCCCGTGCTGATGGTCATTTCCGTGTGCATGAGAAGATAAATGATAATGCATATAAACTTGAGTTGCCTGCAGCTTTTGGGGTTAGTCCCACATTTAACATTTCAGATTTAAAGCCCTATTTGGGAGATGACGATGAGCTTGAGTCGAGGACGACTCCAATTCAAGAGGGGGAGGATGATGAGGACATCACTTCACATGATACACACATGGAGCCTCCACCTACAATTCAATTACGAGAACCAATCACACGCGCCCGTGCCTGTCGCTTGAACCATGAGGTTAATTCTTTCCTTAGCAACTATGTTAATATTTGTTTGGATGGGATGCTACTAAATACTAGTGATATTTTGTTGATTAGGAACATGGGAGATGGAATAGGAGAGTTGGAGTTGAAGACGGAGTCGCACGGATGATTTGAAGTCAAGAATTCGCTGGTTCGGACTACATCAACCACTATGCACCAAAATGGGCGTAACTTCATCATACGAAGTCCGATTGGCGCGTTCTTGGACTTTTTGGAAAGCTAAGGAGAAGACGGATCTTTTGGCATTGGTTTCGCCTCATTTGGAGTCTCGAGTCTTCCCGTGTGACTGAAACAGTCTTGTGTGACAGAATTGGGCCGAGTTGGACCTTGTACTGAGTTGGAGGCCGTGTTGGCCCATAGTCCGAGTCGTGTGCACCTCCTACAGGCTGCCCACGCCCTATATACTCATGACAACCATCATTAGGGTTAGGTTTTTCTTTGTTTGCATCTACACTCGTGTGTTTAGATCCCGCTCTTGCACCGGACCGATTGGCTGCTGAATCAGCGTTTGTGAAACCTCTCCTCATCATAGTTCATCTGTGATTTGGCATTCGACTTGTGTTCTTCCTGTTCTTGCTCGTGTTCTTGGGTTCGCTTGCAGGAACTAGCCTTCGTGGTGAGGTCAATCGCGCCCTGCGTGGTTGATCACCGACGGAGACGGTGGTGTAGCGATTGCAAGGTTTTGATCCACCGGACTAGAGCCTTGGATCGTCAACGTCGAGATTCTCCACCAATCCAAGTTATCCTTACCTAGCGGAAGATCGGGACCAATCCCCTATTACCGAGGCTACCGAAGTTCGCATTTTGGTCCGTACAATGGCGACAAAAATCTAGAAAAAGAGGGGGAGGCTTTGTTTTTGTTTCTTTTGAAGGATTTCTTTCTAGGAGGTAAATCCATGCCGAATATCACATTTATTTTCTATTTAATCATGTATATAATGAGTTATTAGTGTTTTACTAATTTAGGATTTGTGAATAGAAATTTTCAAATATTCTTCCATTTATAGTGTTTCTTTCTCCCAAATGAAAAAATATGACCCTCCTCACAATTATTCATCACTTGTATACATTTTTACGTCGTTTTAATCTATTTGTTAATTTGATTTATGATTATAGATCTAGAGTTATGTTGTTTGGAGAGAGAAACCAATGTAGTTAATTTATTTAATAATTTTTTTCTACTTAATACATAGTTTGAATCAAAGCATTTTTAAAATAATATATATGTTTTAGATGGAGCACAGGTCCTGGATGTACTCGTCCAACGATGAAGATGTGGTGGCATACTTTACTTACCAAGCAATCCAGCAAGGTATTGATAGTTTGAATGTCATTCAATGGTTGCAACAAGTTGGCTTTTAGTAGTCTAGACCTGAACAAGCATGCTTAAGAGAATTTTTTTAGATTGGAAGCTTTTATTGAACTTAGGCAATTATATCAATAAGATACAATTGTTCTAAGAACATTTTTAGATTGGAAGCTTTTATTGAACTTAGGCAATTATATCAATAAGATACAATTGTTCTAAGAACATTTTTGGCCTCTGCATAGCTAACATGCACATAACCAAAACCCACTAAAAAGGAAAAACATGAAAATCAAAGGCCAACAATTGTAAGGCTAGATTGCCACCCATGCTCCTAGGTAAAACACTCTCTGACCATATGTTCAAATTATTAAGAAGCCATAATAACTTAATCCTGCATATCTGGCTTCTATAGAATAACCCAGGTATGAAGCCAGTGGATTATTAGGTATATAACCTGCAAATGAGGAAATATATTTTTTTTATCAAAAACCATAACATTGTTGCATAACCAGATCATCCAACATGTTGTTGCTGCTCCTAGCAGGACATTCATTGTCGACTAAGACATCTGCTAAACAAATGTGCAACATTTAGTGGTGGAGCAAGTCCAGTCACCACTTAGATTATAGACCAAACTGAATTGGCTAAGCGACATTCAAAGAAGAGATGTTTAATTGTCTCATTTTTGTGATAAAAAGAAGTATGATTAACATTCCAATTCCATTTAGGTAAGTTATCCTTTGTTAACACCACCCAACGACGCAAATACCAAAGGAAAATTTTGATCCTATCTGGTATTTTTAGTTTCCAAAGATGTTTGTTTAGATTAGGGATATCAGTATGCACACGAGCATGATAATGAAAATTCACTAAAAATAATCCATTTTGATTAAGTTCCATCAAAATTCATCTTGCTCTTGAGTTAGAACAATGTTAGCAATACATGGAACTAAATTATTCCATTCTACTAATTTTGAACCGACTAGTTCCCTTCTCTAATAACAAACTGGTGAATTGTTTTGAAAAATTCTGAGATCGTTGCCTGTTTATGCCTAACTATGTTATAAAGGCAAAAAATGTTCCTTTAGGGTTGTATTTCCCAACCAAATGTCCTCCCAAAACCTTATTTAGGATCCATCTTTTATTATGAAAGAGAGAAAATGGATAAAATCTTGTTTAACTCTCATAATACTAGCATACTATTGGGGAGAAATATTTCATCCTCGACAGTCCAAGGACTTTCATGTTGACACAAGAAGAAGAAACGAAGTGAGGAACTCTGTTCTCCGAAGACCCTAAAGGCAATAAAGCTACGTTGGTTTGGAGCCTTAAACAGTGGAGACCTCCGTCAAAGCTTCGGTGAAACAAAGCCTCCCAAAGCCTCTTCACCCAAAGGGGGGTTACCAGCAAGGACAAAAGATTTATCTTCTCACTAATTAGACTAGTCGTTTACTCTTTTACTCCTACGAAGAATACCAAACAGTATCTTCTTAGTCGGTTGTAATTAGAGGGTAAAGAAGTATTTTACCATGTATTCGGTCTATAAATACCCCTATTCACTCTGTAAAGGGTATCAGATACTCAGATATTCAATACACACTTCGAACTATCTCAAGCTATTATCCATCTCAGAGGCTTGGAATAGTTTACTTAAACAAACACTTCGTTTGTCAGATACTTAGTTTCCTAAACCTATTAGCGTAATCTTTTACGTCAACAGTTGGCGCCGTCTGTGGGGAACCTAGTACAAAAACTTCGTTCTCTACCAATCATTTCCTAGAGACATGCCTCCTAAGAGGCGCCTAGACACTAGTCCCCTCCGGAGGTCTTCTCGGACCTCTGGGTTAAAATCTTCGAACACCGTCGGGGTCGGAGGAACTTCCATGGCCCCCCATCTCAAACCCTAGAAACAAATATTCTTCCTCAAACATACGAAGGCCCTCTCGGGACTCCGTCCCTGCTTCGAACCGACGGAGCCTCTCCTGCGACTCTGACTATGCTCCAAACTAACTTGTTTAGTTCTTAAGACCCAGAGGTCCCCTCCGAAAGAAACGAAGACCGTCCTAATGACGTGGCAACCCAGATGGCTCATCTTCAGGCAGAAGTGACGAGGTGGAAGCAGGAAGCTGCGGACAAGCTTCATTCTCAAGCTAGCCACGTCATCCTATACATGCCTCAAAATGATGGCCTCACCTTTTATCCCGAAGCCCCTGAGATTCTAAGAAGCACTGAGAATGCTTTTTTTGATGATTAATCTCCATTGCATCTAGACTTGCAGAAGGTGCGCTTCGACCCTATGTTAAGAACTTCGAAGCTTTGTAAGTACTCCGGAGAGCAAGATCATGGGGAGTTTTCTCGCTCATATGCTTTAGCAATTGAGGCTAGCGGAGGGGTCTGAGATATAATGGTAAAGTGCTTCCCTCTTGTGCTCGAAGGAGTCGCTCTGCGTTGGTTCTGGTCTTTGAAACCAGGATCAATTATGTCTTGGGAGCAATTAAGGAAAAAGTTCGTAAGCAACTTCCAATGGACATTTGTACCCACTATGTCTACCAGAAGTCTTTTTAAGGTAAAGAAGCAACCTGGAGAAACTTTACGACAGTTTTTCAAGTGCTTCGCTCATATGAAGTCGCAGATAAGAGGGTTGTCCGCATCATCTGTGGTCGATGCGACTCGGGAAGGAGTCACAAATGCATGCCTCCTCGACAAGCTTCATCAAAAGCATATTTCCTGAGTAGCACAGTTAATGGCCTACTTTGAGGAGTATTCTAGGTCGGAGGAAGGATGGCTCTGAAGGACGGCTTCATCTTCACCAACCATCCAAGAAGTTAAACTTGAAGTGAAGACTTCGACTCCTTCACAAGGGTACCACTTCGACATCTAGCATGACAGACGAGGAGGGCAAAAACATCCCTATTTCGAAGTCTTGAATATTGCCCCCTCTTCATCTAAATTCCCCCCTAAGAATCCACAAGCTCTGGGAAGCAAGGTCAGCGGTGAGAACCGAAGCCATGCTACCGATGCATGTAAGTCTATACTGGTCCTGAGGAGCGAGTAGCTCTGGTCGAGGCACTGTTGACCGAGCCCCTCCCGAGGCACGTCTAGAGCCGGTACATACCGTCGGACGTGTAGACAACTTTGAAGCCCCAAGATAGCCTTCAATGGCCACTGTTATGCCACCTCCGAAGCAAGAAAATACCCAAGACCGTGGCAAAAGAGTGGTTCTTCCCATCTCCAGAGGAGGAACCTTGGGCAGCATGTCAAAAAGGCAAAGGAGGGAGTATGTTCACGAAGTAGGGCATATTGGGACCTCCTCGTCGGCTGCTGAAAATGCCCGAGTGGTCTCACGTGCCTATATCTTTCTCCTCAGCCGATGCAGTGGGTATAAAATTTATTCATGTGGACCCCTTATTATCACTGCTGATATTGCAGGAAGGGAAGTCTGGAGAGTGTTGGTTGATGGCAGAAGCTCTGCGGATATTATCTTTGTTCAGGCCTTCGACCAGCTATGTATCCCGCGGAAATATCTCCTCCCAGCAGCTCGTCCGCTTCAAGGCTTCGCAGGACCTCCTCTCGATGCTGTCAGCCAAATAGGCCTCGAGGTTGCCTTCGGAGAGGGGCTCCTGGCTAGAATGAAGGAGGTTATTTTTGACGTAGTTGATGCCCCCTATGCCTATAATGTCATCGTTGGGAGGGGCATGTTAAATCAATTTGGAGCTGTGGTGCATCACAATTATCTATGCCTGAAGATGCCCACACAAGGAGTGCTTACGGTCTTCGGTGACCAAGTTGCAACACGAAGGGCAGAGTACGGCCATGGTTCACCTCTTGACCCTCGACAAAAAAATAATGTGCAAGACCATTGGGAGGATATCCCCATGTCAAGTGAATTCTTGAATATATCCTCTCCTAGGCCAAGCCCCGAAGGTGAAATTGTAATGAAGATCATTGTCAAGAATGACAAAGAATATCCCATCCAATTTGGCATGGAATTGCCTCTGGAAATTGCTACTTCCTGGAGTTGATTGAAGTATCATTGAGCACAGCCTACTCGTCAACCCAAGGGTTCGACTTGTTCGCTAGGGGCTCCGCAAATTGTCAACAGAGAGGGCCAACCTTGCTGAAGCAGAAGTGGAAAAATTGTTGAAGGTTGGGATCATTATAGAAGTGGCTCATACGGAGTGGTTAGCTGTAACACCCCAAATTTTCCAAACAATAAAAATATTATTAAATTCAATTTCTTGGAATTATTATTTCTGAAAATACTTTTAATACTCTTTTATACCCTTTTGAACTACAACATAGAGTAGATGGCCAAACTAGGAGGTGAAAATTTTTGTATATGATCCTAAAGCCAAGAAATATTTTTGAGAATATTTATGAATTTTTGTTCACTTTGGAAATGCCCCAAATGATTTAACCTATTTTCTGCAATTGTTTTAATCAGAAAATAATTTCAAACAGTAATGGGCTCCCTCCCCTCCCTTCTCTCCCTCCCGGCCGGCCCAGCCCGTTACCCCGCGCGCCTTAGACTGACATCCGGACCCCACCTGTCGGCGCCGATTCCCTCCCCTCGCGCGCGCACCCGACAACCCGGCCCCACCCGTCAGCTGCCTCCCTCGCTCGTCCGCGCTCGCTGGCGAGTGGCCCCCGCCTGTCAGGACCTTCGTCCCCGCGAGATCCGCCCCCGGATCCCCCCCTCTCGCCGGCCGAAGCCCTAATCCCGCCTCGGATCCGCCCCCGCCGACCCCCTCCCTTAAATTCGTCGCCGGCAATGAATTCCCCTCAACGCGCCGGCCGTTTCCCCCTATAAATTTCGCCCGATTCGCGTCCAGGTGCGTTGAACCGCGTTCAACCCGAGCTCGCCGGCGTCAAAGCACATTTATCTCCGGCCACCGCCAATCACGCCCCCTCTGCCCTCGCCGACGACCCTATTTAAACCCCTGCCCTCCACCGCGTTCGGTTCACGCGTTCAAGTGCACCCAGACCAAACAGAGCGCCCTCCATTCGGTTCTTAGCGCAACGCCGCCGCCCGACCTCCGGCCACCGCTCGCCGTCGCACCGGACCGCCTCCGACCACGTAGTCGCCACCATCGTGACCGCCAGGACCTCACCAAGCTCGGCCACCACTCCGTCGACGACGAACCCCGCCGGATCGCCGTCTCCGCCGAGGACCCGAACGCCCCCACCGCCTCCGCTCGTCGCCGGCCTAGCTCCGTCGACCTTTTCTCGCCGCCGAGGTACCTTCGTGACCCCCTCATTGCCCTCCTTCCATTTTAGGCCCTAGCATCGACCGCTGTCGTCCGCCGTGGCCGCTGGCCCGCTCGCCGTCGTCGGAGAAGACGACCGGCCCGGGTCGAGTACCCGTGCCGTGTCGGATTCGATCCACGCCGTGCGATCTGGATCCGACGGTGACGATTAATCCCCGCGTGCGGTTTAATCTGATCCATCAGATCTCGGCGAAGGGGTACATTTTAATCTCGTGCGTCCGTTAGTTTTAAAACCCCGCGATTGATCTGGATCGTTCATCGCGTACCGGTTAGATGTTTTAATCCTGGCCGTCCACGTCGACTTACGCGTTCCGCCTCATCCTCGCGCGTCGGATCTGGATCCGACGGTCCAGATCGACCCGGCGCACGCGCACAGTGCGCGGGTTCACCGTGGGCCTGGCTCACCGTGGACCCGAGGAGTTTAAAAATTGAAAATGAATTTCAGAAATGCTTTTAAACTTGTAAAATTCATATCTAATGCATTTGAACTCTAAAAATTACCATTCCAATTTCAGAAAATTCATAAAATTATTCTCTACATGTTTATGCAATAAAAACAGTAGGTTTACTTTGACATTTTCATGTTTATTCAAATAAATATTTAAATGCCTTTAGGATTAAAATATGAATTCAAATGTTTGAACTTCAGAAAAATTCATATTTATTCCTTTCTATTCATATACTGCAAAACACTAAATTACTATGAACTTTTCATTTCAAAACTTATTAGGGAACTTAATATGGGACTATTCACATTTAAACATTTGTTTTCTAAAAAGGACAACCCTTCATTTTAATCCCTTTAAAATTATTTATGAAATAACTTTCAGAACCTTAACAATGGAAATTATTTTACTTTTAATCAAACCAACAGTAACTTATGTGCTATTAATGTAATGTTATATTGTTTGATTGAATGTGCTCTTTTTATCTTGCTTTGTTATATTAAAAAGACTACGACGTCGCCGAGGAGCCGGAGTACTTCCCGGAAGTTCCTCCCTCCCCATTCGCTGAACAAGGCAAGTCACCAAACCATTCTTTTGAACATATTGAACCCATGTTTGAATTGACTATCGCTAAAATACATAGGTTATATATGCATTAGTCAAATGAACCCTTACATTATATTTATTTAGGATCCCCCTACCTTGATGTGCAACCCAAGCCATGCTATCTCGCCTAACCTCCTTGTCACCACATGATCAATGATATTAGCTAGTGTCCAATGTATTGACACGGCCGCTATAGGATAAAAATGAGTCGTAGCAAAATGGTTCTATTATATGATCCCTGTTACTTCTTATCCTTGGAAATTCTGTTGGTGATGAGTCATGGTTGTGAGTGTATGCATGGTGGGTTCCGGGTGCAAGCTAGGGCATTGGTCGGTAGCACCCGGGGCACTATAAGGACCGGTTTGAGGGATCCGTTGCAATACACTTACGTACTAACCACAAGTCTAGTGGGTAAGTCCTAACTAAGGTATGGGTTGTTCCAAACCGAGGCCACCATTTGGAGATGGGTCAAGTTGCACCTGCGGGTGACTTGTACCAATGTGGCGCAAAAGGGGGTGCGACGTTAGCCGGGATATGGCCCGGCGCGCCGGCGAAACCTAGAGCGGGTGGTTATCGCTTGGAACATCTCATATTGAGGTTTTGGCACGAGTTCCCGTGAAATGGGTCATCTCGTTTGGGATGAGTGCGTGCCTTGTGGGTACAGTAGTACATCTCTGATCAGAGTCTTAAATCTTTTCGAAAAGCCGAGCCCACGGTCAAGGGCGGGTTGCGTGACATCCCCCAGTTAGTTTACTTTGAATATGTATGTGCATGATGGATTGACATGTAAGGACCGTTGAGCGAGGTGGGGCTGACTGTACCCCTCGAGTTAATTGATGTTGATGATGCTCATGTTTACTTTCCGCATGATTAAAATATGATTACATTAAATGCAATAACTGCAACTGCATTATTCTGCAATGTTAGCCATTATCCTTCCTTGTTTATTACCCGGCATTATTATTTGCATTTGCGGTGGCTTGTTGAGTACTTTTTGTACTCATACCCGTTGGACCCCACAGAGGATGCTTACTTTGAAGACGGTCTGGAGTAGCGACCCAGTCGAGAAGAAAGATCCTGAAGAAGATGTTCGTCATGCCGTTTTCTAATTATTTCACTTTGCCGTTTTTATTAAAACAATGATGTAATAAATATGGTCTGCGTACCATGAACAATGTCGTATGTACGATTGTCGCATGATGAACCTCTTGTATTATTGTCTTTCTTATGAAATTCAATAATGTCTCGATTTGTTAAATCGGGGCGCTACATTAGCCAACCCGGTATTCATCAAGAAAAAGGCCTTCGGCAAGTGGTGCATGTGCAGTGACTTCACATCCCTGAATAAAGAATGCCCACGAGACCCCTACCCCATGCCCCGCATTGATCAATTAGTCGACTCCACTGCCTTCTCCGAGCTTTTGAGCTTCCTCGACATGTACTCCGGCTATCATCAAATATGGTTAAAACATGAAGACGAAGCCAAGACAAGCTTTGTAACTCCTTCGGGAGTCTTTTGCTATGTAAGAATGCCCGTTGGCTTAAGAAATGCCGGGACAACTTTTTCAAGGCTAATTGCTAAGGCTCTAGGTCACCATATAGGCCGTAATGTCAAAGCCTATATGGATGACATTGTAATAAAAAGTGCTTTATAGCACCAGCATAGTCTAGACTTAGCAGAAACTTTTGAGAGCCTCCGAGCATATGGATTTCGCCTCAACCCCGAAAAATATATCTTCGGGGCTCAAGCTGGGAAATTGTTAGGGTATTTAGTTTTGAGCAGGAGGATCGAAGCTAGCCCAACTCAAATAAGTACACTGTAGAGAATGGCTCCGCACAAGAATTTGAAGCAAGTTCAGAAGCTTGCTAGACGCCTCGTAGCCCTTAGCAGATTTCTGGCAAGGTCCGCAGAGTAGAGCCTCCTAATTTTCAAGGCCTTGAAAGGGTCCGAAGATTTTGCATGAACACCAGAGCGCCAAAAGAGTTTTGATGATATTAAAGATTATCTCAGCAACCTCGCAACACTCACTATGCCCATTGCAGATGAAACTCTTCTCCTCTATCTTGCAGCTACGGGCTCCGCTGTAAGTGTAGTCCTTGTTCGAGAAATGAATTTCAATGGGAAGTTAGTTAAAAATCTAGTATATTTTGTATTAGAGACACTATCCGGAGCAAAAACCAGATACTCCGAGTTGGAAAAATTCACTTATGCTCTAGTAATGGCTTCAAGGAAATTACGACATTATTTTTTGGCACATAATGTAATTGTACGAACTTCTTATCCTCTAGGAGATATGCCCCAAAGCAAGGACTCTACAGGGAGAATTGGAAAATGGGCCGTTGACCTAGCACCTTTCGGCATCTCCTTTGTAGCAAGAACAACAATCAAGTCACAGGTAGTGGCTAATTTTGTAGCAGAATGGACTCTGTCTGCAGTCTGGGCTCCAGAAGAATCAAGTGAAGGAATATGGACCATATACTCCGATGGAGCTTTTCAAGCATCTGGAGCGGGTGTCGGAGCAGTGATAATTTCACCTTCAGGATAGAAAGCAATGTACTCCACAAGGCTCAACTTTAAGTCCACCAATAATATTGTGGAGTACGAATGAATTTTGCTAGGTCTTCATAAGGCACGTGCCCTTGGTGCTACAAGAGTTGTTATAAAAACTGATTCCCAAATTGTAGCAGGACACGTTGATAAAAGTTTTCAAGTTCGGCATCCACAACTTGCTAAATATTTAGAAGAAACCCACAAGATTGAAGCAGCATTTAAAGGGATCTCTGTTCGAAGCATCCCAAGAGCCGATAATGCACAAGCTGATATATTGGAAAAATCTGCAGCCGGAGCTATAGATATTCTAGAAGGGGCTTTTTATGAAGAACTTGCCTCCCCTTCGGTGCCCCAGCTACCTTTTGCGGAGGTCCTATGCATACCGAACACCGACTGGTGGAGTTCAATTATGGAATTATTGCAAGGCGAAGCTAATTTTCCCGAAGGCCCGAAGCTATCAAGATTGCAGTTAAGAATCCAGAATTATCATATTATCAACGGTATTTTATACAAGGTCGGAGTATGTTCTCCCGTACTCCCATGTATTTCCCAAGCCGAAGGCTAAGATATACTTCGAGAAATTCATGAAGGCCTTTGTGGTAGCCATCTTTCCCCTCGAGCCTTAGCCAAGAAAACACTTCGCTTGGGGCTTTATTGGCCTACAATAGTAGCTGATGCGGAGGCCTTGGTCCGCACTTGCCAAGGATGTCAATGGATGGGAAGACAGAGTCATCGTCCACCAACACCTCTTCATGTTATTGCTCCGGTGTGGCCAATGGCCCGGTGGGGGTATGGATCTCATTGGACCCTTCCCAATGGCAAAAGGCAGTTTAAAATTCGCAGTGGTAGCGATTGAATATTTTCTAAGTGGGTCAAAGCAGAACCCCTCACGGCTATCACTTCGAAGAATGTACAGAAAATTTTCTGGAAAACATTATTTGCAGGTTCGTATTGCCTCGACAGCTGACAATCGACAACGGCACTCAATTTGATGCCGAACCATTCAGAGAATTCTGCGAAGGTCTTGGTATTGAAATCTGTTTTGCAGCTATCCGTCATCCTCAATCTAACGGAGTCGTCAAGCGAGCTAATGGTAATATTTTATCAGGCCTGAATCGAAGAATAGTAGGATTAGTGAAGGGGCTATGGACCGAAGAACTCCCACAGATTTTGTGGTCTATTTGGACCACTCAAGCAAGGTCCATAGGTTTCACCCCTTTCAGGTTACTATTCGGATATGAAGCCATGACGCCGATGGAGCTTAAAGGAGGATCCCTTCGCACCATCGAACCTGAAATAGAAAATGAAACACGGGCTTCGCTAGACCTAACTGAAGAAACAAGGCTTCAAGCTGTTGCTAACTTGATGAAGTATCAACATTAGACGAAGATTTGGTATGATCTGAAGATTAAAATTAATGAACTTAAACTGGGTCATTTAGTACTATGAAGCATTATCACTCGCGGGAAATTAGGAAATAAGTGGGAAGGACCATATATCATCCTTCGTTCAAGACGGCCCGAATCTTTTAAATTAGCGAATTTATAAGGTGAAGAATTAAAACATGCATGGCATGCAGAGCACCATAAGCGATACTTCGCATAGGGGCTCTTTGTAATCATTTGTAAACACTTTATAAATGAATAAATCTCATGGTTTGAGTAATGCCTACTTCTCAAGATGATTCCTACTCCTAGTGGATGCATTAGGAGGACAGAGCTGATTGCAGAGATAAGTATTATTCATTCGAACCAATTTTATGGACTTCGAGCCATTGGCTCGAAGAATCCGTCAAGGTGGGAAAGTTACATAAAAATGGATTCCAAGCCACCGGCTTGAAAGCATCCGTAAAAAGAGTCCAAAGAGACCAAATGATATGGATTCTGAGTAATTAGCTTGAAAGCATCCATAAAAAGAGTCGAAGGAGACCACCGAAAGCAGATTCCGAACCACCGGCTTCATAGCATCCGTAAAAAGAGTCGAAGGAGACCACCGAAAGCATATTCCGAACCACCGGCTTCATAGCATCCGTAAAAAGAGTCCAAAGAGACCAAATGATATGGACTTTGAGCAATTATCTTGAAATCATCCGTTCAAAGAGTCCAAAGCGACCGTTATAATCGGATTCTAATACATCCAAAAAAGAGTCTGAAGTGACCATATTCGAAAAAGAGTACTAAGCTACCATTTTTGTACTCCGGAACAATAAGGTCAAAGGCATTTTTGAGGTCCCTAGCGACCATCTATTTGAATTTTGTACTATGAGTCCTTAGTTTTTCTTTAACATATCGGGGGCTCCGAGCCACCGAAAATAAAATTATTGAAATAGTACTCTTAACTAACGTCGTGATCGTGTGCGTAACCACCTTTGATCGAAATTTGAAGGTGCTTACCCCCAAAGAGGGGCTGGGAGATAATGACACAATTTCGAAGCAATCTAGTTTATATTACTCAACGGATTATATTACATTAAGAAAAATCAGTATCTAAGCCAAGGAGGAAGCGGAGACCCCTTCGATCCCTAGAGCTGGATTTAGAGTTAGCTCAGCTTCAAAGATGACTCGTCCCAAAACCCAGAGTCTTCAAAACTTTACGCTTAACTCTTTTCCCCTTCTTTGAAGCACGAAAATCCCTTTGCTCTTGTTGAATCTTGGCCCAGGTCCGAAGTCGCTCGAGGCTTCTCTCCGCTTTCTCCACACCAATACACTCTTCTTTGGACCAATCAATGTCCTCCGAAGATGAAGACACTATATTAACGACTTCATCCATTTCCTCCTCCTTAATATAAGCTAATACTTCCTTACATATCTCGGGTATAAACTCTCTATGGCTTCCCCGAGGAATTGAAAATAGGGGACGCCTATGAGGCCTTAAGGCTTCGAAGGTAGCCCATTGTAGGCGGAGCTCTTCGTTAATCTCTAACACTTTGAGCTCATCCAAAAATGGTTGGGAAGCCTAAAAACATTTCCAAATAAGTCTTTTCATTCAATGCCTTATTTGACTTAGTTAGCTCGCACATCAAAGAGGAGAGTTTGGTTGTCTCCGTCATTAGGACATTTTTCTGTCCGAGCAATTTCTTCGCCTCCTGAGCCAAACCTTGCTGCTCTTCTCGGAGCTTGACAAATTCAGCTCTCGAAGCCGCCTGCTCCTCTCGGAGCCTTTCCACTTGATCCCGGAGTACAACCCGCTCGGCCTCGAGCTCCTCCTTCACAGCCTCCAGCTTGGCTCTATTGCTCCACTCTTCCGAAGCCATTTCTTCCAAGCTCGAAGCCTGGGTCTCAGAGTCGATAAGACTCCCTTGAAGAGCCGTCACCTTCTCTTTGAGCCAGTTGCATTCTCGCTCGTTCGACACAGCCGCAGCTCGAGCTAGAACCACTTGCTGCAAAGAAAGAAGAACAATGTAAGTAAATTATGTATATATGTTCAAACTAAACTCTTTTTTGCAGGTGCTTCGTACCTACTAAGACGCCCGTTCAAGAGCAGCATCAAGCTCTGATCCTTCGGCCTCTCCAAGGATGGGGACCAAGTCAGTCTCCCCAACTTCGCGACTAGCTCGAGCTAGAGGCTCTAACAAAGTCTGAAGTCCTGTCCTCCGTTCAAGGAAGGGGGCCAAGAGGGGGAGCCTTGACAAGGCACTTCGATCATCGTCGCTCGGAGAAGGACCAGAACGCAATGAAGCACCTTCGAAGGCCTCCGTAGATTGGCCTCCGTCCGTAGACTCTGATGGAGTCCACCCTGGAATAGGAGCAGGCATGGGCCAACCTTTACCTTTACCTTTTCTAGGGCTTGCCACCTCCTTCGGAGCTACCTCCAAAATTGGAGTTACTTGTTCTACAGCCAGAGTTGGCACCGAAGCCGCAGCAGGCTCTGGGACGACTTCTATAGTACGAGCAACCTCCACTGGGGCTCGAACTTCTGTCCAAAGTCCTCTTCAGACTCTGGACTTCGAACCAAAGGAATAGTTGCGGAGATATATATCTTCGACCACTTCAGTTATTACTTCGTCCGGAGACAAACCTAGGTGTCCACAGTCTCGACTCTGCCTTCTTCCATGACATGGTCATTTACCTGGCTAGACGGGATGTTTACAGTCTCTGCCTGCTCAGGGTCACCTTCAATGGTAGGCGCCACCAACCGCGTCATCTTGCACGGAGACTTCAACTCCCATTCGAGAGCCTTCGTCCCCAGCAAGAAGGGCTTCAAACTCCTCCACCATCGCCATGTGCGCATCGTCTTCATCTTCAGATTGTTTCGGCGACGAGACTGGAGATTTCAAAGGAGTGAGGGCCTTCGGCTTTTGGACCACCTTTTTGGTAGGTGCCTTCGCCGACCCTGAAGGCCCTGCTTCCGCCTTCCTTTTCTTCCGAGCCTGGTCCAAAGCGGACCAGTCTAGGAGAGTTAGGGGCTCAACTCCGAGTACACTCCACACTCGGTTGAATCGTTCCCAACTCCCGACTAACTTGACCCTTTGCTCCTTTTCAACGGGCATACACTACTAGAAAACCCCCCTGTAGCTACACCATAGTAGTAACGCCATGTAAAAGCATCTCTACAACCACATATAAAGATGCTTATTGACACGATTTTGAAAGCATGTCAGATTGTTACGATAATAGACATGCTTATACTGTTACGAATCATACGAAGACATTTTTTGGCACGCTATTGAAGTCATCTCAAAATGACACGACGATAGACACGATTTAAAGCGTCATTATCACATAGAGACGTTGTAAAGTGTATCAAACATTTGTTTATAGCTAGGTATAGATGCTTTCTAACTTGATTAGAAAAGTGTATTGAATTGATACAAAGTTTAACATGCTGTCATTCCGCGAATAGCATGTAGATTAGTCGTAAATCATATCAAATAACCATCAATAGAAAATGACACGGACATAAACATGCTTTGAAGTGCCATTATCCTCTTGACACATTTTAAAGCATATCAAACAATTGTTTGTAATCGCGCCTCAGTCTTTAGTCCCACCTCGCTAGTTTGAAGTAGTGTGAGTGGTGGGCTGCCTATAAAACCAGGGCAAGGGGCACACCTTTGCAGCACAAATCTAATGCGTTTTGCATTAGTATTATGTCAAGAAATAAAATTATGTTTGAAGTTTGATACACATATTAAGTAATGATTTATTTTATGGTTGTTTTCTATAGATAACCATGTTGATTTCAGATATCCGGATAAGATTTTTTCAGATTCGGACGGAAACTATCCGATTCATTTTCATCGCTAGCCACGTCACGTGCCACATCATCTGCCACGTCATGTTCCGCGCTCTACAAATTCGTCTCTATACTTATTACTGCACAATAAGGCGTCCTTATAAAACGCATCTATATTATTAGACATGATTTGTATATGTATCTATAAATTGTATCTACATTTATTAACGTGAATGAAATGTCACAATACTACATAACTACACCACTACAAATATTTTATACATGTGTCTACTAAATTGTATCTAACTTTATAGATATGCAAATAACGTGTTTATAGATTGTCTCTTTCTTTCATAGCAACGCATAAATAATTCATCTCTACAAGGTCTGACGCGGTACGTACGAAGACGCTTCTAACACGCTTTATGAACGCGTGTCTATATTGACATAGAGATGAAATAAAGCATGTCTACACCCTAATTCTAGTGTAGCTACAGGGGGAGTTTTCTAGTAGTGATAGGGGCTCCGAGAACCTTCTCCGCAGCTCGGACGATTTGTTCCGGAGTAAGGGTCACACGTGGAGCTGGAAGATAATATGTCATTTTAATTAAGTCATTTCTATAAATTCGATACTGCGTGTAAAACACTTTGTAGGGCATATGGAAAGTTTACCTACGGAGCTTGAAGGGATCCCCCGAAGTCCCCCCTCTTGGTTTTCCTGGAAGATGATTGGCCAAGCAACCATCAGAGGAGGTATCCAGAGTCCAGTGAACTCCTCTGCCAAGTCATGCATACTCATGCGACAAGTCACGGAGTGCAGCAACCTGAGACGGACTTGAAGTTGACTTGGATCAGCTTTGACCTCCACCTCCCTTTGGTAGAAAATGTCCTCCAAGGGTCTGGCCAAGGCGCAGTCCATCCCCACCTCGGTGTAGAACCAACGGAGGATCCAGTCTGAATACCATCTGTCGTTTATGGCCTTCACTGGAAACCGGTCCTAGAATTCTTCCCGAAGCTGGAGGTTGATGCTCCCGAAGGCGATCACCATCTTCTCTCCTCTAGCTCCGGTAAAAGTCTTCGGCTGGCATGAAGCTTTATGAAGAGCCACGAATATCTCCGCTCTCCTGGTACATCCTTCAGCCTATATCGCCCATTCGAAGATGGCCAAACGAGCAATAGCATTCGGAGAAAGTTGGGGCAAGGTGATATGGAACAATCTTAATACCTCGGAGAGGAAGTCCACTGCCGGGAGTCCCAATCTGGCTGTGAAGAATGCTTTGAACACCACCAACTCTCCGACGCGTGGTGCCGGGATCACTTCACTCCCATGTTTGCGAATCTTGATTCCAGGTCCCATCTTCCCGACAGTTGCCCCCAAGCTATACGATTGGTCCGTATACTTGGTATACACCGGGCAGAGGTTGTGAGGACTAGATGGTCGAGGGTTGTCTGATGGCTGAGGAGCCATGCTGAAGAGTATGGGCCTCATGGCTCCAGATGTGATGAGTCATTGTCAACGGAAGTCAAAGAGGATTGAAGAGAGGAGAAGACCTGCTGTGTCTGGGCCGCATGTGACTCAGGTACACGGGCAGTGAGCGACTGTCGAGCAGAGGGGCCGCAAAGTCAGGCTGGCCCAATTCGGGTACATGGGCTAGGAGCAGCAGAGGATCCACTGGGCTGTTGACCAGGATTGACTTAGGTACACGGGCGGCGAGCGATTGCCGGGCTGAGAGAGCTGCGGAATTGGGCCGGCCCAATCTGGGTACCTGGTGCAAAGTCTGTGGACGCTTTGTCAGTTTCGGTGCAAAACTAACGACCGCTGATCTCGGATCGGACCATTCTGAGGCGAACCCGTAGTCGCTACGAAACTCCGCTTCAGG
Organism: Zizania palustris; assembly: GCA_019279435.1. Taxonomy (NCBI): domain Eukaryota; kingdom Viridiplantae; phylum Streptophyta; class Magnoliopsida; order Poales; family Poaceae; genus Zizania; species Zizania palustris. Next base: position 11,056,294 of record JAAALK010000289.1, on the reverse strand, counting down.
ATAAGTCATCTGTAATTAAGAGTTTACTATTTTGCCTTTAGGCCAACAGTCAGTCAGTCGAGTCTGTAAAAATATCCTAAGGGCAGTTTGGTCTTTTCCATTTTATTTCAGCGTCTGTAAAAACCCTAAGGGTCTTTTGGTATTTTCCTAGGCTATTGGGCTGCCTATAAATAAGGCCCCAATCCCTAGGGTCAGGGTTACCCTTTCTGAAACCACTTTACTAATACAAAAGATTGGGTCACTTTTTGGTGTTCATCTTCTTGGTGGTTTCTCCGCCGCCGGTGTTCATCTAGTTCATAATTGACGCCGCCGCATCTGGTATGTTTCTCTGCGAGCGTTTTTTATACTCCTCGACGTGTTTTTTCCCTAGCATCTACTGGTTTGCAGCTGTCTAGCACCTACGTGCATTGGCAATGCTGCTGTTAGCCTCTAGCCTAGGCGTAGCACTGTCAGGGGCAGCAACAGCTATTAGCTTGCCAGCTAGGAACATCTAGCTACACGTTACTTGTGTTTCTATGTATTGCTGCAGCCGCATCTGTTGTTTTGCACGAGAAAGTGTTGAAGATTTTTTATTAGTTATCTTGTGCAGCTAAGTCACAGCCTAGAAGCTAGAGTGCGCAGAAGCTTTGAACAGGTTTTGGTTGGCGTGAATTTTTAATGTGTTCGGCGTTTTGATCGAGGTTTTCTTTTAAACCGAGCGAAGTCTGTGGTGTTTTTCTAAGTTCTTTGCGTAGGCATCTTTGCTCGTTGCACAAGCTTTGCTAATCTACAGGCTTCGCAGTAGCTGCATTTTTCGGAGTTTTCCTGTTTGCTTCGGTATACACGAGAAAGTATACGAAGTTCAGTGTTTTGGTTCTACAGCCTCGCAGGACAGACTTCGCTTCGAAGTTTGTTGGAAGTGTTCGGAGTGTGAGGTCTGGTGTTCGGTTTTTCATCTCGCCATTTCAAAGTCTGCAGCCGAAGGTCCTTCGAAGGTTTAAGCACTGGAGTCTGATTGCTTCGAAGCCTGTAGCGCACGTTTTCGAACAAGCTTCACGTTGTCCTCTTCGAACCTTGTTATACAGAATTCGAACCAGAGACTACTTTGAACAGCTTTATTCCGTCTCGCTTTGCGTGCTTTTTAGTAGATGTTTATTTTGATGATTCGTGAACTGCACATGGTTTGAATGATCTGTTAATCTGCCTTTCAACACTGTGTTGGTGTCTTTTCTCCTAGGACATCGGTCGTTCTCAGGCTAGATTATTTTTAGCACTATTGATTTTTTACGTTTTCCTGTTAGTCTGTTGAGGTGCGTTGGTGTGGCGCCCCGATTTATCAAAATCGAGACATTATTGAATTTCCATAGAAAAACAATAATAACAAGAGGTTCATCATGCGACAATCGTACATACGACAAGTATTCATGGTACGCAGACCATATTTATTACATCAGAGTAAAAATTAAATAAGTAAATAAAAGCATGACGAACGTCTTCTTCAGGATCTTCTCTTGACTGGGTCGCTACTCCAGACCATCTTCATAGTAGGCATCCTCTGAGGTGTTCAACGGGTATGAGTACAAAAAGTACTCAACAAGCCACCGCAAATGCAAGTAATAATGCAGGATAATAAACAAGGAAGGGTAATGGCTAACAGTGCGGAAAAGTACATTTTCAGTTATTGCATTTAGTGTAATCAAATTTTATCATGCGGAAAAGTAAACATGAACATCAACAACATCATCTAACTCGAGGAGTACGTTTTGCCTCCTCGCACGACAGTCCTTATATGTCAAACCATTATGCACATACATATTCAAAGAAATCTAACCGTGGGATGTCACGCAACCCGCCCTTGACCGTGGGCTTGGCTTTTCGAAGAGATTTAAGACTCTGATCAGAGATGTACTACTGTACCCACAAGGCACGCACTCATCCCAAACGAGATGACCCATACCACGGGAACTCGTGCCAAAACCTCAGCATGAAATGTTCCAAGTGATAACCACCCGCTCTAGGTTTCGCCGGTGCGCCGGGCCGCATCCCAGCTAACGTCGCACCCCCTTTTGCGCCACATCGGTACAAGCCACCCGTAGGTGCTGCTTGACCCATCTCCAAATGGTGGCCTCGGTTTGGAACAATCCATACCTTAGTTAGGACTTACCCACTAGACTTGTGGTTAGTACGGAAGTGTATTGCAACGGATCCCTCAGACCTGTCCTTATAGTGCACCGGGTGCTACCGACCAATGCCCTAGCTTGCACCCGGAACCCACCATGCATTCACTCACAACCACAACTCCAACACCGACAGAATTCCAAAGATGAGAATAACGGGGATCATATAGTGGAACCAATTGCTACGACTCATTTTTAATCCTATAGCAATCGTGTCAATACATTGGACACTAGATAATAATACTAATCATGTGGTGACAAGGAGTTTAGGCTAGGGAGCATGGCTTGGGTTGCATATCAAGGTCGGGGGATCCTAAATAAATATATTGTAAGGTTTCATTTGACTAATGCATGTATAACCTGTTTGTTTTAGCAATAGTTTAATAAGACATGGGTTCAATATGCTCAAAAGATTGGTTTGGTGACTTGCCTTGTTCAGCGAAGGGTGAGGGAGGAACTTCCGGGAAATATTCCGGCTCCTCGACGGCGTCGTAGTCTTTCCAATATAAATATAAATAAAAAGGAATAAATACAACGTTCAATTTAAACAATCTAAAACCACACAACAAGTATATAGGTTTTGGTTGATTTGGTTTGAAGAAAGCAAGTTGCTATGTTTCTGAAACTTATTTCATAAATAATTTAAAATGAATCAAAATGAAATATTGTCTTTCATAAAAGGGATTTTAAGTGTGAATAATCCCATTTTAAGTTTTCTAATTAATTTAAAATGAATGGTTCAGAGAAAACTTAGTGGTTTTAGTATATAAACAGAAAGAAATAAATATAAATTTTACTAAAGTTTAAATATTTGAAATTATATTTTAATCCTAAGGGCATTTGAATACTTATTTAAATAAACATGGAAAATCCAAAGTAAACCTACTGTTTTTATTGCATGAACATGTAGAGAATAATTTTACAAATTTTCTGGAATTGAAATGACAATTTTTAGAGTTCAAATGCGCCAGATATGAATTTTACAAGAGTTAAACAGTTTCTGGAATTTATTTCTAAATTTAAATCCCATCGGGTCCATGGTGAGCCATGCCCACGGTCAACCCGCGCACTGTGCGTGTGCGCCGGATCGATCTGGACCGTTGGATCCAGATCCAACGCACGCGGGCGAGGCGGGCGCTTAAGTGACAACGGACGGCCAGGATTAAAACGTGCGAAAGGGTACCACGTGGACGCATGAGATCGAGCGCGGGTTTTAAATACTAATGGACGCAGGAGATTAAAACGTACCCCTTCGCACAGATCCAACGACGCAGATTAAACCGCACATGGGATTTAATCAGTACTGTTAGATCCAGATCGCACGACGCGGATTGAATCCGACACGGCATGGGTACTCAGCCCGTGTCGGTCGTCTTCTCCGGCGATGACGAGCGGGCTAGGGGCCACGGCGAGCGACGGCGGCCCTAGCTAAGCCTAGAAATGGAAATAGGGCACTATGGCGGTCACGATGGTACCTTAGGCGAGGCGAGGGGTCGACGAAGCGCGGTCGGCGGCGAGGGTAGACGACGGAGTGGTCCGGGCTCCTCGTCGGCGATGGTGCTCCGGCGGGGTTCAACGTCGGCGGAGGGGTGGCCGAGGTTGGGGTTGTCCTTGCGGTCACGACGGTGGCGATGGTGAGGACGGGGAAGGGCTCTGGCGACGGCGAGCGGCGACTGGACCGAAGGTGGCGTTGAGGTTTTTAAACGGGTGTCACGGGTGTTTGGTTCGGTTCTGGTGCGAATGCGAGCGAGGGGTGGATGCGGGGCACAAGAGGGGTTTAAATAGGGTCACCAGCGGGGCAGAGAGGGCGCAATCGGGGGAGGGCCGAGAGTAACGCCGGCGAGCTCTTACCATGCATGCGAGCGACAGGCGATAGCGCGTGGGTTAATGAGGGGAAACGGTCGGCGCGTCGCGGGGGTGTTAATGGCGTCAATGAATTAACGAGGGAGGGGCCAGCGAGGCGGATCCGAGGGGGGATCGGGGGCCGGCGAGGTTAGGGGGGTTGGCGCGAGGTGGATGGCGGGTCCGACAGGTGGGGGCCACTAGCCAGCGGGCGTGGGCGCGTGAGTGAGGGAACTGACGGGTGGGGTCGGGCTCGGGCGCGGGAGGGGACTGTTGGCGCCGACAGGTGGGGCCGGGGTGTCGGGTGCGCGCGTGAGAGGAGAGGGGGTCACTGACGGGTGGGCTCCACCGGTCAGAAGGCGCGCGCGGGAGGGAGTGGGCTGGGCCAGCCGGGAGAGAGAGAAAGAAGGGAGGGGAGCCCATTACTGTTTTAAAGCATTTCTGAATAAAAATAATTCCAGGAAATAGATTAAAATCTTAGGGCTACTTCCAAGGTTGGTAAAAATTTATAAAAATTCTCAAAAATATATTTTGGTCATAGGATCATACACAAAAAGTTTCACCTCCTAGTTTGGCCATCTACTCTATGTTGTAGTTAAAAATGGGAAAGAAGGGTATTAAAGGTATTTTCAAAATAATAAAATCCAGGAAATTGAATTAAATAATATTTTTATTTCTTTGAAAATTTGGGGTGTTACAGTTGGGTATTAAGAGCAGTCCATTGTTTTGAAAGAATTTTTAGGCGCCCATTCACCCCCCTCTGGTCGCTACTTTCGGTCCTACAATGGCCCGGTTGCTGCCACTGCCGCCATCGCTTGCTACTGAGCCAACTATGAAGCAGGAACTGGAACTTGGTGGCTTGTCTTCACCATTGGAGAAAGGGAGAGTTTGAAAGAATGAGCTCGTGGAGAAGAAGGGTGAAATGTGAAAGCAGTCGGTAAAATATCCGAAATTTACCTTTACTCTCATATTTATAGCATGTATTCTTGTACTGTACGTTGCGGTGTGCCGGTTTGATGCCCTGTTACGTCTACGGTGAAGCAATAGTTAGCCTCCTAAAGGAGTAACAACTCTTTTTCTGAGTCTAACGACTCTGAAGTATAATGGATAGAAAGGCTAACGGCTATGTTAGCTCCGCTAAATATCCATCTCCGAAGCCATTGCGTTAAATATCACCACACGAGTTGATTCGAAGACCCTCCATTTCCGAATATTTCTAAGAATGGTAAAGTTTTTTAAGTTCCTATTTAAATTCTAAGCATGAAATTATTTCTTGCGTATACTGGCCCCTTCATTGCATAAACAATTTGGAGAGAAGTATTCGAGGGGCTACTGTTGGGGGGAAATATTTCATCCTCGGCAGTCCAAGGACTCTCATGTTGACACAAGCAGAAGAAACGAAGTCAGGAACTCTGTTCTCCGAAGACCCTAAAGGCAATAAAGCTCCGTTGGTTTGGAGCCTTAAACAGCGGAGACCTCCGTCAAAGCTTCGGTGCAACGAAGCCTCCCGAAGCCTCTTCACCCGAAGGGGGGTTGCCATCAAGGACAAATGATTTATGTTCTCACTAATTAGACTAGCCTTTTACTCTTTTACCCCTATGAAGAATACCAAACAATATCTTTTTAGTCGGTTGTAATTAGAGGGTAAAGAAGAATTTTCCCATGTATTCGGTCTATAAATACCCCTCTTCACTCTATAAAGGGTATCGAATAATCAGATATTCAATACACACTTTGAACTATCTCAAGCTATTATCCATATCGGAGGCTTGGAATAGTTTACTTAAACAAACACTTCATTTGTCAGATACTTAGTTTCCTAAACCTATTAGCGTAATATTTTACTCCAACACCTACAAATGTGAGTAACCATACTTCCAATGAATTTGTGAGAGAGGTTGAGATCCAAAAGATTTATTGCATAATAACGGTTTCACTCTGCCAATAAAACCTAGAGCATAAAAAGTCAAGCTTATACAATACCCCTTTTGGAATAGCGAAAAAGGACATCATATACATTGAAAGGCTAGTAAGAACTTGTTGGTGTTGGTTTTGGTCACACACGTGGCCTGGGAGATCATCTTAACTCCAGTGAAGGTCCTAAAAACTTGGGGTTATGAGCGTGCCAATCAATTTGACCATGCAACTGATAAGGCATGGAATAATGTTAGTAGCGATGCACATCGGCTCGGCTATTGAGCCGATGTCCATGATACGCATTGAATCACGCGTATCGAGCAAGAAAGTATATGGCATGTGATACGTTTAACCATCGGGTGCTGCGAGACAAGAGTTGGGCCATTGTGTCAATTAGGAAATCAGCCGATATGCAAAACCCACACCGATCGGGTCGATGACCGGGAAAGCTATGTGCAATGCACTCGGGCCAATTGACAATCCTCGATCCAAATGAGATGCGACATGGAATTAAAGAAAATCTACCGACTTGTTCTCCGATAGAACCTAAATCTAGTATACTAGAAAATGCATTTTGTTGGCGTAAAAGATTACGCTAACAGTTCTCTAAGATTAAGAACTAACAAACAAGGAGTTTGTGAAGCGAACTATCTCAAGCCTCCGAATAGGATAATAGCTCGAAGTAGTTCAAAGTTGTGTATTGAATATCTCAGTATTTGATGCCTATTACAGGGTGAGATTGGGGGTATTTATAGGTAAAAACTTTAAGGAAAATACCTTTTTACCCCTCAATTACAACCGACATAGTGGAAACTATTTCGGTACCCCTAATAGGGCTAAAATGGTAAAAGACTAATCTAATTAGAAAGAAGATAAGTCTTTTGTCCTTGCTCGCAGTTGTCCACTACGGAGATTGAATGTTCGAAATGTATCTTCGAACGGGAGTCCAAATAGCTCTCTAATACTTGATCATATGCTAGTCCGGAGACAAGTCTTGGACCTCGGTATGGTAAATTGCCTTTGTCTTATAATCTCGAAGATCCTGTGGATGAAGTATTTTCCCCCAATAGTAGCACCTCGAATACGCTTCTCCAAGTAATCTGTAAGGCAAGGGAAGCAGTGCACGCAAGAAATATTTTCATGCTCAGGGACTTAGCGAAATTTACCATCCTTTGAAGCAATCAGAGATTCGCAATCTTCGAATAGGCTTTCATGTGAAGGCATCGTTTAAGCAGCTCCGAAATCAATCCTTGCGAAGCTAAAATAACCGTTAGACTCACAGAAGTAGCCGTTACCCCTTTTCTTGGAGGGAATTACGGTACCGCTTCGTTTCTGGAGAAATGAGTTCTCACGAAGAGTCACAATAAATCGCAGCGGTAAAAAATACGAAAAGACGCACAAGAATGGTTCAATACCTGAGAACACATACTATAAATAGAGGGGTGAGGATGCATTTGGGATACTTTACCAACTGCTCCAGCATTTTCCCCCTTCCTGCTTTCTGAGCCCAAGCTCTGAGTTCCACCTCTCATGGCGAAAACCAGCCACAAGGCTCTTGTTCCTGCTTCAACCCTGGCTAGACAACAGGTGATGGCGGCAGTAGCAGCAGCGGCGCCTTCAGGCAACCCTCATCCGGCTGGCCCCCATGATCTTCTCCTAGCACCGTCCAAGTACTTTGACCAGTCATACAACCTAGGGCTGTCGACCTGCATGAAGAAGTCTATTGCAGTGGCTATTGTGGGGAAGACGAGCCCGGGGATCAAGATTCACCAACCCGGCAAGGAAGCAATCCCTTCGCCTCGGATAGAGAAGTGATCGTGTTCGAAGCTTTCTTCGAGGCTCGGTTGGGACATCCTGCAGTAGACTTTCTCTTTGAGGTACTGGAACTCTTCCATGTTACCCTTCATCAGTTGTCTCCCAACGCCATAGCGCGCCTAGCCATCTTCGAGTGGGTGATGCGAGCCAATGGTTGTGAGGGGAGAGCGGAGATCTTCGCAGCACTCCACAAAGCCTCCTGCCATCCGAAGACTTACCAAGGCATTGGAGGATAGAAGATGGTGATTGCCGTTGGCAGCATCAACTTCAGGCTTCGAGATGAGTACCAAACTCGGTTCCCAGTGAAGGCTATCAATGCCAGGTGGTATACAGACTGGGTCCTCCGCTGGTTCTATGCCGAAGTAGGAGCGGACAACGCCTTGGCCGGACCCCTCGAAGACATCTTCTATCGGAGAGAAGTGGAGGTTCATCCGGACCCGAGCCAGCTCGAAGCTCGCCTCAACCTGCTGCAAGCAATAAGTCATCACATGAGCATGCAGGAGTTAGCAGAGGAATTCATCGGACTCCGAATTCTGCCCCTGATGGCCAGCTGGCCGATAAACTTCGAAGAGAACCTGGAAGGTGGACTCCGAGAAATCTCTTCAAGTGCTGCAGGTATTGACTCTGTAAAAATGATTTAACTAAAATAAAACCTTATCTTTCAGCTCCATGCGCCACCCTCACTCTGGAGCAAATCGTTCGGACTTCGGAGAAGATCCTCGGAGCTCCTACGCTCTCTGAAAAGGAGTGGAGTGTGAAATTAGTTGGCCGCTCGGAGCGAATCAACCGGGTATGGAGCGTACTCGGAGTTGAACCTCCCATCCTTCCGGACTAGGACATCTCTGACCAAGCTCCCAAGAAGAGGAAAGTGGAAGCGAGGACTTCAGTGCCGGCCAAGACACCTATGAAGAAGGTGGCCTGAAAACCGAAGTCCCTAGCCCCTTCTAAATCTTCTTCTTTGTCTTCGGAGACATCTGAAGATGAAGCCAACATACAGATAGGAAGGGAGTTTGAAGCCCTTCTAACAGGTGATGAGGAATCACGAATGGGGGCTGAAGTCCCCGCTCAAGATGAAGTGGTAGTGGCGCCCATCGCTGGAGACAACCCTGAACAGGCAGAGACTCAAAACATCCTGCCTGGTCAAGAAGCCCTCGCTGCCGAAGAAGGCGGAGTCAAGACAACGGATGCCCAATCTCGCCTCCGGACAAAGTGATTGCTACAATTGTCGCAGATTTGGCAACTGATCCTTTGGTTCGGAGCTCGTAGTCTGAAGAGGACTTCGAGCAGATGTTCGAGCCTCCCAGTAGTCCAGTGCTCGTTCAGCAGCAGGATGTCGAAGGTAGTCTTTAGCAAAGTATCTCCCTTTTTGTGTCCTGCAAAATTCATGCAATAACAAATACCTTTGGTTTTTACAGGATCGACTCCCATGTAGACGACCCCTGCTACGGAGGTTGTGCCGGAGGCTATGATGTCTCCGAAACCACTTTCTAAAGTAGCCATGAAGATGGGTCCTGGAAACGGTAAAGGTAAAGGGGGACCTTTGCCTACTCCTATTCCAAGGTGTATCCCCTCTGAGTCTATAGATGGAGGCCAGTCCACGGGTCAATCCACGGAAGCCTCCGAAGACGCCCCGTTGCGCTCCGGCCCATCTCCGAATGAAGACGACCAGAATGCCTTGTCTAGGCTCCCCCTCCAAGCTCCTTTTCTGGAGCAAAGGACTGGACTCCGGACTTTGATACAACCTCTGGCTCGAGCTAGTCGTGAAGTTGGGGAGACTGATTTGGTTTCCATTCTTGGGGAATCAAAGGGGTCAGAGTTAGACGCAACCTTGGAGCGGGCAGCCTACCAGGTACGAAATATCTGAAATAATAGAGTTAGTTCAAACATACGTAAATAGTTTACTTACATTGCTCTTTTTCTTCCTTTGCAGCAAATAGTCTTAGATCGAGCTGCGGCCTTGTCAAATGATCTCTTCAAGGGAGTCTTGTTAGCTCCGAGATTCAGACCTCTAGCTTGGAAGAGATGGTGGCCGTAGAAATAAAAGCTAGACTTAGCTTGGAGGCTGCAAACAATAAGCTCGAAGCTGAATGGGTTGTGCTTCGGGCCGAAGTGGAAAGGATGTGGGGGGAGCAAGCAAACGCGGGAGTTGAACTGGTTAAGCTACGAGAAGAGCAGCTGAAGTTGATGGAGGAGGCCAACAACTTGCTTGGGCAAAAGAATTCTTTGATGACTGAGGTAGCTAGGCTCTCATCCTTGATAGACAAGCTGTCTGCATCGAAGAATGCTTTGTCCGAAGACAAGATGAAGTGCGAGAAAGTGGCTTCGGATACCATGGACAACCTTCGTGGTGTCTTGGAATACTTTGGCACTTTCTGGGCTTTATCTTCGACTGACGATGTTCCTCTGCTCCAGAGATTGAAAATGATCCAAGCAGCAGCGAAGACTATGAAGACAATGGGTATTATGTATGGAGAGATCTCCGGCCAAGTAGCTGCTCTCAGAGTGCTTCGCTACTATGAGGATTTAGGGCTATCCATAGCACCAGAGCCTGAGGCAGCCCCTGTCAACTTCGGCGACGACCGGCTCCTGACTCCCTCTGTAAATGTGGCTGTGGCTTGGGAGGCCTTTGAGAAACCAAGGGTGGTTTTGGTCTGGATGATGAGTGATTGACAAGGATGAGCATCTGAGTGGATGAGTGGTCGAGAGTGTGTTGAGTGCATCGAGCGTTTTGATGTGGTGTGGAGATTTGGCTGCCGAGGGTTTCGGCAGTGCGTTGCATTCTTATTTTGGCTTGTCTTGTTTGTGCAAGGTGGAGATGCTAACCGACTGTCGACGGCGGGTGATCGAGGGTCGAGCGGGGAGCTTGATGCCGGAGGATCAAGGAGGCCGGGTGAAGTTTGGGAAGATCTCAAGAGTGCACGAAGAGACGGAGCGAGACTTGGACGGACGGCTGACTGCGACGGCGTGTCGACCAGGTTCACGAGAGGGAGACCAGGACAAGCATTCTAGCGGCTCGAGGGGATCGAGAGCGGAAATGGCTTGCTGACGCTTGGAGTCGCGAAGCGGTGTCACGAGTCGAAGGGCTGAAAAGGCTTTGTCGGTTTTTGCTGAAAACCGTTGAAATGTTTATCGTTTTTTTACTATTTCAATAAAATAGTGTCAAGTTTTAGTTTAATTTTTCAGTGTCATAGTGTGTACTTTTTAGAGTATTTTTGGAGTATATATATATTCTGAAAATATTCTAAAGAGGGGTCTAGAGTAAAATAGGGTTTTTCAGTTTTTTATTTTCAGAATTGTGTAGGGGGCAATCTGAAAAAGGTGGCCTTCTAGAATGTGGACAGGTGGGATATTTTATCCCCCTCCCCTGCTGTCAAACCGTGATTGAACAAGCCAGATCAAATGAAAAAAATTCCACAGCAAAACATCCAGGCAAACTCTCGGATGAACACATTACCATGAACAGGGAGGGATTCACTGATTCTGGCGGTTTTGCTACAGCAAAGCGCTAGAACTTTTCAGATCGGCTACACTTTGATTTTGGCAGAACTATTCACCATCTAGTGAATGCTGAATCCAGCGCCTAATTGAGTAAGTTCTTCATTGAAATCTCTAAAACTTTTTGATGCTCTCAAGTGGTTCTGTGTGAGATTGTTTGGATATATGGATCACATATAATACATGAGCTTTGATTATTATTTATGTTTAGCCTCTACTTGAAGATCTTAGTTTAGTTCTGCAGTTTTAATGTTTCAAGTTCATCTAGTTTTGATGTACATCTCTGTTGGTTCTAGGTGATTAGTTTGTGTGTGTGATTTAGTTCTGAGATTATAAGGGTGATATGTAGTAAACTGAATCTGTGTTTCCTGCTAGTGTTAATTCAGGAGGCTGAATTATTTCTCTTGTCATCCCTAATTTGGTTCTGTTTGAGTTTGAATTTCCTTATCTGATCAGTTTGTGTTTGATGATCTTGGGTATTAGTTCTGAGTTAATTATTCAGATCATAAATATAATGAAGGCTTAGCTTCTGAAATCAACTAGTTAACTCTTTTGAAAAGTTGTGCTGTCAATTTTATGTCAAGAATTTCAGATTCTGAGTTTTAGTAGTTGAATCAGTTTCAGTTTGATTTCATGTGTTATTTGAGACTGTTTTTGAAGTTTGAAAACATTCATATCTAGTTTCTAGTACTGAAAGTCTTAGTTGCTTGTTCAGAACTTCAAAAGTACCTTGTTCTATATGATGAACAGTGTTGTCACATCTGTTTTCAGAGAAATGTCTAGCATCTGATTTGCTTCTTCATCTAATACATACTGATTTCTGGTCCCTGTTCTATTGAAATTCAGTGTATGAGGTTCAGTTGTTTAGTGAGTAACAGAAGTGGTCAGCTCATAGGTCTGTTTGTACTGATTTGCTGCTATAAAGTTTTTGTGCAGAATTCCATTTACCACAAAATTAATCTTCCAGTTTCTGTTCTATTTGGCTATGTGAGAACTTGTATTTTGTGGTAGTAAAATTGATTCACATGAGTTCTGATTGCTCCAGTTCTTCAGTTATGAATCATATCTTGTGTTGCTGAACTGTTTAGTCTGTTTCCTTAATTGCTTTCAGATACTGAACAGAAACTGCAGTGTGACATAGTTCTTGTTGTGAAGAAAATTACTTGTAATCTGCTTTGAGTGTTCGTCAGATTGTTTCAAAGATTAATCACATAGTTTCCTTTTTAGAACCTGAAGTTTTGCTCCCCTGAATAATATATTACCGTGAACAGTGTTCTGAAGTATTTTCAGTCATAAATTAATGCATGCTGTGTTTTACTGTTCAAACATCAAGAAGTGCTGGATTTCAGTTTTGATATGAATTGAGAGTAATCTGTGTTTGTTGTATACAAGTTGATTCAGATCTTGAATATTGAATTTAATTGAAAGGTTCTTTACTGTTCATTGTCCGACAAAACTGAATACTTTTCAAGAGGTCTGAAATTCTTGTAGATCATATTGAAAATTCAGATTCCTACAAGGTTGACAAGTTGTGAATCATTGTTTGCTGTTTTGATACAAAATTGAGAATGGAACTTGCAATCTGAAACTAAATTTGACAAATACACTTTGCTGAAGTTACATTAACTATTCACCGTCCGAAAATTTCAGAAGTGTTTGAATCTCAATTGTGATTGAGTTAAAACTTTCTGGTTTACTTTTTTACTTGAGTTTGATCTCCAGAGTGAGTGTTTTGATAGTGGTTGTTTGAGAAGCTTGTATCAAAGCTGTTTTTGGGCGTTTGAATCTGTTTGAGCTCTAAATTGTGTTGTCTTCATAGAAACTTGATTTTGAGTTCATAGAGGCGCATTGGGTGATTTGATTAGGCCATCAAATTCGAAAGAAAGTGTCGAGGCGCCTATTCACCCCCCTCTAGTCGCCATTCCGATCCCACAATTGGTATCAGAGCCGGTTTGATCACGAGTTGACCTTTACCGGTTGTGATCCTTTTGGCGACATGGAATGGAACACAAAGATTCCTATGTTTGATGGTCGAGACTATGCCTATTGGAAGGTGCGCATGGAGGCTTACTTGCTTAGCCAAGGAAGTGTGATATGGGACATTGTTGCATCCCAGTACATGATCCTTGAAACTTGTACCTCAGATACCGAGAAGGCTCAATATGAATGTAATAGCAAGGCTAGAAACATTCTTTTTATCAGTCTGACTCGAAACGAGTTTGACAGGGTCCAGCACCTTCGCACTGCACGAGAAATTTGGTTGACCTTGAGTACTTTTCATGAGGGCACATCGCAGATTAAGGCTAGGAGGCAGAGCACGTATAATCAAGAATACCAAATGTTCGCGCAAGGCCCTAGCGAATCTGTTGATGCTTTGTTTGCTCGCTTTGATGGCATTGTTAGTAACTTGCGATCCATTGGGATGCTAGCTTACTCAGATCATGACCGTGCGATCAAAGTTCTCTATGCTTTGGATCGTAGCATATGGGAAGTTAAGATCTCAAGCATTGAAGAATCTTCTAGCTTTGATACTTTGACATGCAATGAACTTTTCAGTAAGCTTAAGTCCACCGAGATCGCCAAGGCATCTCGTTCTGGGATTGGGAGCTCTTTGCCACAGTCCATGGCACTAGTTTCCGGTTCCGACAGTGGCACCTCATCTGGAGGTAATTAATCAGGTGTTTTCTGGAGCTTGTGTTTTCTCTGGTGCTTTTGACTTGTCCTCCCTTGTCTCTGTCACAAAAGAACAAGTAGATGTTCTAGATGATGAGGAGCTATCTCTCATCGTCAGGAAGTTCATTCACTTTTACAATGATAGAATAGACCAAAGGAGAGGAGGGTCACAGTGGTGTTTTGAATGTGGAGATACGTCTCACATAAAATCTAATTGCCCTAAACTGAAAATTAAAAATGAAAATGAGCACAAGCACCAAAAATGGAACAAGAAACCTTATTTCAAAGGAAAGCGAGGAAAAATGGCTAAGAGAGTAGCCATAGATTTTGTGGCCACCGTCAACAACATCGACAGCACGTCAAGCGAGGAGCCAAGCTCAGAGGAAGAGGAGCCTCCCAAGAAAGAGAAGAAGGAGAAGAAGACAGTGGACATCACTGACCTTTGCTTCGCGGTCGATGGCAACGACAGCAGTGACGAGCTTAACACTTCGGAGGTATATCTATCCCGTGATCAGCTTCTTGTTCAGAATGATGAATTGCATGATGATGTTTATTCTCAGGATAGATTACTTAAACTTGCTGCTAAAGAACGTAAAGAACTAAAACTCAGACTTGAAGCTATCTCCTCTGAACTTGCTATTTTGAAATCTAAGTCTTATGTTGCCGATTGTGAGTCATGTCTTACTATTATGGATGAGCTTACTCAGCTGCGTTTTATACATGCTCAAACTGTTGAAAAACTGGAATTAACTAAAAGCAACTTTTGTTGATGGAGTCTAGTCCTGCGGTCATTAACGAATGCCTGAACTGTCCTTTGCTTGTTGAGAGCATAAATTTGAGAGATAGGCATGTTGATGAACTTAAGGCTAGATTGGAGAGTGCTGATTGTTCTAAGGATGTGCAGCCAGCGTGTCCCACCTGCACATCACCCTTAAGGACCAACTCATCTTTACTAGAGAGCAAGCAGAAAAATTGAAATGTGAGACTGACTACCTTCTCTCCGTTGTGGAAAAATGCACTAAAGGAAAGTGTAGGATGGACCTGCTTTTGGCTAAAACCAAAATGTGTGCTGACAGGGCAGGGTTAGCTCTTAGGTTGGGTTATGAGAGAACCACTCCAAACACTTTGAGCGAAACTGTGTTCACTCCTCCCACTACCCTTAAGAAAGAGAGAACCCAGTTAGACATCGATCAAAAAGTCAAGAATCCTACCCAACCGACAAAGAAAGCTCTTCGTGCTTCAGATGAACCTCCTCAGCCAAAACCCAAAAAAACTGTGAGATTTGTGCCTCAGACCCATATTCACACAACCAAGAAAGTGTATCACTGTTCCTACTATCATCGGGTGGGTCATTTGGTTGGGTTTTGCTTTCGTCGTATCAAGGATGAGAGAGGGTCTTTTGCTATGAGCTATCAGGACATGCACTACCCATCTTTAGGTATGCATGAGTCTGCTTTTCGCTCTCATCCTGATTTTGATGCTCCACATGGTTTTGAGAGTGATTTTGCCCCTCGTGGTGTACACCATGCTTCATATGGTGATAGATCATGTGTAAGAGGTTTTTATGCTCGACAGGTTGGGAGACCTCATCGATTTCCAGGTTTGCTCTTTATTGCTAGACCACACACTTTTTATCATGGTTTATCTCCTGTGCATGGTCAGTCTACTACTTTGCCTGGATCTCGAGTTTTGCGCTACTGGATTACAAAGCAATTTTTATCTCACCCTCTCACTCAGCATCTGAGAGATACTAGCATGTTTTGAGAGGGGGGGCTATGTAGCTTTGCATGAGCTTCTAGCATATGATTAATTGCTTTTACTAGTACATGCTTTGTTATGCCTTTGTAATATTATCTTTAATATTGTTGTCTACTTGGCATGTATTAATATGAGAATTGACATGAGCATGGCTTTTATTTGTGAAAATTTGAAAATGATCACTACTTAGTCTAGAAACTAGCTTGAATGGGTTGAGTGCTTTTGCTATCTTTTACACACCTGATAGCTAGGTCCTTTTTACTGGGATGCTAATATGCAACTTGATTTCATCAAAAATGGAAGAAAATGAAAATGAAAAATAAAATGAATGAAAATGAAAATGAAAATGAAAATGGATGATATGCATGCTTTTGTGTGCTGAATTTTGAAAAGATCTATGTGGGTTTGTTTTGTCACACTATTTTATTCTGGACTGCTTACCATAGCACTTTGGTAAGAACTGGGATGTTGTAGTGTTTGCCAAGACCATTGCTTTAAGCCTCTGATGGTTTCAACCTAGGCTTAGCATGGTCGGTTAGTATAAGGTTGACATGCAAGTAACCCCTGGCACAAAAATGAGAAATTTAAAATTCATTGCATATCATGTTTGCTGAAGCACCTTGAAGTGGGATAGGCTTATCTAGAGTGTGCTTGTTTAGCTTTTGCATCTCATGTCTTGACATGTCTAGTATGCTTTAGCTTTTGGATTGCTTGGTTAAGAGGGAGTTGGCTTTCATGTTGAAATGCTTTTGATGCGACGCGCTTTTGATGCTTTTGCTTTTGCTTTGCCTTGCATAAGGTTTTTGCCCAAGCAGGGAGATCTTTTACCAAGTGACATGTTTTTGCTCTTTTGTGAGTTTTTATGGTCACTTGTACGCGTAACTTGCTATCTCATCATGTCTTTACTTTGGGGTTGTCAATGCACTATTCAAGGGGGAGATTGAGAAACCAATATAATGGTGGTTTCGGTCTGGATGATGAGTGATTGACAATGATGAGCGTATGAGCGGATGAGTGGTCGAGACTGTGTTGAGTGCATCGAGGGTTTTGATGTGGTGTGGAGATTTGGCTGCCGAGGGTTTCGGTAGTGCATTGCTTTCTTGTTTTTGCTTGTCTTGTTTGTGCAGGGTGGAGATGCTGACCAACTGTTGACGGCGGGTGATCGAGGGTCGAGCGTGGAGCTTGATGCCGGAGGATTAAGGAGGCCGGGCGAAGTTGGGGAAGATATCAAGAGTGCACGAAGAGACGGAGCGAGACTTGGATGGACGGCTGACTACGACGGCGTGTCGACCGGATTCATGAGAGGGAGGCCAGGACAAGCATTCTGGTGGCTCGAGGGGATCGAGAGCGGAAGTGGCTTGCTAGCGCTCAGAGTCACGAAGCGGTGTCACGAGTCGAAGGACTGAAAAGGCTTTGTCGGTTTTTGTGAAAACCGTCGAAACGTTTATCGTTCTTTTTACTATTTCAATAAAATAGTGTCAAGTTTTAGTTTAAATTTTCAGTGTCATAGTGTGTACTTTTTAGAGTATTTTTGGAGTATATATATATTCTGAAAATATTCTAAAGAGGGGTCTAGAGTAAAATCGGGTTTTTCAGTTTTTTATTTTCAGAATTGTGTAGGTGGCAATCTGAAAAAGGTGGCATTCTAGAATGTGGGCAGGGGGGATATTTTATCCCCCTCCCCTGCTGTCAAACCGTGATTGAACAAGCCAGATCAAATGAAAAAAATTCCACAGCAAAACATCCAGGCAAACTCTCTCGGATGAACACATTACCATGAACAGGGAGGGATTCACTGATTCTGCCGGTTTTGCTACAGCAAAGCGCTAGAACTTTTCAGATCGGCTACAGTTTGATTTCGGCAGAACTATTCACCATCTAGTGAATCCTGAATCCAGCGCCTAATTGAGTAAGTTCTTCATTGAAATCTCTAAAACTTTTTGATGCTCTCAAGTGGTTCTCTGTGAGATTGTTTGGATATATGGATCACATATAATACATGAGCTTTGATTATTATTTCTATTTAGTTTCTACTTGAAGATCTTAGTTTAGTTCTGTAGTTTTAATGTTTCCAGTTCATCTAGTTTTGATGTATAGCTCTGTTGGTTCTAGGTGATTAGTTTGTGTGTGTGATTTAGTTCTGAGATTATAAGGGTGAAATGTAGTAAACTGAATCTGTGTTTCCTGCTAGTGTTAATTCAGTAGGCTGAATTATTTCTCTTGTCATCCCTGATTTGGTTCTGTTTGAGTTTGAATTTCCTTATCTGATCAGTTTGTGTTTGATGATCTTGGGTATTAGTTCTGAGTTAATTCTTCAGATCATAAATAGAATGAAGGCTTAGCTTCTGAAATCAACTAGTTAACTCTTTTGAAAAGCTGTGCTGTCAATTTTGTGTCAAGAATTTTAGATTCTGAGTTTTAGTAGTTGAATCAGTTTCAGTTTGATTTCATGTGTTATTAGAGACTGTTTTTGAAGTTTGAAAACATTCATATCTAGTTTCTAGTACTGAAAGCCTTAGTTGCTTGTTCAAAACTTCAAAAGTACCTTGTTCTATATGATGAACAGTGTTTTCACATCTGTTTTCAGAGAAATGTCTAGCATCTGATTTGCTTCTTCATCTAATACATACTGATTTCTGATCCCTGTTCTATTGAAATTCAGTGTATGAGGTTCAGTTATTTAGTGAGTAACAGAAGTGGTCAGCTCATAGGTCTGTTTGTACTGATTTGCTGCTATAAAGTTTTTGTGCAGAATTCCATTTACCACAGAATTATTCTTCCAGTTTCTGTTCTGTTTGGCTATGTTAGAACTTGTATTTTGTGGTAGTAAAATTGATTCACATGAGTTCTGATTGCTCCAGTTCTTGAGTGATGAATCAAATCTTGTGTTGCTGAACTGTTTAGTCTGTTTCTTGAATTGCTGTCAGATACTGAACAAAAACTGCAGTGTGACATTGTTCTTGCTATGAAGAAAATTACTTGTAATCTGTTTTGAGTGTTCTTCAGAATGTTTCAATGATTAATAACATAGTTTCCTTTTCAGAACCTGAAGTTTTGCTCCCCTGAAAAATATATTACCGTGAACAGTGTTCTGAAGTATTTTCAGTCATGAATTAATGCATGCTGTGTTTTACTGTTCAAACATCAAGAAGTGCTGGATTTCAGTTTTGATATGAATTGAGAGTAATCTGTGTTTGTTGTACACAAGTTGATTTAGATCTTGAATATTAAATTTAATTGAAAGGTTCTTTACTGTTCATTGTCCGACAAAACTGAATACTTTTCAAGAGGTCTGAAATTCTTGTAGATCATATTGAAAATTCAGATTCCTACAAGGTTGACAAGTTGTGAATCATTGTTTGCTGTTTTGATACAAAATTGAGAATGGAACTTGCAATCTGAAACTAAATTTGACAAATACACTTTGCTAAAGTTATATTAACTATTCACCGTCCAAAAAATTTCACAAGTGTTTGTATCTCAGTTGTGATTGAGCTAAAACTTTCTGGTTTACTTTTTCACGTGAGTTTGGTCTCTAGAGTGATTGTTTTGATTGTGGTTGTTTGAGAAGCTTGCATCAGAGCTGTTTTTGAGCATTTGAATATGTTTGATCTCTAAATTGTGTTGTCTTGATAGAAACTTGATTTTGAGTTCTTAGAGGTGCATTGGGTGATTTGATTAGGCCATTGGGCAACCTATAAATAGGGCCCCAATCCCTAGGGTTGGACCACCCTTTTGGCTGAAATCAATTCTTACTCCTTTGGGTCATTTTGTTTCTAGCACTTTCTCTCTCCTCTCCTGTTCCTGCGTGCGCCGCCAGCTTCTGTTTGGTGTTTTATTCACTACTGCATCCCCTTGATTCTATTTGTTCCAGTGGGATTCCTTCTCCTGTTCGTGTCGGGGTGCGTGCGTTGATTTCACTGAATCAGAACCTTCGGTTTGGTGTGTGCTGTTGATTTTATTCTGGAGAATGTGCTTCTGTTGCAGTTGTTCTTCACGCAAGTGGTACTACTTCTTGCTGTTGCAAGTAGTACTACTACACTGTAGCAACAGTACACTAGTACTCTAGCTTGCTTTTTTGCGCAGCTTTTTGATCACATTGACAGGGTTAAAGTCCCTTTTTAGGGTGTTTCTTGCGAAGCCCCTTCTCTGTTCGAAGCCCCTCAGCTCCGTGAGGTAGGCTTCGATCTAACATCTTCGAGGGCTTCGCTTGAAATACGACTTCACTTTTGTGTACCATGTTTCTAGCTTCAAAGTACGTTTTTGTGCGAACAACTTGACATACTTCGACCGACTGTTCGAAGGTATACTCCAACAGGCTTCGAAGTTGACTTCGAAGCTAGTTTCTATGATATACTTCGCTCGACGTGTAGTCTCTGAAATCTTTCAGCTGCCATCATTTTCAAGGGTCACAGCTTGTGAGTTTGAAGCTTGTCATTCGAAGTGTGTTTGTGATCTTCGAAGGTAACAGTGTGGACTTCAATTTGGTCTTTCCGCCGTGTGTCGGGCTTTGACTCTCTTTCGGAGGTTGTTTTTCTGTGAGCTTCTTCGAACCTCTGTTTGAAGTATAGGCTTCGAAGTACACTATTCGAAGCAAGCTTCGAAACTGTCATTCGTTGCTTTGAAGCATACTTCGCTCTCAGTCGCATTTGAACTAGGCTAGCCAAAACAAACCTTCGGCACGTTGTTGGCGTAAAAGATTACGCTAACAGGTTTCTGTAGAAAAGAAACTAACAAACGAAGTGTTTGCGAAGCAAACTGTTCTAAGCCTCCGAAAGGATAATAGCTTAGAATAGTTCGAAAGTATGTATTGAATCACTTGTAATCGGTCCCTATTACAGGGTGAAATGGGGGGTATTTATAGGCCTAAACATTAAGGAAAAGGCCTATTTACCCCTCTATTACAACCGACATTAAGGAAACTATTCGGTTTCCTTAATAGGGCTAAAATGGTAAAAGACTAATCTAATAGGATAGAAGATAAGTCTTCCATCTTAGCTGGCAGAAAAGATCCTGAATGGCTTTGGTTCGAAGGCACACTTCGAACCAGTGCCTGTCTTCGGGCTTCGAACCAGGTTCCAAGCATCTTCGAAGAAGGTCTTCGAACAATCTTCGAACTAGTTGGCTGTCTTCATGCTGCTTTAGCAATAACCCTGAAGATGAGATATTTTCCCCCAACAGTAGCCCCTCGAATACGCTTCTCCGTTTGACCTGTAACGTTAGGAGAGCAGTATACGAAAAGGAAAGATAACCAATCATAGGGGTTATTGATTTTCGTTTTATCTCCGAAATGCATGAAGATATGAACTTCGAATCAGTCATAAGGTAATTACCTTTCGAACCACCTTAGAACTGACTCAGGAAGTTCGAAAGTCTTTTCAGACTTAGAAAAAATAGCCGTTAGTTTCTGTTTCTAACGGAAGCCATATGAGGCGTTATTTTCGGAGGAAAATAACAGGCGGGAATGCGAAAGGGCAGAACCCAAACGGTAACAAACGGAAAGATTAGGCTATAAATAAAGAGCCTCAAAACTTACTCGATTACCTTTTCACCGCTTCTTCCTAGTCAAAAGCTTTTTGAGCCCTTCAAGTTCTTGAGCCCTAGCCTTCGAGCTCTTGAGCCCTAGTCTCCATTCCCTCAGATCAATCCGGCAATCGTGATGGTGAAGACCAAGGGATCTGCGCCTCCTTCGGCCTTGGCTCGGCAGCAGGCAGCTGCAGCAGCAGCGGCGGCGACATTGGCGGCGGCACCCTCGACGCGGGCGACGATTTCCATGGCGGCAGGGGGAAGAAATCCCCAAATCCCCGACGACCAAGGTCTGTGCCCACCTTCAACCAAGTACTTGGATCAATCTTTTGAGTTGGGGTCGTCTACCTGCAAGAAAGAATCTTTGGCAATCACAGCGGGGGGAAAGATTAGTGATGGGGTTATGATTCGGAAGCCGGGCAAAGAATCGATTCCATCACCGAGACCCGGAGAAGTTGTAGTGTTCGAAGCTTTTTTCGAAGCGGGCTTGGGCCTCCCGGCTGTGGATTTCTTAGCCGAAGTACTTGACTTGTTTCATGTAACCCTCCCCCAGCTGTCTCCGAATGCTGAAGCCAGATTAGCCATCTTCGAGTGGGCACTAAGAGCCGAAGGTTGTGAGGGGAGGGCTGAAATCTTCGCTGCGCTACATAGAGCAACTTGTCAGCCAAAGACCTTCGTAGGCTCCGGAGGTGAGAAGGTGGTGGTTTCCTTCGGAAGCATCAATTTTAGGCTTCGTGATGAATATGCCCTGCAATTCCCTGCTAAGGCCATCAATGCTAGATGGTACACCGATTGGGTTCTGAGGTGGTTTTATGCCGAAGTTGGAGTGAGTAGTCCTCTGGCCGGTCCCCTCAAGGAAATCCAGTTCCGGAAGGAAGCCTTAGTGCAACCCGACGAAGGCCAACTCGAGGCTCGCCTCAACTTGCTTCAGAAAATCAGCAGAAGGTTGAGCATGCGGGACTTAGCCGAAGAGTTCCTCGGACTTCAAATTCCTCCGTTGATGGCCAACTGGCCTATCGCCTTCGAGGATGACTCGGAAGGCGGTCTTCGCAAGATAAACTATACTTCGAGCCCTGCAGGTAACTTCGAAACCATCATGCATAGTACATTCTTACTTCGAAGAAAAACTAACTCGAATTATTTTTTAGCTTCTTCAGCCCCTATTACTTCAGAGCAAATTGTAAGGGCTTCGGAGAAGATTTTGGGTGCTCCAACTCCGTCAGAAAAAGAATGGCGAATCAAATTAGTCGGAAGTTGGGAGCGTTTTAATAGAGTATGGGGAATGCTGGAGTTAACTCCACCCCCTCTGATGGACTGGGTGCCTCAGGAGAAAGGCCCCAAGAAAAGAGTAGCTGAAGCCGGAGCTTCAAGTTCAGCAAAGACTCCGGTGAAGAAGGTGGCTCGGAAGCCAAAGAATCTCGCACCTTTGGATCCTGCTCCTTCAAGCTCAAGAACCTCACTTTCTGGTTCTAAAGAGGACGAAGGTATTTTATTAGTAAAATTAATTGATGAAGATGCAACTCGACGAAGTATTCACATTGAAGATACTGCAGGTATTCCGGAGCCTCAAGCCAACATCGAAGAAGTAAGAGCTCCGGATACCCAGGAAGAACAAATCGAAGCCCCTATGGGTGTAGATGAGGCCGAAGTGCCTGCGAACGTACCGGAGTCTGGAGATAATGCTGATCAACCAATGACTTCGGTAGTTCAAGAAGATACAACTCATGCTGGAGTTCCTGTGGATGAAGGTGGAGTCGAAGTCACTATGGCTTCGATTCTCGAAGAAGTAACGAGGACTCTTCAGGACGATGCTCCTGCAGTCCAAGATTTAGCGGCTGATTCGGATGAGGACTACACTTTTGATCCTCCGATCAGTCCGGTGCTCGATATTCCAGAGAATGTCGAAGGTAAATTTTGCTTAATTCTTATCAATTTTTGCAAAATTATACAATGTGTAATATTTTTGTTTTTTAGAGCCTCCTGTTGTCGAAGTATCCCTCGAAGATACAATTCAAAGACCTTCGACAACTTCGGAGCCACAACCGGGGGTTGCTCTACCGGGGCCTGGAAGAGGAAAAAGACACATAGAGCCTCTCCCAGCTCAAGGATCGACTTCATCTGAATCAACAGATGAAAGCGAATCAACTGAGGGGGGGCCATCTTCAGAAGTTCCAAGGACCTCGGAAGAACCCTCCGGACCCTCGCTAAGCAGAGCTGATCAGAAGGCTTTAGCACTGCTTCCTCTCATAACTCCATTTTTGGAGGAGAAAACCGGACTTGGGACTTTGGTTAAACCTTTGGGTGAAGCCAGTCGCAAAGTCGGGGAAACAGAGCTGGTAGCCCTTTTAAGCAGAGCGAAGGGTTCGGAGCTTAATATTGCTGTGGAAAGAGCAGCTTATCAGGTATAAAGCATCTTCGAATCAAATAATGAATTATATATGAATAATTTCTTATTCCAGTTTTTTCTTTTTTCTTAGCAAGCAGTCTTAGCCCGCGCTGCAGCTTTATCGAGCGAAAACGAAATTGCTCAACTTCGGGAAGAGAACGAAACTCTTCAAAGAAATTTTAACTTCTCCGAAGGTCGAGTAGCTCAAATGGACAATGTAATACTAGCAGAGCGAAGGGCTAGGCAAAGCTTGGAGGCTGCGAAGAAGGAGCTCGAAGCAGAAAGAATTGTGCTTCGGGCAGAGATTGAAAGACTGCGGACGGAGGATGCTGCCAAAGGGACTGAACTCGTAAGGCTACAAGAAGAAGCTGGCCAACTCCGGACTCAGAAGAATGCTTTGACTACGGAGAATGCTAGGATCTCCGGAGTTTTAGTAGAAACGACTTCGGTCAAGGATGCACTTAATGCAGAAAAACTCAAGTCTGAGAAGGTGGCTTCGGAGGTCATCGAACAGATGCTAGGTGTCTTGGAGTACTTCGGTACTACTGGATCACTACCTTCGGATGACAATGTAACTCTGCTGCGCCGGCTAAAGAGGATCCAAGGAGCAGCGAAGCAAATGAAGACGGCAGGCATACGTTATGGAGAACTCTCCGGACAAGTGTCTGCCCTTGGAATACTTCGCTACTACGAGGATTTGGGCCGAACAATTACTCCGAGCGCAGAGGGCTCCATCATCTTCGACGACGCGAGACTTTTGACTCCTTCCGAAGGCGTAGCTACTGCTTGGCGAGCCTTCCAGACTTCGTGGAGAGCCGAAGGTCGATCTGCGATCAAGGCTTGGATTGATGAAGGCCAACGCCAAAAGCAAGTTCGGAGTCAAGCTTCGAGCAGTCAGCCTCCTCCGAACCCGTAGGTTTAGGATTATTTAGGATTTTTTGATTATGTAAAGCTGATGCTTGTAAATATTTATCAATGAAAATCTTGTTTGTCATATTTTTAGGCTTTGCCTCTTATGGAAGATATCGAAGTGTTAGAGCTTAACAGCGAACTTCGCTCACTGTGGAACACCTTCGAACTTCTAAAGAGTTATAAACGTCCTCGATTCCTTATCCCTCGAGATGACTCCGGCGTTATTGCGCCCGAAGTAATCAAAGACATATTGTCTTATATTAAAGGGGAAGATAAAGAGATCGACGCAAACACCTCGTCTTCTGAAGACACTAATTGGTCCGAAGACGAAGGTGAAGCCCAAAATAAAAGATCTGAAGATCTTAGAAGCTGGGAGAGAAGCCCCGAGCGGCTTCGAACTTGGGCCGAGCTTCAACAAGAACAGAAAGATTTTAGAGCTTCGAAGGGGAGGAAGAGAGTTAAACGCAAAGTTCTTAGAACTTCCGATGTTGGAACTAGTCGTTCTACCCCTAGCTCTCGGGACCGAAGAGGTCTCCGATTCCTTCTTGGTATAGATACCAATTTTTCATAATGTAATCTGTAAACACATTTATTTCAATAATGAATGCCGATTTAAAATTGTCTCCATATTACTAGCCCCTCTTTGGGTATAAGCAACTTCGAACTGCATTCAAAGATGGTTATGCGCAAAGAAAAAACTTCGGAGTACAATTTTTTGGGGGTTCGGAGGCCCTCTGTCATTTAAAGATCTTTTGAAATCTTATAAAATGTCTTCGACCTTTGTAGTCAGAAGAATGGTTAGCTTGGTACCTTTGTTTATTTCATGAAAGAAATCAATTGAGATAACTTCCAGGACACTTTAGTGTCTTAAAAAATTTGTCACTTTGGACGCATATGAACAGACATTCGAAGCTCATGGCTTAAATGCTGTTTTGCTTTAGCCACCTTCGGCTGTTTTTTGCAGAAATCTACCAGCCGGAGCTTGGATTTCGCAGAAATTGTAGCCACCTTCGGCTATTTTTGCAGAAGTCTACCAGCCGGAGCTTGGACTTCGCAGAATTTGGCCACTTGGGCTCTTTTTTGCAGAAGTCTACCAGCCGGAGCTTGGACTTCGCAGAATTTGGCCACCTTCGGCTCTTTTTTGCAGAAGTCTACCAGCCGGAGCTTGGACTTCGCAGAATTTGGCCACCTTCGGCTCTTTTTTACGGATGTCTGCAAGCTGCAGCTTGGACTCCGCAGATTTTGGCCACCTTCGGCTCTTTTTACGGAAGTCTACCAGCCGAAGCTTGGACTCCGTAGAATGTGGTATTGGCTCTTTTACGGATGCCTACAAGGTATTAGCTTGGGCTCCGGATGGATTTCAGCCACCACACCGGAGGCTTCGACTTTATAGGTACGAAGTCCGGAAATACAGCCCAGCTTGATGACACTTCCCTCTCGATCGACTTCCGTCCCAGCGCGTCCGCTCGGGAAACTAGGAGTGTCAAGGGGAAGGCAAACCACAGGGTGTATGCTTTATTAATTTAGAGGTGATTACAAGCGAATTACAAGGAGCCCTTATGCGAAGTATCGCTTTAGGTGCTCCGCATGCCAAGTATGTGCTAACTCTTCACCTTCTAAATTAGCTAATTTGAATGAACCAGGGCGCCCTGAGCGGACAATTAGATATGGACCTTCCCATTTATTACCTAACTTCCCTGGTGCTATAATGCTTCGTAGAACAAGATGACCCGGCCTTAACTTGCTGAGCTTAACCTTCGGGTCATACCAAGTCTTCGTATGCTGATGATACTTTGATAAATTAGCTACAGCCCGAAGTCTTGTTTCTTCTGACAAATCTAACGAAGCTTGTCTTTCTTCTTCGATGTCCGGTTCGGTGCTGCGAAACGACCCCCCTTTGAGCTCTGTCGGAGTCATAGCTTCATCTCCGAATAGTAGTCTGAACGGAGTAAAACCTGTGGACCTTGTTTGCGTAGTCCGAATGGACCATAGAATCTTCGGAAGCTCTTCGGTCCACAGTCCTTTTGATAACCCTACTATTCTTCGATTTAGCCCTGATAAGATATTTCCATTGGCTCGCTCAACGGCTCCATTTGACTGAGGATGTCTCACTGCAGCAAAACATAATTGAATGCCTAGGTCTTCGCAAAACTTCCTGAAGGGTTCTGCGTCGAACTGTGTTCCGTTATCAACTGTGAGATATCTAGGCACTCCGAACCGGCAAATAATGTTCTTCCAGAAGAATTTCTGTACATTATTCGAAGTGATAGCTGTTAAGGGCTCTGCTTCCACCCACTTAGAAAAATATTCGATAGCTACCACTGCGAACTTCAGATTTCCCTTTGCTAACGGAAAGGGACCAATTAGATCCATACCCCATCTGGCCATAGGCCATACTGGAGCAATGACTTGAAGAGCTGTTGGTGGGCGATGACTCTGTCGACCCATCCACTGGCATCCTTGACAAGTGCGGACCAAGCTCTCCGCATCAGCTGTTATTGTGGGACAATAAAGCCCCTGGCGAAGTGTTTTTCCTGCCAGAGCTCTAGGGGCTAAATGACTTCCACAAAGGCCTTCGTGAATTTCTCGAAGAATTTCTTGGCCTTCGGCTTGAGATATACATCGGAGTAGAGGGGAACATACTCCGGCCTTGTATAATATACCGTTGATTAACTGATAGTTTCTTGCTCTGAGCTTTAATCTTGACAATTGGGGCTCTTCGGGCAAATTTGTTCCTCCTTGCAAGAGTTCTATGATTGAATCTTTCCAATCTGCATTAGGAATGCAGAGAATCTCTGCAGAAGCAACTTGTGGCACCGAAGGTATATTGAGCTCCTCATAGAAAGCTTCGTCAGGCACATCCACAGCTCCGGCAGCAGCCTTCGCTAAAATGTCTGCTTGCACGTTTTCAGCTCTTGGTATACTCCGAATGGAAATACCCTTGAAATGTGCTTCGATCTTGCGAATTTCTTCCAAGTATTTTGCAAGCTGTGGATGTCGGACTTGAAAACTTTTGTCTACGTGCCCTGCTACTATCTGAGAATCTGTTTTTATAATTATTCTTGTAGCCCCTAGAGCACGTGCTTTCCGGAGTCCCAATAATATTCCTTCGTACTCCGCTATATTATTGGTAGACTTAAAGTTGAGTCTTGCGGAGTACATTGCTCTTTGTCCTGATGGTGAAATTAATACTGCCCCAATGCCTGCTCCGGATGCTTGGAAAGCCCCATCGGAGTAAATAATCCAAACTCCGTCATCTGATTTCTCCGGAGTCAACTTCGCAGGTGGAGTCCACTCTGCTACGAAGTCTGCTAGGACTTGAGATTTGATAGCTGTCCTTGCCAGGAAAGATATGCCGAAGGGTGCTAGTTCTACTGCCCACTTTCCAATTCTTCCAGTGGAATCTTTGCTTCGGAGCATATCTCCTAAAGGATACGAAGTTGGTACAATTACATTGTGAGCCAAAAAATAATGTCTTAGCTTCCTCGAAGCCATTATCAGAGCATAAACGAACTTCTCAAGTTCGGAATATCTTGTCTTCGCTCCTGACAATGCTTCGGATACAAAATATACAGGATTTTGGACCAACTTCCCATTGATATCAGCTTCTCTGACAAGGACTGCGCTGACAGCTGAGCCTGTGGCTGCGAGATACAGAAGTAGGGTTTCGTCCGCAACAGGTACCGTAAGTGTAGCAAGATTGCTGAGATAATCTTTAATATCTTCGAAGCTTTTCTGACACTCCGGTGTCCATGCAAAATCTTCGGACCCTTTCAAAGCTTTAAAGATTGGCAAACTCCTCTCCGCAGACCTTGATAAAAACCTGCTAAGTGCGGCCAGACGTCCAGTCAGCTTTTGCACTTGCTTTAAATTCTCCGGAGGAGCCATCTTCTGCAGCACAGTTATTTGAGTAGGGCTAGCTTCAATTCCCCTGCTTGAAACTAAGTACCCTAACAACTTTCCAGCCTTAGCTCCGAATATACATTTTTCGGGGTTAAGGCGGATCCCACATGCCCGAAGGCTATTGAATGTTTCTGCTAAGTCTAGGCTATGTTAGTGCTTTAAAGCACTCTTTATTACAATATCATCCATATAGGCCTCCACATTGCGACCTAGTTGATGACCTAGAGCCTTAGCAACTAATCTTGAAAAAGTAGCCCCGGCATTTCTTAGGCCGAAGGGCATTCTTACATAGCAGAAGACTCCCGAAGGAGTTACAAAGCTCGTCTTGATTTCATCTTCGCGCTTCAACCATATTTGATGATAACCGGAATACGCGTCAAGGAAGCTTAGTAACTCCGAACCTGCAGTGGAGTCAACTAGTTGATCAATTCGGGGCATGGGGTAGGGGTCACGTGGGCACGCTTTATTCAAAGATGTGAAATCAATGCACATGCGCCACTTTCCGGAGGACTTCTTCCTGACGAAGACTGGGTTGGCTAACCATTATGTATGGGCCACTTCCCTGATAATCCCAGCCTTCAACAGTTTTTCAACTTCGTCCTTAGCTAGAGCAGCTCTCTCTGCGGACATCTTCCGGAGTCCTTGTCGAACAGGCCGGGCCTTCGGGTTTACAAGCAAGCTGTGTTCAATAATATCCCGATCGACTCCGGTGATATCTTCGTCAGACCAAGCGAAGACATCCAAATTTTCTTCTACGACCTTTTCCAAGGAAGTTGCAACTTCGGGAGGTAAATCTTTACCAAACTGAAAGGTGTATTCTTTACCATCTTTGACAATGACCTTCGTTGCAATCTCTCCTTCGGGACTTGGTCTTGGAAATGACTTTTTCGAAGCTTCGGAAGAGGCTGAAAAAATTTCTCCATTATCTTGGACACTGTTTACCTGCCTCGGATCAAGAGGAGGACCGTGACCATATTCTGCCCTCCGAGCCATGGCTTGATCTCCGAAGATTGTCAGAACTCCTGATTGTGTGGGCATCTTCATGCACAAGTAGTTGTGATGCGCCACAGCTCCGAACTGATTCAACATGCCTCGTCCGAAGATGACATTATAAGCATACGGGGCATCTACCACATCAAAGATAACTTCTTCAGTTCGGGCTAGTAAACCTTCTCCGAAGGTTACTTCCAGGCCTATCTGGCCGAGTGCATCAAGCGGAGGTCCTGCAAAGCCTTGCAGAGGACGAGCCGCTGGGAGGAGATGCTTCCGGGAAATGCATAACTGATCGAAGGCTTGTACAAATATGATATCTGCCGAGCTACCTCCGTCAATTAGCACCCTTCGGACTTCTGTCCCTGCAATATCAGCAGTAATAACCAATGGATCTGCATGCGGGAACTTGATACCAGCTGCATCCTCCGCAGAGAAAGATATTAGAACATGAGACCACTCCGGCATTGCAGCTGCAGATGATGAAGTCCCAATATGGCCTACTTCTCGAACGTACTCTCTTCGCTGTCTCTTGGACATGCTTCCGAGGGTACCTCCTCCGGAGATAGGGAGAACTACTCTCTTCCCTCTATCTTGCCCTTCTTCTTGCTTCGGAGGTGGCATAACATTGGCCACCGGAGGATGCCTTGCAGCATCAAAATTTTCTATCCGCGCCACAGCCTGGACCGGCTCCGAGCGCACTGCTGCTGCTGGACTTCGGTCGGTACTACCTCGACCCGAAGTTCTCTCCAAGTATTCTCCCCGAAGGGTAAGAATAGCCTTGCAGGTGTCAGTTGCATGGCTTCGATTCTCTCCATGAATATAGCAAAAAAGGGTCTGGCCCTTGCCAGCCGTTTTCCCTGGCGGCCTCCAGCCGCTGGACTTGTTCCCCGCAGACTGTGGAGCTCTTGGTGCAAACTTCTGCGGGGGTGCAATGTTTAAGACTTCAGAGCGAGGGTGCTTTTGCCCTCTTCTTCTATCATGTTGCACTTCGGAGACTGGTTCTTGCGGCTGAGCCGAAGTCTTCACCTCTGCTTTAACTTCTGTCAACACTGTCGAAGTAGCAGTAGTCCTCCGAAGCCAACCTTCTTCTGACTTCGAGTACTCCTCGAAGTACGACATCAGCTGTGATACCGTGGTGATGCTCTTTCGATGCAGTTTATCCAGAAGGCCTTTATGACTGACACCTTCTCGAGCCGCATCAACCACCGAGGATGTGGACAGCCCCCGAATTTGCGACTTCGTGTGAGCGAAGCGCTTGAAGTACTGCCTCAATGTTTCTCCGGGGAGCTGTTTCACTTGGAAAAGGCTTCCTGTCGACATGGGGGGCACGAAGGTGCCCTGAAAGTTACTTATGAACTTCTTCTTCAACTGTGACCATGAAGTGATTGATCCTGGTTTTAAAGACCAGAACCATCTCAACGCCACTCCTTGAAGGGCTAACGGGAAGCACTTCGCCATAGTTTCTCTGTCTCCGCCACTAGCCTCGATTGCTAGGGCATAAGAACGCGCAAACTCACTGGGATCTTCGTCTCCGGCATACTTGCAAAGCTTCGAAGCTTTGAACCTCGGATCGAAGCGAACCTTCTGAAGCTCGGGATGCAACGGAGATTCATTGTCGTAAGAGGCGTTCTCCGGGGCTTCGGGATAATCAAGATCGTCGTCTTCGTGCACTTCGGGGATAGCTGGGGTGGCTTGAGGACGAAGCCTGTTCGCAGCCTCTTGCCGCCACCTCGCTACTTCGGCTTGAAGATTGGCCATTTGAGTGGCCATGTCTCCAAGGCTATCTTCATCTCCTCCGGAAGGACCTTCCGGGTCTAGAGAGCTGGTATGATCAGTTCGAATCGGAATGGAGGGTGGCAGAGTGGCTCCGGGCGGTCGGAGTGTGGAAGGGGTTGGTGGAGAGGTTTCGTATCCTCGAGGGATAGAAGCCCCTTGCGGAGTTTGAGGTGGAGGGATAGTCGAAGACCCTCTGACTTCGACTGTGTCGAAGGGTATCTCTCCGGAGATCCGAGAGGACCTCCGAGTGGGATTGCGAGGTGCGCTCCGCTTAGGAGGCATGATGCAAGAGGTTGGTAGAGAACGAAGTTTTTTGGACTAGGATCCCCACGGACGGCGCCAACTGTTGGCGTAAAAGATTACGCTAACAGGTTTCTGTAGAAAAGAAACTAACAAACGAAGTGTTTGCGAAGCAAACTGTTCTAAGCCTCCGAAAGGATAATAGCTTAGAATAGTTCGAAAGTATGTATTGAATCACTTGTAATCGGTCCCTATTACAGGGTGAAATGGGGGGTATTTATAGGCCTAAACATTAAGGAAAAGACCTATTTACCCCTCTATTACAACCGACATTAAGGAAACTATTCGGTTTCCTTAATAGGGCTAAAATGGTAAAAGACTAATCTAATAGGATAGAAGATAAGTCTTCCATCTTAGCTGGCAGAAAAGATCCTGAATGGCTTTGGTTCGAAGGCACACTTCGAACCAGTGCCTGTCTTCGGGCTTCGAACCAGGTTCCAAGCATCTTCGAAGAAGGTCTTCGAACAATCTTCGAACTAGTTGGCTGTCTTCATGCTGCTTTAGCAATAACCCTGAAGATGAGATATTTTCCCCCAACACACGTCAACTTCAACCTTCGCTCAACTTCGACAATCTTCGACCTTCGCTAGACTTCACCACTGACCTCCGAAGTAGGCTTCGTCAAGCGAAGCAGGCTTCGACCAGTGAAGCAGGCTTCGACCAGTGAAGCAGGCTTCGCCAAGTTCCGAACAGGAGACAGATTTAAACAGTAACTTCTCATCGCACTTTATTTATACTTAGATCATCCATTGAGAAGTTTATCCTGCCATGTTTTGAATATCTTTGTATCTACCTAGTGGCACTGCTTTGGTGTTTCTCTGTATCTGTTGCTTCTAGGTTAGATACCTTTAGACTTAGGCAATCTGTTCAGACTTTGCTGCTTAGTCTTTCTAGGTGCGTTGGGTATTGGGAGCAGGCCATTGATTCGAAAGAATTTTTTAGGCGCCCATTCACCCCCCCTCTGGTCGCTACTTTCGGTCCTACAAGTGGTATCAGAGCGAGGTTAGGGTTTTTCCATACCTTAACCGGTTCTAAACCCTAGTAGTGATCATGACTTCTCCTGGAAAGGTCCCGTCCTTGGAAGCTTATGGCTATAATTATTGGAAGACTCGCTTGTGAGCCTATCTCATGAGCCAGGGCTCGGACATCTAGGACATTTGTGTTCACGAAACGTTTGTTATTTTGCCAGTTGCTGAGCATGGTACTCCTAGTATTATTGCCCAACATCTGAGCAACAGTAAAGCCGTGAACATTCTCTTTTCTGGTTTAGGTCCCACTGAGTTTGAGCGTGTGAGCCATCTCTCCACTGTGAGAGAGATCTGGGCTCCCTCAAGGCACACCATGAGGGAACAGCCCAGGTCAAGGCTCGGCTCTATCAGACCTACCGGTGTGAGTACGAGAACTTCACACAGAAGCCGGGTGAATCTGTTGAAGCTTTGTTTGGTCGTTTTCAGTCGATCATCAACAAGCTTCGGGACAACAAGGCTGAGGGTGCTTAGTTAGTCTCAGATCACGAGCAGGCGCTCAAGGTTCTCCATAGCTTGGACCCAAAGATCTGAGAGATCAAGGTATCCTCTATCGTTGAGAGCACTTCTTACGATACCTTGACCATTTCTGAGTTGTTTAGCAAGATGAAGGCCACTGAGGTAGATATCCAGTTGAGATCAAATCTCACTGGTTCTGGATCAAAGTCCCTGGCCCTTGCTACACCTTCTGTTGATCCTTCTTCTGTGAGCTGTGCTGGGTTCTCTTTGATGTCTATCACTGAGGACCAGCTTGAGTCTTTGGGAGATGATGATTTTTGTCTTTTTAACAACCGGGTGCGTCGTGTCTATGACAAAAGAATGTTCAAAAGACATGGCACGAAATCCGGGTGTTTTGAGTGTGGTGATCCAGGACACTTCATCGCCGACTACCCCAAGCACAATGGCCACAAGAAGGGCACCGGTGGTGGCTTCCACGACTCCGGCAAGCACGAGAGCTCCTCCTTCATCAAGGGCAAGCTGAAGACCAGATTCTTCAAAAAGGCCCTGAAAGACTACCGGCGAGAGGATAAGAAGCGCGACAAGGCCTTCTTCACCGAGATGGAGAAGAGCTACTCCAAGCAGTCCACGTCTTCTTCCTCTTCATCAAGCTCAAGCGATGAGGAGATCGTCGTCAAGAAGGGGAAGGACAAGGATGATCCGGCAGGCCTTTGCTTCATGGCTTTCGGGGACAGACCGAAGAGCCACTCACACCAGCGCCGAAGATCCCGCAAGAGCTTCTGCTCAATGGCTCTTGGGGATAAGGAAGAAAAGAGCTCCTCCGACGACTTCGACGACGACAACGAAAAGGTATCATCTTATGAAATCAAAATCGTTGATTTACTTGAAAGCAATCGTCAGGAGTTGAAATATCGGGAAAAACTGCTTAGGGGGGCCAAGAAGAGGATGGATGAGTTAGAGAGTGAGCTTGCCATAGCCAATGGCAGAATTGAGAGTCTATCTTCTTCTCCCTGCTTGGGTGATAGCAGTGAGTGCTCGAAATGTGAAGTGCTTATGTGTGACTTGTCGACTCTGAAGTCCAAGTACACAAAAGGGTTGATGAGAGGGACGCTTTGGCCACTGAGCTTGAAAGCGCTCAGCTGGAGCTGAAAGATGCTCAAGCCACTGTCATCGCACCCTGTGTTGATTGCCCATCTCATCTATCTGCCTTAGCTGAGCTGAAATCCAAGGGCGATGAACATTTGGGTGATTTGGAGAGGTTGAGAGCTGAGCTTGCGCAGACTAGGCTAGAGCTTGAGACATTGTCAGTTCCACCCACTGTTTGTGAGAACTGCCTGTCTCTTAGACTTTAGTTGATCAAGCTAAAAGCCGAGAAGTCTGTCCAGGTTGATAGCGAGTGTGAGACCTGCTTATCTCAGGTGTAGGTTCTAGCTTCCTTGAGAGAGGAGCTAGCTGATTCTCAGAATGAGAACTTTTACCTCCGTTCTATCCTGAGTTGGATCAATGCCAGAGAGCCACAACTTGGCATGATGATCTAACAGTTCAAGAGGCAGGATGGGTTTGGGGTAGGTTACACCTACACCAAGGCTGACTTTGAGAGTGCCATTAGCCGGGCAATGGAGTGGAGTAAAATGACTCCTGAGCAGAGATACCCCAAGACTCACTCCACTGAGTCTTCCCAGGCTTGTCAGCCCAAGGATGGAGTAATTCATGAACCACCCAAAGCTCCACCCAAGAAGCCTATCTGGGTTCCAAAGCCCAAACATCTTCACTCTTCTCTAGACTCTCTTCCTGGACCTTCTCAACCCAAGAAGACTACACCTAACACCACCAAGCCCAAACATCCCAAGCCTCAACCACATCCCAAGAAGCCCACCTATCATTGTGAGTACTGTCAGAGAGACGGGCATCTTGCGGAGTTTTGCTTTAGGAGGAAGCGGGTTGAGAGAGCAGAGAGAGCTCGTGGTGATCAGGAGCAGTTCTACCAGCAGGGTGGTAGGCTGCGTGTTCCTCGACGCGGGGAGAGGCTGGAGGCCAGGCCGCGTCGTGTAGGTGGTGGTAGAGGAGACGGCTTTCTTTCCCGTGCTCCAATTGGTGGTGTCCGTTTCGGCAGAGCTCCAGGCCATTTTGGCTATGGTCCTAGACCTCGTGGCCGAAGTTTTAGACAGAACCAAGGACCGCGCTCTGAGCCGCGTTTTGGTCCGAACTCTCATTATGATTTCTGCTTTCCGTCTTTTGAGCAGATGGCTCGACACTGGTTTAGCTCTTTTGCTAAACCTGGTGCCAGACCATTTGCTCCCACTTACAGCCACTGATTGTGCAGGATCGGGGACTGGAGGACGTTTGGATCATGGACTCAAAGTGTTCTCGCCACATGACGGGTGAGAAACCAAGGGTTGGTTTCGGAGTCTGTGATGAGTGATTGACAGAGTTTATCCTTTGGCTCGAAGGGGTACCTCCGAAGGGGTTCAGAGGTTGGACCTCCGAAGGTGTTCGGAGGTGGGTTTGGTTGCTGCAGCTGTTGCAGCGGAGTGTGCCTGTCGGAGGGGTCCGACAGTACACGATGACTGGGTTGTACCGAAGGTCTCGTACTTTGGACGGTACACCGGAGTGTGTGCCGAAGGTTGTTTACCCGGAGAGGTCTCCGGGGTACTAGATACACTTGTCTGCTTGTCTGTGGTGCGCATGGGACTTCGGAGGCGATGGACGGTTCGTAGCAGGTGAACCTGGGTCAAGCGGGAGGCTTGATGCCAGGGGAGCGGGGAGCTCCGTCACGAAGGCTGCGAAGGGATCAAGGTCGGACCTCGGGTCGAGGTGCACCAGGAGAAGGCAGTAAGTGCGGAGCATGGCTCCGGGTGAAGGAACTCCGAGGCAAAGTCCTCGGAGGCGAGGCACTTCGAAGGGTACTCCGGAAGGAGTGACTTT
Organism: Zizania palustris; assembly: GCA_019279435.1. Taxonomy (NCBI): domain Eukaryota; kingdom Viridiplantae; phylum Streptophyta; class Magnoliopsida; order Poales; family Poaceae; genus Zizania; species Zizania palustris. Next base: position 11,020,433 of record JAAALK010000289.1, on the reverse strand, counting down.
GGAGTATGGTGGATCAAGTCCTCAGCAGAGGCAAGGGTTCGAAGTGTGCTCTGGAGGGAGACACTCGAAGGTTACCCGACAAAGGTCTCAGAAGTCGAGGTGCATCGAAGGCATGGTCCGGGTGAGGCTCGTCGAGGAGTGTGCTCGGGGAGAGACACTGCGACGAAGTGCTCATGGAATGCTTCATGCGGAGGCCTTGGACGAAGGAGGGACTTCGAAGGGTGGTACTCCGAAGGTGGGACTTCGGAGTGTGGTTGTCTAGTGGTACTTCGGCCGTGCATGGCTTCGGTACACGGACTAACGGAGTTCGAGCTGGGAGAAGCTGCGAAGCTGTGGTGGTCCACTCCAAAGGTGTTGGTGCGAAGGCCAAGGGCTTTGACGGCTTCGGCTCAAAACCATCACTGTATCGGAGGCTGACTTCGGTGAAGCGAAGGCCGTCAGGCTCAAGGCTTCTCACCAAAGCTACCGCACCCCTCGCGTGCGAAGGGGGGCTTCAGAAAAGTCAAATACTGTAAAGGCTGACAGTGTCTGCTCTGCAAAAAGCTGGCGCTGCCCCCTCTGCAAAGCTGACAGAGAATCCTCCAAATAAAGTTGACTACCTTTTGTACCCCTCTGTTCTGTAGAGACAAAACCAATGTAAACCCTAGGGGTAAAGTAGTCAATTCACTTGGGTGAATAGTGGCTATAAATATGGGGGCTGGGTAGGTAACATTTAACACTTTGAGCATTCACTGTTGAGCTCCTGTACTAGCCACCACACGTTGTATTCATCCTGTGAGTTCATTTATTGTGTTCCTTGTTCAAGCAGCGAAGCCCTGCTTCTGTGTTAAGTTTCTGCTTGAGCTTGTTTGCATACCTCGCTAGTAGTAGTGCACTGAAGCCTGTCTAGGCGAAGTGTGTTTTGTGCGAAGTGTGCTTTTTCGGTGTGCTTTCGCTCTTTGTAACTGGAGGCTAGACCTCGCTGTTTACCAGCTAAGCCAAGGAAATGCAATTTGGGAGATTGTGGACTCACAATACTCCATCCCTGATACTCGCACCTCTCAAACAGAGAAGGATCAGTATAATGCCAACTCTAAGGCAAGAAATATATTGTTCATTTGTTTGAGCAGAAGTGAGTTTGATAGGGTGCAGCACCTTAGGACTGCTAGGGAAATTTGGACAACACTCACTATTTTTCATGAGGGCTCTACACAGATCAAGGCCAGGCACCAAAGCACATACAATCAACAGTATCAGCTATTTGTGCAGGCACCTGGTGAATCTATAGATGCCATGTTTTCTCGCTTCGATGCGATAGTGAGTAACTTGCGGTCTAACGGGACGCTTGCTTACAATGATCATGATAGGGCTATCAAGCTTCTCCATGCTCTTGATCGTAGCATATGGGAAGTGAAGATATCCAACATTGAGGAGTCCGCAGGCTATGACACATTGACCTATGATGAGCTCTTCAGCAAGCTGAAGTCCATAGAGATTGCCAAGGCATCTCTTGCGGTGCACAAAAGCTCTTTGCCACAGCCGTTGGCATTGGTTTCTAGCACTAGCCTTGGCACCGCTGCAGAACCAAGCACATCTGGTACTTGTGTTCTTGCAGATGGTTTTGCTTTGTCCTCCCTAGTCTCTGTCACTAAGGAGCAGGTGGACACTTTGGATGATGATGAGCTTGCTCTCATTGCCAGAAGGTTCACCCGCTTTCATCATGAGAGACGGGATCAGAGGAGAAGTGGTTTTAGTGGTTGCTTTGATGTGGCGACACTTCTCATATCAAGGCGAATTGCCCTAAGCTCAAAAAGAGAGATGAGAGTGAGCGCCCCAAATACCACAAGGAGAGGAAACCCTTTGTGAAGGGCAAGCGCGGCAAGATGGCTAAGAAAGTAGCCAAAGCCGCTTCCAGAGCATTTGTTGCTGCTCTCAGCGACATCAACACTTCCTCAACTAAGGAGTCAATCTCTGAGGAGGAGGAGTCCCCAAGGAAGGAGGACAAGAAGGACAAGAAGGGACGAGACTTCACCGGCCTTTGCTTCATGGCCGACAGCGATCACAGCGGGGATGAGCTTGACTCATCTGAGGTACCACTATCCTCTGACCAGCTTTTAGTTAAAATAGATGAATTGAATGAAGTAGTTCTTGGTCAGGATAGATTACTTGCGCAAGCCACTAGAGAAAGAAAATACCTTAGACTTAGGCTAGAATCTGTTTCTACTGATTATGCCATGCTTAAGTCTAGAGTAAATGATGCTGAATGTGAATCTTGTACTGTTGTCATGGGTGAGCTTGCTTAGTTGCGTTCTGTACATGCTCAAACTCTATCTGAGCTTGAGACTGCACAGAAGCAGCTTTTGATGGTTGATTCTAGTCCTCATGAAATAATTGATTGCATGAACTGTTCTTTATTGTGCGAGAGCATTAATTTACGTGATAAGCATGTTCATGATTTAGAGGCTAGATTGGAGAGGGCCGGTAGTTCTAAGTATGTGCAACCCGTGTGTGACACATGCATAACCCTTAAGGACCAGCTAGGCACTGTTAGACAGCTAGCTGAGAACCTAATGACTGAAAATGAATACCTTCTTTCTGTGGTTAACAAATGCACTTAGGGAAAGGATAGGATGGATTTGCTCTTGGCCAAGACCAAGATGTGTGCTGACAGAGCAGGGTTAGCTCTAGGTTTGGGTTTTGAGAGGACTCCTTCAAATAGTGAGACCAAAACTGTTTTTACCTAACCCACTACCCTAGAGGAAGAGAGAGCCCTGTTAGACACTCCATCAGCCAAAAAGCCTACCCGAACACAAAGGAAAACCACTCCTCCTGCCAAGAAAATCCCTCCCAAGAAAACCACTCAGCAGAAGCCCAAGGAGCCTGTGAGAGTTGCTCCTAAGACCCATGAGAGTGCCCCTAGGAAAGTTTTTCATTGTTCTTATTGTCAGCGGGCGGGTCATTTGGTTGGGTTCTGTTTTCATCGCATTAAGGATGAGCGACGCTCTCAGGCGATGAGTTACCAGGACATGCATTACCCATCTTTAGGTATGCATGAGTCTGAGTTTTACTATCGTCTTGTTTTCGAGGCTCCTCGTGCTTCTCGGAGAGGTTTTGCTCCTCGAGGTGTTCACCATGTTCCATACGGTGGTAGACCCCGGGCGAGTAGCTTTGTACCTCATTACAGTAGGAGACCTCGTCATGTTGTTCAATCACAGCATGTAGGTAGACCTCGCACTTTGCATCATTCAGATTATCATGTGCGTAGACAGTCTACTTTTTCTGTGCCTACTACTCGTGTCACTCAGTGCTGGCTGCCTCGTCATATTTTCACTCACCCCAGCACTGAGCGATCGAGATTTTCTTATCATGTGTAGGCGACAGACCGAGGCTTGGAGGGCACGTGGATCATGGACTCCGGTTGTTCGCGCCATATGACCGGGGATGCAGCATGGTTCTCCAGCCTCACCACAGCCAAGCAAAGGGAACATATCACCTTCGGGAACAATCGAAGGAGTAGAGTGACAGGTAAAGGTGTGGTAAGAATTAACTCGAATTTCACTCTCAAAGATGTTGCATTGGTTGAAAACCTGGGATACAATTTGCTTTCTGTATCTCAGTTGCTTGATGAGGGCTTCGAAGTGCGTTTTCATCGCGATACTTCGCATGTACTCAATTCTGATGGCGTTGTTGTTTGTAAGATCTTTAGAGTTGGGAGAGTTTTTGGAGCTGATTTTTCAGAGTCATCTGGTTCTTCTCATTGTCTTGTTGCACATTCTACTTCTGAGCTTTGGAAGTGGCATAGGAGACTAGGGCATATGATCTTTGAGTTGCTTACTCGTCTGAGTGCCCTAAGTCTGATCCGAGGATTGCCCAAGCTCAAGTTTGAGAAGAATTTAGTTTGCGCTCCTTGTAGACATGGAAAAATGATTGCCGCTTCGCATTCACCAGTCACCACAGTGATGACTGAACAACCCGGAGAACTTCTCCACATGGACACTGTAGGTCCTTCTCGCTTTAGTTCTTTAGGCGGCAAGTTGTATGTGCTTGTTATTGTCGATGATTTCTCTCGCTACTCTTGGGTCTTCTTTCTTGCCAGCAAGGATGAAGTGTTCTCACACTTTCAGAGCTTGGCTTTGAGACTTTTCACTGAACTCCCTGGTGCACTGAAATTCATTCGAAGTGATAATGGCACTGAGTTCAAGAACAGTCTCTTTGTTGACATTTGCATGGAGCATGGCATAGAACATCAATTCTCTGCTCCGCGGGTTCCTCAACAGAACGGTGTCGTTGAGAGGAAGAATCGCACTTTGGTTGAGATGGCTAGGACGATGCTCGATGAGCATAGGACTCCTAGAAAATTCTGGGCTGAGGCCATGAACACTGCATGTTACATCTCAAACCGAATCTTCTTGCGCTCAATTTTGAATTTGACATCTTATGAGCTACGTTTTGGGAGACAGCCCAAGGTTACTCATCTTCGAGTTTTTGGCTGTCGTTGCTTTATCCTAAAATGTGGGAATTTAGATAAATTTGAGTCGCGTTCTTCTGACGAGATCTTTTTGGGTTATACTACTCATGGTCATTCTTACCGTGTTTATAATTTGGAGACTAACACGGTCATCGAGTCATGTGATGTGACTTTTGATGAATCAACCCCCTCTGTTAGTTTTGCATTTGAACAAGCAAATGAACACGACATGGAACAGAACATCTTCGAAGAAGAAGATCTCGGAGATTTCGAGGATGAACCCCTACTACCCTCAACATCAACCCCCGAAGCCGACCCCGCTTCAACCACTTCGGCACAAGGTCCCGAAGCAACTACCTCGACATCGGTCATCTTGGACCACTCCAATGCACAAGTTGAGGGGGAGACTGCATCCCGCCGCGAGGCTCCACACCATGTTCAAAGGATGCATCCTCCCGAGCAGATCATTGGTGAACTTGATCAAAGGGTAACACGTTCTCATGCTAATTTCATTGATTCCGCTTTTGTTTCTTCTTTCGAGCCCTTAGATGTTAGTCATGCACTTTCTGATTCTAGTTGGATCAATGCCATGCATGAAGAACTTGAAAATTTTGAGAGAAATCAAGTCTGGTCATTAGTTGATCCTCCACCAAATGTTCATTTCATTGGAACAAAATGGATTTTCAAAAATAAACAAGGGGAGGATGGGACTATAGTTAGAAACAAGGCTAGGATTGTAGCTCAGGGTTATTCTCAATTAGAAGGGATTGATTTTACTGAAACTTTTGCACCTGTTGCTCGTCTTGAGGCCATTAGAATTTTGCTTGCCTTTGCGACATCCTGAGGTTTCAAACTCTATCAAATGGATGTCAAAAGTGCTTTTCTTAATGGTTTCATAGGCGAAGATGTTTATGTAAAACAACCCCTGGTTTTGAAAACCCCAAATACCCACATAAAGTCCTTAAACTTCATAAGGCTCTTTATGGACTCAAGCAGGCCCCTCGGGCATGGTATGATAGACTTAAGTCTTTTCTGCTTGAGCGGGGGTATTTGATGGGCTCTGTGGATAAAACCCTGTTCACTCTCAAGCATGGCAAAGATTTCCTCCTAGTTCAGATTTATGTGGATGATATCATTTTTGGTGGCTCTTCTCATGCTTTGGTTGCCGAGTTTGCAGATGCCATGAGCAGGGAATTCGAAATGTCCATGATGGGTGAACTCACCTTTTTCCTTGGGTTGCAAATCAAGCAAGACAAACAAGGTACTTTTGTCCACCAGACGAAGTACACCAAGGACCTGCTCAAGAAATTCGACATGACCGATGCGAAGCCTCTCACCACTCCAATGGCTACATACGTAGCATTGAATCCTGACAAAAATGGAGAAGCCGTAGATCAGAAGGAGTTCTGAAGCATGATCGGCTCCCTCCTCTACTTGACTGCTACGAGGCCAGACATACACTTCGCAGTGTGTCTGTGCGCTCGTTTTCAGGCTTCACCACGAGCTTCGCACCGTCAAGCAGTAAAACGCATTCTAAGGTGTCTCAAACATACCCTAAAGTTTGGCATTTGGTATTCAGCGTCTTCCTCTTTGTGTCTTCGAGGTTATTCCGATGCGGATTTTGCTGGTTGTAGGATTGATAGGAAAAGTACCTCTGGTACTTCTCATTTTCTGGGTATGTCTCTGGTTTGCTGGTCTTCTCGCAAATAGTCTAGTGTTGCACAATCGACGGCTGAGGCCGAATATGTTTCTGCAGCTAGCTGTTGCTCTCAGATCTTGTGGATGGTCTCCACTTTACGGGATTTCGGGTTAGATTATAAGAGTGTTCCACTTTTCTGTGATAACACTAGTGCTATTTGTATTGCAAACAACCCGGTTCAGCACTCCAGAACCAAACACATTGATGTGCGATATCACTTTCTCAGAGATCATAATGAGAAGGGTCATATTGAACTTCAATATGTTGATACCCAACACCAGCTAGCCGACATTTTCACAAAACCCCTCGATGCTTCACGATTTGCCTACTTGCGTGGGGAACTTGGTATTTGTCACCCTTACGGCATTTTGTGAGGGGGAGCTGACTTTAATTATATTGCATATGCTCGTCATGTGTGAAATTGCATTTACATCTGTTGCACTTATATGCCTAATTTTAATTCATGAAATCATGACAGCTCAGCTCCTTTTAATTTATCTGAAACATTATGTGCATGATTTTTCTTTCCAAACTCAAATCATGCTCACTGCTTAGTCTTGAATCTAGCATGTTTAGGCAGAACTGCTTTAGCTATCTTTTATCTGCTTGATAGCAAGACACGTTTCTTTGGATGCTACAAATTGCAACTTGAAAAATTGTTCTACATATTCATGGATATTTAGAAAGTGCTAAACAATTTGTTCATTTAATCAAAGTTCCAAAAATCCATGATTTGCATGCTTCAAAGTAAAAAGATCCAGGTGGGTTTGTTTGTCGCACTACTCTATTCTAGACTGCTTACCATTGCACATTGGTCTAAACTGGAATAGTGTAGTGTATGCCAAAATCATTGTTTTAAGCTTCTGATGGCTTTCATGCCTAGGCTTAGCCTGATTGGAAAGTATAAGGTGGACAAACAAATAACTCCCGACATTATGAATAGAACAACTCAATTCATTGCTCATCAAGTTTGCTTTTAATGCTCCACTTGAACTGGACTTGTCTGTCTAGAGTAGAAATTGACTAGCTTTGCGCAGTCCATGCATTTACTTGTCTAGTTACCTTGATTAAGTGGTGATGCTTTTACTTCAAACTGATAAAATCACATGCTGTCATCATGTTTTTAGAGAATGTTAAATTGAGCTGAGCACAAGATCATTGGTATTATTGTTGGCATATTTTTGCTTTATATGTCTTTGCAATTCTGCCCATTTTGAAGCTTTGCATCTTTTGAATGCTCCTTGATGCTTGCATTGCCAAAGGGGGAGAAATTTTTGAGTTCTCTGCAGCAAGGGGGTAAAATAACTCAGGGGGAGTTTTTATCTAAAAAAAGGGGAGTTTTGCCGAAGGGGCTTTTACTCTTTTGAAAAAGGGGAGGAAAATTCTTCTGACAAGTGACATGATTTGGCTCGTTTTTGAGTTTTTAATGGTCGCTTGTGAGCTGAAATATTTCAAATTTTCTTGAACTTGAATTTGGTTGTCAATGCACTCATCAAGGGGGAGATTGAGAAACCAAGGGATGGTTTCGGAGTCTGTGATGAGTGATTGACAGAGTTTATCCTCTGGCTCGAAGGGGTACCTCCGAAGGGTTCGGAGGTTGGACCTCCGAAGGTGTTCGGAGGTGGGTTTGGTTGTTGCAGCTGTTGCAGCGGAGTGTGCCTGTCGGAGGGGTCCGACAGTACACGATGACTGGGTTGTACCGAAGGTCTTGGTACTTTGGACGGTACACCAGAGTGTGTGCCGAAGGTTGTTTACCCGGAGAGGTCTCCGGGGTACTGGATACACTTGTCTGCTTGTCTGTGGTGCGCAGGGGACTTCGGAGACGATGGACGGTTCGTAGCAGGTGAACCTGGGTCAAGCGGGAGGCTTGATGCCAGGGGAGCGGGGAGCTCCATCACGAAGGCTGCGAAGGGGTCAAGGTCGGACCTCGGGTCGGGGTGCACCAGGAGAAGGCAGTAAGTGCGGAGCGTGGCTCCGGGTGAAGGTACTCCGAGGCAAAGTCGTTGGAGGCGAGGCACTTCGAAGGGTACTCCGGAAGGAGTGACTTCGGAGTATGGTGGATCAAGTCCTCAGCAGAGGCAAGGGTTCGAAGTGTGCTCCGGAGGGAGACACTCGAAGGTTACCCGACGAAGGTCTCAGAAGTCGAGGTGCATCGAAGGCATTGTCCAGGTGAGGCTCGTCGACGAGTGTGCTCGGGGAGAGACACTGCGACGAAGTGCTCATGGAATGCTTCATGCGGAGGCCTTGGACGAAGGAGGGACTTCGAAGGGTGGTACTCCGAAGGTGGGGATTCGGAGTGTGGTTGTCTTGTGGTACTTCGGCCGTGCATGGCTTCGGTACACGGACTGACGGAGTTCGAGCTGGGAGAAGCTGCGAAGCCATGGTGGTCCACTCCGAAGGTGTTGATGCGAAGGCCAAAGGGCTTTGATGGCTTCAGCTCAAAACAGTCACTGTATCAGAGGATGACTTCAGTGAAGTGAAGGCTGTCAGGCTCAAGGCTTCTCACCGAAGCTACGCACCCCTCGCGTGCGAAGGGGGGCTTCAGAAAAGTCAAAGACTATAAAGGCTGACAGTGTCTGCTCTGCAAAAAGCTGGCGCTGTCCCCTCTACAAAGCTGATAGAGAAGCCTCCAAATAAAGTTGACTACCTTTTGTACCCCTCTATTCTGTAGAGACAAAACCAATGTAAACCCTAGGGGTAAAGTAGTCAATTCACTTGGGTGAATAGTGGCTATAAATATGGGGGCTGGGTAGGTAACATTTAACACTTTGAGCATTCACTGTTGAGCTCCTGTACTAGCCACCACACGTTGTATTCATCCGGTGAGTTCATTTATTGTGTTCCTTGTTCAAGCAGCGAAGCCCTGCTTCTGTGTTAAGTTTCTGCTTGAGCTTGTTTGCATACCTCGCTAGTAGTAGTGCACCGAAGCCTGTCTAGGTGAAGTGTGTTTTGTGCGAAGTGTGCTTTTTCGGTGTGCTTTCGCTCTGTGTAACTGGAGGCTAGACCTCGCTGTTTACTAGCGAAGCCCTGATCGAAGCCCGGTTCTTTTCCCGTGTCGAAACCCCTAGCGAAGTCTGTAAGTGTGCGTTTTCACCTTCGAAGTACGAAGCCCAGCACCAGTTGCTGTCGCTAAGTATTTGGTCGAAGTCCTCAGAGGGTTGTATGCTCTTGCGAAGGGTGAAGTGCGAAGCCTGCTCGAAGCACCCTGTGTGCGGAGCCTACACTGACTTAGCAGAATTGATTTTTCGGGGTTGTGGTTGGAGCGAAGTCTTCTTGGCTTCGAACTTTTGCTCCTTGCGAAGCCTGTGTTCGGAGCCGTCAAATACCTCCGAACCAGAACTTCGAAGGTTGTGTTCGAAGCCTGTTCCGCAGTAGACCGAATTAAAACAGAAGGCTATTTTTAGCCTAAAATTTTAAAAGCTCCCATTCACCCCCCCTCTGGTCGCCGTTTCCGGTCCAACAACGGGACATCGCAGATGGTTCTCCAGTCTCACTCCCCCGAGCTCCAAAGAGTACATCACATTCGGGAACAATGGTCAAGGGAAGGTAAGTGGCATAGGCTCAATTCACATTTCAGACCATTTTTCTTTGAAGAATGTTGCTTTAGTTAAAAATCTGAACTTCAACTTGATTTCTGTCTCGCAACTTCTTGAGGATGGTTTGGAAGTGCGTTTTAAGAAGGGCAATTCTTCTGTATTTGATTCTAGAGGGTATTTGGTTTGCCAGATTTTACCCTTCGGTAAAGTTTTTCGAATTGACTTTTCTAGTTCTTTTGGCCCTTCTCGTGTTTGATTGCTGGATCTTCTTCTGAGCTCTGGAAGTGGCATAGGAGGTTAGGTCATTTGAGTTTTGATCTGCTAGTCAGGTTAAGCTCTATGGACCTCATCCGAGGATTGCACAAGCTTAAGATGGAGAAGGATCTAGTTTGTCATCCCTGTCGTCATGGGAAAATGGTTGCCGCTTCTCACTCACCTGTGACTCAGGTGATGACTTCGTATCCGGGCGAGCTTTTACACTTGGACACTGTTGGTCCAGCTCGGGTACGTTCAGTCGGTGGGAAGTGGTACGCACTTGTGATTGTTGACGACTTCTCTCGATTCTCGTGGGTTTTCTTTTTGGAGTCTAAGGATGAAACTTTTCAGTTTGTTCATGACCTGATTTTGAAGCTGAAGAATGAGAACAATGGTCGGATGCGAGCAATTCGCTCCGACAACGACTCTGAGTTCAAGAACTCTCAGTTCGTCAGCTTCTGTAGTGATCAGGGTCTAGACCATCAGTTTTCTTCTCCTTATACTCCCCCACAGAACGACATTGTGGAACGAAAGAACCGCACGCTAGTCGAGATGGCCAGGACGATGCTCGATGAGTACTGGACTCCTAGGCATTTTTGGCTGAAGCCATGAACACGGCTTGCTATATGGCCAACCGCATTTTTCTTAGAGCTTACCTAGGTAAGACCTCATATGAGTTGCGGTTTGGCAGACAGCCCAAGGTGAACCACTTGCGAGCATTTGGTTGCAAGTGCTTTGTGCTCAAGAAGGGAGGGCATTTGGATAAGTTTGAGTCTCATTGCTGGGATGGTGTTTTTCTTTGCTACGCTTTGCATCCTCGAGGCTTCCGTGTTTGGAACCTCGAATCCCAGCTGCTTGTCGAGACTTGTGAAGTTTCATTTGATGAGTCCTTGCCTTCTTTGACTCCTTCGTTTGAGCCTTCTGATGGTGAGCTCGGAGAGTCCATCTTCGAGGAAGAGGAGGATACTCCAGCCGCTAATGAGGGTGGGCCTTCTGCACCCCCTGCAGAGCCCACACCTTCTGAGACTTCGACTGAGGACGAGGGCGGACCTCTGATCACTTCTTCCACTTTGATCGAGCCCCCTCAGTCGAGTCCAGAGGTGCCAGCTGCTGACTCCGGTGAGGTGACTTCAGATCACCAGGGAACCTGAGCAGTTCAGCGTGATCACCCCTCAGAGCTCATCATCAGTGATTTGACTGAAAGGACTCTGCATTCATCTACCTCTCTTGCTGTGTTTGCTGAATCTGCTTTTGTTGCATCTTTTGAGCCCAGAGATATTTCTCATGCTCTTTCAGACTCTAAATTGATTAATGCTATGCAAGAAGAGCTTGAGAACTTTGTCCGAAATCGGGTTTGGACACTAGTTGAGCCGCCACCAGGATGCAATCCCATAGGCACCAAGTGGGTGTTCAAAAACAAACAATATGAAGATGGGGTTGTGGTGCGCAACAAAGCTCGACTAGTTGCCCATGGTTATTGCCAGAAGGAAGGTATTGACTTTGAAGAAACCTTCGCTCCTGTTGCCCGTCTTGAGTCCATTCGTATTCTTCTAGCTTTTGCCGTTTCGAAGGGTTTTAAGCTTTTTCAAATGGATGTCAAGAGTGCTTTCCTGAATGGGTACATAGAAGAGGAGGTTTATGTTAGGCAACCCCCCCGGTTTTGAGAACCCCAAGTTTCCTCGACATGTTTTTAAATTGCAAAAAGCTTTATACAGGTTGAAGCAAGCCCCCAGGGCTTGGTATGACCGGTTGAAGCAGTTCTTGTTGGGGAAGGGCTTTATGATGGGTTCTGTGGATAAAACTCTTTTCTTGCTCAGAGTTGCTTCAGATTTTTTAGTTGGTCAGATTTACATGGACGATATTATCTTTGGCGGTACTACTAATGATCTTGTGTCCAAGTTTTCTAAGCAGATGCACAATGAGTTTGAGATGAGTCTCATGGGTGAGCTCAAGTACTTCCTAGGGATCCAGATCAAGCAGACCAAGGACGGCACCTTCATCCACCAGGGTAAGTACACTCGCGATATGCTTAAGAAATTTGACTTTGGTGGTGAATTGAAGCCGCAGATGACCCCGATGGGCACTTCTGGGAGTCTGGACAAGGATGAGAGCGGCGTCAAGGTAAATGAAAGGGAGTTTCGAGGGATGATCGGTTCGCTGCTATACTTGACGGTGACAAGACCGGACATTCAGTTCGCCGTGGGTCTTTGTGCGCGTTTTCAGTCTTCGCCACACGCGTCTCATCGGCAGGCTGTCAAGCGCATCTTCAGGTATCTCACTTATGCGCTTGATCTTGGTCTTTATTATTCAGCATCATCATCTCTTGATTTATCTGGCTTTTCGGATGCTGACTTTGGTGGGTGCCGGTTGGATCGCAAGTCGACTTCCGGTACTTGCCAGTTTCTTGGTTCTTCCCTTGTCTCTTGGTCTTCTCGAAAGCAATCTGGAGTTGCTCTTTCGACCACTGAGGCTGAGTATGTGGCTTCTGCTAGCTGCTGCTCACAGTTAGTTTGGATGATTTCCACTTTGCGAGATTTTGGGTTGTTCTTTCCTACCAGGGTTCCATTGTTTTGCGACAGCACAAGTGCTATTAGTGTAGGGAAAAACCCTTGTCTCCATTCAAAAACCAAACATATTGATGTGCGCTTTCATTTTCTGCGGGATCAATATGAGAAAGGTGTCATTGACCTTATTCATGTTGATACCCATCATCAGTTGGCTGACATTTTCACCAAACCCCTAGATCAGTCTACTTTTGAGCGTTTATGAGGGGATTTGGGTGTTGTGTATCCTTTCTAGGATATTTTGCGTCAGTTTTTCTTCTTCTTTACTATTTTCTTGAGTCTTTTTGTGTGTGTTCATATCATGCATAATCACATATCACACCTTCGAGCTGCTTCTGCAATATGATTGAACTGCTTTACTTATTCTAGCTGGTACATGCTTTTGAATACTTGTCAATGATCATGATTTAGTTCAGTTCACTTGATATGTCTGATATTTGTCATATGCATGGCTTTTATGCTTTAAAATTTGAAAAATGATCACCATTGCTTCTAGTAACTAGCATGTGTAGGCTGAATGTTGTTGCTATCTGTTACATGCCTTGTAGCTAGTTCCTGACTCAGATGCAAACATGCAACTTGGACATCTTTCTGCTTTAAAACATGGAAATGTGTTATAAAAATGATGAAAAATCAAGAAAAATGAAAATTCCATGTCTCTTTATGCATTACTTGCAAAGATCCAGGTGGGTTTGCTTTGTCGCATTGCATTGTTCTGGACTGCATACCATAGCACTTTGGTATGAACTAGGACAATGTAGTGTATGCCAAGACCAATGTCTTAAGCTTCTGATGGTCCAGATCTGGCCTAGGCTTGACTTGGTCGGTCAGCATAAGGTTTGACATGCAAATAACCCCTGGCATAAATGAAAAAGAGAAAAGAAAAAGCCTGAAAATTGAAATGATAACAAGTTTGCTAAAGCACTTTGTTTTGGACAATGCTTATCTTGGTAGATATCAGTTAGCTTTTGCATCTCATGCTTTACCTTGCTTGTTAACTGGAAAGTATGGTGATGCTTTTGTTTTGCAAAAACTGAAAAATGCGTGCTAATGACTTTCTTTAGATATCATCTGTTGCACTGATCATGCCATGTGTCTTAGACAGTATGTCTTTTGCTATACTTGTTAGATGTTGTATTTGCAGTCAATCATATCTGAGAAACATGCTTTCTACACTCCACATGCACTCCAGTTAAAATTCACTGCATATTTTGAGGGGGAGTTGCATTTTAGGGGAAGTCTGTGTCTCTTTTGAGTGCTTGATGAGTTCACTTGTCAACAAGGGGGAGAAAATTTGGGATCAGAGTTTAAGGGGGAGTGTCTGTCTCGCTTGTTCTTACTCTATTGACATCCTTGTTGTTCTGAAATCGCACTCACTTTGAGCTTTTATGTTTTGGTTAACCATAATGACCACTTCTCTCTTTTGTTTGACTTTCGGTCATTAGGGTTAAACTTTTACTTTATTTTCTTCTTCTTTGTTTTCTTGTGCTTTGTTTTCGTGTTTCCACATGTGTTCGTAGATTCTGAAGAGCTGAAGAAATGAAGTGTTGACAATGCACTCATCAAGGGGGAGATTGAGGAGCCATGCTGAATAGCGTGGGCCTCATGGCTCCAGATGTGATGAGTCATTGTCAACGGTAGTCAAAGAGGACTGAGAAGAATGAAGATCTGCTGTTTCATGGGCCGCGTGTGACTCAGGTACACGGGCAGCGAGCGATGGTCGAGCTGAGAGAGCTGCGAAGTCGGGCTGGTCCAATCCGGGTACATGGGCCAGGAGCAGCAGAAGACCCACTGGGCTATTGACCAGGATTGACTCAGGTACACGGGCGGTGAGTGATTGCTGGGCTGAGAGAGCTGCAGAATCGAGCCGACCCAATCCAGGTACCTGGTGCAAAGTCGGTGGAGGCTTTGTCAGTTTCGGTGCAAAACTGACAACCGTTGATTCTGTATCAGACTGTCCAGAAAAGAAGTCGTAGTCGCTACGAAATCTTAGCTTCCGGATAAGTCATCTGTATCTCTAGGCCCACAGTCAGTCAGTCGTGTCTTTAAAAGTTCCTAAGGGCAATAGAGTCATTTCCTTTATTTTTGCGTCTGTAAAAAACCCTAAGGGGCTGGTGGAATATTCTAGGCCATTGGGCAGCCTATAAATAGGGCCCCAATCCCTAGGGTTGGACCACCCTTTTGTCTAAAATCAATTCTTACTCCTTTGGGTCATTTTGTTTCTAGCACTTTCTCTCTCCTCTCCTGTTCATGTGTGCGCCGCCAGCTTCTGTTTGGTGTTTTATTCACTACTGCATCCCCTTGATTCTATTTGTTCCCGTGGGATTCCTTCTCTTGTTCATGTAGGGGTGCGTGCGTTGATTTCACTGAATCAGAACCTTCGGTTTGGTGTGTTCTGTTGATTTTATTCTGGAGAATGTGCTTCTGTTGCGGTTGTTCTTCACGCAAGTGGTACTAGTTCTTGCTGTTGCAAGTAGTACTACTACACTGTAGCAACAGTACACTAGTACTCTAGCTTGCTTTTCTGCGCAGCTTTTTTATCACATTGACAGGGTTAAAGTCCCTTTTTAGGCTGTTTCTGGCGAAGCCCCTTCTCTGTTCGAAGCCCCTCAACTCCGTGAGGTAGGCTTCGATCTAACATCTTCGAGGGCTTCGCTTGAAATATGACTTCACTTTTGTGTACCATGTTTCTAGCTTCAAAGTACGTTTTTGTGCGAACAACTTGACATACTTCGACCGACCGTTCGAAGGTATACTCCGACAGGCTTCGAAGTTGACTTCGAAGCTAGTTTCTCTGATATACTTCGCTCGACGTGTAGTCTCTGAAATCTTTCAGCTGCCATCATTTTCAAGGGTCACATCTTGTGAGTTCGAAGCTTGTCATTCGAAGTGTGTTTGTGATCTTCGAAGGTAACAGTGTGGACTTCGATTTGGTATTTCCGCCGTGTGTCGGGCTTCGGCTCTCTTTCGGAGGTTGTTTTTCTATGAGCTTCTTCGAACCTCTGTTCGAAGTATAGGCTTCGAAGTACACTGTTCGAAGCAAGCTTCGAAACTGTCATTCGTTGCTTCGAAGCATAATTCGCTCTCAGTCGCATTTGAACTAGGCTAGCCAAAACAAACCTTCGGCACGTCAACTTCAACCTTCGCTCAACTTCGACAATCTTCGACCTTCACCAGACTTCGCCACTGATCTCCGAAGCAGGCTTCGTCAAGCGAAGCAGGCTTCGACCAGTGAAGCAGGCTTCGACCAGTGAAGCAGGCTTCGACCAGCGAAGCAGGGTTCGCCAAGTTCCGAACAGGAGACAGATTTAAACAGTAACTTCTCATCGCACTTTATTTATACTTAGATCATCCATTGAGAAGTTTATCCTGCCATGTTTTGAATATCTTTGTTTATCTACCTAGTGGCACTTCTTTGGTGTTTCTCTGTATCTGTTGCTTCTAGGTTAGATACCTTTAGACTTAGGCAATTTGTTCAGACTTTGCTGCTTAGTCTTTTGAGGTGCGTTGGGTATTGGGAGCAGGCCATTGATTTGAAAGAATTTTTTAGGCGCCCATTCATCCCCCCTCTGGTCGCTACTTTCGGTCCAACACCTTGTTCAGGCAATGAAGTTTTGATTCTGTTTTCATTTACTGCTTTAACTTGTATGCGTACTTCACTGCATGCTTCGATCTCTCTATGTCTCACTTCTTTTGAGTTGAGTTTGTGCACCATCTTCTTGTGAGTTTTCTGGAGAGGTGTGTGAGAAGTCTGTCTGGGTGAAGTGTGTTTTCAGTGTCTGTTCGCTCTGTGTAAACTGGAGGCTAGACCTCTCAGATTACTAGCGAAGCACTGTTCGAAGCCCGTTTTCTTCCCATGTCGAAGTCCTCGGCAAAGTCTATTCAGTGTGCGTTTAGACCTTCGAAGTACGAAGCCTAGCACTAGTTGTTGTCACTGAGTATTTGGTCGAAGTCCGCATGGGGAAGTCTGCTCTTACGAAGGGTGAAGTACGAAGCCTGCTCGAAGGCACCCTGTGTGCGGAGCCTGCACTGACTTAGCAGAGCTGAATTTTCGGGGTTGTGGGTGGAGCGAAGTCTTCTTGGCTTCGAACTTTTGCTCCTTGCGAAGCCTATTTTCGGAGCTATAAAATACCTCCGAACCAGAACTTCGAAGGGTGTGTTCGAAGCCTGTTCCGCAGAAGACAGTATTAAAACAGAAGGCTATTTTTAGTCTGAATTTTTAAAAGCTCCCATTCACACCCCTCTGGTCGCCGTTTCTAGTCCAACAATTGGTATCAGAGCGGGTTAAGATCACCAGCTGACCTTAACCGGTTTTTTGATCTGTTGGCGACATGGATAGAGTTAGTAAAATACCTCTATTCGATGGGACGGACATGCATACTGGAAGGTGCGCATGGAGGCTTACTTGCTACGCCAAGAAAATGCAATTTGGGAGATTGTAGACTCACAATACTCCATCCCTGAAACTCGCACCTCTCAAATAGAGAAGGATCAGTATAATGCCAACTCCAAGGCTAGAAATATACTGTTCATTGGTTTGAGCCAGAGTGAGTTTGATAGGGTGCAGCACCTTAGAACAGCTAGGGAGATTTGGACTACACTCACTATCTTTCATGAGGGATCTACACAGATTGAGGCCAGACGCCAAAGCACGTACAATCAACAGTATCAGCCGTTTGTGCAGGCTCCTGGTGAACTATAGATGCCATGTTTTCTCGCTTTGATGCGATAGTGAGTAACTTGCGGTCCAACGGGACGCTTGCTTACAATGATCACGATAGGGCTATCAAGATTCTCTATGCTCTTGATCGTAGCATATGGGAAGTAAAGATATCCAGCATTGAGGAGTCCACAGGTTATGACACATTGACCTGTGATGAGCTCTTCAGCAAGCTGAAGTCCACAAAGATTGCGAAGGCATCTCTTGTAGTGCATAGGAACTCCATGCCACAACCATCGGCACTAGTTTCTAGCACTAGCCATGGCACCACTGTAGAACCAAGCACATCAGGCACTTGTGTTTTTGCAGATGGTTTTGCTTTGTCCTCCCTGGTCTCCGTCACTAAGGAGCAGGTGGACACTCTGGATGATGATGAGCTTGCTCTCATTGCCAGAGGGTTCACCTGTTTTCACCATAAGAGACGGGATCAGAGGAGAAGTGGTTTTAGTTGTTGTTTTGAGTGTGGCGACACCTCTCACATCTAGGCAAATTGTCCTAAACTCAAGAAGAGAGATGAGAGTGAGCGCCCAAAATACCACAAGAAGGAGAGGAAACCGTTTGTGAATGGCAAGCGCGACAAGGAGGCTAAGAGAGTAGCCAAAGCTGCTTCTAGAGCATTTGTTGCTGCTCTCAGTGACGTCGAGACTTCCTCAACTTAGGAGTCGAGCTCTGAGGAGGAGTCTCCAAGGAAGGAGGAGAAGAAGGACAAAAAGGGACGAGATTTCACTGGCCTTTGCTTTATGGCCGACAGCAATCACAATGGCGATGAGCTTGACTCATCTGAGGTACCACTATCCTATGACCAGCTTTCAATTAAACTAGATGAACTGAATGAAGTAGTTCTTGGTCAGGATAGATTACTTGTGCAAGCCGCTAGAGATAGAAAAGATCTTAGACTTAGGCTAGAATCTATTTCTACTGATTATGCCATGCTTAAGTCTAGGATTAATGATGCTGAATGTGAATCTTGCACTGTTGTCATGGGTGAGCTTGCTCAGTTGCGTTCTGTGCATGCTCAAACTCTTTCTGAGCTTGAGACAGCACAAAAGCAGCTTTTGATGGTGGATTCTAGTCCTCATGATATACTTGAATGCATGAACTGCCCCTTATTAGGTGAGAGCATTGATTTACGTGATAAGCATGTTCAGGACTTAGAGGCTAGATTGGAGAGGGCCGGTAGTTCTAAGGATGTGCAACCTGCGTGTGACACATGCATAATCCTTAAGGACCAGCTAGGCACTGTTAGAGAGCGAGCTGAGAACCTAATGACTGAAAATGAATACCTTCTTTCTGTGGTTAACAAATGCACTGAGGGAAAGGGTAGGATGGATTTGCTCTTGGCCAAGACCAAGATGTGTGCTGACAGGGAAGGGTTAGCTCTGAGATTTGGTTTTGAGAGGATTTCTTCAAACAGTGAGAACAAAACTGTTTTTACCTCACCCACTACCTTAGAGAAAGAAAGAGCCCTGTTAGACACTCCATCAACCAAACAGCCTACCCGAACTCCAAAGAAAACCACTCCTTCTACAAAGAAAATTCCTCCCAAGAAAACCACTCAGCAGAAGCCCAAGGAGCCAGTGAGGATTGCTCCTGTGAATCATGAGAGCACCCCTAGGAGAGTTTTCCATTGTTCCTACTATCAGAGGGTGGGTCACTTGGTTGGGTTCTGTTTTCGTCACATCAAGGATGAGCGACGCCCTCAGGCGATGAGGTTCCAGAACATGCACTACCCATCTTAAGGTATGCATGAGTCTGAGTTTTACTCTCGTCCTGTTTTCGAGGCTCCTCGTACTTCTCGAAGAGGTTTTGCTCCTCGAAGTGTTCACCATGTTCCATATGGTGGTAGACCCCGGGCGAGTAGCTTTGTACCTCGTCAGAGTAGGAGACCTCGTCATGCTTTTAGATCACAGCATGTAGGTAGACCTCATACTTTGCATCATTCTGATTATACTGTGCGTAGACAGTCTACTTTTACTGTGCCTACTACTCGTATCACTTAGTGCTGGATGCCTCGTCATATTTTCACTCACCCCAGCACTGAGCGATCGAGATTTTCTTATCATGTGTAGGCGCCAGACCGAGGCTTGGAGGGCACATGGATCATGGACTCCAGTTGTTCGCGCCATATGACCGGAGATGTAGCATGGTTCTCCAGCCTCAAAACAACCAAGCAAAGGGAACATATCACCTTCGGCAACAACCGAAGGAGTAGAGTGAAAGGTAAAGGTGTGGTAAGAATCAACTCGAATTTCACTCTCAAAGATGTTGCTTTGGTTGAAAACTTGGGATACAATTTGCTTTCTGTATCTCAGTTGCTTGGTGAGGGCTTCGAAGTGCGATTCCATCGTGATACTTCGCAAGTACTCAATTCTGATGGCGTTGTTGTCCGCAAGATCTTTAGAGTTGGGAGAGTTTTTGGAGCTGATTTTTTTGAGTCATCTGATTCTTCTCATTGTCTTGTTGCACATTCTACTTCTGAGCTTTGGAAGTGGCATAGGAGACTAGGGCATATGAGCTTTGAGTTGCTCGCTCGTCTGAGTGCCCTAGGTCTGATCCGAGGATTGCCCAAGCTCAAGTTTGAGAAGAATTTAGTTTGCGCTCCTTGTCGACATGGAAAAATGATTGCCACTTTGCACTCGCCAGTCACCACTGTGATGACTGAACAACCCGAAGAACTTCTCCACATGGACACTGTAGGTCCTTCTCGGATTAGTTCTTTAGGCGGAAAGTGGTATGTGTTAGTCATTGTCGACGATTTCTCTCGCTACTCTTGGGTCTTCTTTCTTGCCAGCAAGGATGAAGTGTTTTCACACTTTTGGAGCTTGGCTTTGAGACTCTTCACTGAACTTCCTGGTGCATTGAAGTTCATTCGAAGTGATAATGGCACTAAGTTCAAGAACGGTCTCTTTGTTGACTTTTGCATGGAGCATGGCATAGAACATCAACAGAACGGTGTTGTTGAGAGAAATAACCGCACTTTGGTTGAGATGGCTAGGACGATGCTCGATGAGCACAGGACTCCTAGAAAATTCTTGGCTGAGGCCATGAATACTGCATGTTACATCTCAAACCGAATTTTCTTGCGCTCAATTTTGAACTTGACATCTTATGAGCTATGTTTTGGGAGACAGCCCAAGGTTACTCATCTTCGAGTTTTTGGCTGTCGTTGCTTTATCCTAAAACGTGGTAATTTTGACAAATTTGAGTCGCGTTCTTCTGACGGGATCTTTTTGGGTTACACTACACATGGTCATTCTTATCGTGTTTATAATTTAGAGACTAACATTGTCATCGAGTCATGTGATGTGACTTTTGATGAATCAACCCCCTCTGTTAGTTCTACTCTTGAATAGGAAAATAAACACGACATGGAACAGACTATCTTCGAAGAAGAAGATCCCGGAGATTTCGAGGATGAACCCCTACTACCATCGACATCAACCCCCGAAGCTGACCCCGCTTCAACCACTTCGGCACAAGGTCCCGAAGCAACTACCTCGACATCGGTCATCTTGGACCACTCCAACGCACAAGTTGAGAGGGAGACTGCATCCCACCACGAGGCTCCACATCATGTCCAAAGGATGAATCCTCCCGAGCAGATCATTGGTGAGCTTGATCAAAGGGTAACACGTTCTCATGCTCATTTCATTGATTCCGCTTTTGTTGCTTCTTTTGAGCCCTTAGATGTTAGTCATGCACTTTTTGATTCTAGTTGGATCAATGCCATGCATGAAGAACTTGAAAATTTTGAGAGAAACCAAGTCTGGAATTTAGTTGATCCTCCACCAAATGTTCATTTCATTGGAACAAAATGGATTTTCAAAACAAACAAGGGGAGGATGGGACTGTAGTTAGAAACAAGGCTAGACTGGTAGCTCAGGATTATTCTCAATTAGAAGGGATTGATTTTACTGAAACTTTTACACCTGTTGCTCGTCTTGAGGCCATTAGGATTTTACTTGCATTTGCGGCATCCCGTGGTTTCAAACTCTATCAAATGGATGTCAAAAGTGCTTTTCTTAATGGCTCCATAGGCGAAGATGTTTATGTAAAACAACCCCCTGGTTTTGAAAACCCCAATACCCACATAATGTCCTTAAACTTCATAAGGCTCTTTATGGACTCAAGCAGTCCCCTCGGGCATGGTATGACAGACTTAAGCCTTTTCTTCTTAAGCAGGGGTATTTGATGGGATCTGTTGATAAAACCCTGTTCACTCTCAAGCATGGCAAAGATTTCCTCCTAGTCCAGATTTATATGGATCATATCATCCTTGGTGGCTCTTCTCATGCTTTGGTTGCCGAGTTTGCAGATACCATGAGTAGGGAGTTCGAGATGTCCATGATGGGCGAACTCACTTTTTTCCTTGGTTTGCAAATCAAGCAAAGCAAACAAGGTACTTTCATCCACTAGACGAAGTACACCAAGGACCTGCTCAAGAAGTTCGACATGGCTGATGCGAAGCCCCTTGCCACTCCAATGGCTACATCTGTAGCATTGGATCCTGACGAGGATGGAGAAGCCGTAGATCATAAGGAGTTCTGAAGCATGATCGGCTCCCTCCTCTACTTGACTGCTACGAGGCCAGACATACACTTTGCAGTGTGTCTGTGCACTCGTTTTCAGGATTCACCACGAGCCTCACACCGCCAAGCGGTAAAGCGCATTCTTAGGTATCTCAAACATACCCTTGAATTTGGCATTTGGTATTCTGCGTCTTCCTCTTTGTGTCTTTGAGATTATTCCGATGCAGACTTTGCTGGGTATAGAATTGATAGGAAAAGTACCTCTGGTACTTGTCATTTTCTGGGTACTTCACTGGTTTGCTGGTCTTCCCGCAAACAGTCTAGTGTTGCTCTAAGATTTTGTGGATGGTTTTCACTTTGCGGGATTTTGGGTTAGATTATAAGAGTGTTCCACTTTTCTGTGATAACACTAGTGCTATTTGTATTGCAAATAACCCGGTTCAGCATTCCAGAACCAAACACATTGATGTACGATATCATTTTCTCAGAGATCATAATGAGAAGGGTGATATTGAACTTCAATATGTTGATACCCAACACCAGCTAGCCGATATTTTCACAAAACCCCTCGATGCTTCTCGTTTTGCCTACTTGCGTGGAGAACTTGGTGTTTGTCACCCTTATGGCATTTTGTGAGGGGGAGCAGGTTTTGATTGTTGTGCATATGCTCATTGTGTGTGAAATTGCATTTACATCTTTTGCACTTATATGCCTGATTTAATATGTCTGAAACATTTTGTACATGATCTTATCTTTCTAAAATCAAATCATGCTCACTACTTAGTCTTGGATCTAGCATGTGTAGGACTGCTTTAGCTATCTTTTATCTGCTTGATAGCAAGACTCCTTTTCTCTGGACGCTAAACATTGCAACTTGAAAAATTGTTCTACTTACTCATGGATATTCATCAAGTGCTACACAAATTGTTCACTTAATTAAAATCAAAAACTCCATGATTTGCATGCTTCAAGTGAAAAGATCCAGGTGGGTTTGTTTGTCGCACTACTCTATTCTAGACTGCTTACCATTGCACATTGGTCTGAACTGGGATAGTGTAGTGTATGCCAAAATCATCGCCTTAAGCTTTTGATGGCTTTCATGCCTAGGATTGGCTTGATTGGAAAGTATAAGGTAGACAAACAAATAACCCCTGGCATGATGAAAAGAACAAACAAATTCATTAATCATCAAGTTTGCTTTCAATGCTCCACTTGAACTGGACTTGTCTGTCTAGAGTAGAAATTGACTAGCTTTGCACAGTCCCTGCTTTTACTTGTCTAGTTACCTTGATTGAGTGGTGATGCTTTTATTTCCAAATGATAAAAACACATGCTGTCATCATGTTTTTTTAGAGAATGTTAAATTGAGCTGAGCACATGATAATTGGTATTAATGTTGGCATATTTTTGCTTTATATGTATTTGCAATTCTACCCATTTTGAAGCTTTGCATCTTTTGAATGCTCCTTGATGCTTGCATTGCCAAAGGGGGAGAAATTTTTGAGTTCTCTGCAGCAAGGGGTAAAATAACTCAGGGGGAGTTTTATCTTGCAAAGGGAAAGATTTGCCGGAGGGGCTTTTACTGGCTTTTACTCTTTTGAAAAAGGGGGAGGAAAATTCTTTTGTCAAGTGACATGTTTTTGGCTCGATTCTGAGTTTTTATGGTCACTTGTGTGCTGAAATTTTTCAAATTTTCTTGTACTTGAATTTTGTTGTCAATGCACTCATCAAGGGGGAGATTGAGAAACCAAGGGTTGGTTTCGATGTCTGTGATGAGTGATTGACAGATTTTACCCTCTGATCCGAAGGGGTTCGGAGGCTGTTTCACCGAAGGGTTCGGTGGGTTCTGGTTGCTGCGGCTGTTGCAGCAAAGTGTGCCTGTCGGAGGGGTCCGACAGTACACAATGACTTGGTTGTACCGAAGGGTTCGGTACTTTGGGCGGTACACCAGAGTGTGTGTCGAAGGTTGTCTACCCGGAGAGGTCTCTGGGGTACTGGATACACTTGTCTGCTTGTCTGTGGTGCGCAGGTGACTTCGGAGGTGACGAACGGTTCGTAGCAAGTGAACCTAGGTCAAGCGGGAGGCTTGATGCCAGGCGAGCGGGGAGCTCGGTCACGAAGGATGTGAAGGGGTCGAGGTCGGACCTCGGGTCGAGGTGCGCTAGGAGAAGGCAGTAAGTGCGGAGAATGGCTCCGGGTGAAGGTACTCCAAGACGAAGTTCTCGGAGGCGAGGCACTTTGAAGGGTACTCAGAATGGAGTGACTTCGAAATATGGTGGACAAAGTCCTCAGCAATGAGGAAAGGCGTTCGAAGTGTGCTCCGGAGGGAGACACTCGAAGGTATACCCGACGAAGGTCTCAAAAGTCGAGGTGCATCGAAGGCATGGTCCGGGTGAGGTTCGTCGAGGAGTGTGCTCGGGCAGAGACACTGCGACGAAGTGCTCAGGGAATGCTTCATGCGAAGGCCTTGGACGAAGGAGGGACTTCGAAGGGTGGTACTCCAATGGTGGGGCTTCGGAGTAAGGCTGACTTGTGGTACTTCGGCCATGCATGGCTTCGGTACACGGACTGACGGAGTTCGAGCGTGAAGAAGCTGCGAAGCCATGGTGGTCCACTCTGAAGGTGTTGGTGCGAAGGCCCAAGGGCTTTGACGGCTTCGGCTCAAAATTGTCACTGTATCGAAGGCTGACTTCGGTGAAGCGAAGGCCATCAGGCTCAAGGCTTCTCACCGAAGCTACCGCACCCCTCGCGTGCGAAGGGGGGGCTTCAGAAGGGTCCAAAACTGTAAAGGCTGACCGCGTTTGCTCTGCAAAAGCTAGTGTTGTCCCCTCTGCGAAGCTGACAAAAGAAGCCTCCAAATAAAGTAGACTACTAGTTGTACCCCCCTGTTCTGATGAGACAAAACCGGTGTAAACCCTAGGGGTAAAGTAGTCTATTCACAGGGCTGAATAGTGCCTATAAATAGTGGAGGCTAGCTAGGTCACATCAACACTTTGAGCAGCCATTGTAGAACTCCTGTGCTAGCCGCCACACTCTCTGTATTCATCCTGTGAGTTCATTTTGTGTTACTTGTTCAAGCAATGAAGGTTTGATTCTGTTTTCATTTACTGCTTGAACTTGTATGTGTACTCCACTGCATGCTTTGAACTCTCTCTGTCTCACTTCTTTTGAGTTGAGTTTGTGCACCATCTTCTTGTGAGTTTTCTGGAGAAGTGTGTGAGAAGTCTGTCTGGGTAAAGTGTGTTTTTCAGTGTCTGTTCACTCTGTGTAAATTGGAGGCTAGACCTCTCTGATTACTACCGAAGCACTATTAGAAGCCCGTTTTCTTCCCGTGTCGAAGTCCTCGGCGAAGTCTATTCAGTGTGCGTTTGGACATTCGAAGTACGAAGCCTAGCACCAGTTGCTGTCACTGAGTATTTGGTCGAAGTCCGCAGGGGGAAGTCTGCTCTTGCGAAGGGTGAAGTGCGAAGCCTGCTCGAAGGCACCCTGTGTGTGGAGCCTGCACTTAGTAGAGCTGAATTTTCGGGGTTGTTGGTAGAGCGAAGTCTTCTTGGCTTCGAACTTTTGCTCCTTGCGAAGCCTATTTTCGGAGCTGTAAAATACCTCTGAACCAAAACTTCGAAGGGTGTGTTCGAAGCCTGTTCCGCAGAAGACAGTATTAAAACAGAAGGCTATTTTTAGTATGAAATTTTAAAAGCTCCCATTCACCCCCCTCTGGTCGCCCTTTCTGGTCCAACACATTCTGATCCCACAGCCTTCCAACCCTCTTGGAGAGCTGAAGGCCGATCAGCTATCAAGGCATGGATTGATGAAGGACTCCGCCAAAAACAAGCGTGGTCGCAACCTTCTAGCAGCCGGCCTCCTTCGGACCCGAAGTTTTAGTTCTCCTTAGGGCCCCAATTATGTAAAAACTTATGCTTTAATCCTTTTATGAATGAAAAGACTTATTTGGAAATGTTATTAGGCTTTCCAACCTTTTTTGTATGATCTCAAGGTGCTAGAGATTAACGAATAACTTTGCCTGCAATGGGCCACCTTCGAAACTCTAAGACCTCAAAAGCGCCCTTGATTTTCAATTCCTCGGGGGAGCTCCGGGGAAGTTACACCCGAAATATGTAAAGAAGTACTATCTTATATTAAAAAGGAGGAAAAGGAAGTTATTTTAGAAACTTCATCTTCTGAAGACATTGAATGGTCCGAAGAAGAAAATACTGCTAAAGAACAAGTAGGAAAGATCCCTGAACAACTTCGAAGCTGGGAAAGAAGCTCCGAGCGACTTCGAAGATGGGCCGAACTTCAGCAAGATCAAAAGAACTTCCGAGCTTCAAAAGAAGGGAAGAGGGTTAAGCATAAAGTTATTAAAACTCTTAGCTCCAGGACAAGTCGCCCTCGAAGTCGCACTAGTAGTTCTAGGGATTGAAGAGGTCTTTGTTTCCTTCGTGGTATAGATACTGATTTTTCATGATGTAATGTAATATGATCATCCAATTAATATACTCTGTTTCAGAAGCATCGCTTGATTGTTCCTTATTCTCCTGCCCCTCCTTATGGGTTGTGGACCATATGCATTGCGATAGGGTCCATCAGAGACAATGATTGATATAACAACGTGATGCTTTGCATAACACTTGGTAATCATATTTTACTCTTTCATAAAGTTCTTCAAATTGTACGTTCGTATTGGGATGTTTATAAATTTCGAAACTAAGTTTATACTTGTAAGCTCTGATAATAGTCGCTTAGGACATTAAAAAGTGTTTCATTGGGCCGGAGCCATGAAACCTTATTGCTTGGTCGCCTACGACTCTATTACAGATGCCTCGAACCCGAAGGCCAGAAATCTCCTCTTTTAAAGTCCTTAGACTCTTCTGCGGATCCTAACAAGCCGGAGCCTGGAATTCATAGGATTTGGCCACCTACAGCTCTTTTATAGATACTTTGAACCCAGAGGCCAGAAATCTGCTCTTTTAAAGTCCTTAGACTCTTCTACGGATCCTAACAAGCCGGAGCCTAGAATCTGTAGGATTTGGCCACCTACGACTCTTTTACAGGTACTACGAACCCAAAGGCTAGAAATCTGCTCTTTTAAAGTCCTTAGACTCTTCTGCGGATCCTAACAAGCTAGAGCCTAGAATCTGTAGGATTTGGCCACCTACGGCTCTTTTACAGATACGTCGAACCTGGAGGCTAGAAATCTGCTCTTTTAAAGTCCTTAGACTCTTCTACGGATCCTAACAAGTCGGAGCCTGGAATCCGTAGGATTTGGCCACCTTCGGCTCTTTTACGGAATCCTTGAACCGATGGTTCAAACGCCGTTTGTTGGGTTCCGAAGAAAGATGCTTACCTCCGCAAGCATTTCCGTTCCCCTAATGCATCCATCAGGGGTAAGGAATATTTGAAGAGTAAGTATAATTTGAACCTCCATCTTTATTTAACTTAGAAAGGTACTTTTACAATTGATTACAAGGAGCCCATAAGCGTAATAACGCTTAAGGTGCTCCGCATGTCATGCATGCTTCAACTCTTCCCCTTCTAAATTAGATAACTTAAACGATCCGGGGCGCCCTAAGCATAGGATAATATATGGTCCTTCCCATTTGTTTCCTAGCTTCCCCAGAGCTATTACACTTCGCAGCACCAAATGACCTGGTCTAAGCTCATTCACTTTTATGTTCGGGTCATACCATGCCTTTGTTTGGTCTTGGTACTTCATTAGATTGGCGACAGCTCGAAGCCTTGTCTCTTCTGACAAGTCCAGTGAAGTGTTTTTTTCATCATCATTCCCAGGCTCTGTTGCTCGAAGCGATC
Source organism: Zizania palustris (assembly GCA_019279435.1). Lineage (NCBI taxonomy): Eukaryota > Viridiplantae > Streptophyta > Magnoliopsida > Poales > Poaceae > Zizania > Zizania palustris. Next base: position 10,992,875 of record JAAALK010000289.1, on the reverse strand, counting down.
CACCTTTGAGCTCTATAGGAGTCATGGCCTCATCTCCGAATAACAGCCTAAAGGGGGTGAAGCCCGTGGACCTAGCTTGAGTGGTCCGAATGGACCATAAAATCTTAGGGAGCTCTTCGGTCCACAACCCCTTAGCTAACCCGACAATCCTTCGATTTAAACCGGAGAGAATATTTCCATTAGCCCGCTCGACGGCTCCATTGGATTGGGGGTGGCAAATAGCTGCGAAGCATAACTTGATGCCCAGGCCTTTGCAAAACTCTTTAAAGGGCTCAGTGTCAAATTGAGTGTCATTATCAATAGTTAACTCCCTAGGCACTCCGAACCTGCATATGATATTCTGTCAAAAGATTTTTTTCACATTTCTTGAACTGATAGCAGTTAGGGGTTCAGCTTCGACCCATTTCAAAAAATACTCGATTGCTACCACCGCAAACTTCAAGCTGCCTTTTGCCATTGGAAAAGTGCCGATGAGATCCATTACCCATCGCGCCATTGGCCATACTAGAGCAATAACTTGAAGTGGTGTCAGTGGACGATTGCTCCGCCTACCCATCCACTGGCACCCTTGGCAGGTTCGAACCAATTCTTCTACATCTCTTAAAATTTATGGCCAATATATCCCCTGTCGAAGTGTCTTTCCTACTAGAGCACGGGGGTCTAGATGGCTGCCACATAGGCCTTCAGGTTGTGAGATGCACCAGAGCAGGGGAGAACATAATCCGGCTTTATAAAGTATCCCGTTGACAAGCTCATAATTTCGAGCCCTTGCTTGTAGCCTTCGGAAATCCGGACCTTCTAACGAAACTGCACTGTTCTGCAAAACATCCATGATCGGAGTCCGCCAATCGGTGACTGGAATGCAAAGAACTTCTGCGGAGGGTAGTTGATGCACCATCGGCTTGATGAGTTCTTCATAAAAAGTGCCCTCTAGGACATCCAATGCTCTGGTTGTAGCCTTCGCTAGAATATCTGCAAGTTGATTATCCGCTCGAGGGATGCATCGAATAGAAATTTCTTTAAACAATGCTTTGGTCTTGCGAATTTCTTCTAAATACTTTGCAAGATGTGGATTCCTGGCTTGGAAGCTCTTGTCAACATGCCCTGCGACGACTTAAGAATTTGTTTTTATTACAATTCTTGTTGCTCCAAGTGCCCTTGCCTTTCGGAGGCCTAGCAGGATCCCTTCATACTCTGCGATATTGTTGGTGGTCTTAAAGTTGAGCCTCGCAGAATACATGGCCTTCTGTCCTGACGGCAATATTATCACTGCTCTAGCTCTGGCACTAGATGCCTGATAGGATCCATCAGAAAAAATTGTCCACAGACCTTCGGAGGTTTCTTCTAGAGCCCAAACTGCGAATGGAGTCCACTCGTCCATGAAGTCAGCTATGACTTGGGACTTAATAGCTGTTCTCGCCATGAAGGAAATACCAAAGGGGGCTAGCTCGACAGCCCATTTTCCGATCCTACCCGGGGAGTCTTTGCTCCGAAGCTTATCACCAAGGGGATACGAGGTAGGAACGATGAGATTATGTGCTAAGAAGTAAAGCCTTAGCCTCCACGAGGCTATTACCAAATCATAAACAAAATTTTCGATCTTGGAGTATCTTGTCTTTGCTCTGGACAAAGCTTCTAAGACGAAGTATACTGGGTTCTGCACCAGTTTTCCTTTAAGCTCTACTTCCCTAACCAGCACTACACTTACTGCAGAGCCTGTTGCTGCAAGATAAAGAAGGAGAGTGTTGGGGGAATAAGTTTTCCCTTGAACAGGGGCCAAATGACGTCAGCCTCCGGCAGCCTTCGGCCCGGAGCCCAACACTGTCGAAGCCTATTCTTTTCTGAAGAAGATATTTCTAAGTCCCAAGGTTCAATTCGAAGCCCTCTGGAGCGAGGCCTCCGAACCCCTTCGGAGCCCTCCGGAGCGAAGCCCGCAAGATCCCTTAAAGTTTGCTAGAAGCTAAGTCTTAGGCTAACTTCGAAGTTAGCCTCCGGGCCTTGTTCGGAGTTAGCCTTCGAGCCTTGTTCGGAGTTAACCTCCGGGCCTTGTTCAGAGTTAACCTTCGAGCTCCCTTCGGAGCTCCTTAGAGCTAAGTCTCCGAGAACCCAGTTTGGAGCCCAGTTCGGAGTATACTTCGAAGCCCACTTCAGAGTGTACTTCGAATCCTCCCTTACAGCCTCCGCCTGAAGAGCTCCGGCCCCTACTCCGAACTGAGAAAATATCTGCACCCTGCTACAGTGTAGAAGTAACCAGGGCCCCTCTGCCCCTAGTATGTCGTTTAGCTGGTCAAGAAGTGACGTTGTCTGACACGTCTGTAAAGCTGTAAAGCACTTTTGTACAGTAGCTAGCTCCTTTTCCCCCTTTTGCCCCTATGAGCCTAGGACTTATTGAGGGTATTTAGGTCTTTTCCTTTAGCCTGCGTGCCTATAAAAGCAGGGCCAAGCCCTTGTAACAGGATAGCTTCTCCAGGGCCATGAAACCCTGAAGTTCACTACACCACATCGAGGCATACCATGCCAAATCCACCACAAACTGGACGTAGGGATGTTATCCCTAGGGGAGGTCCGAACCAGTATAAATCCTTTCTCCCTCTGAGAACCCTTTGAGGTTCATTTTATACACCATATACACACATACAAAACCTGTGCTGTAGCTAACACAATTGCTACAACAGAGAGTTTCTTCTAGGAGGGGCACAATAAGCATTGATAGAATTCCAAGATAATCTTTAATATCATCGAAGCTCTTGTGGTACTCCGGCGTCCACTTGAAACTTTCGTACCCCTTTAGAGCTTTAAAAATCGGGTGGCTTTGTTCTGCTAATCTAGTCAGGAATCTACTAAGGGCTGCGAGCCGTCCTGTTAGCTTCTGGACTTGCTTCAGATTTTCTGGTAGAGCCATTCTTTGCAGTGCACTTATCTGCATTGGGCTAGCTTCGATTCCTCTACTCGAAACTAAGTACCCTAGCAATTTTCCTGCTTGCGCCTCGAATATACATTTTTCAGGGTTGAGGCGAACTCCACATGCTCAGAGGCTCTCAAAGGTTTCTGCTAAGTCTAGACTATGGTGGTGCTTTACAATACTCTTTATTACAATGTCATCCATATAGGCTTTGACATTTCGGCCTATCTGGTGACCTAGAGCCTTAGCAATAAGACGTGAGAAAGTAGCCCCAGCATTCTGCAAGCCAAACAACATTCGAACATAACAAAATACTCCGAAAGGAGTTATGAAACTCGTCTTGGCTTCATCTGCACTCTTTAGCCAGACCTGATGATAACCGGAGTATGCATCCAGGAAACTTAGGAGTTCGGAGCTAGCCGTAGAATCCACAAGCTGGTCTATACGGGGCATAGGGTACGGGTCTCGAGGGCATGCTTTATTTAGTGACATGAAGTCGATGCACATGCGCAAGTTGCCAGAGCCTTTTTTATTGACAAAAATGGGGTTAGACAACCACTTCGCGTGGGCTACTTCCTTGATAATTCCTGCCCTCAGCAACTTCTCCACCTCCACCTTGGCGAGGTTTGCCCTTTTTGTTGACAACTTATGGAGCCCCTAGCGCACTGGCCTAGCCTTCGAGTAGACAAGGAAACTGTGTTCGATGATGCTCTGGTCAACTCAGGGGATATCTTCATCAGTCCATGTGAAGATATCTATGTTTTCTTTAACTACTTTCTCCAGCGAAGTAGATATTTCTGAAGGTAGCCCCTTGCCAAATTGGATTGGATATTCCTTGCCATCTTTTAGGATCATCTTCGTGATCACATCACCCTCTGTGATTGGCTTTAGGGAAGCGCCCTTCGAGGTGTCTGAGGACCCCGAAGCTTCCTCCATGTGCTCTAGCACACTATTCACCTACCGAGGGTCCAGAGGTGGACCATGGCCATACTCCGCTCTTCGGGCAGCAGCTTGGTCTCTTGAAATAGTGAGGACTCCACCTTGCGTGGGCATTTTGAGACACAAATAGTTATGATGTGCCATAGCTCCGAACTATTTTAGCATTCCCCTCTCGAAGATTGCATTGTAGGCATACAGGGCATCGACGACATTCTCACCAGTCTTTCCAACAAGGTCAATGATGGGTATCAACATTAACAAGGCCAACCTGTGCTGTAGCTAACACAATTCCACTAAGTATTTCCAGGCTAGTCAGCCCAAGGATGGAGTGCTCCAAGAACAGTCCAAAGCTCCACCCAAGAAGCCCATCTGGGTTCCAAAGCCCAAACTCCTTCACACTTCTCTTGACTCCCTTCCTGGACCCTCTCAACCCAAGAAGAATACACCAAACACCACTAAGCCCAAGAACCCCAAGCCTCAACCACATCCCAAGAAGCCCACCTATCATTGTGAGTATTGTCAGAGAGACAGGCATCTTGCGGAGTTTTGCTTCAGGAGGAAGCGGGTTGAGAGAGCAGAGAGAGCTCGTAGTGGTCAGGAGCAGTTCTACCAGCAGGGTGGTAGACTCAGAGTTCCTCGACGTGGGGAGAGGATGGAGGCCAGGCCGCGTTGTGTAGGTGGTGGTAGAGGAGACGGCTTTCTTGCCCGTGCTCCAGTTGGTGGTGTTCGTTCTGGCAGAGTTCTAGGTCATTTTGGCTACGGTCCTAGACCTCGTGGCCGTGGTTTTAGGAAGAACTGAGGACCGCTCTTTGAGCCGCGTTTTGGTCCAAACTCTTCTAATGGTTTTTGCTTTCCGTCTTTTGAGCAGATGGCTCAACACTGGTTTAGTTCTTTTGCTAAACCTGGTGCCAGACCATTTGCTCCCCCTTACAACCACTGATTGTGCATGATCGGGGACTGGAGGACGTTTGGATTATGGACTCAAGATGTTCTCGCCACATGATGGGACATCGCAGATGGTTCTCCAGTCTCACTCCCCCGAGCTCCAAAGAGTACATCAGCTTCGGGAACAGTGGTCAAGGGAAGGTAAGTGGTATCGGCTCAATTCGCATTTCAAACCATTTCTCTTTGAAGAATGTTGCCTTGGTTAGAAATTTGAACTTTAATTTGATTTCTGTTTCGCAACTTCTTGAGGATGGTCTAGATGTTCATTTTAAGAAGGGCAGTTCTTCTGTGATTGATTCTAGAGGATCTTTGATTTGCTCAATCTTACCTTTTGGTAAGGTTTTTCGGATTGACTTCTCTAGTTCTTTTGGCCCTTCTCGCTGTTTGATTGCTGGATCCTCCTCTGAGCTCTGGAAGTGGCATAGGAGGTTAGGTCATTTGAGTTTTGATCTGCTAGTCAGGTTGAGCTCTATGGACCTCATCCGATGATTGCCCAAGCTTAAAATGGAAAAGGATCTAGTTTTCCATCCCTGTCATCATGGGAAAATGGTTGTTGCTTCTCACTAACCTATGACTCAAGTGATGACTTCATATCCTGGCGAGCTTTTACATATGGACACTATCGGTCCAGCTCGGGTACGCTCAGTCGGTGGGAAGTGGTATGCGCTTGTGATTGTTTACGACTTTTCTCGATTCTCGTGGGTTTTCTTTTTAAAGTCTAAGGATGAAACTTTTCATTTTGTTCATGACCTGATTTTGAAACTGAAGAATGAGAACAATGGTCGGATGCGAGCAATTCGCTCCGACAACAGCTCTGAGTTCAAGAACTCTTAGTTCGTCAGCTTCTGTAGTGATCAGGGTCTTGACCATCAGTTTTCTCCTCCTTACACTCCCCCACAGAACGGCGTTGTGGAACGAAAGAACCGCACGCTAGTCGAGATGGCCAGGACGATGTTCGATGAGCACAGGACTCCTAGGCGTTTTTGGGCTGAAGCCATGAACACGTCTTGCTATCTGGCCAACCGCATTTTTCTTAGGGCTTACCTAGGTGAGACCTCATACGAGCTGCGGTTTGGCAGACGACCCAAGGTGATCCACATGCGAGCGTTTGGTTGCAAGTGCTTTGTGCTCAAGAAGGGGGGGCATTTGGACAATTTTGAGTCTCGTTGCTGGGACGAAGTTTTTCTTGGCTACGCTTTACATTCTCGAGGCTTCCGTGTTTGGAACCTCGACTCCCAGCAGCTTGTCGAGACTTGTGAGGTTTCTTTTGATGAGTCCTTGCCTTCTTTGACTCCTTCTTTTGAGCTTTCGGGTGATGATGAGCTCGGAGAGTCCATCTTCGAGGAAGATGAGGATACTCCAGCTGCTGATGAGGGTGGGCCTTCTGCACCCCCTGCAGAGCCCACACCTTCTGAGACTTCGACTGAGGATGAGGGCGGACCTCTTATCACTTCTTCCACTTCGATCGAGCCCCCTCAGTCGAGTCCAGAGGTGCCAGCTACTGACTCCGGTGAGGTGACTTCAGATCACCAGGGATCCCGAGCAGTTCAGCGTGATCACCCCTCGGAGCTCATCATCGGTGATTTGACTGAAAGAACTTTGCGTTCATCTGGTAACTCTCTTGCTGTGTTTGCTGAATCTGCTTTTGTTGCATCTTTTGAGCCCAGAGATGTTTCTCATGCTCTTTCAGACTCTAAATTGATTAATGCTATGCAAGAAGAGCTTGAGAACTTCGTCCGAAATCGGGTTTGGACACTAGTTGAGCCGCCACCAGGATGCAACCCCATAGGCACCAAGTGGGTGTTTAAGAACAAGCAAGGTGAAGATGGGGTTGTGGTGCGCCACAAAGCTCGACTAGTTGCCCAGGGTTTTTGCCAGAAGGAGGGTATTGATTTTGAAGAAACTTTTTCCCCTGTTGCCCGTCTTGAGTCCATTCGCATTCTTTTAGCTTTTGCTGTTTCGAAGGGTTTTAAGCTTTTTCAATTGGACGTCAAGTGTGCTTTTCTGAACGGGTCTGGAGGCTAGACCTCGTTTATTACTAGCGAAGCACTGATCGAAGCCCGTTTTTCTTCCCTCGTCGAAGTCCTTAGCGAAGTCTGTTTAGCGTGCGTTTAGACCTTCGTAGTACGAAGCCCAGCACCAGTTGTTGTCGCTAAGTATTTGGTCGAAGTCCTCAGAGGGTTGTCCACTCTTGTGAAGGGTGAAGTGCGAAGCCTGCTCGAAGTAGACGAAGCCGGAGTAGATGCGGACACTGGGGACGAAGCCAGCGTGCCAGATGTTCCAGAAAGCTCTAGACAGGCTGAGACCTCAAGCGTCCAGCTGGACTTACCGCATCAAGAAGCCTCTCTTGTTGAAGACAAAGTCGAAGTTCCAGCTGAACAGGCTTTGATTCCGGACGAAGTGGTAGCTGTTGCTCCCAGGGAGGCTCCAGCAATCAACCCTTCGGTTCCAGCCACCGAGTCTGATGACGACTTCGAAGTGGCCTTCGATCCTCCGAGCAGCCCCGTGCTCCTCCGCCGACAGGGCTTCGGAGGTAAACTTCACTTGAACTTCATTTTTCTTTACCCTGCAAAATTATGCATTACATAATACCTTTGTTTTGGCAGGGTCCACTCCCATGGAGGTGACTCCTCCCGAAGATACTGTTCCTGGAACCTCGAAATCTTTGGGGTCGGTTCCAGCAGCTGCGCAGATGGGACCTCGGAAAAGTAAAGGAAAAATGGACCCCTTTCCTGCTCCGAACTCAGGATTAACTCCATCTACAACAAACAGAGGTCAATCTACGGAGGGGGGGAGCAGTCCACCGAGGTCTCCGAAGATGCAGCGCAACACTCTAACCCTTCGCCGAACGAAGACGATCAAAGGGCTCTGTCTATGTTCCCCCTCCTAGCTCCTTTCCTGGAGCGAAGGACCATACTTCAGGCCGTGCTCGAGCCTTTGGATCGAGCTAACCGCGAAGTTGGGGAGACGGACTTAGTAGCCATACTTAGCGGAGCTTAGGGTTTGGAGCTCAACGCAGCCTTGGAACGGGCAGTGTACCAGGTATGAAGTATCTGCAAAACAAGATTAATTTCAATTTATGAATAACTCCTCACCTTGCTTTTTCTCTTCGCAGCAAATAGTTTTGGCTCGAGCTGCAGCCGTCTTGAACGAGCGCGGAAGCCTTCATCTTCAGGGAGGATTACTGCTCTCTAGAGGAGTCTTGATGGCTCCGAAGTTCGAATCTCCGACTTAGACGAAATGGTTGCGGCAGAGTGGAGGGCCAGACTTGGTCTGGAGGCTGCGAATAAAAAGCTCGAAGCCAAACAAATCATGCTTCGGGCCGAGATAGAGAAAATGCGGGCAGAGCATGCCACGGCGGGGGCTGAGCTAGTTAAGCTTCAAGAGGAGAAAGCTAAATCCACGGAGGAAGCCAGCAACCTGCTTAGCCAGAAGAGTTCTCTAGCTACAGAGGCAGCTAGACTTTCCGTTGTGGTAGATGAGCTAACTTCGTCAAGGGATGTTTTAATTGAAGATAAAATGAAGTCGGAGAAGGTAGCAGCGGAGGTCATGAACAATCTTTTAGGTGTTCTAGAGTACTTCGGTACTCTTTGGACACTACCTTCGAGTGACAACGTCCCCTTGCTGCGACGGCTAAAGATGATCCAAGGAGCAGCGAAGATGATGAAGACAACAGGTATTCGGTATGGAGAACTCTCCGGCCAAGTAGCTGCTCTCGGAATACTTCGCTACTACGAAGATCTAGGCCTATTAGTAGCACCAGATTCGGGGGCGGCTCCCATTACCTTAGACGACAACCAACTGCTGAACCCTTGCGAAGATGTGGCCGCAACTTGGCAAGCCTTTCAAGCTTCATGGAGAGCTGAAGGTCGAACAATGATCAAGGCTTGGATCGATGAAGGGCATCACCAAAAACAAGCTTGGTCTCAAGCTTCGAGCAGCTAGCCTCCGCCGGACCCGCGGGTTTAGTTTTGTTTAGGGGTCCGAATATGTAAAAATTATGCTTTCATATATTATGAATGAAAACTTATTTATCATGTTTTTAGGCTTCTCAACCTCGTATGGATGATGTCGAAGTATTAAGTGTTACCGAAGAACTCCGCCTGCTATGGGCTACCTTCAATCTTTTAAAACTTCACAAACGACCTCAATTTTTGATTCCTCGAGAAAGCTCCGGTGCAATTGCGCCCGAAATATGTAAAGATATATTATCTTATATTAAAGAGGAAGAAAAAGAAGTTAACTTGGAAGCTTCGTCTTCTAAAGACATTGAATGGTCCGAAGACGAGGGTATTGCTGAAGAACAAAGAAAGAAGCCTAATGAACTTCGGAGCTGGGAAAGAAGCCCCGAGCGACTTCGAACTTGGGCTGAACTTCAACATGAACAAAAAGATTTTCGAGCTTCGAAGGGAGGAAGAAGAATTAAACGTAAAGTTATCAGGACTCCCGGCTCTTGAACTAGTCGTTCTGGCTTTAGTGGTACCTCTAGAGATCGAAGAGGTCTTCGATTCCTTCTTGGCATAGACACAAATTTTTCGTAATGTAATGTAATCTGTTCGAATAATAAAGATTGATTTTTAAAATTGTCTCCTACTTCCTAGCCCCTCTTTGGGCATAAGCAACTTCGAAGTGTAGTCAAAGATGGTTAGGCGCAAAGAAAAAAACATAGGAGTACAATTTTGGAGGCTCGGAGCCCCTCAACAACTTAAAGATTGATTAAAATTGTTGGGGGAAAATACTTCATCCTCAGAGCCATTGCTGCGACAAGACAGGCAGGTGATTTAATCAAAGGCTTCCAGTGTCTAACTCCGGGAGTGCATTGGATCAAGCTCGAAGGATGAAGGAGAACTCTAGTTCGAAGTATATCTTCCAACATGAACTCTTCAGAGAACCTCTTTGCCAGCTAGGATGGGAGATTTATCTTCTTTCTCAGTAGATTAGTCTTTTACCGTTCTAGCCCTATCAAGGGTACCGAATAGTTTCCACTATGTCGGTTGTAATATAGGGGTAAAAGGATCTTTTCCTTAATGTTTGGGCCTGTAAATACCCCCCATTTTACCCTGTAATGAGGATCGAGGACTGAATTATTCAATACACATCTTCGAATTGTTCTGAGCTATTATCCTATTCGGAGGCTTGAAACAGTTTTCCCACAAACACTTCGTTTGTTAGTTTCTAATCTCTTGAAACCTGTTAGCGTAATCTTTTACGTCAACAAAAATCTTACAAAATGCCTTTGACTACTTGGAGTCATAAAACTGGTAACTTAGTACCTTTTGTTTAAAAGAAGTCACTTCAGACTCTTTTCACAGATATTCGAAGCTTATCAGCTCAAACTCTGTTTTGTTTTGGCCTCTTTCGGCTCTTTTTGCGAATGCTATCAAACCGGTGGTTTGGAATTCGCAGTGGTCTCTTTGTACTCTTTTACAGATGCTTTCAAGCCGGATCTTGGAATCCACATTATTTGGTCTCCTTCAACTCTTTTTACGGATGCTTTCAAGCCGGTGGCTTGGAATCCGTTTTTCAGTGACTTTCCCACCTCGTCGGAAGCTTCGAACCAGTGGTTCGAAGTCCGAAAAATTAGTTCAAATTAATGACACTTCCCTCCCAGCCGACTTCGTTCTTCCAGTGTGTCCACTAGAAGTAGGAAGTGTTTGAGAGGTAGGCATTATCTGAACCATGAACTTTATTAATCCAGAAGGTGTTTACAAATGGTTACAAGGAGCCCCTATGCGAAATATCATTTTAAGTGCTCCGCATGCCATGTATGGGTTAACTCCTCGCCTTCTAAATTAGCTAACTTAAAAGAACCAGGGCATCCTGAGCGGAGAATTATGTATGGACCTTCCCACTTATTCCCTAGTTTCCCTGGTGCTATAATTCTTCGCAAAACAAGATGGCCCGGCTTATGTTCATTAAGCTTAACCTTCGGGTCAAACCAAGTCTTCGTCTGCTGGTGATACTTTGACAAATTTGCCTTTCTGTTAAATCAAGCGAAGTTTGCCTTTCTGCTTCTATTTCCGGTTCGGTGCTGCGAAGGGATCCTCCTTTAAGCTCTATGGGCGTCATAGCTTCGTCTCCGAATAATAGTCTGAAAGGAGTGAAACCCGTGGACCTTGTTTGAGTGGTCCGAATGGACCATAAAATCTTCGGGAGCTCATCGGTCCACAATCCTTTTGCCAATCCTACTATTCTTCGATTCAACCCTGACAAGATATTACCATTGGCTCTTTCAACAGCTCCGTTAGACTGAGGATGTTGCACTGCAGCGAAGCATAATTGTATGCCAAGATCTTCACAAAACTTCCTGAAGGGCTCTGCATCGAACTGTGTCCCATTGTCAACTGTGAGCTGCCGAGGCACTCCAAACCGGCATATAATATTTTTCCAGAAATTTTTTGTACATTATTCGAAGTGATAGCTGTGAGGGGCTCTGCTTCGACCCACTTGGAAAAATACTCAATTGCTACCACTACGAATTTCAAATTTCGTTTTGCTGCTGGGAAGGGGCCAATAAGGTCCATGCCCCATCTGGCCATGGGCCACACTGGGGCAATAACTTGAAGTGTTGTTGGCGGACGATAACTTCTTCTTCCCATCCATTGACAACCCTGAAAAGTGCGGACTAAGCTCTCCGCATCAGCTACTATTGTAGGCCAATAAAGCCCGTGGCGAAGTGTTTTTCCTACCAAAGCTCGAGGGGCCAGATGGCTACCACAAAGTCCTTCATGAATTCCTCGGAGAATCTCTTGACCTTCGGCTTGAGATATACATCGGAGCAGAGGGGAACATACTCCGGCCTTGTATAGAGTATTGTTGATTATATGATAATTTTAAATTCTGAGCTTCAACCTCAAAAGTTGTGGTCCTTCAGGCAAATTTGCTTCTCCTTGCAATAATTCCATAATTGAACTCCGCCAATCTGTACTTGGAATGCAAAGAACCTCCGCAGAAGGGATCTGTGTGACCGAAGGTGAATTGAGCTCTTCGTAAGAAGCTTCTTCTAGAATGTCCATAGCTCTGGCTACAACTTTTGCCAAGGTATCGGCTTGCATGTTTTTAGCTCTGGGTATACTTCGAATGGAAATCCCTTTAAATGCTGCCTCAATCTTACGAATCTCTTCTAAATATTTTGCAAGCTGTGGGTGACGAACTTGAAAGCTCTTATCTATGTGCCCTGCTACAATTTGAGAATCTGTTTTAATAACAACTCTTGTAGCCCCCAAAGCACGTGCTTTTCGAATCCCTAACAAAATTCCTTCATACTCCACTGTATTATTGGTGGACTTAAAGTTGAGCCTTGCGGAGTACATTGTTTTTTGCCCTGAAGGCGAAATTATCACTGCTCCGACACCTGCTCCAGATGCTTGGAAAGCTCCATCGGAGTATATGGTCCAAATTCCATCACTTGGTTTCTCCGGAGCCCATACTGCAGGGGGAGTCCATTCTTCCACAAAGTCTGCCAGCACTTGTGACTTAATTGATGTCCTTGCCACGAAGGACATGCCGAAGGGTGCTAATTCAAAAGCCCACTTCCCAATTCTTCCTGTAGAATCCTTACTTCGGAGCATATCTCCTAAGGGATACGAAGTTGGTACAATCACATTATGTACTAGGAAATAATGCCTTAACTTCCTTGAAGCCATTATCAGGGCATAGGTAAACTTATCAAGCTCAGAATATCTTGTTTTTGATCCAGACAATGCTTCGGATACAAAATAGAATAGATTCTGTACCACCTTCCCATTGAAATCAACTTCTCTAACAAGGACTGCACTGACTGCGAAGCCAGTAGCGGCAAGGTAAAGGAGTAGGGTTTCATTCGCAACAGGCACCGTGAGTGTAGCGAGGTTACTGAGATAATTATTAGTATCATCAAAGCTCTTTTGACACTCCGGTGTCCACACAAAATCTTCGGACCCTTTCAATGCTTTGAAAATGGGCAAACTTCTCTCCGCAGACCTTGCTAGGAATATGCTAAGTGCGACAAGGCGGCCAGTTAACTTCTGCACTTGTTTTAAATTTTCCAGAGGAGCCATCCTATGCAACGCAGTTATTTGAGTAGGGCTAGCTTCGATCCCTCTACTTGAAACTAGATACCCTAACAATTTTCTAGCCTGAGCACCGAAGATACATTTTTCGGGGTTAAGACGGATTCCACATGCCCGAAGGCTATTGAATGTTTCTGCTAAGTCTAGGCTATGTTGGTGCTTTAAAGCACTCTTTATTACAATGTCATCCATATAGGCTTCTACATTACGGCCTATTTGATGACCTAGAGCCTTAGCAATTAACCTTGAAAAGGTTGCCCCGGCATTTCTCAGGCCAAAGGGCATTCTTACATAGCAGAAGACTCCCGAAGGAGTTACAAAGCTTGTTTTGATTTCATCTTCGCGCTTTAACCAGATTTGATGATAGCCGGAGTACGCGTCAAGGAAGCTTAATAACTCCGAACCAGTAGTGGAGTCAACCAATTGATCAATTCGGGGCATGGGATAGGGGTCATGGGGGCATGCTTTATTCAAAGATGTAAAGTCAATACGCATGCGCCACTTCCCGAAAGATTTCTTCCTGATGAAGACTGGGTTGGCTAGCCACTCCGTATGAGCTACTTCTCTGATAATCCCAGCCTTCAGCAACTTTTCCACTTCATCTTTAGCAAGGATGGCCCTTTATGCAGATAGCTTCTAGAGTCCTTGTCGGACAGGCCGAGCCCTCGGGTTTACAAGTAAACTATGCTCAATAATGTCCCGACTGACTCCGGTAATGTCCTCATCAGACCAGGAAAAGACATCTAAATTTTCTTCAACTACTTTTTTCCAACGAAGTAGCGACTTCTGGAGGCAAATCCTTGCCAAACTGAAATGAATAGTCTTCGCCGTCTTTGACAATAACCTTCGTTATAATCTTCCCTTCAGGGCTTGGCCTTGGGAACGACTTCTTCGAAGGTTCACCTAAAGTAGAAATATCCTCCGGGTTGCCTTGCACGTTGTTCACCTATCTCGGGTCAAGAGGGGGGCCATGACCATATTCCGCTCTTCGCGCAGTGGCCTGATCTCCGAAAATAGTGTGGACTCCCACTTGTGTGGTCATCTTCATACATAGATAATTATGATGTGCCACAGCTCCGAACTAATTCAACAAGCCCCTCCCGAAGATAACATTGTATGCATACAGGGCATCCACAACATCGAAAATCACCTCTTCTGTCCTGGCCAGTAGCCCCTCTCCGAAAATGACCTCTAGACCTATTTGGCCAAGGGCATCGAGAGGGGGCCCTGCGAAGCCTTTCAAAGGATGAGCTGCTGGGAGAAGATGCTTTCTGGAGATACAGAGTTGATCGAAGGCTTGCACGAAGATAATGTCTGCTGAACTCCCTCCGTCAATCAGTACTCTCCAGACTTCAGTCCCTGCTATGTCGGCAGTGATGACAAGTGGATCTGCATGTGGAAACTTTATGCCCACTGCATTATCTGCGGAAAAAGATATTGGCACATGGGACCATTCACGCATGGTAGCTACAAATGAAGAAGTTCCAATATGGCCCACTTCTTGGACATATTCTCTTCTCTGCCTCTTCGACATACTACCAAGAGTCCCTCCTCTGGAAATCGGGAGGACTACTCTTTTCCCCCGATCTTGACCATCTTCCTGCTTCGGAGGTGGCATAATATTGACCATCGGAGGTTGCCTTGCAGGGTCGAAGTTATTTATACGTTCCACGGCCTGGACAGGCTCCGGACGCACCTCAGAAGGAACTCGGTCAGTAGTGCCTCGACCTGAAGTTCTTTCAAGGTACTCGCCTCTTAAAGCGAGTATAGATTTGCACGCATCAGTTGTGTGACTTCGATTCTCACCATAGACACAGCAGAAGAAGGCCTGGGCTTTGCCAGCCAGCTTCCCTGGCAGCCTCTAGCCGCTAGTCTTACTTCCTGAAGGTTGCGAAGTCTTAGGGGCAAATTTCTGCGGAGGTGCAATGTTCAAGACTTCTGAACGAGGATGCTTTTGCCCCTGACGTCTGTCATGCTGAACTTCAAAGCTAGGCCCCTGCGAAGGTGTTGAAGTCTTCACTTCCAGCATGACTTCTTGCAGGATTGACGGAGTTGAAGCAGTTCTCCGAAGCCAACCTTCTTCTGACCTTGCATACTCTTTGAAATAAGACATCAACTGAGCAACAGAAGATATTTGTTTCTGGTGAATGTTGGGGGAAAATACTTCATCCTCAGAGCCATTGCTGCGACAAGACAGGCAGGTGATTTAATCAATGGCTTCTAGTGTCTAACTCCGGGAGTGCATTGGATCAAGCTCGAAGGATGAAGGCGAACTCTAGTTCGAAGTATATCTTTGTTGGCGTAAAAGATTATGCTAACAGGTTTCTGAAGATTAGAAACTAACAAACGAAGTGTTTGCGAAGTTGTTGGACCGGAAACGGCGACCAGAGGGGGGGTGAATGGGAGCTTTTAAAAATTCGGGCTAAAAACATAGCCTTCGGTTCAGTTCTGTCTTCTGCGGAACAGGCTTCGAACACAACCTTCGAAGGTCTGGTTCGGAGGTACTTCAACAGCTCCGAACACAGGCTTCGCAGGGGCAAAAGTTCGAAGCCAAGAAGACTTCGCTCCACTTACAACCCTCGGAAATCTACTCTGCTAAGTCAGTGCAGGCTCCGCACACGAGGTGCTTCGAGCACGCTTCGCACTTCACCCTTCGCAAGAGTGGACAGCCCTCTGAGGACTTCGACCAAGTACTTGGCGGCAGCAACTGGTGCTGGGCTTCGTACACGAAGGTCTACACGCACACAAAACGGACTACACTAAGGGCTTCGACACAAGAAGCAAAACGGGCCTCGGTCAGGGCTACGCTAGTAAGCAGCGAGGTCTCGCCTCGTGTTACACAGAGCAAACGCACACTGACAAAACACACTTCGCACGAAAAACAACCTTCGCCTCAACAGGCTTCGGTGCACTACAACAGGCGAGGTATGTAACGCTAGCTCAAGCAAAAAGCACAGGAAACAGGGCTTCGCCGCTTGAACAAGGAACACAGAATAGATTGAACTCTGGATGAAATACAACGAGGTATGTGGCTACAGGAGCTCAACAGTAAATGCTCAAAGTGTTAAATGTTACCTACCGAGCCCCCATATTTATAGCCCACAGTTCACCCATAGGAAATGACTACTTTACCCCTAGGGTTTACAAAGGATTTGGCTCTACAGAACTAAGGGGTACAAAAGGTAGTCCACCTTTATTCTGGAGGCTTCTCTGTCAGCTTTGCAGAGGGGACAGTGTCAGCCTTTTACAGAACAGACAGTGTCAGCCTTTGCAGTCTTTGACCTTCTGGAATCCTCCCTTCGCACGCGAGGGTGCGGTAGCTTTGGTGAGAAGCCTGAAGCCAGATGGCCTTCGCTCCACCAAAGTCAGTCTCCGATACACTGACGGTTTTGAGCCGAAGCCGTCAAAGCCCTTGGGCCTTCGCACCAACACCTCCGGAGTGGACCACCACGACTTCGCAGCTACTCCCAGCTCGAACTCCGTCAGTCCGTGTACCGAAGCCATGCAGGCCGAAGCACCTCAAGTCAACCTTGCTCCGGAGCTAGCCTCGCTCCGAAGCCTTCCACCCTCCGAAGCCCCACCTTCGGAGTACCACCCTTCGAAGTCCCTCCTTCGTCCAAGGCCTCCGCATGAAGCATTCCATGAGCCCTTCGTCGCAGTGTCTCTCCCTGAGCACACTCCTCGACGAGCCTCACCCGGACCATGCCTTCGATGCACCTCGACTTCTGAGACCTTCGTCGGGTACCTTCGAATGTCTCCCTCCGGAGCACACTTCGAACTCCTTGCCTCCGCAGAGGACTTGTTCCACCAACTCCGAAGTCACTCCATTCGGAGTACCTTCGAAGTGCCTCACTTCCGAGGACTTTGACTCGGAGTACCTTCAGCCGGAGCCACGCTCCGCACTCTCTGCCTTCACCTGGCACGTCTCGGCCCGAGGACCGACCCGGACCACCTTCGCAGCCACCGTGACGGAGCTCCCCGCTCCCCTGGCATCAAGCCTCCCGCTTGACCCAGGTTCACCTGCTGCGAACCTTGTCCGTCGCCTCCGAAGTCCCTGCTTACCACAGACAAACAGACAAGTGTATCCAGTACTCCGGAGACCTCTCCGGGTTAGCAACCTCCGGCACACACTCCGGTGTACTGCCCAAAGTACCGAAGCCTTCGGTACGAACCCAGTCATCGTGTACTGTCGGACCCCTCCGACGAGCACACTCCGCTGCACAGCTGCAGCAAGCAAACACCAAACACCCTTCGGTGAAACCACCTCCGAACATCATTCGGAGGTCCAACCTCCGAAACCCTTCCGGAGGTACCCTCCTCCGAACACCCTTCGGAGGTACAACCTCCGAAACCCTTCCGGAGGTACCCTCCTCCGAACACCCTTCGGAGGTACAACCTCCGAACAGAGGGTAAAAAGCCTGTCAATCACTCATCACAAAACACTGAAACCAACCCTTGGTTTCTCAATCTCCCCCTTGATGAGTGCATTGACAACCAAATCCATATCAAGAAAATAAAGAACTTTCAGCACACAAGTGACCATAAAAACTCAGAAAAGAGCCAAAACATGTCACTTGATAAAAGAATTTTCCTCCCCCTTTCTCACAAGAGTAAAAGCCCCTTCGGCAATAAGAACTCCCCCTGAGTTAAAATTTTCCCTTTGGCAATAAAGAAACTTCTCCCCCTTTGGAAATAATACCCCTTGTGACAGAGAACGAAGCAAGTCTCCCCCTTTTGAGGAATTTCTCCCCCTTTGGCAATGCAAGCATCAAGGAGCGTGAAAAAGATGTGAAGCTTCGAATTGAGCAGAATGGCAAAGACATATGAAGCAAAAATATGCCAACAGTAACACCAAGGATCATGGGCTCAGCTCAAATTAATATTCTCTAAAAGCATGATGAAGCATGTGATTTGATCATTTTTTTTGAAATAAAAGCATCACCACTTACTCAAGGAAACTAGACAAGTAAGAGCAAGGACTGCGCAAAGCTAGTCAATTTCTACTCTAGACAGACAAGTCCAGTTCAAAATGGAGCTTGAAAAGCAAACTTGATAAACAATGAATTTTGTTGTTCTTTTCTTAGTGCCAGGGGTTATTTGTTTGTCCACCTTATACTTTCCAATCCGGCCAAGCCTAGGCATGAGAGCCATAAGAAGCTTAAGGCATAGATTTTGGCATACACTACGCTATTCCAGTTCAGACCAATGTGCAATGGTAAGCAGTCTAGAATAGGGTAGTGCGACAAACAAACCCACCTGGATCTTTTTACTTGAAACATGAAAATCATGGAATTTTTGATTTTAACTAAGTGAACCAACTGTTTGGCACTTTATGAATATCCATGAAGATGTAGAACAATTTTTCAAGTTGCAATTTTTAGCATCCAAAGAAATGTGTCTTGCTATCAAGCAGATAAAAGACAGCTAAAGCAGTCCTGCCTAAACATGCTAGATTCAAGACTAAGCAGTGAGCACGATTTGATTTGGAAAATAAAACACCATGCACATGAATGTCTAGATGAATTAACAAGAGCTGAGCTGACATGATTTCATGAATTATAAGCTGGCATATAAGTGCTAAATATGTAAATGCAATTTCATCACAATTAGACAAAGGCACATCCATCTAAAACAGCTCCCCCTCACAAAATGCCGTAAGGGTGACAAATACCAAGTTCCCCACGCAAGTAAGCAAATCGAGAAGCATCGAGGGGTTTTGTAAAAATGTCGGCAAGCTGGTGTTGGGTATCAACATATTGAAGTTCAATATCACCCTTCTCATTGTGATCTCTGAGAAAGTGATACCGTACATCAATGTGTTTGGTTCTGGAGTGCTGAACCGGGTTGTTTGCAATACAAATAGCACTAGTGTTATCACAGAAAAGTGGAACACTCTTATATTCTAACCCAAAATCCCGCAAAGTGGAAACCATCCACAAAATCTGAGAGCAACAGCTAGCTGCGGCAACATATTCGGCCTCAGCCGTCGATTGTGCAACACTAGACTGTTTGCGGGAAGACCAGCAAACCAGAGAAGTACCCAGAAAATGACAAGTACCAGAGGTACTCTTCCTATCAATTCTACACCCAGCAAAGTCCGCATCAGAATAACCTCGAAGACATAAAGATGAAGACGCTGAATACCATATGCCAAATTCAAGGGTGTGTTTGAGATACCTTAAAATGCGCTTTACCGCTTGGCGGTGCGAAACTCGTGGTGAAGCCTGAAAACGAGCGCACAGACACACTGCGAAGTGTATGTCCGGCCTCGTGGCAGTCAAGTAGAGGAGGGAGCCGATCATGCTCCGGAACTCCTTCTGATCTACGGCTTCTCCATCTTCGTCAGGGTCCAATGCTACAGATGTAGCCATTGGAGTGGCGAGGGGCTTCGCATCGGACATGTCGAACTTCTTGAGCAGGTCCTTGGTGTACTTTGTCTGGTGGACAAAAGTACCTTGTTTGCTTTGCTTGATTTGCAAACCAAGGAAAAAGGTGATTTCACCCATCATTGACATTTCAAATTCCCTGCTCATGGTATCTGCAAACTCGGCAACCAAAGCATGAGAAGAGCCACCAAAGATGATATCATCCACATAAATCTGAACTAGGAGGAAATCTTTGCCATGCTGCAGAGTAAACAAAGTTTTATCAACAGAGCCCATCAAATACACGCGCTCAAGCAGAAAAGACTTAAGTCTATCATACCACGCCCGAGGGGCCTGCTTGAGTCCATAAAGAGCCTTATGAAGTTTAAGGACTTTATGTGGGTACTTGGGGTTTTCAAAACCAGGGGGTTGTTTTACATAAACATCTTCACCTATGAAGCCATTAAGAAAAGCACTTTTGACATCCATTTGATAGAGTTTGAATCCCCGAGATGTCGCAAAGGCAAGCAAAATCCTAATGGCCTCAAGGCGAGCAACAGGTGCAAAAGTTTCAGTAAAATCAATCCCTTCTAGTTGAGAAAAGCCCTGAGCTACAAGTCTAGCCTTATTTCTAACAATTGTCCCATCCTCCCCTTGTTTATTTTTGAAAATCCATTTTGTTCCAATGAAATGAACATTTGGTGGAGGATCAACTAAAGTCCAGACTTGATTTCTCTCAAAATTTTCAAGCTCTTCATGCATGGCATTGATCCAACTAGAATCAGAAAGTGCATGACTAACATCTAAAGGCTCGAAAGAAGCAACAAAAGAAGCATTAGTGAAATGGGCGTGAGAACGTGTTACCCTTTGATCAATCTCACCAATGATCTGCTCGGGAGGGTGCATCCTTTGAACATGATGTGGAGCCTCGCGGCGGGATGCATTCTCCCCCTCAACTTGTGCGTTGGAGTGGTCCAAGATGACCGATGTTGAGGTAGTCGCTTCGGGACCTCGTGCCGAAGTAGTTGAAGCGGGGTCAGCTTCGGGGGTTGATGTCGAGGGTAGTAGGGGTTCATCCTCGAATTCTCCGGGATCTTCTTCTTCAAATAAGGTCTGTTCCATGTCGTGTTCATTTGCCTGTTCAAAAGCAGAACTAACAGAGGGGGTTGATTCATCAAAAGTCACATCACATGACTCGATGACAGTGTTAGTTTCCAAGTTATAAACACGATAAGAATGACCATGTGTTGTATAACCCAAAAAGATCCCGTCAGAAGATCGCGACTCAAATTTATCCAAATTTCCACGTTTTAGGATAAAGCAGCGACAGCCAAAAACTCGAAGATGAGTAACCTTGGGTTGTCTCCCAAAACGCAGCTCATAAGATGTTAAATTTAAAATTGAGCGCAAGAAGATTCGGTTTGAGATGTAACAAGCAGTGTTCATGGCCTCAACCCAGAATTTTCTAGGAGTCCTATGCTCATCAAGCATCGTCCTAGCCATCTCAACCAAAGTGCGGTTCTTTCTCTCAACAACACCGTTTTGTTGAGGAACCCGCGGAGCAGAGAATTGATGTTCTATGCCATGCTCCATGCAAAAGTCAACAAAGAGACTATTTTTGAACTCGGTGCCATTATCGCTTCGAATGAATTTTAATGCACCAGGGAGTTCAGTAAAAAGTCTCAAAGCCAAGCTCCGAAAGTGTGAAAACACTTCATCCTTGCTGGCAAGAAAGAAGACCCAAGAGTAGCGAGAGAAATCGTCGACAATAACTAAAACATACCACTTGCCGCCTAAAGAACTAACCCAAGAAGGACCTACAGTGTCCATGTGGAGAAGTTCTCCGGGCTGTTCAGTCATCACAGTGGTGACTGGCGAATGCGAAGCGGCAATCATTTTTCCATGTCGACACGGAGCGCAAACTAAATTCTTCTCAAACTTGAGCTTGGGCAATCCTCGGATCAAGCCTAGGGCGCTCAGACGAGCGAGCAACTCAAAGCTCATATGCCCTAGTCTCCTATGCCACTTCCAAAGCTCAGAAGTCGAATGTGCAACAAGACAATGAGAAGAACCAGATGACTCTGAAAAATCAGCTCCAAAAACTCTCCCAACTCTAAAGATCTTACACACCACAACGCCATCAGAATTGAGCACTTGCGAAGTATCGCGGTGGAATCGCACTTCGAAGCCCTCATCAAGCAACTGAGATACAGATAGCAAATTGTATCCCAGGTTTTCAACCAAAGCAACATCTTTGAGAGTGAAGTTTGAATTAATTCTTACCACACCTTTACCTTTCACTCTACTCCTTCGATTGTTTCCGAAGGTGATATGTTCCCTTTGCTTGGTTGTGGTGAGGCTGGAGAACCATGCTGCATCTCCGGTCATGTGGCGCGAACAACCGGAGTCCATGATCCACGTGCCCTCCAAGCCTCGATCTGTCGCCTACATACGATAAGAATGTCTCGATCGCTCAGTGCTGGGGTGAGTGAAATAATGACGAGGCATCCAGCACTGAGTGACACGAGTAGTAGGCACAGTAAAAGCAGACGGTCTACGCACATAATAATCAGAATGATGCAAAGTGCGAGGTCTACCTACATGCTGTGAATGAACAACATGTCGAGGTCTCCTACTCTGACGAGATACAAATCTTCTAGCTCGAGGTCTACCACCATATGGAACATAGTGAAGACCTCGAGGAGCAAAACCTCTCCGAGAAGCACGAGGAGCCTCAAAGGCAGGACGATAGTACAACTCAGACTCATGCATACCTAAAGATGGGTAACGCATGTCCTGGTAACTCATCGCCTGAGAGCGTCGCTCATCCTTGATGCGACGAAAACAGAACCCAACCAAATGACCCGCCCGCTGACAATAGGAACAATGAAACACTCTCCTGGGGGCACTCTCATGGGTCACAGGAGCAACTCTCACAGGCTCCTTGGGTTTCTTCTGAGTGGTTTTCTTGGGAGGATTTTTCTTGGCAGGAGGAGTGGTTTTCTTTGGTGGATGGGTAGGCTTTTTGGTTGATGGGGTGTCCAACAGAGCTCTCTCTTTCTCTAGGGTGGTGGGAGAGGTAAAAACAGTTTTGTTTTCACTAACTGAAGGTATCCTCTCAAAACCCAAACCTAGAGCTACCCCCGCTCTGTCAGCACACATCTTGGTCTTGGCCAAGAGCAAATCCATCCTACCCTTTCCCTCAGTGCATTTATTAACCACGGAAAGGAGATATTCATTTTCAGACATGAGGTTTTCAGCTTGCTCTCTAACAGTGCCTAGCTGGTCCTTAAGGGTAATGCAAGTGTCACAAACAGGTTGCACATCCTTAGAACTACCGGCCCTCTCCAATCTAGCCTCTAAATCATGAACATGCTTATCACGTAAATTAATGCTATCGCGTAATAAAGAGCAGCTCATGCAATCAATAACATCATGAGGTCTTGAATCCACCTCCAAAAGCTGCTTCTGTGCAGTCTCAAGCTCAGAAAGAGTTTGAGCATGAACAGAACGCAACTGAGCAAGCTCACTCATGACAACAGAACAGGACTCACATTCAGCATCATTGAACTTAGACTTAAGCATGGCATATTCAGTAGAAACAGATTCTAGCCTAAGTCTAAGGTCTTTTCTTTCTCTAGCGGCTTGCACAAGTAATCTATCCTGACCAAGCACTACTTCATTCAGCTCATCTAATTTAATTAGTAGCTGGTCAGATGATAGGTTTACCTCAGATGAGTCAAGCTCATCGTCGCTGTGATCGCTGTCGGCCATGAAGCAAAGGCCGGTGAAGTCACGTCCCTTCTTGTCCTTCTTGTCCTCCTTCCTTGGGGACTCCTCCTCTTCAGAGCTCGACTCCTCAGTTGAGGAAGTGTCGATGTCGTTGAGAGCAGCAACAAAGGCTCTGGAAGCGGCCTTGGCTACTTTCTTAGCCATCTTGCCGCGCTTTCCCTTCACAAAAGGCTTCCTCTCCTTTTTGTGGTATTTGGGGCGCTCACTCTCATCTCTCTTTTTGAGCTTAGGGCAATTAGCCTTGATGTGAGAAGTGTCACCGCATTCAAAACAACCACCAAAACCACTTCTCCTCTGATCCCGTCTCTCATGATGAAAACGGGTGAACCTCCGGGCAATGAGAGCAAGCTCATCATCAGCTAGAGTGTCCACCTGCTCCTTTGTGACGGAGACCAGGGAGGACAAAGCAAAACCATCTGCAAAAACACAAGTACCAGATGTGCTTGGTTCTGCAGTGGTGCCACGACTAGTGCTAGAAACCAATGCCAATGGCTGTGGCAAAGAGCTTCTGTGCACAGCAAGAGATGCCTTGGCAATCTCTGTGGACTTCAGCTTGCTAAAGAGTTCATCGCAGGTCAAGGTGTCATATCCTGCGGACTCCTCAATGCTGGATATCTTCACTTCCCATATGCTACGGTCAAGAGCATAGAGAAGCTTGATAGCCCTATCGTGATCACTGTAAGCAAGCGTCCCGTTGGATCGCAAGTTACTCACTATCGCATCAAAGCGAGAAAACATGGCATCTATAGATTCACCAGGTGCCTGCACAAACAGCTGATACTGTTGATTGTAGGTGCTTTGGCGCCTGGCCTTAATCTGAGTAGAGCCCTCATGAAAGACAGTGAGCGTTGTCCAAATCTCCCTAGCAGTCCTAAGGTGCTGCACCCTATCAAACTCATTTCTGCTCAAACTGATGAACAGTATATTTCTTGCCTTGGAATTGGCATTATACTGATCCTTCTCAGTCTGAGAGGTGCGAGTCTCAGGGATGGAGTATTGTGAGTCCACAATCTCCCAAATTGCATTTCCTTGGCTTAACAAGTAAGCCTCCATGCACACCTTCCAGTATGCGAAATCTGTCCCATCGAACAGAGGAATTTTACTGCATCTATCCATGTCGCCAACAGATCACAAAACCGGTTAAGGTCAACTGGTGATCTTAACCTGCTCTGATACCAATTGTTGGACCGGAAACGGCGACCAGAGGGGGGGTGAATGGGAGCTTTTAAAAATTCGGGCTAAAAACTTAGCCTTCGGTTCAGTTCCGTCTTCTGCGGAACAGGCTTCGAACACAACCTTCGAAGGTCTGGTTCGGAGGTACTTCGACAGCTCCGAACACAGGCTTCGCAGGGGCAAAAGTTCGAAGCCAAGAAGACTTCGCTCCACTTACAACCCTCGGAAATCTACTCTGCTAAGTCAGTGCAGGCTCCGCACACGAGGTGCTTCGAGCAGGCTTCGCACTTCACCCTTCGCAAGAGTGGACAGCCCTCTGAGGACTTCGACCAAGTACATGGCGGCAGCAACTGGTGCTGGGCTTCGTACACGAAGGTCTACACGCACACAAAACGGACTACACTAAGGGCTTCGACACAAGAAGCAAAACGGGCCTCGGTCAGGGCTACGCTAGTAAGCAGCGAGGTCTCGCCTCGTGTTACACAGAGCAAACGCACACTGACAAAACACACTTCGCACGAAAAACAACCTTCGCCTCAACAGGCTTCGGTGCACTACAACAGGCGAGGTATGTAACGCTAGCTCAAGCAAAAAGCACAGGAAACAGGGCTTCGCCGCTTGAACAAGGAACACAGAATAGATTGAACTCTGGATGAAATACAACGAGGTATGTGGCTACAGGAGCTCAACAGTAAATGCTCAAAGTGTTAAATGTTACCTACCGAGCCCCCATATTTATAGCCCACAGTTCACCCATAGGAAATGACTACTTTACCCCTAGGCTTTACAAAGGATTTGGCTCTACAGAACTAAGGGGTACAAAAGGTAGTCCACCTTTATTCTGGAGGCTTCTCTGTCAGCTTTGCAGAGGGGACAGTGTCAACCTTTTACAGAACAGACAGTGTCAGCCTTTGCAGTCTTTGACCTTCTGGAATCCTCCCTTCGCACGCGAGGGTGCGGTAGCTTCGGTGAGAAGCCTGAAGCCAGATGGCCTTCGCTCCACCGAAGTCAGTCTCCGATACACTGACGGTTTTGAGCCGAAGCCGTCAAAGCCCTTGGGCCTTCGCACCAACACCTCCGGAGTGGACCACCACGACTTCGCAGCTACTCCCAGCTCGAACTCCGTCAGTCCGTGTACCGAAGCCATGCAGGCCGAAGCACCTCAAGTCAACCTTGCTCCGGAGCTAGCCTCGCTCCGAAGCCTTCCACCCTCCGAAGCCCCACCTTCGGAGTACCACCCTTCGAAGTCCCTCCTTCGTCCAAGGCCTCCGCATGAAGCATTCCATGAGCCCTTCGTCGCAGTGTCTCTCCCCGAGCACACTCCTCGAAGAGCCTCACCCGGACCATGCCTTCGATGCACCTCGACTTCTGAGACCTTCGTCGGGTACCTTTGAATGTCTCCATCCGGAGCACACTTCGAACTCCTTGCCTCCGCAGAGGACTTGTTCCACCAACTCCGAAGTCACTCCATTCGGAGTACCTTCGAAGTGCCTCACTTCCGAGGACTTTGACTCGGAGTACCTTCAGCCGGAGCCACGCTCCGCACTCTCTGCCTTCACCTGGCACGTCTCGACCCGAGGACCGACCCGAACCACCTTCGCAGCCACCGTGACGGAGCTCCCCGCTCCCCTGGCATCAAGCCTCCCGCTTGACCCAGGTTCACCTGCTGCGAACCTTGTCCGTCGCCTCCGAAGTCCCAGCGCACCACAGACAAACAGACAAGTGTATCCAGTACTCCGGAGACCTCTCCGGGTTAGCAACCTCCGGCACACACTCCGGTGTACCGCCCAAAGTACCGAAGCCTTCGGTACAAACCCAGTCATCGTGTACTGTCGGACCCCTCCGACGAGCACACTCCGCTGCACAGTTGCAGCAAGCAAACACCGAACACCCTTCGGTGAAACCACCTCCGAACATCCTTCGGAGGTCCAACCTCCGAAACCCTTCCGGAGGTACCCTCCTCCGAACACCCTTCGGAGGTACAACCTCCGAAACCCTTCCGGAGGTACCCTCCTCCGAACACCCTTCGGAGGTACAACCTCCGAACAGAGGGTAAAAAGCCTGTCAATCACTCATCACAAAACACTGAAACCAACCCTTGGTTTCTCAGAAGTGAACTGTTCTAAGCCTCAGAAAGGATAATAACTTAGAATAGTTCGAATGTGTGTATTGAATAACTTGTATTCGGTCCTTTTTACAGGGTAAAATGGGGGGTATTTATAGGCCTAAACATTATGGAAAAGACCTATTTACCCCTCTGTTACAATCGGCATAGTGGAAACTATTCGGTACCCCTAATAGGGCTAAAATGGTAAAAGACTAATCTAATGAGAAAGAAGATAAGTCTTCCATCTTAGCTGGCAAAGGAGCTCCTGGAAGACTCTAAGTTCGAAGGTGTGCTCCGAACTAGAGCTCGTCATCATGCTTCGAACTTGATTCAATGTATCTACGAAGGTATACGCTAGAAGTCTTTAGCTTAATCACCAGTCTTTATCTTGTCACTGCAATAACCCTGAAGATGGAATATTTTCCCCCAACAGTAGCCCCTCGAATACACTTCTCCGCTAAATCTGTAATGTTAGGAGAGCAGTATACGCAAGAAAAATAATCATGCGTAGGGGTTAGCAGATTTAAACCATCTCTGAACTGTGTGGAGATGTAAGCTTCGAATCAGTTTCTAATAAAATTACATTCGAAGTAACTTAGAACTAACTCAAGAAATCTGAAAGCCTTTTTAGACTTAGAAGAAATAGCCGTTAGTTTCTTTCTTCTAATGGAAGTTACGGCATGCTTTAATTTCGGAGCAAAGTAACGGTTAGGGATGTGAAGTGACACAGACAAACGGTCAAAAATCATGATTTGGGCTATAAATAGAGGGCCCAAACCCTGCTTGAGTACCTTTTCACTGCTTTCGTGCAAACAAACCATCTTTTGAGCCCTAGCCTCCAACCCGAGCCCTAGTCTCCATTTTTCTTCTGAAGCAATCCGTGAGATTCAATGGCGAAGACTAGTTTCAAGGGCCCTGGAGCAGCTTCAACCCTGGCCCGGCAGCAGGCTACGGCAGCAGCGGCGGCTGTGACCTTGGCGGCATCGACCCCGAATCCTTCAGTGGCGACAATGGCGCCGGTGGGAGGAAATCCCCAACATGCCGGCCCTCAAGACCTCTTTCCGGCGTCGACGAAATATACGGACCAGTCTTATCAACTGGGGCCGTCTACCTGCAGTAGGGAATCGCTTGCGGCTGCAGTAGAAGGGAAAATTAGTTCGGGGGTGATGATTCGCAAACCTGGGAAGGAAAACATTCCGTCACCGAGGCCCAGAGAAGTGGTCGTCTTTGAAGCCTTCTTCGAAGCTGGTTTGGGTCTTCCGGTGGTAGACTTCTTGGCGGAAGTTTTGGACTTGTTCCACGTCACTCTCCCCCAACTTTCTCCGAATGTTGTAGCTCATCTCGCCATCTTCGAATGGGCGCTGCGAGCCGAAGGTTGCGAGGGGAGGGCGGAGATCTTCGCAGCACTACATAGAGCTTCATGCCAACCGAAGACCTTCGTAGGCCCCGGAGGTGAAATGCTGGTGGTGGCTTTCGGAAGTATCAATTTTAGACTTCGGGATGAATATGCTCTCCGATTTCCTGCTAAGGCCATCAATGCCAGATGGTACACTGATTGGATCCTGAAGTGGTTTTACGCCGAAGTTGGGGCGAGCAACCGTCTAGCTGGACCTTTGCAAGACATCAACTTCCGAAAGGAAGCCCCTGTACATCCAGATCCAGGTCAGCTCGAAGCTCGCCTTAGCTTGCTTCAAAAGATCAGTCATCGGTTGAGCATGCGAGACTTAGCCGAAGAATTCTTCGGGCTCCAAATCTCTCCCCTGATGGCCAACTAGCCTATCATCTTCGAAGAGGATTCAGAAGGCGGTCTTCGAAAAATTTCCTCAACTTCGAGTCCTGCAGGTAACTTCGAAATCAACATACTCTATGTATATTTATTCGAAGAAGTAACTAACTTAACTTATTTTCCAGCCTCTTCAGCCCCTATAACTTCGGAGCAAATCGTACGGGCTTCGGAGAAGATTTTAGGCGCTCCAACTCCGACCGAGAAAGAATGGAGAATCAAGTTGGTTGGAAGTTGGGAACGATCTAACAGAGTATGGGGGCTACTCGAAGTGGTTCCACCTCCTTTGGTGGATTGGGTGCCTTCGAAGAAAGGGCCCAAGAAGAGAAAAGCTGAAGCTGGGACTTCGAGCTCCGCCAAGACTCCGGTCAAGAAGGTGGCTCGAAAGCCAAACAACCCTGCACCTTCGAGCCCAAGAGCTTCAGTCTCCGATTCTCAGGAGGACGAAGGCAGGTTACTTGTGAGGCTGATTGATGAGGATGCAGCCCAAGGAACTGCACAAGTTGAAGAACCTGCGAACGTGCCAGAGTCTCAAGAGAATTTTGAGCAAACAAGTACTCCGGCAGTTCAAGAGGATTTACCTCAGGACGAAGTTCCTGTGGATGAGAGTGGAGTCGAAGTCACTGTAGCTTCGATTCCGGATGAAGCAACAACGACTGTCCGGGAAAATGTTCCGACAGTCAGAGATTTGACGGTTGATTCGGACGAAGATCTCGCCTTCGATCCGCCAAGCAGCCCAATGCTTACCCGCCGCCAAAATGTCGAAGGTAAACTTCAAATAATTTATATCCTTTTCTTTTTAAGTGCGAAATTATACAATGTATAATACCTTTGTTTTTACAGAGTCCACTTCTATGGAAGAGGTCCATCCTGAAGATATAGTTCCTAGACCTTCGACAACTTCAGAGCCAATCCCAGGAGTCACTCAGATGGGGCCTGGAAAAGGCAAAGGAAAGATGGACCCCCTCCCTGCTCCAAGCTCCGGATCAACTCCGTCTGAGTCAACAGACGAGAGCCAATCTACCGAGGGGGGCCAGTCTCCGAGGGCTCCGAAGACCACAGCTCAACACTCCGGGCCTACGCCAAATGAAGATGACCATCAAGCCTTGAGCATGCTCCCCCTTCTAGCTCCTTTCTTGGAGCGAAGAACTGGGCTTCAGACTTTGCTCGAGCCTTTGGATCGAGCTAGTCGTGAAGTTGGGGAGACGGACTTGGTGGCCATCCTGAGTGAGGCGGAGAGCTCGGAGCTTAATGCTGCTATGGAATGTGCAGCCTACCAGGTACGAAGTATCTGCAAAACAACATCAAGTTTATATACAAATAATTTCTTACCTTGGTTTTTTCTTTTCGCAGCAAACAGTCTTGGTCCGAGCTGCGAACGTATCGAATGAACGTGAAATCGCTCGCCTTCGAGAAGAAAACGCAACCCTTCAGCGAAATCTTACCATCTCCGAAGGTCGAGTGAGCCATATGGACGACATGGTCTCAACGGAGCGCGGGGCCAGACAAGGCTTGGAGGCTGCGAATTAAGAGCTCGAAGCAGAAAGAATTGTGCTTCGAGTAGAAATTGAAAGGATGCGGGCGGAGCGCGCTACTGCGGGGACCAAGCTTGTTAGGCTCCGAGAAGAAGCTAGCCAGCTACTGAATCACAAAAATTCTTTAACTACGGAAGCGGCTAGACTCTCTGGAGTGGTAGAAGAGCTAACTTCGGTGAAGGATGCGCTAATTGAAGATAAGGTGAAGTCTGAGAAGGTAGCTGTGGAGGTCATGGACCAATTGCTAGGCGTCTTGGAATACTTCGGTACTACCGAGATGCTACCTTCGGATTACAACATCTCCCTACTGTGCCGGTTGAAGAGGATTCAAGGAGTAGCGAAACAAATGAAGACAGCAGGCATTCGTTAGAGAGAACTCTCCGGACAAGTGGCTGTTGTTGGCCTACTTCGTTACTACGAGGATCTGGGTCGATCGATAGCTCCGAGCGCAGGAGAGGGCCCCATTACCTTCGACGACAATCAGCTTCTCACTCCTTCCGAAGGTGTGGCCGCTGCTTGGCAAGCCTTCCAAACTTCATGGAGAGCTGAAGGTCGTTCTGCGATCAAGGCTTGGATTGACGAAGGACAACGCCAAAAGCAGACTCGGACCCAAGCTTCGAGCAGTCAGCCTCCTCCTAACCCGCAATTTTAGAAATGCCTTAGGATCTTTTGACTATGTAAAGCATTACGCTTATGTACATTCATGAATGAAAATTTGTTTATCATATTTTTAGGCTTTGCCTCATATGGAAGATGTCGAAGTGTTATACGTTAACGATGAACTTCGCTCATTATGGGCTACCTTCGATGTCTTAAAACTTCACAAGCGTCCTCGATTTCTAGTTCCTCGAGATAGTTTCGGAGCAATTACGTCCGAAATAAGTAAAGATGTATTATCTTGTATTAAAGAGGAAGAAAAAGAGGTTAACTTGGAAACTTCATCTTCCGAAGACATTATATGGTCCGAAGACGAAGATGAAGCTCAAAGTAAAAAGCCTGAAGAACTTGGAAGCTGGGAAAGGAGCCCCGAACGGCTTCGAACTTGGGCCGAGCTTCAACAAGAACAAAAAGACTTTAGAGCTTCGAAGGGAGGCAAAAGAGTTAAACGTAAAGTTGTTAGAACTCCCGGTACTGGAACTAGTCGTTCCAACCCTAGCTCTAGAGATCGAAGAGGTCTTCGATTCCTTCTTGGTATAGATACCAATTTTTCATGATGTAATCATATTTGCTCAAATAATAAATATCGATTTAAAATTGTCTCCCTATTTATCAGCCCCTCTTTGGGTGTAAGCAACTTCGAACTGTATTCAGTTACACAGAGCGAACGCACACTGAAAAGCACACTTCGCACAAACACACTTCGCTCAAACAGGCTTCGATTAAAGCATGCAGCGAGGTGTGCAAACAAGCTCAAGCATAAAATGAACACAGATACAGGGCTTCGCTGCTTGAACAAGGAACACAATAAATGAACTCACGGGATGAATACAAAGTATGTGGTGGCTAGTACGGGAGCTCAACAATGAATGCTCAAAGTGTTAAATGTGACCTACCCTGCCTCCACTATTTATAGCCACTCTTCACCCAAGTGAATTGACTACTTTACCCCTAGGGTTTACAAAGGTTTTGTCTCATCAGAACAGAGGGGTACAAAAGGTAGTCTACTTTATTTGAAGGCTTCTCTGTCAGCTTTGCAGAGGGGACAGCGTCAGCTTTTTGCAGAGCAGACACTGTCAGCCTTTACAGTCTTTGACCTTTCTGAAGCCCCCCTTCGCACACGAGGGGTGCGGTAGCTTCGGTGAGAAGCCTTGAGCCTGATGGCCTTCGCTTCACCGAAGTCTGCCTTCGATACAGTGACGGTTTTGAGCCGAAGCCATCAAAGCCCTTGGGCCTTCGCACCAACACCTTCGGAGTGGACCACCACGGCTTCACAGCTTCTCCCAGCTCGAACTTCGTCAGTCCGTGTACCGAAGCCATGCATGGCTGAGGTACCTCAAGTCCACCTCACTCTGGAGCAAGCCTTGCTCCGATGCCTGCTTCACTCCGAAGCTCCACCTTTGGAACACCACCCTTCGAAGTCCCTCCTTCGTCCAAGGCCTCCGCATGAAGCATTCCATGAGCACTTCGTCGCAGTGTCTCTCCCCGAGCACACTCCTCGACGAGCCTCACCCGGACCATGCCTTTGATGCACCTCGACTTCTGAGACCTTCGTCGGGTAAACCTTCGAGTGTCTCCCTCCGAAGCACACTTCGAACGCCTTGCCTCTGTTGAGGACTTGATCCACCAAACTCCGAAGTCACTCCTTTCGGAGTACCCTTCGAAGTGCCTCGTCTCCGAGGACTTCGTCTCGGGGTACCTTCACCTGGAGCCACGCTCCGCACTTACTGCCTTCTCCTGGTGCACCTTGACCCGAGGTCCGACCTTGACCCCTTCGCAGCCTCCGTGACGGAGCTCCCTGCTCCCCTGGCATCAAGCCTCCCGCTTGACCCAGGTTCACTTGCTACGAACCGTCCGTCGCCTCCGAAGTCCCCTGCGCACCACAGATAAACAGACAAGTATATCCAGTACCCCGGAGACCTCTCCGGGTAAGCAACCTTCAGCACACACTCCGGTGCACCACCCAAAGTACCAAGACCTTCGGTACAACTTAGTCATCGTGTACTGTCGGACCCCTCCGACAGGCACACTCCGGCTGTAGTAACCAGAGCCCACCGAACACTTCGGTGAAATAGCCTCCGAACACCTTCGGAGAACCAACCTCCGAACCCCTTCGGAGGGACCCCTTCGAATCAGAGGGTAAAAGCCTGTCAATAACTCATCACAGACTCCGAAACCAACCCTTGGTTTCTCAAAGGCCTCAAGGGCCCTAGGGGCTATGAGGCAAGTTCCCTTCAACCACGCGAAGCCGCTCGGTCTCCAGACACAGTCAAGTTTCCAAAGGTATGTACACAATCCGAAGCCTTGCTTCGTTTTACTAAAAACCAGAGCCTAGCTTCATTCTACTAAAAATCGAAGCCTTTCTTCATTCTCTTAAATGTTGATGCCTTGCTTCACTTTATCCAAAGCTGAAGCCTTTCTTCATTTTATTTATTGACGAAGCCTTGATTCACTTTATTAAAAATTGAAGCTTCACTGGGTCCTTATTGAGACCTGAAGTCAAGGCCTCGTTTTATTAAGAACTAAGGTTACCACTTTGTATTAATAAGGACAAAAGCACTACTTCGATCTATTCAAATCCGAAGCGCTGCTTCGAAGGCTACACAGCGCCTCCGGGCCCATAGCAGTGGGCTAAAGGACTCCGGGCCACTAGCCTGATGTGTCCAAGGACTCTGGGCCACCGGCCTGATGTGTCTAGGGATTCTGGGCCACCGGCCTGATGCATCCAGGGATCCCGGGTCCCGTACCCGGTATCCCGGAGTCGAAGGTGGCTCAGAGTCGAAGGTGGCTCATACTATCACAGGTTCTGCTTGATCTGGAGCCCTAAGAAGTACTTGAGCTCACCCATGAGGCTCATCTCAAACTCACTGTGCATCTGCTCAGAAAACTTAGACACAAGATCATTAGTAGTACCGCCAAAAATAATATCGTCCACGTAAATCTGAGCAACTAAAAAATCTGAAGCATCTCTGAGAAAGAAGAGAGTTTTATCCACAGAACCCATCACAAAGCCCTTCCCCAATAAAAACTGCTTTAACCGGTCTTACCAAGCCCTGGGGGCTTGCTTCAACCCGTATAAAGCCTTTTGCAATTTAAAAACATGTCGAGGAAACTTGGGGTTCTCAAAATCGGGGGGCTGCCTAACATACACTTCCTCGCTATCTTTTACTTACCTGATAGCTAGGTCCTTTTCACTTGGATGCTAATACGCAACTTGATCAGTTTACAAAGAATATTGTACTAAAAATTAAAAAAAATTGAAATTTAAAAATGAATGAAAATGAAAATGAAAATGAATGATATTCATGCTATTGTGTGCTAAAATTGATAAGATCCAGGTGTGTTTGCTTTGTCGCACTACTTTGTTCTGGACTACTTACCATAGCAATTTAGTAAGAACTAGGATGTTGTAGTGTATACCGACATCAATGCTTTAAGCTTCTGATGGTCTTTTGCTTGATCTAAGCTTGGTTTGGTCGGTTAGCATAAGGTTGACATGCAAATAACCTCTGGCACAAAAATGAAAAATTAAAATTTATTGCATATCATGTTTGCTGAAGCTCCTTGAAGTGGGATATGCTTATCTGATTAGTATTTGGATAGCTTTTGCATCTCATGCCTTGCCATGTCTAGTATGCTAGACTGAGTGGTGATGTTTTTATTTGCTGAAGACTGAAAATGCTTGCTCATGCCTTTTGTTTAGATAGTATTCACCTGAGCTGGTCATACATTACTTTTAGACGATATTCAAGTTGAATGCTTGTTTGTACTGTAATTGCAGTTCCTCATGTTTCAGAAGCTCGCATCTCTACCTTACCCTCACACCCCTCTTTGCATTTTTTTATCTCCTTGATGCTTGCATTGCCAAAGGGGGAGAAAATAGTTTACATGATGCATTTGGAGTCTTTTGGATTGCTTGGTTAAGTGGGAGTAATGGCTTTCATGATGCATTGAGATGCTTTTGCCAAAATGATTTGTTTTGCTTGAGTTTTTGCCCAAGGGGGAGATCTTTTACCAAGTGACATGTTTTTGCTCTTTTATGAGTTTTTATGGTCGCTTGTGCGCTAAACTTGAAACTTTCATCTTATCTTTGCTTAGGGTTGTCAATGCACTCATCAAGGGGGAAATTGTGAAACCAAGGGTGGTTTTTGTCTTTATGATTAGTGATTGACAAGGATGAGTGGTTGAGTGTTGGGTTGGGTGCATCGAAGGGTTTGATGTAAAATTGAGGATTGGGTGTCGAGGGTTTCGGTGGTGCATCGCATTCTTGTTTTGGCTTGTCTGATGAATCCAATGTAGAACATGTGATAGATGCCTATGTAACTTCTGTTGTGGAGTTTTTGGATGATCCATTTTTCAAGTTTGCTCTCTCTTTGAATGGGTGATACTTGATGTTCTTGTGGATCAAAAGTGCTACTGCACATCTGAATCTGATGATCACAGAACAGACAGAACCAAAATGCAGAAGGGTTTTTTGGTTGATTTTTCTGAGTTGATATGTTTTGAGAAGATTTCTGCAACCAAAGGGTTCATAATTTTTGTGGTTGTCCACTTTTTACCTACTCAAGAATATTCCTTGGCTAGATTTTTTTCTTTGTTTTGATCCAAGAAGCCTTCTAGGATGTTATATTTTTCCTGCATCATTGCTGCTATCTTGGACTTTGTGGATGGAGATTTGATTCACAAAAATACAAAAATACAAGGGCTGCTATTAGGATGAAAATTTCTGATCTGAAATAGTGCTGCATGCACTGTAGCTTGTAGAAAATTCTGGGCTGAGGCCATGAACACTGCTTGTTACATCTCAAACCGAATCTTCTTGCGCTCAATATTGAATTTGACATCTTATGAGCTACGTTTTGGGAGATAGCCCAAGGTTACTCATCTTCGAGTTTTTGGCTGTCATTGCTTTATCCTAAAACATGGTAATTTGGATAAATTTGAGTCGCGTTCTTCTGACGGGATCTTTTTGGGTTACACTACACATGGTCATTCTTATCGTGTTTATAATTTGGAGACTAACACTGTCATCGAGTCATGTGATGTGACTTTTGATGAATCAACCACCTTTGTTAGTTCTGCATTTGAATAGGCAAATGAACACGACATGGAACAGACCATCTTCGAAGAAGAAGATCCCGGAGAGTTCGAGGATGAACCCCTACTACCCTCGACATCAACCCCCGAAGCATTGTTGAATTAGCAATTGCATTAATTAACAACAACACTCAAACAAATTCATAAACTTGTTGAGACTAGCATTGTGGCGAGTATGGCGTGTGGCGAGGCGACGCCATACTCACTTCACAGATTTTGTGGCAACATTCAGTGTTTACAAATCGTCCGATTAATCGCGATTAATCGGCCTGGTCGTTTTCCTGGCTTAGTATGTAGCTGCTGCTAGCTGCTGCTCACAGTTGGTTTGGATGATTTCCACGTTGCGAGATTTTGGGTTGTTCTTTCCTACCAGAGTTCCTCTGTTTTGCGACAGCACCAGTGCTATTAGTGTAGGGAAAAACCCTTGTCTCCATTAAAAAACCAAACACATTGATGTGCACTTTCATTTTCTGCGGGATCAATATGAGAAAGGTGTCATTGACCTTGTTCATGTTGATACCCATCATTAGTTGGCTGACATTCTCACCAAACCCCTAGATCAGTCTACCTTTGAGCGTTTACGAGGGGATTTGGGTGTTGTGTATCCTTTCTAGGATATTTTGCGTCAGTTTTCTTTCTTCTTTACTCCTTTCTTGAGTCTTTTTGTGTGTGTTCATATCATACATATTCACATATCACACTTTTGAGCTTGTTCTATTATATGATTGAACTGCTTTACTTATTCTAGCTGGTACATGCTTTTGAATACTTGTCAATGATCATGCTTTGGTTCAGTTCACTTGATATGTATGATATCTGTCATATGCATGGATTTTATGTTTTAAAACTTGAAAAATGATCACCATTGCTTCTGGTAACTAGCATGTGTAGGCTGAGTGCTTTGTGCTATCTATTACATGCCTTGTAGCTAGTTCCTCATATAGATGCAGATATGCAACTTGGACATCTTTATGCTTTAACATGGAAAATGTGCTATAAAAATGATAAAAATCAAAAATGAATGACAATTCCATGCCTTTTTATGCTTGAGTTGAAAAGATCCAAGTGGGTTTGCTTTGCACATTGCATTGTTCTGGACTGCTTACCATAGCACTTTGGTATGAACTAGGACAGTGTAGTGTATGCCAAGACCAATGTCTTAAGCTTCCGATGGTCCAATTATGGCCTAGGCTTGACTTAGTCGGTTAGCATAAGGTTTGACATGCAAATAACCCTTCGGAAAAATGAAAAAGGAAAGTGAAAAAACCTGAAAATTCAGAGTCAACAAGTTTGCTGAAGCATTTTGTTTTGGACAATGCTTATCTTGGTAGATAGTAGTTAGCTTCTACATCTAATTCTTTACCTTGCTTGTTGTTGGCGTAAAAGATTACGCTAACAGGTTTCTGTAGAAAAGAAACTAACAAACGAAGTGTTTGTGAAGCAAACTGTTCTAAGCCTCCGAAAGGATAATAGCTTAGAATAGTTCGAAAGTGTGTATTGAATCACTTGTATTCGGTCCCTCTTACAGGGTGAAATGGGGGGTATTTATAGGCCTAAACATTAAGGAAAAAACCTATTTACCCCTCTATTACAACCGACATTAAGGAAACTATTCGGTTTCCTTAATAGGGCTAAAATGGTAAAAGACTAATCTAATAGGATAAAAGATAAGTCTTCCATCTTAGCTGGCAGAAAAGATCTTGAAAGGCTTTAGTTCGAAGACATACTTCGAACCAGTGCCTGTCTTCGGGCTTCGAACGGGGTTCTGAGCATCTTCAAAGATGATCTTCGGACAATCTTCGAACTGGTTGGCTGTCTTAAGGCTTCTTCGGCAATAACCCCGAAGATGAGATATTTTCCCCCAACAGTAGCCCCTCGAATACGCTTCTCCGTTGACCTGTAACGTTTAGGAGAGCAGTATACGCAAGAAAAGTAATCATGCGTAGGGGTTAACAGATTTATATCATCTCCGAATTAAGTGGAGATATATGCTTTGAATTGGCATTCAAAGAAGTTACATTCGAAGTAACTTAGAAGTATCTTTAGAAAGATTGAAGACTTTCCAGACTTAGAAGAAATAGCCGTTAGCCTGTTTCTTCTAACGGAAGTTATATGATGCGTTATTTTCGGAGGAAAATAACGGGCAAGAATGCGAAAGGGCAGAAACAAAACGGTAACAAACGGAACATTTTTGCTATAAATAGAGGGCCTAAAACTTACCCGATTACCTTTTCACCGCTTTCTCACAGTCAAAAACTTTTTGAGCCCCTTGAGTTCTTGAGCCCTAGCTCTTGAGTTCTTGAGCCCTAGCCTTCATTTCCTCCGAACAATCCAGTGATCGTAATGGTGAAGACCAAGGGATCTGTGCCTCCTTTGGCTTTGGCTCGGCAACAGGCAGCCGCAGCGGCAGCAGCGGCAACATTGGCGGCGGCACCGTCGATGCAGGCGGCGACATCCATGGCGGCAGGGGGGAGAAATCCCCAAATCGCCGATGACCAAGGTCTGTGCCCTCCATCGACCAAATATTTGGATCAGTCCTTTGAATTAGGGCCTTCGACCTGCAAAAGAGAGTCCTTGACAATCGCAGTAGGAGGAAATATTGGTGCGGGAGTTATGATTCGGAAATCGGGGAAAGAAGTAATTCCAGTGCCAAGACCCGGAGAAGTAGTAGTGTTCGAAGCCTTTTTCGAAGCAGGCTTGGGTCTCCCTGCAGTGGACTTTTTGGCGGAGGTACTCGACCTATTCCATGTAACCCTCCCCCAACTATCTCCGAATGCGGTAGCTAGATTAGCTATCTTCGAGTGGGCCTTAAGAGCCGAAGGATGTGAAGGAAGGGTTGAAATCTTCGCTGCATTACATAGAGCAACCTGCCAGCCGAAAACCTTCGTAACTCCCGGAGGTGAAAAAGTAGTAATATCTTTTGGCAGTATCAACTTTAGACTTCGGGATGAGTATGCCCTTCGCTTTCCTGCTAAAGCTATCAACGCCAGATGGTACACCGATTGGATTCTGAAATGGTTCTATGCCGAAGTTGGGGCAAGCAATCCTCTGGCCGGACCCCTTAAAGAAATCCAATTCCGAAAGGAAGCCCGTCTGAACCTGCTTGAAAAAGTTAGCCGAAGGCTCAGTATGCGAGACTTGGCTGAAGAATTCATCGGTCTTCAAATTCCTCCACTGATGGCCAACTGGCCTATCATCTTCGAAGATGACTCCGAAGGCGGTCTTCGCAAAATTAACTTGACTTCAAGTCCTACAGGTAACTTCGAAACCAACATGCATTAAACATATTTACTTTGAAGAAAAAACTGACTTGAATTATTTATTTTGCAGTTTCTTCAGCCCCTGTTACTTCAGAACAGATTATAAGGGCTTCGGAAAAGATCTTGGGTGTTCCAACTCCGACTGAGAAAGAGTGGCGAATTAAACTGGTTGGGAGTTGGGAGAGATTTAACAGAGTATGGGGAATGCTGAAACTCACTCCTCCCCCTCTGATGGATTGGGCGCCTTTGGAGAAAGGGCCTCAGAAAAGGAAAGCCGAAGCTGGAACTTAAAGTTCAGCAAAAACTCCGGTGAAAAGGGTGGCTCGGAAGCCGAAGAACCTCGCACCTTTAGATCCTGTACCTTCGAGCTCAAGAGCTTCGGTTTCCGACTCCCAAGAAGAAACGGGGAGGTTACTTGTGCACCTGATGGAAGAGAATGAAACTCAAAGGGCCGCACAAGCCGAAGTACCTGCGAACGTACCGGAGTCCGCAGAAAATGTTGATCAACCAAGGACTTCGGTAGTTCAAGGAGATGTAACTCAGGACGGAGTTCCTGTGAATGAAGGTGGGGTCGAAGTCACTATGGCTTCGATTACTGAAGAAGCAACGAGGACTGCCCAGGACGATGCTCCTGCAGTCCAAGATTTATCGGCTGATTCGGATGAAGAATTAGCCTTCGATCCACCAAACAGTCCGACGATGACTCCTCCGCAAAATGCCGAAGGTAGACTTCGAATAACTTTTTGTATTTATTTGAGTATTTATACTATGTATAATACTTTTCATTATTTTACAGAGCCCACTCCTATGGAAGAAGTCCGTCAGGAGGAAATAATTCCTGGGCCTTCGACGACTTCGGAGCCAGCCCTGAGAGTTACTCAAAAGGGACGTGGAAGAGGCAAAAGACAAATAGAGCCCCTGCCTGCTATAAGCTCCGAATCAACTCCGTCTGATTCAACAGACGAGAGCCAATCTTCCAGGGAGGCTCAAACTCCAGTGGCTCCGAAGACCATAGGCCAAAGTTCCGGTCCTTCGTTGAACGAAGATGACCAAGAGGCAATAAGCATGCTCCCCTTGCTGGCTCCTTTCTTAGGGCAAACAACTGGTCTTCGGACTTTGCTCGAACCTTTGGATCGAGCTAGTCGTGACATAGGGGAGACCAAATTAGTGGCCATCCTGAGCAAGGCTGACAGGACGGAGCTTAATGCCGTTATGGAACGTACAACCTACCAGGTACGAAGTAACTGCGAAATATTATAGAATTTATCTTCGAATAAATATTTACTTTAGTTTTTATTTTGACAGCAAACTGTCTTGGCCCGAGCTGCAAGTCTATGCAATGACGAAGAAATCGCTCGGCTTCGGGAAGAAAATAGCACTCTTCAAAGGAATTTTAACATCTCTGAAAGTCGAGTGACTCAAATGGACAATATAATATCAACAGAGCGAATGGCCAGGCAAAGCTTGGAAGCTGCAAAGAAAGAGCTCGAAGCGGAGAGGATTGTGCTTCGAGTAGAGGTTGAAAAACTGCGGGCGGAGTATGCTACTGCAGGATCTAGGCTCGTCCGACTCGAAGAGGAAACTAGCCAACTATTGACCCAGAAAAACACTTTGACCACTGAGAATGCTAGGCTTTCTGGGGTTTTGGACGAAGTTACTTCGACGAAGGATGCGCTGAACGAAGATAAGTTGAAGTCTGAGAAGGTGGCTGCGGAGGTTATGAATCAGTTGTTAGATGTCCTGGAGTACTTCGGTACTACCGGAACTCTCCCTTCTGATGATAACATCAGCCTTCTGCGCCGGTTGAAAAGGATCCAAGGGGTGGCGAAGCAGATGAAGACGGCGGGCATTAGATACGGAGAACTCTCCGGACAGGTGTCTGTTGTTGGTCTACTTCGCTATTACGAGGATTTGGGCCGATCAATAACTCCGGACGCAGGAAGAGGTCCAATCACCTTCGACGACGACCGACTTCTCAAACCTTCCGAAGGTGTAGCTGCTGCTTGGCGAGCCTTCCAAACTTCGTGGAGAGCCGAAAGTCGTTCTGCGATCAAGGCTTGGATTGATGAAGGCCAACGCCAGAAGCAAGTTCGGAGCCAAGCTTCGAGCAGTCAACCTCCTTCGAACCCGCAGGTTTAGGAATATTTTAGGATTTCTAACCATGTAAAGCTTTATGCTTGTAAACATTTATCAATGAAAGTCTTGTTTGTCATATTTTTAGGCTTTGCCTCTTATGGAAGATATCGAAGTGTTAGAGCTTAACAGCGAAGTTCGCTCATTGTGGAACACCTTCGAACTTCTAAAAAGTTATAAGCGTCCTCGATTTCTTATTCCTCGAGATGACTCCGGCGTTATTGCGCCCGAAGTAATCAAAGACGTATTGTCTTATATTAAAGAGGAAGATAAAGAGATTGACGCAAACACCTCGTCTTCTGAAGACACTAATTGGTCCGAAGACGAAGGTGAAGCCCAAAATAAAAGATCTGAAGATCTTAGAAGCTGGGAAAGAAGCCCCGAGCGGCTTCGAACTTGGGCCGAGCTTCAACAAGAGCAGAAGGATTTTAGAGCTTCGAAGGGGAGGAAGAGAGTTAAACGTAAAGTTCTTAGAACTTCCGATGTTGGAACTAGTCGTTCCACCCCTAGCTCTCGGGACCGAAGAGGTCTCCGATTCCTTCTTGGTATAGATACCAATTTTTCATAATGTAATCTGTAAATACATTTATTTCAATAATGAATGCCGATTTAAAATTGTCTCCATATTTACTAGCCCCTCTTTGGGTATAAGCAACTTCGAACTGTATTCAAAGATGGTTATGCGCAAAGAAAAAACTTCGGAGTACAATTTTTTGGGGGTTCGGAGCCCCTCTATCATTTAAAGATCTTTTGAAATCTTATGAAATGCCTTCGACCTTTTTGTAGTCAGAAGAATGGTAACTTGGTACCTTTGTTTAACGAAAGAAATCAATTGAGATAACTTTCAGGACACTTTAGTGTCTTAAGAAATTTGTCACTTTGGACTTATATGAACAGATATTCGAAGCTCATGGCTCAAATGTTGTTTTGCTTTAGCCACCTTCGGCTATTTGTGCAGAAGTCTACCAGCCAATGGCTTGGACTTCGCAGAATTTGGCCACCTTCGGCTCTTTTTACGGATGTCTACCAGCCAATGGCTTGGACTCCGTATAATTGTAGCCACCTTCGGCTATTTTTGCAGAAGTCTACCAGCCAATGGCTTGGACTTCGCAGAATTTGGCCACCTTCGGCTCTTTTTACGGATGTCTGCAAGCTACAGCTTGGACTCCGTAGATTTTGGCCACCTTCGGCTCTTTTTACGGAAGTATACCAGCCAATGGCTTGGACTCCGTAGAATGTGGTATTGGCTCTTTTACGGATGCCTACAAGCCGTGGCCTGGGCTCCGGATGGATTTCAGCCACCACATCGGAGGCTTCGACTTTATGGGTACGAAGTCCGGAAATACAGCCCAGCTTAATGACACTTCCCTCTCGGTCGACCCCACGGTTCCAGCGCGTCCGCTCGGGAAGCTGGGAGTTTATGAGGGGAAGGCAACTATCAGGGTGTATGCTTTATTAATTTAGAGGTGATTACAAGCGAATTACAAGGAGCCCTTATGCGAAGTATCGCTTTAGGTGCTCCGCATGCCAAGTATGTGTTAACTCTTCACCTTCTAAATTAGCTAATTTAAATGAACCAGGGCGCCCTGAGCGGACAATTAAATATGGACCTTCCCATTTATTGCCTAACTTCCCTGGTGCTATAATGCTTCGTAGAACAAGATGACCCGGCCTTAACTCGCTGAGCTTAACCTTTGGGTCATACCAAGTCTTCGTCTGCTGATGATACTTTGATAAATTAGCTACAGCCCGAAGTCTTGTTTCTTCTGACAAATCTAACGAAGCTTGTCTTTCTTCTTCGATGTCCGGTTCGGTGCTACGAAATGACCCCCCTTTGAGCTCCGTTGGAGTCATAGCTTCATCTCCGAATAGTAGTCTGAACGGAGTAAAACCTGTGGACCTTGTTTGCGTAGTCCGAATGGACCACAAAATCTTTGGAAGCTCTTCAGTCCACAGTCCCTTTGATAATCCTACTATTCTTCGATTTAGCCCTGATAAAATATTTCCATTGGCTCGCTCTACGGCTCCATTCGACTGAGGATGTCTCACTGCAGCAAAACATAGTTGAATGCCTAGGTCTTCGCAAAACTTCCTGAAGGGTTCTGCGTCGAACTGTGTTCCATTATCAACTGTGAGATATCTAGGCACTCCGAACCGGCAAATAATGTTCTTCCAGAAGAATTTCTGTACATTGTTCGAAGTGATAGCTGTTAAGGGCTCTGCTTCTACCCACTTAGAAAAATATTCAATAGCTACCACTGCGAACTTCAGATTTCCCTTTGCTAACGGAAAGGGACCAATTAGATCCATGCCCCATCTGGCCATAGGCCATACCGGAGCAATGACTTGAAGAGCTGTTGATGGGCGATGACTCCGTCGACCCATCCACTGGCATCCTTGACAAGTGCGGACCAAGCTCTCCGCATCAGCTGTTATTGTGGGCCAATAAAGCCCCTGGCGAAGTGTTTTTCCTGCCAGAGCTCTAGGGGCTAAATGGCTTCCACAAAGGCCTTCGTGAATTTCTCGAAGAATTTCTTGGCCTTCGGCTTGAGATATACATCGGAGTAGAGGGGAACATACTCCGGCCTTGTATAATATACCGTTGATTAACTGATAGTTTCTTGCTCTGAGCTTTAATCTTGACAATTGGGGCTCTTCGGGCAAATTTGTTCCTCCTTGCAAGAGTTCTATGATCGAATCTTTCCAATCTGCACTAGGAATGCAAAGAATCTCCGCAGAGGCAATTTGTGGCACCGAAGGTACATTGAGCTCCTCATAGAAAGCTTCGTCAGGCACATCCACAGCTCCGGCTGCAGCCTTCGCTAAAATGTCCGCTTGCACGTTTTCAGCTCTTGGTATACTCCGAATGGAAATACCCTTGAAGTGTGCTTCGATCTTGCGGATTTCTTCTAAATACTTTGCAAGCTGTGGATGTCGGACTTGAAAACTTTTGTCTACGTGCCCTGCTACTATCTGAGAATCTGTTTTTATAATTATCCTTGTAGCCCCTAGAGCACGTGCTTTCCGGAGTCCCAATAAAATCCCTTCGTACTCCGCTATATTATTGGTAGACTTAAAGTTGAGTCTTGCGGAGTACATTGCTTTTTGCCCTGACGGTGAAATCAATACTGCCCCAATGCCTGCTCCGGATGCTTGGAAAGCCCCATCGGAGTAAATAATCCAAAATCCGTCATCTGATTTCTCTGGAGTCAACTTCGCAGGTGGAGTCCACTCTGCTACGAAGTCTGCTAGGACTTGAGATTTGATAGCTGTCCTTGCCAGGAAAGATATGCCGAAGGGTGCTAGCTCTACTGCCCACTTTCCAATCCTTCCAGTGGAATCTTTGCTTCGGAGCATATCTCCTAAAGGATACGAAGTTGGTACAATTACATTATGAGCCAAAAAATAATGTCTTAGCTTCCTCGAAGCCATTATCAGAGCATAAACGAACTTCTCAAGTTCGGAGTATCTTGTCTTCGCTCCTGACAATGCTTCGGATACAAAATAGACAGGATTTTGGACCAACTTCCCATTGATATCCGCTTCTCTGACAAGGACTGCGCTGACAGCTGAACCTGTAGCTGCAAGATACAGGAGTAGGGATTCGTCCGCAATAGGCACCGTGAGTGTAGCAAGATTGCTGAGATAATCTTTAATATCTTCGAAGCTTTTCTGACACTCCGGTGTCCATGCAAAATCTTCGGACCCTTTCAAAGCTTTAAATATTGGCAAGCTCCTCTCCGCAGACCTTGATAAAAACCTGCTAAGTGCGGCCAGACGTCCAGTCAGCTTTTGCACTTGCTTTAAATTCTCCGGAGGAGCCATCTTCTGCAGCGCAATTATTTGAGTAGGGCTAGCTTCAATTCCCCTGCTTGAAACTAAGTACCCTAACAACTTTCCAGCCTTAGCTTCGAATATACATTTTTCGGGGTTAAGACGGATCCCACA
Organism: Zizania palustris; assembly: GCA_019279435.1. Classification (NCBI taxonomy): domain Eukaryota; kingdom Viridiplantae; phylum Streptophyta; class Magnoliopsida; order Poales; family Poaceae; genus Zizania; species Zizania palustris. Next base: position 10,948,188 of record JAAALK010000289.1, on the reverse strand, counting down.
TGCCCGAAGGCTATTGAATGTTTCTGCTAAGTCTAGGCTATGTTGGTGCTTTAAAGCACTCTTTATTACAATATCATCCATATAGGCCTCCACATTGCGGCCTAGTTGATGACCTAGAGCCTTAGCAACTAATCTTGAAAAAGTAGCTCCGGCATTTCTTAGGCCGAAGGGCATTCTTACATAGCAGAAGACTCCCGAAGGAGTTACAAAGCTCGTCTTGATTTCATCTTCGCGCTTCAACCATATTTGATGATAACCAGAATACGCGTCAAGGAAGCTTAGTAACTCCGAACCTGTAGTGGAGTCAACTAGTTGATCAATTCGGGGCATGGGGTAGGGGTCACGTGGGCACGCTTTATTCAGAGATGTGAAATCAATGCACATGCGCCACTTCCCGGAAGACTTCTTCCTGACGAAGACTGGGTTGGCTAACCATTCTGTATGGGCCACTTCTCTGATAATCCCAGCCTTCAACAGTTTTTCAACTTCGTCCTTAGCTAGAGCAGCTCTCTCTGCGGACATCTTCCGGAGCCCTTGTCGAACAGGCCGGGCCTTCGGGTTTACAAGCAAACTGTGCTCAATAATATCCCGATCGACTCCGGTGATATCTTCGTCAGACCAAGCGAAGACATCCAAATTTTCTTCTACGACTTTTTCCAAGGAGGTTGCAACTTCAGGAGGTAAATCTTTACCAAATTGAAAAGTGTATTCTTTACCATCTTTAACAATGATCTTTGTTGCAATCTCTCCTTCGGGACTTGGTCTCGGAAACGACTTCTTCGAAGCTTCGGGGGAGGCTGAAAAAATTTCTTCATTATCTTGGACACTATTTACTTGCCTCGGATCGAGAGGAGGACCATGACCATATTCTGCCCTCCGAGCCATGGCTTGATCTCCGAAGATTGTTAGGACTCCTGCTTGTGTGGGCATCTTCATGCACAAGTAGTTGTGATGCGCCACAGCTCCGAACTGATTCAACATGCCCCGTCCGAAGATGACATTATAAGCATACGGGGCATCTACCACATCAAAGATAACTTCTTCAGTTCGGGCTAGTAAACCTTCTCCGAAGGTTACTTCCAAGCCTATCTGGCCAAGTGCATCAAGCGGAGGTCCTGCGAAGCCTTGCAGAGGACGATCCGCTGGGAGGAGATGCTTCCAGGAAATGCATAACTGATCGAAGGCTTGCACAAAAATGATGTCTGCCGAGCTACCTCCGTCAATTAGCACCCTTCGGACTTCAGTCCCTGCAATATCAGCAGTGATAACCAATGGATCTGCATGCGGGAACTTAATACCAGCTGCATCCTCCGCAGAGAAAGATATTGGAACATGAGACCACTCCGGCATTGCAGCTGCAGATGACGAAGTCCCAATATGGCCTACCTCCCGAACGTACTCTCTTCGCTGTCTCTTGGACATCCTTCCGAGGGTACCTCCTCCGGAGATAGGGAGAACTACTCTCTTTCCTCTATCTTGCCCTTCTTCTTGCTTCGGAGGTGGCATAACATTGGCCACCGGAGGGTGCCTTGCAGCATCAAAATTTTCTATCCGCGCCACAGCTTGGACCGGGTCTGGGCGCGCTGCTGCTGGACTTCGGTCGGTACTGCCTCGACCCGAAGTTCTTTCCAAGTATTCTCCCCTTAGGGTAAGGATAGCCTTGCAAGTGTCAGTTGCATGGCTTCGATTCTCTCCATGAATACAGCAAAAAAGGGGCTGGCCCTTGCCAGCCGTTTTCCCTGGCGGCCTCCAGCCGCTGGACTTGTTCCCCGCAGACTGTGGAGCTCTTGGTGCAAACTTCTGTGGGGGTGCAATGTTCAAGACTTCAGAGCGAGGGTGCTTTTGCCCTCTTCTTCGATCATGCTGCGCTTCGAAGACTGGTTCTTGCGGCTGTGCCGAAGTCTTCACCTCTGTTTTAACTTCTTGCAATACCGTTGAAGCAGCAGCAGTCCTCCGAAGCCAACCCTCTTCTGACCTCGCATACTCCTCAAAGTATGACATCAGCTGTGATACTGTGGTGATGCTCTTCCGATGCAGTTTATCCAGAAGGCCTTTATGACTGACGCCTTCCCGAGCCGCATCAACCACTGAGGATGTGGACAGCCCCCGAATTTGCGACTTCGTGTGAGCGAAGCGCTTGAAGTACTGCCTCAATGTTTCTCCGGGGAGCTGTTTCACTTGGAAAAGGCTTCCTGTTGACATGGGAGGCACGAAGGTGCCCTGAAAGTTACTTATAAACTTCCTCTTCAACTGTGACCACGAATTGATTGATCTTGGCTTTACAGACCAGAACCATCTCAACGCCACTCCTTGAAGGGCTAACGGGAAGCACTTCGCCATAGTATCTCTGTCTCCGCCGCTAGCCTCAATCGCTAGGGCATAAGAACGCGCGAACTCTCCGGGATCTTCATCTCCGGCATACTTACAGAGCTTCGAAGTTTTGAACTTTGGATCGAAGCGAACCTTCTGCAGCTCAGGATGCAACGGAGATTCATTGTCATAAGAGGCGTTCTCCGGGGCTTCGGGATAACCAAGATCATCGTCTTCGGGCACTTCGGGGATAGCTGGGGTGGCTTGAGAGCGAAGCCTGTTCACAGCCTCTTGTCGCCACCTCGCTACCTCAGCTTGAAGGTTGGCCATTTGAGTGGCCATGTCTCCAAGGCTATCTTCATCTCCTCCGGAAGGACCTTCCGGGTCTTGAGAACTGGTATGATCAGTTCGAATCGGGATGGAGGGTGGTGGAATAACTCCAGACGGTCGGAGTATGGAAGGGGTTGGCGGAGAGGTTTCGTATCCTCGAGGGATAGAAGCCCCTTGCGGAGTTTGAGGTGGAGGGATAGTCGAAGACCCTCCGAGTTCGACTGTGTCGAAGGGTATCTCTCCGGAGATCCGAGAGGACCTCCGAGTGGGATTGCGAGGTGCGCTCCGCTTAGGAGGCATGATGTAAGAAGTTGGTAGAGAACGAAGTTTTTTGGACTAAGTTCCCCACGGACGGCGCCAACTGTTGGCGTAAAAGATTACGCTAACAGGTTTCTGTAGAAAAGAAACTAACAAACGAAGTGTTTGTGAAGCAAACTGTTCTAAGCCTCCGAAAGGATAATAGCTTAGAATAGTTCAAAAGTGTGTATTGAATCACTTGTATTCGGTCCCTCTTACAGGGTGAAATGGGGGGTATTTATAGGCCTAAACATTAAGGAAAAGACCTATTTACCCCTCTATTACAACCGACATTAAGGAAACTATTCGGTTTCCTTAATAGGGCTAAAATGGTAAAAGACTAATCTAATAGGATCGAAGATAAGTCTTCCATCTTAGCTGGCAGAAAAGATCTTGAAAGGCTTTAGTTCGAAGACATACTTCGAACCAGTGCCTGTCTTCGGGCTTCGAACGGGGTTCTGAGCATCTTCGAAGATGATCTTCGGACAATCTTCGAACTGGTTGGCTGTCTTAAGGCTGCTTCGGCAATAACCCCGAAGATGAGATATTTTCCCCCAACACTTGTCAACTGGAAAATGTGGTGATGCTTTTGTTTGCAAAAATTTAAAAATGTGTGCTAATGACTTTCTTTAGATATCATCTATTGCACTGATCATGCCATGAGTCTTAGACAGTATGTCTATTGCTATACCTGCTAGATGTTGGAATTGTAGTCCATCATATCTGAGAAGCATGCTTTCTTCACTCCACCTGCACCCCAGTTGCATTCATTGCATATTTTGAGGGGGAGTTGCTTTTCAAGGGGAGTCAGAGTCTCTTTAGAGTGCATTTTAGTCTCACTTGATGAGTTCAGTTATCAACAAAGGGGAGATATTTTGGGAGAAGAGTTTAAGGGGGAGTTTTGGCTTTCTCTGGGATTTGTTTCAGGGGGAGTTTTTTTGTCCCATTTGTCCTTACTCTTTTGATATCCTTGTTGATGATTCTGAGATTGCACGCGTTTTGAGCTTTTTATCTTTGGTTAACCATAAATGACCGCTTCTTGCTTTAGTTTGGCTTTTGGTCATTAGGGTTAAACTTTTTACTTTATTTTCTTCTTTTCTATTTTCTTGTGCTTTGTTTTCGTGTTTCCACATGTGTTCGCAGGTACTGAAGAGCTGAAGAAGTGAAGTGTTGACAATGCACTCATCAAGCGGGAGATTGAGGAGCCATGCTGAATAGCGTGGGCTTCATGGCTTCAGATGTGATGAGTCGTTAACAACGATAGTCAAAGAGGACAGAAGAAGAGAGAACATCTGCTGTGTCATGGGCCGCGTGTGACTCAGGTACACGAGCAGCGAGCGACTGTCGGGTAGAGGGGCCGCGAAGTCGGGCTGGCCCAATCCAGGTACATGGGCCAGGAGCAGCAGAAGACCCACTGGGCTGTTGACCAGGATTGACTCAGGTACACGGGCGGTGAGCGATTGCCGGGCTGAGAGAGCTGCGGAGTTGGGACGGCCCAATCCGGGTACCTGGTGCAAAGTCGGTGGAGGCTTTGTCAGTTTCAGCGCAAAACTGACGACCGCTGATCTTGTATCGGACCATCCAGAAGAGAAGCCGTAGTCGCTATGAAAGCTTAGCTTCTGGATAAGTCATCTGTAAATAGGAATTTTCTATTTTGTCCCTAGGCCCACAGTCAGTCAGTTGTGTCTGTAAAAATATCCTAAGGGCAGTTTAGTCTTTTCCTTTTATTTCAGCGTCTGAAAAAAACCCTAAGGGGCTGGTGGAATATTCCTAGCTATTGGGCAGCCTGTAAATAGGGCCCCAATCCCTAGGGTTAGGTTACCTTTTCAAAAATCACTTTTTAATCATCCCTTGGGTCATCTCTCTCTGGTTTTGTGCGCCGCCAGGCTCGTGCTCACGCAATGTTTATTCCTGCATTCCTTCTGTTCTTCTTGATGTTGTGAGATTCTATTCTCTGTTCATGTCTTTTGGTGTGCAGCGATTTTTGTGGATCTGAAGCTTCGTTGTTCGTGCGCCTATTGTTTATTCCTGAGCTCACGCACTTCTCTGTTGGTTCTTGTTCAACGGGCTGAATACTAGTTCTACTAGCTTGTTCCTATGACAAGTAGTACTAGTTTCCTGAAGCAGCAGTACGCTAGTACTCTAACTTTGCTTTTTCCTGCATAGCTTTTTGATCGAGTAGACAAGGTGTACTCTTTCTCTGGATGTTTCTGGTGAAGCCCTCTTTTTTCAAAGTCCTTCAGATCTGTAGAGCAGGCTTCAACCTGACTTCTTCGAAGGCTTTGCTAGGACTCTGAACTCGAACTATGAATCTAGCTTCAAAGTATGGTCTGTGTTTAGTGTTTATTCTTTGACATACTTCTACACCTTTGCGAAGCATACTTCGAGAGGCTTTGAAGTTAACTTCGAAGCATATCTCTCTGGTAGACCTCGCTTGGGGTGTGTTTTCTGAGAAAATTGTTCTACTGTTGTCATCTTCGTCGATCTCTTGTGAGAGCATCAGCACACTTCGATTTGAAGCTGGTCTGAGGTGCGAAGGTTACCACTTCGGTAGTCATACCTCGATCAAGCTAACTTCGAAGGTAGAGTGTAGGCTTAGATTTGGTCTTGCTGCTGTGTGTTTGGCTTCGCTTCTATTTCGAAGGTTGCTTTTCTGTGAACTCTGTTCGAAGCTTTCTCATCAAAGTATAGGCTTCGAAGTACTCAGTTCGAAGCAGGCTTCGATAATTTCATACTTCGCACCAAAGCATACTTCGCATTCTGTCACTCGAACTAGGCTAGACTCAACAAACCTCCAGCACTTCATCGATAAACTTCGCTAGTCTTCGACATTCTTCTCCGAAGTAGGCTTCGACACTGCGAAGCAGGCTTCGACACTGTGAAGCAGGCTTCGACACTACGAAGCAGGCTTCGTCAAGTATCGAACAGGTGACAAATTTTGAACAGTAACTTCTCATCTCATTCTATGTGCACTTAGATTACTTTACTGAGAAGTTTGATCTGCCATGTTTTGAATATTTCGTTTATCTGCCTATTAGCACTGTATTGGTGTTCCTCTGTCTAGGACACCAGTCGTTTCTAGGTTAGATACTGTTTGGATTAGGCGACATATTCATGTTTTGTTGCATAATCTTTTGAGGAGCGTTGGGTGTTGAGGAGCAGGCCATTGATTCGAAAGAATTTTTAGGCGCCCATTCACCCCCCCTTTGGTCGCTACTTTCGGTCCTACACAGGATTACTGGCCCGAGCCACAGCCTGCACAGGCTCCGAACGCACTGCTGGAGGGGCCCAGTCCAAAGTACCTCGCCCTAAGCTTTGCCCTAAATACTCGCCCCGAAGGGTCAACACAGACTTACAATCTTTCGTGTCATGGCTTTTATTTTCACCATGCACACAATAGAAGAAAGTCTAGCGCCTGCCAGCCGTCTTCTCTTGAGGCTTCGAGGTACTATGCTTGTTACCTTGCACCTGTTGAAAGTTGAAAGGCATCTTCGGGGAAAAGGGTGCAATATTTAAAACCTCGGAGCGGAAGTGCTTCTTTCCCCATCTATGATCATTGAAGCGATTATCAAGGGGACTTGCGGAGGAGTTAGGACTTCTGGCTCTGTCTTCACTTCTCGAACGACTAGTGCAGGCTCCACAATTCTTCGGAGGCAGCCTTCCTCTGCCTTAGCATACTATTCGAACTATGCCATCAGCTGTGCTATAGATGACACCGGCTTCCGATGAAGTTTGCTGAGGAGGTCTGGGTTCAAGCCTTTAATCTTACACTTGGTGTGGGCGAAGCATGTAAAATACTCCCGAAGGGTCTCCCCTACTTGCTGCTTCACTTGGAACAAACTTCCTGTGGACATTGGGGCTACGCACGAACGTACCCTGGAAGTTACTCACGGACTTCCTCTTCAGCTAATCCCATGACTTGATCGATCCTGGCTTTAGAGACCAAAACCATCGGAGAGCCACACCTTCCAACGTGAGGGGGAAGCACTTCGCCATTGTGTTCCACACCCCTCTGCTGGCTTCTATTGCCAAGGCATACGAACGAGAGAACTCTCCGATGTCGGACCCACTAGAGTATTTGTGCAACTTTGAGGCTTTGAACCTGGTGTCGAAGGGCACTTTCCACAAGTCCAGATGCAGTGGAGACTCGTCATCGAAGGATGCATTCTCGGCTTCCTCCGGGACTCGAAGAGCTTCAGGATAATTGCCAGGACCGTCGTCTTGAGGCACTTCCGGAGTAGGAGTGAAGGCTTGAGGGCGAAGCCTATCTGCAGCCTCTCGCCTCCACCTTGCTACTTCCTCCTGAAGCCACGCTACCTGGGTAGGTACATCCTCAGGAAGGTCTTCATGTCTTGTGAAGAGGATCTCCGGGTCTTGGGAATTGGTATAATCAGTTCGAAGCACCGAGGGAGCATCTTGGGGAACTCTGGGTGCTCGAGGTCTGATGACCACTTCGGGAGTTGGTGGAATGACTGAGGGTCCTACACCATTGGTCCAAGGGGACCTTCGTGGAGGATCAGTGGCTAAGCTCCGCTTGAGAGGCATGGCTAACGAAGTTAAGGTACGAAGACCGAAGACTTCGAATGATTTAGGAACACGAGAAGAGGCCTTCGAACTACACTAGGAAGCCCCTTACCGAAGGGTGCGCGGAATCTTTAGACTCCAAAACTCCCTCCACAAGTGCTCTTTGAAGTGCAGTCAGTGGCAGAGAACTAGATTTTAGAACTAAGTTCCCCACAGATGGTGCCAACTGTTGGCGTAAAAGAATACACTAATAGGTTCTCCAAGATTAAGAACTAATAAACAAGGAGTTTGTGAAGCGAACTATCTCAAGCCTCCGAATAGGATAATAGCTCGAAGTAGTTCGAAGTTGCGTATTGAATATCTGAGTATTCGATGCCTATTACAGGGTGAGATTGGGGGTATTTATAGGTAAAAACTTTAAGGAAAAGACCTTTTTAACCCTTAGTTACAACCGACATAGTGGAAACTATTTCGGTACCCCTAATAGGGCTAAAATGGTAAAAGACTAATCTAATTAAAAAGAAGATAAGTCTTCTGTCCTTGCTGGCAGTTGTCCAGTGCGGAGATTGAACGTTCGAAGTGTATCTTCGAATGGGAGTCCAAACAGCTCTCTAAGACTTGATCATATGCTAGTCCGGAGACAGGTCTTGGACTTCGGTCTGGTAAATTGCCTTTGTCTTATAATCTCGAAGATCCTGTGGATGAAGTATTTTCCCCCAACACATTTATACTATGAAATCATCATAACAACAAGATCATACTTAACCAAGATAGTTGCTAGATCACGAATGACTCATAATACTTCAACACATCGGGCATACTTTATTCAGATGAACGATGCACAACAATATATCGGATGCAATAGATCAAGATGTCAGACTTAACTGATGAAGTCTCAAAATATGATATCTAATGTAATTCAATCTAAGAGATCATAACGATGCAGCCTTAGACATAGCCGGTACATCAAGATAAACCAACGATTATACTAACCGAACTAGTGCACTTCAAGAGAATGAAGCGATGTAGCCTTGAACGACACCAATATAGTTGATACAACCGCTAGGGTGGCAAGACTTACCCCTTTGCTATAGGTCGAAATGATGCAGCCCAGCTCCAAGTGCCAAGTCCTATTGGGCGTGCCAAAAATTGTGTTGGTGTCGTTTTTTACACACGTGGCCTAGGAGATCTTCATAACTCCAGTGCAGGTCCTAAAAACAAGGAGTTATGAGCATTCCATTCAGTTTGACCCTACAACTAATAAGAGATGGAAAATGTAAGTAGCAACGCCTATCGTCTATCTAGCCGATGGCTAGGGCCGGACCATCAAGACCGATTATGAAATTGGCCGATACGTAGGCCCGCACCATTGGGCTAATGGATGGGCGAGTATGCGCTATGCGCTCGAGCCGATGGATAATCCCCGATGTGGATGAGATGTGACATGGAATTAAAGATAATCTACTGGCTTGTACTCCGATGGAACCTAAATCTAGTATACTATAAAATGCATCTATACTATTAAATCATCATAACAATAAGATCGGACTTAACCAAGATAGTTGCTAAATCACGAATGACTCATAATAGTTCAACACATCCGGTATACTTTATTCAGATGAACAATGCACAACAATAAATCAGATACAATAGATCAAGATGTTGTACTTAACCGATGAAGCCACAAAATACGATATTTAATCTAAAGCAATCTAAGAGAGCGTAACGACGCAGCCTTAGACATAGCCGGTACATCAAGATAAACTAACGATTATATTGACCGAACTAGTGTACTTCAAGAGATCAAAGCAATGCAGCCTTGAACAACATCAATCTAGTTGATACAACTACTGAGTGGCAAAATGATACAGCCCAGCCCCATGTGCTAAGCCCCACCGAGATTGAACCTTGAATAACAAGGGTGGTGATGTGCCAAGAATAGTTTTTTGGATTGGTTGTGTTCGGTTTCTACCTAATATGTACATATTTATAATCTGGAGACTTCCCATTTGATAAGTATCATAACCGATTATGGCTCTTATCTCTATCACTTCCTTCATATCCGGTCATGCAAAATAATACGGACAAATATCTTTGACCAACCTTTGACCAGACTTCATTGATTTTCGTTGACTACACTAGATCCTTACTAGGCTTGGCCCTTAACCAAATTTTGTTGTCAATAGCACTGAGTTAATTAGTGTGAGATGTCCTCCAATGGACAATATTTTTCATTTCCAACTACTTAATCCCTTCTCAAAATGTTCCACCACTACATTCCAATCGATATTATGTAGTTTTCTATAATGAATAGGAATAGCCTAATATTGAATAGGAATCTCACTTGTAGAACATCTGAAAAAGTGGTATGTATTGATTCTCAAAGGATTTTGCTTCACCAAAGCAATATAATTCACTTTTATGGAAATTAATCTTAAGACTCGACAAATGTTCAAAAGCATAACGAAGTAGCTTTAAGTTGAAAGATTTTTCTAGATCATGATCCATAAAGAGAATAATATCATCAGCATATTGTAGAATGGACAAGCCGCCCTCTACAAAATGATGTACTACTCCAACTATTTTCTCATCAGCCTTAGCTCTATTAATTAAAACATTCAACATGCAATCAATAATGTTAATTAAAATTGGAGACAAAGGGTCACCTTGTCATAACCCTTTCTTTGTCTTAAAGAAATGGCATACTTCATTATTGATTTTTACAACTACACTTCCTCTAGATACAAAAGACTCTACCCGAGTAATCCACTTGGGCGAGAAACCTTTCATTCGTAAGGTCTGTAGTAAAATGCCATTTAACTTTGTCATAGGCATTTTCAAAGTCAGTTTTGAAAATGAATTCATGTAAGATAATGACTCCTTCAATGATATTTCAACCTCGCATAAAAGCAATTTGATTAGAGTTCACCATATGTTCTGCCACAAAATTAATTTTGTTTGTTGCAACCTTGGTGAAAACTTTATAACTATCATTCAACAAACAAGTTTGTCTATATTGTTGAATTCTATTTGCTTCATAAAATTTTGGGAGAAGTGTTATTACTCCAAAATTTAGGCTGAACATAGGTAGCTTCTCTTCATGGAATTCTCTAAATAGATTCATCAAGTCATCTTTGATGATATCCTAGAAATTTTGAAATAATTCCACTAGGAAACTGTTGACACGGAAACGTGCCCCCGCACTTGGGCCGGTTCGACGATCAAAAATCTTGTGGATACTTAGGGATAAGCCTAAGAGTAACACAACACTGACATCGTGTTACGACTACCCTTAACAGTAGAAAGGTGGTGGAGTCGCTAGGTAATCAGATCATAAAGAAATAATCCAATTATCTGAAATATATAGATAAAAGAACAATTGGCCAAATGGAGCCCGATTGATTCGGAGTGTACCGTGTGAAGGGTCACCGAAGGGGGTCCTTCGGCGTCTGATGTGAAGGGTGCGCCCAAGGTATCCTTCAGCATTCGGATTGATCTAGTCGAAGACAGGCTCCGAACAGATCGCTACGCTAACTCGCCTCTAAACGACAGGGTTTGGTGCGGAGCGCTGGTGTGACGAAGCCTGGTGCAGAGCACTGGCACGACAAAGTCCGATGTGGAGCATTCCGATGGGATGAATTTAGATGCGGCACATTCTGGCGTAACTCTGGTACAAAGCAACTCTGATGCGAAGTAACACCGGTGCGCGAGACTTGACCACACCGATGACATCGTAATGGATCCGACACAGACGGACGAAGCGAGGACTCACGGAAGGGTGCTCTGGCAGCCTCCAAAACAAGCCTTCTAGCTTTGAAAACCTTCAGCGAAGGGGGATCCGAACGTGAAACCTGCAGAAAACAAAGATCAAGTGCCAATTCGGACTGGAGACCAAATTACTAAGTGTAGCAGTATACAAAATGAAGGGTGGAAATCTGTTTCATAGATTAACGGATGGTTCACAAGTGAGCCAACAAGGTGATAGCAATCTATTACGTAGATGAATGGATGATTCATAGGCAAACCAACAAAGCTTACCACAATTACGGCATGGCCGGTGGAGGGCTTCCAGTTCAAACCCACAAAGGTGTACTGATATAATGCACAAAGTAAAGAAAGTAAAGGTACGGTTAAAACTAGGGTTTGAAGATTTGATCTATGTTGGAGGCTTTATGAATCAGTCTCAACCCTATATTTATAGGGGCTAGTCTTATTATCTCTAACTCTAGTCTAATAAGATTCAGCCTAATCAAGGTTAGAGATAAAAACAAACCTGAATCTGTATCAAACTCCTATCCAAAGCCTACACGAAGTGGGCCTTCGGTAGGCCCGCCGAAGCATGCTCCTCGGGCCGAAGCTTTGGCGAAGCACGCCACCGAAGGTCCTTCGGACCGAAGCCAGCCTGCAAAGCAGGCCGCTAAAACACCCCTGAGGCCCCATGTAGGTGGGCCTCCGACACTTTCAGGGCTTCGGCCTATACCAGGAGTTGCATGTTTTCGACCCAAAATTACCAAAATTGATATTTTGACAATTTCGGACATTAATGCCATTTTTTGCCAACAACACATGCCCCCTGCCTTTTAGCAAACTAATTGAGCTAAAAGCACAACGGGCTAAGAACAATATGCCCCCATATCGGCCATTTGACACTTTAAGCGCTTTGCCACACACTTGGGAAGTAATTTTTCAAATACTTGCCGTTTAAAGCTCTTCGAAATCGCTCTCCTTGTAGACATTCTAACAAGTATGCATTACCTGGAGCGATTCCAACTACCTTAAATGGACCTTCCCAACTAGGTGACCATTTACCAAATTTGGGGCTTTTAGTGCCTAAGGGCAAAATCGTCTTCCAAAAAAGTCACCAACTTGAAATGATTTTGCTTTGACTCTTTTGTTGAAGGCTCTCGCTACTCTTTTTTATCATTGTCTATAGCTTCTAGAGCGCTTAACCTCCTATCGGACACCTCTTCCAAATTATCCTTCAAAAGAGTTTCATATTCATCCACTAATAAGCCATCTTGCTTAAGAAATCTTAAAGAGCCAAGATCTACCTCCACTGGTAGAATGACTTCTTGTCCATACACTAACTCATATGGACTAACTTTGGTAGCACCATGTTTTGCAACTCTACAAGCCCATAACGCTTCAGAAAGCACTTCATGCCACCTTTTAGGGAACTCTTCGATTTTCTTCTTAATAAGCTTAAATATAGTTTTATTACTAGACTCGGCCTGAGCATAGTATGGTGAAGAGTTTATAAACTTAATACCATAAAATTCGGCAAAATCTCTAACTTCTTTAGAAATAAATGAAGTACCTTGATCTGTAGTGACAGTATGGGGAATACCAAATCTATGTATAATGTGCTTCAAGATGAAATCAGTTACCTCATTGTGAGTCATGTTCTTGAGAGGCACGGCCTCGATCCATTTGGTGAAGTAATCTGTTGCCATCAACATGAACTGATGCCCTTTTGAAGAGGGAGGACAAATTTGGCCGATGAAGTCCAAACCCCAACCTCGGAGCGGGCATGGTTTGATAATAGGGTTAAGTAGCGATGCATGAGCAAACTGAATATTACCAAACTTTTGGCATGCCTCACACCCTCTATAATATTTAAAACAGTCCTCAGTCATAGTTGGCCAATAAAAACTTGCTCTTTTGAGCATCCAACTCATTTTCTGGGCCAACTTATGAGTGCCACAAATCCCCTCATGAACTTCTCCTGTAGCCACTTTAGATTGATTGGGATCTAAGAACTTTAGAAGAACTCCATCAATAGTTCGGCGGTACAATACATCGTCAAGCAACACAAATTTAAATGCTTATCGCCGCACTTTCCGATCAACCCTCTGCCCGGGATCTTTTAAATACTAGACGATTGGAATTCTCCAATCATCCCTTTGGTCTCCCAGAGGGTTCACCAACTACTTTTCTAAAGTGGCATCTAAATTGTACATTTTGAAGTGCCCCCAAGCCTTTCCTGTTTCTGCCGAAGGTTGGTCTGTTCGGTTGTGCGGAGCCGATCAGACCAAAGCCCTTCGACGGAGGGGTCTAGCGCATGAAGGCCCCCGATGCTCGGAAGGCTTCAGCATGAGGAGTTTGGTGCGCAGAGCCCTTTGGGAGATGAAGGGCTCCAGTATGGGGGCTCCGGCACGCAACACCCTCCGGTGGGCGAAGGGGTCCGGTCCGAAGGGTCCAGTGGGCATCACGTCTGCCCAAAGTCTCTAGCTTCGGCAGGGAGTTCAAACATCGGCCTTCGTTGTACAAAAAAATTTCATTTCCTAACTTGATAGCCAGATGCTTGCTGAGCCAAATCATTTGCAATTGAATTGGCCTCTCCAGCCACGTGAGAAATTTTGAAGTCATCAAAACTAGCAATTATGTCTAAACATTTATCCAAGTAGCTATTTAGCAAACCATTAAAACATTGAGCAATTTTAGCTACTTTTTGTACCACTAATAGAGAATCACCATATGCATGAACATGTTTAATACCCATGGAACCTAGCAATTCAAGTCCTAGCAATAAAGCTTCATATTCTGCTTGATTATTAGTAGAAGGAAATTCTAAATGGGCCGAGGTCTCAAAGCGCATACCACTAGGTGATACGAGAACTATTTCAATAGCTTAGCCATTTTTGCAAGCCGAACCATCAAAATAAAGTTTCCATGGCACTACTTCAATTAGAGCAACATTGTTACCCCAATTGATATCTATGTGGTGATCAACTATAAAATTAGCGACGATTTGGCCTTTTATAGCTCTCAAAGGTTCATAAGCCAAATCATATTCAATCAAAGCATAATCCCACTTTCCGATTCTACCACTTAGAATCGGCCTCTGCAACATGTATTTTATGACATCGGTTTGACAAGCAACAATATATGTGCTAGGGAGAAGATAGTAACGTAATTTGGTACATGCATAATAAAGTGATAAACACAAACGTTTCACAAACACGTACCTTGTCTCGGCGTCCAGAAAGCGGCGACTCAAGAATGTGATGATGTACTCTTTTCCCTCCACCTCTTGAGTTAGCACAACTCCTATCATGCCATCTTCTACAGCAATGTACAACCGAAATGAAATCCTGGCTTTTGGTGCTCTTACCATGAGCGGTGATGACAAGCACTCTTTAATCTTCTCAAAGGCGCTTTGCTGACTTGCCCCCAAGTAAACTCATCTTCATTATTTAGCTGGAGTATGGGGAACAAAAGCATCGATCTTGCCAAACAAGTTAGATATAAAGCGATGCAAATAATTCATCTTGCCTAGCAACTTTTGCACATCTCTCTTGCAGGTCGGCGCTTCAAAGTTCCTAATCTTTTCCAGCCTCTTAGTATCAATCTCAATATCTCTTTTATGAATCATGAATCCTAAGAAATTGCCCACCGACACGTTGTAGGACAGAAAGTAGCGACCAGACGGGGGTGAATGGGCGCCTAAAAAATTCTTGTGAATCAATGGCCTGATCCCAACACCCAACGCACCTCAACAGAACAATCAATGAAAGAAAACAGATCAAACAGTTCTAAAAATAATCTAGCCTAAAAACGACCAGTGTCCTAATTGAAAAGACACCAACATAGTGCTTAAAGGCAGATTAAATTCATTCACATAACAGATAGCGTCTCCACAATGATTTCACCAAAACGCAAGTAATCCATCATGCACATCAACATATCCATACAAACATTTCATCCATCACAAATATGACTGTCATAGGCATTTAACCAAATAAAATAATTGCAGATGATAAATTTCTCCTAGATGAATCAAACAGGTACTGAACAAATATAAATATCTCAGATCCTAATCATTGTGTAATCCAAAACTAACAAGCATGAAATAAACTTGATTCATCCAGAAGAATAAACTGAAGACACGAGAAACGAGAATAAAAATAAACTTACCGTGTGAGCTCCTCACACCTGGACTTGGCTCCCATGCCTGTCTGCTCCTCCTGCTGGCCATGCACTTGCACAAACCCCAAGCGTGCAAGCTCCTACTGCATGAAGCCTGCCGTGCGCTGCCGCATGCAAGAGCTAGTTGGTGCTAGTTGCTGCTAGACTAGGCACTGCTACTTGTTGCCGCTAGGCTGCGCGTAGGGGCTAGCTAGCCTAGCCGCTGTAGCTGCTACTGCATAGCGCTAGCTTCTGGAGAAACAAACGCGCTAGGGAGAGGAAAGAGCAACAACGGTGGCGGAAAAAAATGAAGAACTCGGATGAAAAAGTGACCCACGATTTCAGAAATTGGGAAAGTGTATTTCAAAAATGGGTAACCCTAATCCTAGGTATTGGGGCCCTTTTATAGGTAGCCCAATAAATGGGAAAATGCAAAAATACCCCTAGGGTTTTACAGACGCTGAAATAAAAATGGAAAAGACCGAAATGCCCTTAGGGTTTTTTACAGACTTGACTGACAGATTGTGGGCCGAAAGGAAAAATAGTAAAAACCTAAATAAAGATAACTTGTCCTGATGCGAAGCTTTCGTAGCAGCTACGGCTTCGCCTTAGAACGGTCAGATCCGAGATCAGCGGTCGTCAGTTTTGTGCTGAAACTGACAAAGCATCCACTGTCTTCGCATCGGGTACCTGGATTGGGCTCGCCCAATTCCGCGGCTCCCTCAGCCCGGCAATCGCTCACCGCCCGTATACCTGAGTCAATACCAGTCAACAGACCAGTAGATCCTATGCTACACCTAGCCCATGTACCCAGATTGGGCCACCCCGACTTCGCGGCCCCTCTTCCCGACAGTCGCTCACTGCCCGTGTACCTGAGTCACATGCGGCCCAGGCACAGCAGGTCTTCTCTTCTCTTCATGTCCTCTTTGACTTCCATTGACAATCACTCATCATATCTGGAGCCATGAGGCCCATGCTCTTCAACATGGCTCCTCAATCTTCCCCTTGATGAGTGCGTTGTCAACACTTCTCTTTATCAGCTCTTCAGTACCTGCAAGCACATGTGGAAACACGAAAACAAAACACAAGAAGACAAAAAGAAGAAAATAAAATAAAAGTTTAACCCTACTGACCAAAAGCCGAACAAAAGCAAGAAAGCGGTCATTATGGTTAACCAAAAATAAAGACTCAAAGCGAGTGCAATCTCATAATTATCAATAAGGATATCCAAAGAGTAAAGGCAAAAGAGACTAAAACTCCCCTTGAAACAAATCCCAGAGAAAGCCAAAACTCCCCCTAAACTCTTCTAAAAGATCAAGTAACCTAATATTTCTAACCCTTGTTGACAATTAGACTCATCAAGTGAGACTAAAAGCACTCTAAAGAGACACAAACTCGAACTCCTCCTAAAATGCAGCTCCCCCTCAAAATATGCAATGAATGCAACTGGGGTGCATGTGGAGTGTAGAAAGCATGCTTCTCAGATATGATTGATTGCAATTACATCATCTAATAAGTATAGCAAAAGTAATACTGTCTAAGACACATGGCATGATCAGTACAGTAGATGATATCTAAAGAAAGTCATTGGCATGGATTTTAAATTTTTGCAAAACAAAAGCATCACCACATTTTCTAGTCGACAAGCAAGGTAAAGCATGAGATGCAAAAGCTAACTGATATCTACCACGATAAGCATTGTCCAGAACAAAGTGCTTCAGCAAACTTGTTTATCTTTTTAAATTTCAGTATTTTTCTTTTCCTTTTTCATTTTTGCCAGGGGTTATTTGCATGTCAAACCTTATGCTAACCGACCAAGTCAAGCCTAGGCCAGAACTGGACCATCAGAAGCTTAAGACATTGGTCTTTGCATACATTACACTGTCCTAGTTCATACCAAAGTGCTATGGTAAGCAGTTCAGAACATTGCAATGCGACAAAGCAAACCCACCTGGATCTTTTTAAATTATGCATAAAAGGCATGGATTTTTTAGTTTTTCGATTTTTATCATTTTTATAGCACATTTTCCATGTTAAATCATAAAGATGTCCAAGTTGCATATCTGCATCTAAGTGAGGAACTAGCTACCAAGCATGTAAAAGATAGAAAAAGCACTCAGTCTACACATGCTTGTTACCAGAAGCAATGTTGATCATTTTTTGATTTTAAAGCATAAAAGCCATGCATATGACAGATATCAGACATATCATGTGAACTGAAGAAAATCATGATCATCGACAAGTATTCAAAAGCATGTACTAGCTAGAATAAGTAAAGTAGATCAATCATATAGCAGAAGCAAGCTCAAAGTGTGATATGTGAATATGCATGATATGAACACACACAAAAATACTCAAGAAAAAGAGTAAAGAAGAAATAAAAACTGACTCAAAATATCCTAAAAGGATACACATCTCCCAAATCCCCTTGTAAACGCTCAAAAGTAGACTGATCTTGGGGTTTGGTTAAAATGTCAGCCAACTAATGATGGGTAGCAACATGAACAAGGTCAATGACACCTTTCTCATATTGATCCCTCAGAAAGATAAAGCACACATCAATATGTTTGGTTTTTGAATGAAGACATGGGTTTTTCCCTACACTAATCGCGCTGGTACTGTCACAGAACAAAGGTACTCTGGCAGGGAAGAACAACCCAAAATCTCTCAATGTGGAAATCATCCAAACCAACTATGAGCAGCAGCTAGCAGCAGCTACATACTCAGCCTCTATGGTAGAAAGTGCAACTCCAGACTGCTTTCGAGAAGACCAAGAGACAAGCGAAGAACCAAGAAACTAGCAAGTACCAGAAGTCGACTTGTGATCTAACCGGCACCCATCAAAATCACCATCGGAAAAGCCAAATAAATCAAGAGACGATGATGCTAAATAAAAAAGACCTAGATCAGGCACATAGGTAAGGTTCCTGAAAATGCACTTGATAGACTGCCGATGAGACACGCATGGTGAAGACTGGAAGCGCGCGCACAGTCTCACGGCAAACTGAATGTCTGGCCTCATTGCCGTCAAGTACAGCAGCGATACGATCATCCCTCGATACTCTCTCTCATTTACCTTGACGCCACTCTCATCCTTGTCCAAGCCCCCAGATACCCATTGGGGTCATCTGAGGCTTCAGCTCTCCACCAAAATCAAATTTCTTCAACATGTCCCACATGTACTTACTCTGGTGGATGAAGATGCCATCCTTAGTCTACTTGATCTGGAAATACTTGAGCTCACCCATGAGGCTCATCTCAAACTCACCGTGCATATGCTCAGAAAACTTGGACACAAGCGCATCAGTAGAACAACCAAAAATAATATCATCCACGTAAATCTGAGCAATCAAGAAGTCTGAGCCATCTCTGAGCAAGAAAAGAGTTTTGTCCACAAAACCCATCAAAAAGCCCTTTCCCAACAAAAACTGCTTCAACCGGTCATACCAAGCCCTGGGGGCTTGCTTCAGACCTTATCAAGCTTTTTTCAGCTTAAAAACATGTCGAGGAAACTTAGGGTTCTCAAAACCGGGGGGCTGCCTAACATAGACCTCCTCCTCTTCCACCCTCCAGAGCACGGGCATGAAAGCTGTCTCCTCTACCACCACCTACACGATGTTGCCTGGCCTCTAGCCTCTCCCCACATTGAGGGACTCTCTGTCTACCACCCTGCTGGTATAACTGCTCCTGCCCACCTCGAGCTCTCTCGGCTCTCTCAACCTACTTCCTCCTAAAGCAAAACTCCTCAAGATGCACGTCTCTCTGACAGTACTCACAATGGTAGGTAGGCTTCTTGGATGTGGTTGAGGCTTGGGGTTCTTGGGCTTGGTGGTGTTGGGTGTAGACTCTTTGGTGTGAGAGGGTCCAGGTAGAGAGTCTAGAGAAGTGTGGAGATGTTTGGGCTTTGGGACCCAGATGGGCTTCTTGGGTGGAGCTTTAGGTTGTTCTTGGAACACTCTATCCTTGGGCTGACTAGCCTAGAAAGACTCAGTGGAGTGAGTCTTGGGATATCTCTATTCAGGAGTCATCTTACTCCACTCCACTGCATGGCTAATGGCACTCTCAAAATCAGCCTTGGTATAGGTGTAACCTACCCCAAACCCATCCTGCCTCTTAAACTGCTAGATCATCATGCCAAGTTGTGGCTCTCTGGCACTCACCCAACTCAGGATCTGACGGAGGTAAAAATTCTCATTTTGAGCATCAGCTAGCTCCTCTCTCAAGGAAGCTAGTACCTCCACCTGAGACAAGCAGATCTCACACTCTCTATCGACTTGGACAGACTTCTCAGCTTTCAGCTTGATCAATTCCAATCTAAGAGACAAGCAATTCACACAAACAGTGGGTGGAACTGACAGTGTCTCAAGCTCTAGCCTAGTCTGCTCCAGTTCAGCTCTAACTCTCTCCAACTTACCCAACTGCTCATCACCCTTGGCTTTCAGCTCAGCTAAACTATCTAGATGGGATGGGCAGTCTACATAGAGCATGATGACAGTGGCATGAGCATCTTTCACCTCCAGCTGAGCGCTCTCAAGCTCAGTGGCCAAAGCGTCCCTCTCATCTACCCTCTCTGTGTACCTGGACTTCAGAGTCGTCAGGTCACACAACAACACCTTGTAGTTAGGGCACTCACTGCTACCACCCAAGCAAGGGGAAGAAGATAGACTCTCAATCCTATCGTTAGCCATGGCAAGCTCACTCTCAAGCTCATCTATCCTCTTCTTAGCCCCTCTAAGCAGTTTCTCCCGATACCTCAACTCCTGACGGTTCTCTTCAAGTAAATCAACGACTTCCTGTTCATAGGAGGATACCTTCTCATCGTTGTCGTCGTCGGAGTTGTCGGGGGAGCCCTTCTCTTCCTTATCCCCAAGAGCCATTGAGCAGAAGCTCTTGCGGGATCTTTGGTGGTGATGTCAGCGGCTCTTCGGCTTGTCCCCGAAGACCATGAAGTAGAGGCCCGCCGGATCATTCTTATCCTTCACCTTCCTAATCACGATCTCCTCATTGCTTGAGTTTGATGAAGAGGAAGAAGACAAAGACCACTTGGAGTAGCTTCTCTTCATCTCGGCGAAGAAGGCCTTGTCTCGCTTCTTGTTCTCACACCGGTAGTCCTTCAGGGCCTTTCAGAAGAATCTTGTATTGGGCTTGCCCTTGGTGAACGTGGAGCTGTCGTGCTTGTCAGAGTCGTAGGAGCCACCACTGGTACCCTTCTTGTGACCATTGTGCTTGGGGCAGTCGGCGATGAAATGACCTGGATCACCACACTCAAAGCATCTAGTTTTTGTGCCGTGTATTTTGAACATTCGCTTATCATAGACACGACGCACCCGGTTGTTAAACAAACACAGATCATCATCTCCTAGTGACTCAAGATGGTCCTCACTGATAGACATCAAGGAGAACCCAGCATAGCTCACAGAAGAGGAGTCAGCAGAAGGTGTCGCAAGGGCCGGGGTTTTTGATCTAGAGCCAGTGAGATTTGATCTCAACTGGATATCAACCTCTGTGGCCTTGAGCTTGCTAAACAGCTCTGAAATTGTCAAGGTATCATAAGAGGTGCTCTCAATGATAGAGGATACCTTGATCTCCCAGATCTTAGGGTCCAAGGTATGAAGAACCTTGAGCGCTTGCTCATGATCTGAGACCAGCTGAACTCCCTCGGCCTTGTTGGCCCGAAGCTTGTTTATGATTGATTGAAAATGACCAAACAAGGCTTCAATAGATTCACCCGGCTTCTGTGTGAAATTTTCATATTCACACTGGTAGGTCTAATAGAGCCGAGCCTTAACCTAGGCTGTCCCCTCATGGTGTGCCTAGAGGATAGCCCAGATCTCTCTAGTAGTGCTGAGATGGCTCACATGCTCAAACTCAGTGGGACCTAAACGAGAAAACAAAATGTTCACCGCTTTGTTGTTGTTCTGATGCTGGGCGATTATCTCGGGGGATGTACGCTCAGCAACAGGCAGTATGGTAAAAGTAGCATGAACACAAACGTCCCAAATGTCCGAGCTCTGGCTCGTGAGATAGGCTCGCATGTGAGTCTTCCAATAAGTATAGTGTTGGGGGAGATAATCCCGATGGAGTTTAGGAGCGCGGGGGATGTGGAGCGCTGATTCGAAGGAAGGACTTCGCAAGCTGGAAGTTGGCAAGGCGTCGACCTCAGGATGGTACGGAGTCCGACTGCTCCCCTCCGAAGGAGTTCGGAGGACCCGAAGCTCAGAGGACCGTGGCCTCGATGTTGCGAAGCCGACAGGAGGCTGGAGCCCTATCTCTAGAAGGTGCGAAGGGTCCAACACCAAGATAGAAGACCGGGACTAGTTTGGTCAGGATGGTCTGGCGATAGGATCGCGATCATCTGCACAGCATCTGGTGCCGCTGCCACGCTTGGAGCGGTTGATACATTGTCAGGGCTGCACTTCTTGTCTGTATTGTAGGGCTGCAATTCTTGTCTATACTTGAAGGCTATGTCAGGTAGTACTACTGTCAGAGAGATTTTGAAGTATCGAACCCCTTGTAGGGATCCCCTATAAATACTCCCCCTCCCTAGGTTGTAAGGGACAAAACACTTGATCCAAGAATACACTCTGATCTAAGCTTCTCATTCCATATACTTTCATAAACCTGTTGGTCTAGTCCGCTATGCCAACAGATGGCGCCGTCCGTGGGGATCCTAGTCGAAGAAGCTAGCATCCTCTACATCCACCCAAGAATAAACATGTCGGGCTGGAAGGGTGCGAGCATGGCCCCCGTCCGGAGATCAACCCGCACCGCCGGAACAGGGCCCATCCCAACCGTTGGACCCGATCCTCCTGTAGCTCCCCCCATCATCACCCTCCTCGTGCCAAGCATGGGGCCAAGCCAGGCCCTAGGACAGGCGCCGAAGGTGTGGGATCCCACCGGCTCAATGGGGCCAGCCTCGGCAAAGCCCCCGGTGTCTCAGGAGGGGCTCTTTGGGCTACATCAACCAGGCGGCCCCCAGCCATAGCCCTCCGAACCGACTGCGTCCGCTCGCAGGACCCGGAGACAGCCTCCGGAGGTAGCGGGAGCCAAGCCGATGCCCTAGCTGCTGAAAATGCAAGGTTGAAGGCCGAGTTGACCCAATGGCGCCAGGAGGCTTCGCTTCAACCCCCCCCCCCCCCCGAGCCCTCCAGGGCGCTGGGGGTCGCAACCATCGCATTAAGTGATGATGAAGATCAAGAGGAGGAGGAGAATGCATCCTACGATGAGGAGTCTCCGTTGCACCCCGAGCTGCAAAGGGTGCGATTCGACTCGAAGTTCCGTGTCGCGAAGCTCCCAAAGTACTCTGGGGAGCCTGACCCTCTAGAGTTTTCTCGCTCGTACGCCTTGGAGATAGAAGCTTGTGGGGGAAGCCGGGATACCATGGCTAAGTGTTTTCCTTTGGCTCTCGAGGGGATTGCTCTCCGATGGTTCTGGTCGTTGAGGCCAGGGACCATCAGGTCATGGGACCAGCTGAAGAAAAAGTTCATCAATAACTTTTAGGGGACCTTCATGGCCCCGATGTCCACCAGGAGTCTTTTTCAAGTAAAGCAGCAGCCCGAAGAGAAGTTGCGATAGTATTCACAGCGCTTCGCACACACCAAAGCGCAGATCAAGGGGTTGTCAGCCTCCTCCGTCATCGATGCTGCCCAGGAGGGTGTCACCAACCCGGGCCTCCTCGACAAGCTCCACCGGAAGCCAATATATTCGGTGGCCCAGCTCATGACACACTTCGAGGAGTACACTTGGTCCGAGGAAGGCCGGCTGCGTCGTCAGGCGATGATCGCCCCCATCCGGGCTCCGATTGTCAAGGTGTACGAAGTACCCTCCGGCCCTGCTCTGGATCTTCGCCATCGGGATTCCCGGCGAGGGGCCCCACCAAGCATCAGCATATCGCGGGTGGAGGGTGTCCGACTAGAGCTAGAATTCATGCAAGGACGCTTCCGGGGGAGCAACCTTCAATTTGTAGTGTTCATGGCGAGAATCGGAGCCACGACACCGACTCATGCCGTACCATCCTCACCCTCCGGAACGACTACCTCGAGCGAAGCTCCAGTCGTGGCTCTTCCGATAAAGTGCCTCTGATATCCCACGCCGACTCCATCCAGGTGGTCGGGTGCCGTGACGAGCCAAGAGCTTTGGGGCTTACTCCGGAAGTTGGTAGGTTCCCAGCTCCCAAACTCAATGATGGGGCAGACCAAGGGAAGCGGGTGGTTCTGCCCATTTCCGGAGGTGGAGCTCTGGGGGTTATGTCGAAGCGGCAGCGAAGGGATTATGTATGGGAAGTCGGGCATATCGATACTTCTAGCTTCGCCACGCTTCCTGAGTGGTCCCATGTCCCCATCTCTTTCACCGCCGATGATGTTGCCGGCATCAAATTCCCACACGTTGATCCCCTCATCATCTCGATAGATATTGCTGGTGTTGAGGTGCGTCGCATTCTTTTTGACGGGGGAAGTTCTGGTGACATCATTTTCGTGTAGGCCTTCGATCAGCTATGTCTCTCTCGGAAGCACCTGTTGCTGGCTTCTCGGCTGCTCCAGGGTTTCGCAGGACCACCCCCCGATGCCCTCGGTCAGATTGGGCTGGAGGTGACCTTCGGAGAAGCTCCCCTGTCCCGCAGCGAAGAATTCATCTTCAACGAAGTCGACGCCCCGTACGCCTACAATGCCATCTTCGGAAGGGGGATACTCAACCGCTTCGTGGCCATAACACACCACAACTATTTGTGCCTCAAGATGCCAACCCCTGGAGGGGTGCTATCGGTCGTGGGTGATCAGGCCGTGGCTCGGCGAGTGAAGTACGGTTACTCGGTGCCTTTCGAGCCGAGGCAAGTCCACAGCATTTGAGGGAGCTCGAAGGAAGTTGAACTTCCCAGCGTCAGCGACGTCCCCCTGCTCTGCGACGCGCCCCCCAAAGGACCCACTACTAATCCTCATCCGGAGGGGGTGGTCGTCACAAGGATCCTGATCCAAGATGGGAGGGAGTATCCTATCCAGTCCGGAGGAGGCTTGGAGCCAGAAGTGTTAAAGCAGCTCGAAGAAGTCGTCCGAAGCAACCTGGACATCTTTGTGTGGTCCGAGGAAGACATATCGGGCATCAACCTCTCCATCATCGAGCACTCCCTAGCGGTCAACCCGAAGGCTCTCCTAGTGCGCCAGGGGCTCTGCAAGTTGTCCTTCAAACGAGCTGATCTCGCCAAGACTGAGGTGGAAAAGCTGCTCAGAGCTGGGGTCATTCGGGAAGTCAGTCATACAAAGTGGTTGTCAAACCCTGTGTTCATCCAGAAGAAAACATCTGGAAAATGTTGCATGTGTATCGATTTCACATCTTTGAATAAAGCTTGCCCCCGTGACCCCTACCCCATGCCTCGCATAGACCAATTGGTTGACTCCATGGTGGGTTCGGAGCTTCTCAGCTTCCTCGATGCATACTCCGGTTATCATCAGATTTGGCTGAAGTAGGAAGATCAAGTCAAGACAAGCTTCGTTACCCTCTCGGGAGTATTCTGCTATGTCCGGATGCCTTTCAGCCTCTGGAACACTGGGGCCACCTTCTCCAGGATGATATCCAAAGCCCTGAGCCACCAGATCGTTCGTAATATCAAAGCTTACATGGATGATATCGTCATTCAAAGTACAGATAAAAACTGTCATAGCTCGGATATAGCGGGAACGTTTGAAAGCCTCCGGAGGTGCGGGATCCACCTTAACCTGGAGAAGTGCGTCTTCAGAGCTCGGGTTGGGAAGCTGCTCAGTTATCTAGTTTCCAGTCGGGGTATCGAAGCCAGTCCAACCAAAGTCAGCGCGCTGCAGAACATGGCCCCTCACTAGAACTTGAAGCAGGCCCAGAAGTTGGTCGGGCGCCTCGCGGCTCTCAACCGCTTCCTAGCAAGGTCAGCTGAGCGAAGTCTACCTATATTCATGGCGCTGCGGGGATCTAGGGACTTCGAATGGACTCCCGAATGTCAAGATTGCTTCGATAGCATAAAGGAATACATCATCAACCTTATTACCCTCGCTACACCCCGGAGTGGCGATCCCCTTCTCGTCTATCTCGCCGTCACGGGCTGTGCGGCGAGCGTGGCGTTAATTTAGGAAGAAGAAGCTGGTGGGAAGCTGATTCAGCGCCCAGTGTACTTTGTGTCCGAAGCCCTCTCCGGAGCAAAGACTCGGTACATCGAGCTCGAGAAAGTAGCATACGCCCTCGTCATGGCCTCTCGGAAGCTTCAGCACTACTTTCTGGCCCACGACATAGTCATCCCAACCGCTTACCCTCTAGGTGACATGTTCCGGAATAAGGATGCTACTAGACGAATTGGCAAGTGGGCAGTAGAACTTGCTCCGTTCGGCATCACTTTTGTGGCCTAGACTGCCATTAAGTCTCAGATCCTTACAGATTTTGTCGTCGAATGGACACCGGCAGCCGACCATGCCCCTAACGATGCTAGCGAAGGGGTGTGGACTATTTATTTAGACGGTGCTTACCAAGCCTCTAGAGTAGGCGCAGGGGCAGTGATTGTTTCTCCCTCAGAACAACAAGCATTGTACTCCATTCGGTTGAATTTTAAAGCACAAATAACATTGTTGAGTACGAGGGGGTGCTGCTGGGCCTCCGCAAGGCGCATGCGCTCGGGGCTGCTAGAGTGATCGTCAAGACTGACTCTCAAGTTGTGGCCAAGCACATGGACAAGAGTTTTCAAGCTTGGCACCCGGATCTCGCCGCATACCTCGAGGTCGTTCGGAAGCTCGAGACAACTTTTAAAGGAATTTCTGTCCAAAGCATTCCAAGAAGCGAGAATTGACAGGCTGATATCCTCGCTAAAGCCAGCACAGGCGGTCAAGCCCTTCCCCCCACTGCTTTCTTCGAGGAGCTCACCAAGCCATCTGCATCTCTCTGAGAGAGCACCCCGACCCAAGTTTCAACCGATCCTCTGGCGTCCTCGAAACTAGTCGAGATCCTTTGTACGATTGACGGTGATTGGCGAGAGCCCATCCTGCAGCTCCTTCAAGGCAAAGTGGAAACTAGGCTTTGTACTAAGCTTGCGCGACTTCAGCTCCACGCGAGATCTTATCAGGTCATTAACGAAGTACTCTACAAGTTGGGTGTCTATTTCCCGCCACTCTGGTGCATTTCTCGTACCGACGGGAAGCAGGTGCTTTGAGAGATTCATGAAGGCTTGTGTGGTAGCCATCTAGCCCCTCGGGCCCTCACTGAGAAAACTCTCCATCAGGGTGTGTATTGGCCCACTATTATCGCTGATGCTGAAGATCTGGTGTGCACCTGTCAAGGGTTCCAATGGATGGGGTGGCGGAGCCATAGCCTCCCACCGCCCTACAAATCATCGTGCCTATTTGGCCTCTAGCTCGATGGGGATGGACCTCATCGGTCCGTTTCCCAAGGCTAAGGGCAACCTGTGCTTTGCCGTCATCACCGTTGAGTATTTCTCTAAGTGGGTTGAAGCCAAGCCGCTGACCGCCATCACCTCCCGAAGCATTCAGAAGTTCTTTTGGCAAAACATCGTCTGCCGATTCGGAGTGCCCAAGCAGCTCACGTTTGATAATGGTACTCAGTTTGATGCAAGTAATTTCAAGGCGTTTTGCGACGAGCTTGGAGTACAGCTATGCTTCGCAGTCATCCGACATCCGTAGTCTAACAGAGCCATTGAATGATCTAAGGGGCATATACTTTCCGGCCTCAACAAGCGTATCGTGGGTTTGGCTAAGGGCCTATGGCCCGAAGAGTTGCCCATGATTTTGTGGTCTATTCGGACCACCCCTTCCCAAGCAAACAGATTCATCCCCTTCTTGATGTTGTTCGGGGGACGAAGCAATGACGCCGACGGAGCTCCGGGTTGGCTCCCTGTGGGTCACAACTCCAGAATACGATCAAGGCTCCAAGTCATCGCCAACCTTTCCAAGTATCAACAACAGATGAAAGCATGGTACGACCCCAAAGTGAAGCAAAGCGAGTTCCAGCTAGGGCATCTCGTCCTCCGAGCGGCTGTCGCCCCCACGAAGCTGGGCAATAAGTGGGAAGGTCCATACATCGTCGTTGGCTCTAGACGACCAGGGTCCTACCGTCTGGCTACCCTTGAAGACAAAGATCTGAAGCACACTTGGCATGCGGAGCATCTGAAGTGCTATTTTGCGTAATTCGATGTAATACATTTCGCCTTTTCACTTTTCGCTATACTCGATTTCTCAGTTTCAATAATAAAATCCGGCGAAACTTTCTACTGAAGTGGACGCACTATGGTATTAAGCGTAATCCTAGTAGACTCGAAGGGTTCCGAGCTCCGGCTCGAAGCACCCCATTGTAGGTTCTGAGCTCCAGCCCAAAGCATCCTACCTAAGGGTTCCGAGCTCCAGCTCGAAGCACCCCATTTTGGGTTTCGAGCTCCAGCTTGAAGCACCCTACCTCAGGGTTCCGAGCTCCAGCTCGACGCACCCCATTTTGGGTTCTGAGCTCCGGCTCTAAGCACCCTACCTCAGGGTTCCGAGCTTCAGCTCGAAGCACCCCATTTCAGGTTCTATGCCCTGGCTCGATGCACCCTACCTCCAGGTTCCGAGCTCCGGCTCGAAGCACCATCGTTTGGGTTCCGAGTTTCGGTTCGAGGCGCCCAGCGATTGGGTTCCAAGCACCTGGCCCAGAGTGCCCCGTGTTCAAGTGTGGTATTCTGACTCCTGATCTTAGGTCCTAATGCATTGCGTCTAGCCGCCAAGTCATCTACCCACAAAGAGGGGGAGGAAGGAGTGGGCAAGGAAGCAATCGGGATCGATCGAGGGCGTGAGCAAGATTTCATAGGTTACACAGGACGTAGTTGATAGCTGTTACAAGGTCGAACTGAAAAGTAAAGCTAAGAGAACTCGTCGTCTAAGCCAAGCAAGAATCAGAAGCCTTTGCGGTCTTGAAGGTTGCCTGGGCCCCTCGCACTCTCTCTGGTCCGCGCCCCTAGAACTACGTGAATGGACTCCTTCTTCTCTTTCTTCTTCTGCTTCTTCTCCTCCTTTTGAGCTCGAAAAACCTTCTGTTCTTCTTGAAGCTGTGCCCAGCTGCGCAAGCCGTGGTCTCCGAGCCCTGATTCGTCAGGGTCAGTTTCCACATCAGACCAATTCATCGGCTCAGACGACGAAGATGGAGCACATGTCCTTTCCTCTTCCTCCTTGATAAAACCCAAGACCTCGTGAAGGACCTCGGGGATAACATGCATGTCATCATCTCGAGGAACGTTGAAGCATGCAGGACGATCGGCCCTAAGGGCCTCGAAGATGGCCCATTGGTGCCAAAGGGCCTTGCTCCCGTCAAGTATCTTGACGTCAGAATCATGAGTGTCATAGATACCCTAGATGATTTCCAGAAGACAACCTCCCTTTATTAAATGAACTGCCAAAGTTTCTATCTATTACAGGAGTTGTGATACTAAGGCCCTAAGGGAACTACACCTTCGGGTCTGGGAGGGGCGCAACGACTGGAGGCTTCGAAGAGGACAGAGGAAGGCTTGATCGAAGGGCCTCGTCTATCCAGGCCTTGACAGCATCTGGGCCCTCCACCCTCCAAGTCGTCTGGAGAGCCCTCCAGGCTTGTGTGACTGCTAGAGTCAGGGAAAGGAGATGGCTCCCCTGAAGGTGACTGGAGGTGAGCTCGACGATGAAGGCAAGGTGCCTCCGGAAGATTCCAGCTGATGAAGTACACCGAGGGAAGCCACCCACGCCGACACATCCCCGTCCCTCGACACTATGGAGCTTATCTGCCGAACGACGGCCTGAATAAACTTCAGCCGGCAGCTGAGGGGCTCCCGAGCGACGTCGAAGGCTACGCACTGCGTGCTGTAGCGCTCCAAGATCCTCCGGAGGGACACCACAGTGTCAGCCACGGTCTTCTCGCCCTGGGCCAATGCCTCAGCCACCGCTTTGTTCCGGGCCAGTAGGTCCACGACGGTTCACTCGAGCTTGAGCCCTTGGATTTTCTAGATCTCCGCGGCGGCGACCTTCGCCCGGAGCGCCTCCATCTCAGTGGCCTGGACACGAAAGGCGTCGACCTCAGCCTTGAGCTTGTATGCTTCAGAGGCTCGGGCTCGAAGTTCATCCACCTCGGCAACTTGGGCATTGAGGACGGCGATTTCAGTAACTTGAGCCCGGAGGCCTTCCACTTCGGCCACCCGAGCTCAAAGCGCATCCATCTCCACGACCTGAGCTCGGAGCTCTTCAGCTTTGGCGGCCTAGGTGCGGAGGCCCGTGACCTCTCACTCCAACACTCGTAGCCGGTCAGCCTCAACCTCATGGTCCTAGGCTATCTTCTCGGCAGCCTCGGTTTGTTCGCGGAGCTTCAAAGCATCGCACTTGCGGTGGCTCTGCTTAGCGGAGAGATACACCAGTGATCCCTGTGCCAATGCGACTATCTACACGTGAAGAAGCAAGGAGTAAGCCAAAAGTGAAGGAGGTGCTAGGGGCTCGTCTGGTAGCATTTCGAAGGCATACCTAGCTTGCGGTGCTCTCGATAGCAAAGCCGAGGCCGACGCCATCCACCTGGCCGAGCTCCGATATCAGCTCGGTATCCCTCAGGCCCAGGTAGGAGTCATGGAGGGGAGCGGTCTTCGCCCCGAAGTCTTGGTCACTTCCCAGGAAAGGAACCAAGAGGGGCACACAGCCGCGGGCACACCCCGGGTCCATAGGAGGGCGGACCTTGGTCCGCTGAGTGGCTTCCTCCGAGGCTCCCTCCGAGGCCTTCTCCAACTCCGCCTCGTCGTCCGACTCCGAGACCTCCACCGCATTGATAGGGGCTTGGGCTCTCGCATCGGTGGCACCTCCGAAGGGTGCAGGAGATGAGGCTAGGGCCCGAGCAGAGGTGCCTGGACAAGGGCAAGGTAAGCCAATTAGAAGCAGCGTAAGTGAAAGTACTCAGGTAAGAGATCAGTCTGAGGCTTTGTACCTTCGTTCGCGGTCTCGGTCGGAGGGTCCGAAGACTGAACGTCTATGGGGGTGCGGGGCTAGAAGAAGAGGTTGTCCATCGAATTCATCGGGGAGCTGGACAGCGCTGTGGCTAATTCAGCCTTCACATTGGCGCTCCCCTCAACCGCTCTCATGGGGTCAGCTAGCCCCCCTAGGTCTAGGCTGTCTGTCTCCCGACTTTCGTGAGAGCTGACAGAGATCCCCTCCGACACTAGACCATGTGGAGGGGTAGACCAGGGAGACGTCGTTGCTCCCGCGTTGCCCACCTCTGGTTCGGACTCTAGAGGAGGCTGTTGCAGATTCGACGAAGCCAGGACCCCTCCAACATCGGCGCCGTCAGAAGCCGGTCGATCAGTCCGGGATGTGCCAGGGTTCGGCAGGGATTCGTCTGGCTCTATTCTCGTCTCCTCGCTAGAGGATTCCCCTTCGATGTTGGAGACGGAGGAGCGAGCTGGGGAGAGTCGCTTGGGACCCTTCATAGTGTTCTTCTTCTTTAGAGGGCGCCTTGGAGACTCCCCGATGTCGAGATCTGCCGCCCTCTTCTTCGAAGCCAGGCGTAAGGCGTCCTTCTCTGGGAGAGGTGGCGGAGAAAGGTTGAGCACGTCCCACACGCGGTTGAACTGCTCCCAAGACCTAACGAGCTCCATCCTCCGCTTGTGCTCGGTTGGAGTGGGGGCCCCGAGTATCTTCTCGGCAACTCGGGCTACCTCGTCGAGGGTCTTGGCAACGAGAGACCCTGCCATAAGGTTAAGCATTTTAGCATCTCCGCTAACTGCCGAAGTCATAAGAAGTTTGTTGCAGGGGAAAAGAATGCAATCGAACCTAGTAGGTTGGAAAGCTCCGCTGGGGTAGACTCATCCTGGGCGCTCCGAAGTGAAGCCAGCCACGCCTCCTTCAGAGGCAGGATCTCAAGGGCGACGAACTCCTCTGTCAGGTCCCGCATGTTCATCCGGCGGGTGACGATCTGGTTGAGTTGGATGTGGGTAGAGATTGCACCGGCATTGGCTTCGATGGTCGCCTCCATCCGAAACCAGATGTGGCACTAGGATCCGGCGAGTCCGGAGTCTAGCCCGACTCAAACATACAACCAACGATGTATCCAGTTGGAGTACCACTGTTCATTGATGGCCTTCGTGGGGAAGGAGTCGGCATATTTCCTCTAAAGTTGGAAGTTGATGCTGCCGTAGGACTGCACCAGGCCTTCCTTCTTCTTCGGTTGGTAGAACGCCTCGTGCATCTGAGCGAAGACCTCCATTCGACACTCGCAACCCTCCGCCCGCATGGCCCACTCGAAGATGGATAAGCGGGCCATGACATTCAGGGATAGTTGGGGTAGTTCGAGCTGGAAGGCGTCGAGGACCTCCGCCAGGAGCTCTGAAGCCGGGAATCCTAGCCTCGCATCAAAGAATGCCTCGAAGACGATGAACTCTCCTTCATGTGGTTAGGGGACGGTCTCCAGGCCCGGCTTCCTGGCCTCCACATCATGGCTGAGGCGGCACTGGGTCGCTATCAAGATGGACTTGACCGAGCATGCCGATTTCCCCACCTCCAGGGTATGCTCCCTGAACCTTTCTGACGTCGGGCGGAGCTCCCGGGGATCGCAGGTTTCCACTGAGCTAGGAGCCATTGCCATTGTTGCTGCTGCTGCTACTTGATGCTGCAGGAACTGGGGGTCGACCACTGCCGCGTGTGTGCTTCTCCCTAACATGCTTGAAGACAATGGCAGAAGGAAGGTGGCTGGGACCTAGTGTGATGGAGGCGGTGAGCCAAGTAAGGTGGTGGCTGGGACCTAACTTTAATGCGTGTGCGCCGTTGCTCGATTCATTCAATATCCCACCTGTTCGCATTCCCCTAGGCACCCGCGCGTGCGCCGGGCACGCGGTAGCCACACTAAAGTCTCGCTGGTCCACTCCTCCCACGCGCCGGTGTGTGATGGTCGAGCTGAAGCCGCATTAAAGTCCCGCCGGTCCATTTCTCTCACGCGCTGGTGTGCAATGGTCACACCGAGGTTGCGTTAAAGTCCACCGGTCCAACTCCCCGCGTGGGCCGATGCGTGATGGTCACCCCAGAGTTGTGTCGTGGCCGTCGGCCAAGCCTCCCACTGCGCCGGCATGCATCGAGCATGCCGGAGCCGCTGTAAGGTAAACTCCAGACTCCAAAGCCTCGAAGCAGCCCCGAATCCTCATTCGGAGCTGAAAACCGGTTCGCTGCGAACGTTTGGGCCCCGCTGTGAGTTGATTTCCGATAGAATTGGCCATCGATATTATCTTGTGCGCTTCCTTTCTCATCCTCTGCGCAGGGCCGTCGGATAGAAAGGAGCGAGGGGCTACTGTTGGGGGAGATAATCCTGATGGAGCTTAGGAGCGCGGGGGATGTGGAGCGCTGATTCGAAGGAAGGACTCCGCAAGCTAGAGGTTGGTGAGGCATCGCCCTCAGGATGGTACGGAGTCCGAGTGCTCCCCTCCGAAGGAGTTCGGAGGACCCGAAGCTCGGAGGACCGTGGCCTCAAAGCTGCGAAGCCGACAGGAGGTCGGAGCCCTATCTCTAGAAGGTGCGAAGGGTCCAACACCAAGATAGTAGACCGGGACTAGTTTGGTCAGGATGGTCTGGCGACAGGATAGCGATCATATGCACAGCATCTGGTGCCGCTGCCACGCTTGGAGTGGTTGATACGTTGTCAGGGCTGCACTTCTTGTCTGTACTGTAGGGCTGCAATTCTTGTCTGTACTAGAAGGCTATGTCAGGCAGTACTACTGTTAGAGGGATTTGGAAGTATCGGACCCCTTGTAAGGCTCCCCTATAAATACTCCCCCTTCCTAGGTTGTAAGGGACAGAACACATGATCCAAGAATACACTCTGATCTAAGCTTCTCATTCCATACACTTTCTTAGACCTGCTGGACTAGTCCACTGCGCCAACATATAGCCAAAAGCTTACAGGGACGAGACCTTTCTAGAGGAAGTCATGATGACTACCTGGGTTTAGAACCGGTTAAGGTATGGAAAAACCCTAACCAGGCTCTGATACCACTTGTAAGACCGAAAGTAGCAACTAGAGGGGGGTGAATAGGCGCCTAAAAAATTATTGCGAATCAATGGCCTGATCCCAACACCCAACGCACCTCAACAGAACAATCAATGAAAGAAAACAAATCAAACAGTTCTAAAACTAATTTAGCCTAAAACGACCAGTGTCCTAATAGAAAAGACACCAACATAGTGCTTAAAGGCAGATTAGATTCATGCACATAACAGATAGCATCTCCACAATGATTTCACCAAAACGCAGGTAATCCATCATGCACATCAACATATCCATACATACATTTCATCCATCACAAATATGACTATCATAGGCATTTAACCAAATAAAATAACAGCAGATGATAAATTTCTCCCAAATGAATCAAACAGGTACTGAACAGATATAAACATCTCAGATCCTAATCCTGGTGTAATCCGAAACTAACATGCATGAAATAAACTTGATTCATAAAGAAGAATAAACTGAAGACACGTGAAACGAGAATAAAAATAAACTTACCGTGTGAGCTCCTGACACCTGGACTTGGCTCCCATGCCTATCTGCTCCTGCTGCTGGCCGTGCACTTGCGCAAACCCCAAGCGTGTGAGCTCCTACTACAGAAAGCCTGCCATGCACTGCCGCATGCAAGAGCTAGTCGGTGCTAGGTGCTGCTAGACTAGGCACTGTTGCTTGCTGCTGCTAGGCTACGCGTAGGGGCTAGCTAGCCTAGCCACTGTAGCTGCTGCTACGTAGCGCTAGCTTCCGGAGAAACAAACACGCTAGGGAGAGGAAAGAGCAACAACGGCGGTGGCGGAAAACTTCAGAGCGAAGGAAAAATCACGCCGACGGTGAGGAGAAAAACTGGCGGCGGAAAAAAAAATGAAGAACTCAGATGAAAAAGTGACCCACGATTTCAGAAATTGGGAAAGTGTATTTCAAAAATGGGTAACCCTAACCCTAGGTATTGGGGCCCTTTTATAGGCATCCCAATAAATGGGTAAATGCAAAAATAGCCCTAGGGTTTTTACAGACGCTGAAATAAAAATGGAAAAGACCGAAATGCCCCTAGGTTTTTTTACAGACTCGACTGACAGATTGTGGGCCTAAAGGCAAAATAGTAAAAACCTAAATAAAGATAACTTATCATGATGCGGAGCTTTCATAGCAGCTACGGCTTCGCCTCAGAACGGTCCGATCCGAGATCAGCGGTCGTCAGTTTTGCACCGAAACTGATAAAGCGTCCACCGTATTCGCACCGAGTACCCGGATTGGGCTGGCCCGATTTCGTGGCTCCCTCAGCCCGGCAATCGCTCGCCGCCCATATAACTGAGTCAATCTCGGTCAATAGACCATTGGATTCTCGGCTGCTCCTAGCCCATGTACTCGGATTGGGATAGCCCAACTTCGCGACCCCTCTGCCCAACAGTCGCTCGCTGCCCGTGTACCTGAGTCACATGCGGCCCACACACAGCAGGTCTTCTCTTCTCTTCATGTCATCTTTGACTTCCGTTGACAATCACTCATCACATCTGGAGCCATGAGGCCCATGCTCTTCAACAAGGCTCCTCACACATCGAACACACATTTGAGTGGGTTCATTGTTAATCCATACTGATGCATTCTATCAAAAAAACTCTCAAATCGGCTAAATTGTTGCCAATAGCATCCGATTTGACTACAACATTGTCTATATAGACCTCTAGCATAACTCCTAGCAAGTCATGAAAGATCAGGTTCATAGCACGTTGATAAGTAGCGTCAGTATTCTTTAAACCAAAATTCATGACGACCCACTCAAACAAGCTGACAAAACCAGGGCATCGAAAGGCTGTCTTGTAGACGTCCTCTTTGGCCATAAAAATTTAATTATAACTAGCGTTGCCATCAAGAAAACTTAGTACCTTGTGTCCTGAAGCTTCGTTGATCAACATGTCGGCTATCAGCATGGGATATTCGTCCTTCGGGGTGGCCTTGTTTAGATCCCTGAAATCAATCCAAACTCGTATTTTTCCGCTCCCCTTCTTCTCTATAGGCATGATGTTAGCAACCCATTCAACATACTTGCATGGCCTAATAAATTCAGCTTGGAGCAATCGTTTTATCTCCTCTTTAACTCGGTCATACACGGCCGAGTTAAAGTGGGGAGGGCTGTTTATAAGGCCTAAACCCGGGTTTGATAGGAAGCCGATGCTCTATGACCTCGCGGCTTAGTCCGAGCATCTCACTATATTCCCATGCGAAACAATCAACGTACGACCGAAGCAACTTTAATACTTCGCCCCTTTCACCGGCCTGTAGATTTTCGTTTACAAAAGTCGGCCTTGGAATTCTACCATCGCATATATCGACCTCTTCTAAAGGATCGGCCGACGCGAAACCTTGACCTAACTTTTCTACTTTGCTGAAATCTTCAATGGCTTCGGCAATATCGTCTTTAGAAGACCGATATTTCTACACACGAGACTTCAGGCAATCAAGATTACTCTTACTAGACATGACTAATAGTTTAGATATAGTTGTGCTAAATAAGCCAGCTTTATAGACACGTGTACAAAACATCCCCCAAACACACTAACGAAGTCGTAATCCGAGAGGTCTCTACCTAATAGACACTCTACCTTATCATGGATGGCATCGGTCCATGGTGAACTGGGTTCACCGTGAACCCGCGCACTGTGCGCATCCACCGGATCTAGATCCACCGTTCGATCGTGATCGGGTGGCCATGGGCGAGGCGGGGGAGTTAAGTTAACGTGGACGGCCAGAATTAAGACGTTGAACCGGTACGCGATGGATGGCCCAGATTCGATGCGGGATTTAAACACTAATGGACGCACGAGATCACACCGTACTGCTTCACTTAGATCTGACGGACCAGATTAAACAGAGGGATGGATTTAATCTCGGCCGTCAGATCATGATCGCGTGGTCAGGGATGAATCCGACAAGGCACGGGTAGTTTACCCACACCGGTCATCTTCTCCGGCGATGGCGAGCGGGCCATGGGCCATGACGAGGGCTCGGGGGACCAATTAATAGCTCCAATTTAATGGGAGAGGGGCCGGCGAGGCGGATCCGAGGGCGAGGTCATCGGCTGGCGGGATTCAGGGGCGATGGCGTGAGGTGGACGACAGTCCTGACAGGCGGGGGCCACAGGTCAGCGGGGTACAGGTGTGGATGTGGTAACGGGGCGAAACCGACAGGTGGGGTCAGGTAGTCGGGCGCGCGCGCGAAGGGAGAGGGCCTCGCTGACAAGCGGGGCCCGGGTGTTAGTACGGGGAGTGGGGAGGGAGTGGGCTGGGCCGGCCGGTGGAGGGAGAAGAGGGGGAGGAGGCCCGTTTCTGTTTCAATTATTTTCAGAATAAAAATAATTGCAGAAATTAGTTTAAAATATTTGGGCTACTTCCAAGGGTGATACAAATTTGTAAAA
Organism: Zizania palustris; assembly: GCA_019279435.1. Taxonomy (NCBI): domain Eukaryota; kingdom Viridiplantae; phylum Streptophyta; class Magnoliopsida; order Poales; family Poaceae; genus Zizania; species Zizania palustris. The sequence continues at coordinate 10,911,416 of JAAALK010000289.1, read as the reverse complement.
ATTCTCAAAAATATATATTGGCCTTGGGATCATATACAAAATTTTCTAGCTCCTGGTTTGGATGTTTTACCTAGGTTCTAGTTCAATTAAGCTTAGAAGGGCATTAAAGGCATTTCAAAATAAATTATCTCTAGAAAAATATATTAAATGGTATTTTTATTTCTCTGAAAATTTGGGGTGTTACACTTACCTTCTCCCAATGCCCTAGCCGTGCGCCTGCACCTCTCCTCTCCACCACCACCACCGCTGCCCTCTACTCCGCACTGTGTGCACCCACCCTTGCGGACTAGACTCTAGCCGTGCAGCGCGCCTCCAGCATTCTCCTCCATCGTCTGTGCCAATGATCCAATCTGTTCAGTTAGTGATCATAAATGTTTATGTAATGTCAATCTCTACTATTCATGCATGCTCAGTTGGGTTTGGTGTCAATTGTGTGTGAGAAATAATTGAATGCGACGCTACTTGTTCAGAGATAAGATGTCGTGTCATGACCGAAGTTGGATGTGCATGGATAAGTCAAATTATGAGTGGCAAGAACTTTTCAAGAAATTTGTTGATGAAACATTGGAAGGCACAAGTAAAGGAGAGACTATAGCTTGTCCCTGTTCAAGGTGCCGTGGCATGTCATTCATGAACAAAATAGATTTTTAGTTTCATTTGCTGATGAAAGGGTTTGATTAAAGTTTCATCCAGAAATGTGAACCTCGAGATGATCATGATGATGTAGATTGCAATGATCATGATGCAATAGGTGATGGTCCTCTTGTGCGTAATCTGGTGACTTCACTAATTAGGGGTGCTATGCGTGGAGAAATTGTGGGAGGTAATAATGAAGAGCCAAATGAGGGTGCCAAGAAGTTCTTTAACTTATTGCAAGAGGCATAGAAGGAACTGTACCCGGGTTGCAAAGAGGCCACTAAGGTTTCTTTCATTGTCAGGCTCTTCATATTAAGTGCATGTTTGGTGTGAGTAACAGTGCCTTGGAGGCTATACTTCTTTTATTCTCACTAGTGCTACCTAAAGGGCACTCTATCCCAAACACCTTGGACAAAGTGTAGAGGGTTGTTCGTGATCTAGGACTTGACTACAAAAAGATTCATGCATGTGTGAATTATTGTGTGTTGTTTCGAGGTGATTTTGGACATATGGATACATGCCCAACATGTGGTGTTTCAGTGGAAAATGAAAGATTGTGCTGAAGATGGTGAAGTTAGCGGCATTGCGACAAAAAAACGTCATCCAAGGAAAATTCTAAGATATTTTACGCTTATTCCTCGACTCCAAATATTGTTTATGGGAGAGGAAACAATATCATATATGCGATGGCACAAGGACGAATTGATCAATGATGGGAAAATGCGGCACCCTGCTAACTCTTTGGCGAGGAATCATGTAGATAACAAGTTTACAAACTTTGCAATGGATCCACGCAATATTAGGCTTGGTCTTGCATCTGATAGTTTTAATCCATTTGGTATGTTGAATATGACATATACTACGTGGCTAGTGATATTGATACCGTATAACTTGCCTCCTTGGTTATGTTTCAAACAATCGTATTGGATGATGTTGATGTTGATCTCTGGTCCAAAATCTCCTAGGATGAATATTGATGTCTACATGCAACCCCTAATTAATGAGCTAAAGGATCTTTGGGAGAATGGTGTTGAAACTTGGGATGCAAAGGCAAAGAATAATTTTAATCTACGTGCAGTTTTACTTTGGACAATTAATGATTTTCCTGCGTATGCTATGCTATCAGGTTGGAGCACAAAAGGCAAGTTTGCATGTCCCTACTGCCACAAGGACACTGGCTACTTGTGGCTAAAATATGGCTCCAAGCATTGCTACCTGGGACATCTCCGTTTTTTGCCTTTAGATCACAATAGGCGAAAGAACAAATTTAGTTTCAATAATGAGGCTAAAAGAAGGGAGGCTCCAGTGCCCCTCACTGGACAGCAAGTGTTGGCGCAGTATGAGAGTTTTGAGCAAGTGAAATTTGGGTTGCATACTAAAAAGAGAAAGCAGCGCGAGGAAGAAACTAGATGGCACAATTGGAGGAAAAAGAGCAATTTTTCAATTAGTTGTGTACATTTCCAAATCAAATGAAATCCAACTTAGTTGTGTACAACTCCAATTCAGATGAAATCCAACTTAGTTGTGTACAACTCCAGTTCAAATGAAATCAAGTTAGTTGTGTACATTACCAATTCAAATGAAATCAAACTTAGTTGTTTACAATTCCAATTCAAATGAAATACAACTTAGTTGTGTAAAATTTCAATTCAAATAAAATCAAACTTAGTTGTGTACAATTCCAATTCAAATGAAATACAACTTACTTGAGTACAATTCCAATTCAAATGAAATCAACTTAGTTGTGTACAATTACAATTCAAATTAAATCCAACTTAATTTTGTAAAATTTCAATTCAAATGAAATCAAACTTAGTTTTCTAAAATTTTAGTTCAATTGTTAACCCGCCAAAACATTCGCTGCAAATGCTAACCCCGTCAAAATTTTTGTTCCAAAAAACTAACCCCATTGAACACCGCAATAATTGGTAAAATATTATGGAAACCTCAACCCCTCCCATAATCTCATAGCCGCGCTGACCTTCTCGGCTTCTCCCAAGATACGCATTGTCCTTCTCCCAAGCACCCCACTCTACCCTGCATCCATGGCGCGCCCTCTCCCTCCTACCAAGGCGTCGCCTTTGCTTACAACCACAGCGCCGCCTCTACCGCCATCTAGGACACCACTCCCACTGACTCCTACGACATTATCTACGGAACCAACTGAGGCCACCAGTGCCGGTGAGGATCATGCTCTCCTAGGCACGAGCAGATATGTTGAAGCCACCATGGAGCTCGAAGACGAACAAGGGTTTAGTCATCCATACACCATGGGGTAAGTACTATGATTAGTGCACTACAATGAAATTTATGTGCTCTTATATGGCTAGTACTACAGACAATTCTGATTCATTTTTGTGAATTTCAAATAATTAAGATGTTTATTACAACCATGAAATTATCAATGTATGCATGTTAGTATAATTTATTATCTCCATCTCTATCTGTAGTTATTATGATTGAAACATGTTTATCAATCATATCAACATGATATGAGATCAACTTAAACCATATGTATGCAGTGCTAGAAGGATGTGTGAAAACTAGACTTTATATGTTCATTGCAAGAGAGGACTTCTAGATAGAGAATTTGTAATGTTCAAAATCAATAGAGCCGATGTAATTTTTGCAACCTTGGTATCTCTAAAGGATCAGCTTGGGTATGGTGTCCTGGACTTCTTATACTACAAAAAGCGATGTGGTAGAGATTTAGCTACTCTTGCGGTCATCGATTTTACAAGATATGCAGAATTAATGATTAAAAACAATATGAGGGAAAGAGAAATCAGATTGTTGTTAACAAGGAGCAAGAAACAACTGCAACAGTTAGCATAACACCCATGAAAAGACCTAGGGATCATATCTTCAATGAGCTTGAAGCTTTTATAGATGAATCAATTGATGAACACAAGGGTTGGCTTGCAAAGCTACAAGATGAAACAGACAAGGGTATGAAATACAAATTGTTGCACCGGTCACAAATATAAAATAAAAAGTAATTTTGCATGCCACCTAGCACTGACATTGATTTATTTGCTGAGTTAAAAGATGACTTCAGGGAGGAATCAATAAAAGCCTACAAGGAATGGTTGGGGCAAAAAGGCTATCCTCTAGAAATTTGTAATTCAATTTGTTTCGTATTGTACTAATATTTTTATATACACCCAACTTGTCTTCATAACTTTTTTTATAATTCTTTGTAGTGTCATATACAGATAAGCAATCCAGTGCTGCTAGTGCAAATTTTGAGCAAGAAATTATTGACATCCCAAACCAACCTGAAGATTGACCATCTCATGCTCAGCAAAATAAGAGAATTAGAGCTGGTTTGTTCTGCATACTTTTTTTTCAACATACCTACAAAACATATACGGTTCCTCCTTGACAATGATAATTTCTATTGCTTCAATTTATTTAATGAATTAGTACCCAACAGGCTAAGAGATGGGGACGTGGTCCACTCAAAGGATTATCAGCAGCCAACAAGAGAATTAGAGCTCATTCCCAAAAACTACAGATCCAGTTTTCAAAAATGCTGGGAGGGCCCATTGGAGAAAACTCCCGCACTTTTGTGGATGAAGCGGTAATGTTCACAATGAAGAGAGCTCCAATAATTGGAGTTAGAAGCTGAAAGACTTGAAGAAAATGTGAAAGATGAAATAGCAAATGACATTCTGGTGCGTTCTTCATTTGTCCTCTAATAATGTTCATTCTTGAAATCTTGGTGGTGTAACATGTTTTTGGAATCCTTGATTAACACTAAAATGAACATTACAGACACGATGGGAAAGGTACAAAGGATGACGATCAACATTTAGTGCAACGTACAAGGCCTACAACAACTATGAAGAGCGAATGAAGAATAAGCCAAAAGATGTAGAGATTGTTGAGTGGCATTACTTGATGCTTTATTTTGGTACAAATGAATTCAAGGCTCTCTACAAATTTATTGTCCCCGAAAGCACACATTGTTCAATTTTCACAATGCATTGTTCTTCCTTTGCCAGAAGGTTAGTTGCCAAAACTTTGAAAACCGATACCAACAAAAGACAAAGAATTTGATGGGATCAAAACCTTTCTCCCAGTTAAGCTACGAGAAGGTAATCATGCTTGAAATATATACAAAGTCTGAACTGTTTAAAAAATGTTCAGCCATTGATACAAATGTACATTATTGCCATGTTAGAGAGACCCGAAAACTAGTGCAGAGCCAAGCATTTTGCAGCTATGGATGGCTACTCACACGAAGGATGGAAAATGGTCAAACAATGCATCACAAGATGTCTATGTGAGTACTATCTCGTGCAAAATTGTCAAGCTGAATAAGTTATTACGATGAATCTCTTTATAAGCTACTGATTTTTTACAATCCTCTCTGCTCTTTTTCAATTAGTATGATGTAGTTGCTAAGATTTCTTAGTGAGAAGAAATGTCAAAAAGATCAGTCCTAACTGTTGAAGAGGAAAGCATTATTTTCCAGTCATCCTACAGGATAAGCACCAAAAGCAAATCATCCATGTTGCATGGCCATGGATACATCGCAAGATAACCAACACGAAGCCACCTATTCAATGAAAAACAAGAAGATCAAGCACGTGCTGCAGCTGCAGCACAGAATAGAAATAATGAGTTGGAAGATAAGATAAGAAAATTGGAAGAACAACATGAAACAGATGGCACAGACAGGGAAGTGAAAAAGGAAGAACTAAGGAAACAACTGAGGGAATAACTGAGAGAAGAACTCAGGCAAGAGTTTCTTTCTTTGATTGCACAGCAAAGAGAACCAATACACAAGGTAAAATATTTCAATAAATAATTTCAACATTATTTCATTTTCATCCAGATGTGTGCTGACAATGAAACTGCTTTCCAAATTGTAGGATAACCAAGTAATCATCCATACACTACAGGTTGTAGTAACATCAAGTAGGGAGACCAATCAGGACAAAGATGAAGAAGAAAATACAATAAATCTGGTAATACTATAATTGCACAAATGGATAAAATCATCATTTTTTATGCACTTCATATAACTAATATTTTTCAAAAATTCTATTCTTTCACAGTCTAAACCAACAAGCATTCTAACTAAAGAGAAAGAAAATCGACGGCCTCCTCGCCAAACTAGATCTTCTAATAGTTTGGCTAGAAATCTTTTCAGTACCAACAATGAAATAGCACCAGCGACTTTTATTTCTTCACAACAACTGGTGGTCACAGCTAAGAACCGTAAATCAAGAAGGAAGGGATAGGTACGAAATAAAAATGTCATCTTTTAGTGCTGGCCACAAAATATCAAATCATCAAATATTACCTTTCTGATGTACCCCTTACTTTCAGCAGGAACTAAAGTTATAAGTGGATATTTGTTTAGGACAACATGTTTTTTATGAAGTTAACTAACATGCATGGTTTGCACTTTTGCAGGTTGATTGATGAAGCTAAAATAGACCAATTTAGTTCACATGCAGCTAATAAACTCAATTAAGGAAGCACAACGAGTGGAAGCACCGCTTACTTTTACTTCTTAGTCACAGGATACACTTGTAATGTTTACTACTGTTGGCTTAAAAGATTACGCTAACAGGTTCTCTGAGATCAAGAACGGACAAACAGTGAGCTTGTCTTTAAGGACTATCTCAAGCCTCCGAATGGATAATAGCTTAAGTAGTCCGAATGTGTGTATTAGAATAGCTGAGTATCCGATCCACGTTACAAGGTGAAGAGGGGGGTATTTATAGGCAAAAAAATTCTAAGGAAAAGACCTATTTACCCCTTGATTACAACCGACATAGTGGAACCTATTCGGTACCCTAAATAGGGTTAAAATGGTAAAATCTATCCGAGGCAAATGGATAAGCCAAACGTCTTATCAATCCTGCCACTCTGCTTCGGAGCTTCATATCTTGTGGAGGGCTCCTTCAGACTTCAGATCGAGGTACCCTTCGGCTTAACGTCTCCACCTTCGAGTATGAACCCATCAGCTCCGAAGCTTAGTGGGTCTCTGTGAACTGTTAATCTCTTAGTCCTGAAAATGATGTATTTTCCCCCAACAGTAGGCCCTCAAATACGCCTCTCCGAATTTAACCTGTATAGAAGGGAGGCAGTATACGCAAGGAATATTTTCATATTCTGAGACTTAGAGAAAATTTGAACACATTACACTCTTTCGGAGGATCCCTGATCCAAAGCATTCGGACCCCGACTCCGAGTTCTCAACCGCTGTGTGAATACCTCGTGGGAAAGAGTACCCTTACGAAGCCCAAACGTCGTAAGGAACCGTTTGATTATAACCGTTACTGCGCAAGTAGCCGTTACGCTCTGTAAAAGGTAACGGTCGAAATTTACGGCAGTCTCTCGCCGTTCCACTTTCTGGACCCATTTGCCCGTGACAGAAGTTGAACCTGCAGTGTGAATGCGATCGAAGCACATCAACCAGCGGACGGTTATAAAAAGGGGATTAGAATTTACCCAAGACTTTTTACCGTGCCTAGCATCTGCGATTCCCTTCCTTCAACCTTCAATTCTCACAATCTTTCAGTCCACCGAGCCATGGTCAGGACTAGCCACACCGTTCCGGCAGCAGCAGGCACTCTGGCGCAGAGGCAAACGTGGGCCGCCTCAGCCGTAGCAGCAATGGCGGGAGCTCCGGGCGACGCCTGGCCCAAGAACCACTGGGAGCTCCGCCCGCCATCCAAGAAGAAGATCCCTCAGAGCTTCCTCATCGGCCATTCCACGAGCACCGCCGAGTCCATTCAAGAGGTCGTGGAAGGGAAGCTGGGGACCGGACTGAGGACTCGAGTCCCTGGGTCGGAATCAACCTCGAGGCCACGGAGCGGAGAAGTCATGGTTTTTGAGGCCTTCTTCGAGGCAGGCTTGGGACTTCTGGCCATCGACTTCCTAGCAGAGGTATTGGATATGTTCCACATCACCTTACCTCAGTTGTCTCCCAATGCCATCGCCTGCCTGGCTGTCTTCGAATGAGCACTACGGACCGAAGGGTGCGAGGGGCGATCAGAGGTCTTCGCCGCCACCCACGAATCCATCTGCTAGACGAAGCCGCAAGATGGTCCCGGGGACACCAAGGTGATAACAGCCTTCAGTAGCGTCAACTTTCAGTTGCGGAGAGAGCACGCCCAACACTTCCCAGCGAAGGCCATCAACGATCGATGGTACACCAACTCGATCCTTTGGTGGTTTTACGCCGAAGTCGGAGAGGACTCTCCCCTCGCAGGGGCTCTTTAGGAGATCTGGTTCCGGAAGGTTGCGGAGGTTGCTCCGAACCCTAGCCTGCTCTCAACGCGGCTAGGGCTACAGACTTCAGTGGCCAACCGTATGAGCATCCACGACCTCGCCGAGGAGTTCATTGCTCTTCGGATTCCACCCCTCGGGGCCAGCTGGCCGATAGTGTTTAAATAGGCTTCAAAGGGTGAGATCTGAGCTTTAGGTAAGACTTCAACTCCTGTAATAATATGTTAGATGATGGAAACAACATACTCATAATATGTTACCCGTTTTTCAGCGGCTCCGCTGGCGTTAGCTCCGGAGGAGATAGCTCAGGCCACCGAACGGGTCCTCAGAACCCCTACGGTGGCTGAAAGACAGAAGAGGTTGGAGCTGGTGGGGAGCTGGGAGCGCTCCAACAGAGTGTGGAGAGCTCTCGGGATGGTGCCCCCTCCACTTCCGGACTTTAACTTAGCCGGAGCAGCCCCTAGGAAAAGGAAAGCCACCGCCGAGCCTCTGAAGAAGGCCGGCAAGACCCCCTTGAAGAAGAAGGTGGTAAATATCCCTCCGCGACTGGCTCCCGCTTCGTCTACTTCATCCTTGGATGCTCGGAGCTCGGCTTCGGAGGATTCCGGGAACGAGGACTCCAGCGCCCAACTAGCGAAGACCTTCGAGAACTATCTCTTGGAGGGCGACGAAAATGCGGCTGGGGTCTCGACTGAAGCTTCTGCCCGGGAAGTTGTGGAGGTAGACTCAGCACGCACACTTGTGCCCGCTGTCGAGAACTCGGAGCCGAACAATGTCGCCCCCAACTCGCCTGTAGCTGGGGTGATCACGACGGAGGTCGAGGTTCCAGCGGAAAACACTCCGGAGAGGACTTCGGGGGACGACATCGATGAGATCCTCCGGATGTACGAAGTTCTAGAGGACCCGACGATTTTGCCTCACGGCGGCTCCGAAGGTATACTTCAAATCTTTTGCCTTGGTCGATTCCTGCAACAATTTTTACTTGTAAATGCTCAACAAATACCTTGATACTGTAGGCAAATCGAAAGGTGACAAAGCCCCAGCTGCACACGAAGACTCAGATTCTTCGGGGGTTGTTGTTCCAATGGACACCTCGACTCCACTAGACGCCCCAGCCCCGGTGGCGGGGGCCGTTCTTGCCGACACGGCTTCGGTGACTGAGGTCGCCCCTGCTGATGCGGCTCCAGCCGAAGGGGTAGCCGTCGAAGGAAGAGCCACCTCCACCATAGTCGAGCCGCCTGCCTTCATGCCGGGGAGGGGCAAAAGCATGTCTAGCCTCGGACTCCTTCCCAGCCCAACGACGACCTCGGCTAGTAACTCGGAGGAAGAGGCCACGACAGATGATCGCCAAGCTTCGTCTTGGCTTCCTCTACTGGCTCCGTTTTTGGAACACCGGACAGGCCTCCAGGCACTCCTGGAGCCGTTGGCGGAGAAAAGATAGGACATTGCCAACTCTGACTTAGTCTCTGCTCTGAGCGAAGCCATGGCCCCGATGCTCAACATGGTCCTCGAAAGGGCTGCCCTTCAGGTATAAAGAGTACTGCAAATATTTTCAATTAATAAATGTAAACACCTGGCTCTTACTTGTTCTTTTTGCAGCAATTCGTCCTTGCTAGAGCGGCAGCGACTTCCAATGAAGTCGAAACCAATCGACTCAAAAGGAAGGTTACCACCCTCCAAACTGCGCTCAAGGGCTCCAAAGAAAGAGCACTTCGGTTGGAGGAAGAAGTCCTCGAAGAGCGGAGGGCTAGGGCTGAGGCCGACGAAGCCCTCTGACTAGCAAGGCAAGATAGCGACACACTTCGGACTTCGGCCCAAGAAGCTGAAGCCGAGCGCCTAGTGCTCCGGGCGGAGGTTGAGAAGCTCCGGCAAGCGGCGGCCAATTCGAGCACCCAGCTGGTAGAGCTCCAAGGTTCTCTCCAGCAAGCAATGGCCCAGAAGAACTCCTTGCTGCTCCAAGTGGCCGAAGTGTCTGCTACCGCTGCAGAGCTAGAGATGGCAGAGAAGAAGAATGCCAGTGTAGCGGAACATACCTTGGATGCCCTTCAGGGTACCTTGGAATATTTTGGCACTATGTGCCCTTCGTCTTCTGCGGCGGCCAGTGAACCCCTAGACCGGAAACTGAAGAGGATTCAAGTGGCGGTGTCGCTGATGATGAACTCCGCTGTCCGGTACGGAGAGATCTATGGTCAGTGTACCAGAATTGGAGTTCTCCGCCACCTCGAAGCCCTTCAGATTCCCATCGCTCCAGTCGAGGGTTCGACCCCCGTAAGCTTTGCCTCTGAGGACCTATTGCATCAGTCGTCGAATGTAGCCTCAGCCTGGGAAGTTTTCCGGTCAACCTGGAAGATGGACCACAAGGCTGCAGCTAAAGCTTGGATCGACGAGGCCCATCAGTAGAACCAAGCACAGACAAGGCCACCGCTTCCAACCTTGCCGGCTCCGGCACCTCCTGCTCCACCAACCGACCCACAGGTCTAGCTCATAGGGCAATTATGTATAAGAAATCTTGTAAAGCCCCTTGAATTAATGAAAAGTTTATAAACGAAGAGCTTGTTTGGATGTTTTGTTCTTTTTAGGTTCTGTCATGCCCTTCGGAACCTGACTTCGAGATACTAGATTTTACCGAAGGGCTCCGGAAGGAATGGGCAAGCCTCGAGAGCTTAAGGCTCTACCGTCGCTCTCGCTTCTCTATTCCTCGCGGAGATAAAGGGGAGGTCACCCTCGAGGTTTTTCAAGAAGTCTTAGCTTATATCAACGAAGAGGAAGAAGAGAAGGCATCTTCGTCCTCCGAACACATGGATTGGTCTGATTCGGCGTACCAGGCCGAAGAACCTACGGAGACTAACTCCGAAAGACTTCTGACTTGGGTCGAGCTTCAAGAGGAGTAGAAGAAACTGTTGGCCTCGAAGAAGAAGAGAAGCACTCGGACGAAAAGGACAATCCTGGTGGCTTCGAGTCCTGAGGGACAGAGTAGCCAGAGAGGTAGCTCTAGAGGCCGACAGGGTCTCCGATTTTTCTTAGGCTTGGACCAAAGTTTCTCTTAATGTAAAAGTATGATGAATTAATGTGAATTGCACCGGAAGCATCTTGTTTGTTCTTTTACCCTCCTACCCCTCCTTGTGGGTGGGGGACCTTATGTACTGCAAAAAGGTGCGCCAGACACAATGACGCCTAGAACAAACTGATGCGTCGCACAACACTTAATAATCCTAGTTCTTCGAACATAGTTTTATATTATGATTTTCTAAGTTTCGAATTTGGATCTACCTTTAGAGGGTTTTATACTGGTTGCTTAGGACTTTAAAAGTGTCTCATTGGCCGGAGCCTTGAAACTTTATTACTTGGTCACATTCGACTCTTTTACAGATGCTTCGAACCTGGAGGCCAGAAATCTGTTTACCTTTAAAGTCCTTGGACTCTTCTACGGATCCTAACAAGCCTAGGCTTGGAATCCGTAGGGTGGCCACCTTTAGCTCTTTTACAGATACTTCGAACCTAGAGGCCGGAAATCTGTTCTTTTAAAGTCATTGGACTCTTCTACGGATCCTAACAAGTCGGGGCCAGGGCCTAGAATCCGTAGGCTGGCAGCGAAGCCCTCGAACCCACGGTTCGTAGGTTGTTGCCCGGGTCTTGGGAAAGATGCTTGACTCTGCAAGCATCTCCGTCCTGCCGATGCGTCCACCCGGAGTAAGGGATACTCAAAGAGCAAACAAAATTCGACCCTCCACTTTATTTAGAAAAGGAATTTTACAAGTGATTACAAGGAGCCCCTAAGCGTAGTAACGCTTAAGGTGCTCCGCATGCCATGCATGTTTCAATTCTCCCCCTATAAATTATCTAATTTAAACGATCCGGGGCGCCCTGAGTGTAGGATAATATATGGTCCTTCCCATTTATTTCCTAGCTTCCCCGGGGCTATTACACTTCGCAAAACTAGATGACCTGGTCTAAGCTCGTTCAGCTTTATCTTCGGGTCATACCATGTTTTTGTTTGGCCTTGGTACTTCGTCAGATTGGCGACAGCTCGAAGCCTTGTCTCTTCTGACAAGTCCAGCGAAGTGCTCCTCTCGCCTTCAACTCCGGGTTGTACTACACGAAGGGATCCACCCCTGAGCTCCGTAGGAGTCATGGCCTCATCTCCGAATAGTAGTCTGAATTGGGTAAAGCCTGTGGACCTAGTTTGAGTGGTTCGAATGGACCACAAGATCTTGGGAAGCTCTTCGACCCACATCCCCTTGGCCAGCCCGACAATACTTCGATTTAGACCGGATAGGATGTTCCCATTGGCTTGCTCGATAGCTCCGTTGGACTATGGATGGTGCACGGCTGCGAATCATAACTTGATGCCCAGTTCTTCACAAAATTCTTTGAATGTGTCAGCTTTGAACTGGGTTCCATTATCGATGGTTAGCTCCCTTGGCACTTCGAACCTACATATAATATTTTGCCAGAAAAACTTTTGGACATTCCTTGAAGTGATAGCAGTCATTGGTTCTGCTTCGACCCACTTTGAAAAATACTCGACTGCTACCACTGCAAACTTCAAGCTGCCTTTGGCCATTGGAAAAGGACCTATGAGGTTGATGCCCCATCGAGCCATTGGACATACCGGGGCAATAACTTGAAGTGGTACTGGCGGACAGTGGCTTCGTCTCCCCATCCATTGGCATCCTTGGCAGGTTCAGACCAACTCCTCCGCATCTCTCACAATTGTCGGCCAGTAAAGCCCCTGCCGAAGTGTTTTGCCTGCTAGGGCGCGAGGGGCTAAGTGGCTTCCACATAAGCCTTCGTGAATGCCCCTAAGTATGTCTTGGCCTTCGGTTTGGGAGATGCACCGGAGTAGAGGAGAACACACTCTAGGTTTGTACAACATTCCACTGACAAGCTTATAATTTCTAGCCCTTGCCTGTAACCTTCGGAAATTCGGACCTTCAGAAGAGTCTATACTACCTTGCAAGATATCCATTATCGGAGCCCGCCAATCCGTGGCTAGAATGCAAAGGACATCTGCGGAGGGTAATTGATTGACAGTAGGCTTGACTAGCTCTTCATAAAAAGCACCCTCCGGTAGGTCCAATGCTCCGGCCGCAGCCTTTGCCAGAATGTCTGCAAGTTGATTATCTGCTCGAGGGATACTTCGAACAGAAAACCCTTTGAATGCTTCTTCAGTCTTGCGGATTTCCTCTAGGTACTTCGCTAGATGCGGGTTCTTTGCTTGAAAGCTTTTATCGACATGCCCTGTGACGACTTGGGAATCTGTTTTAATTATTATCATTGCTGCTCCAAGTGCCTTCGCCTTTCGGAGGCCTAGCATGACCCCTTCGTATTCTGCGATATTATTGGTGGTCTTAAAGTTGAGCCTCGCAGAATACATGGACTTTTGCCCTGACGGTGATATGATGACCACTCCAGCTCCAGCACCAGATGCCTGATAAGCTCCGTCAGAAAATATTGTCCATAAACCTTCGGAGGGCTCCTCCGGAGCCCAAACTGCAGATGGCGTCCACTCTGCTACAAAGTCGACTATGATTTGGGATTTGATATATGTTCTTGCCATGAAGGAGATTCCGAAGGGGGCTAGCTCGACAGCCCATTTTCCGATCCTACCCGTAGAATCTTTGCTTCGGAGCATATCACCAAGAGGGTATGAGGTAGGAACGATTAGGTTATGCGCTAGAAAGTAATGACTTAGCTTCCGTGAGGCCATTACCAGGGCATAAGCAAATTTCTCGAGCTCGGAGTATCTTATCTTAGCTCTGGACAAAGCTTCTGAAACAAAATAAACTGGGTTCTGCACCAACTTTCCCTTAAGCTCAACTTCCCTGACCAGTACTGCACTTACTGCGGAGCCTGTTACTGCAAGATAAAGGAGGAGTGTTTCTTCTGGGATGGGCATAGTAAGTGTTGACAGGCTTCCGAGGTATGCTTTTATATCATCGAAGCTCTTCTGGCACTCCGGCGTCCAACTGAAGCTTTTGGACCCCTTTAGGGCTTTGAAAATCGGGAGGCTTTGTTCTACTGACCTGGCCAGGAATCTACTAAGAGTTGCGAGCCTTCCTACTAGCTTCTGGACTTGCTTCAAATTCCTTGGTGGAGCCATTCTTTGCAGTGCACTTATCTACGTTGGGCTAGCTTCGATTCCCCTGCTCGAAACCAAGTACCCTAGCAGTTTTCCTGCTTGTGCTCTGAATATACATTTTTCAGGGTTGAGGCATACTCCGCATGCTCGGAGGCTCTCAAACGTTTCAGCTAGGTCTAGCCTATGCTGGTGCTTTTGAGCACTTTTTATTACAATGTCATCCATATAGGCTTCGACATTTCGGCCTATTTGGTGACCTAGAGCCTTAGCTATTAGATGTGAAAAAGTGGCTCCGGCATTCCGTAAGCCAAAAGGCATTCTTACATAACAAAATACTCTGGAAGGAGATATGAAACTTGTCTTGGCTTCGTCTTCACGCTTTAGCCAGACTTGATGATACCCGGAGTAAGCATCGAGGAAGCTTAGCAATTCGGAGCCGGCTGTGGAATCCACCAGCTGGTCTATTCGGGGCATCGGGTAGGGGTCTCGTGGGAATGCTTTATTTAATGAAGTAAAGTCAATACACATGCGCCACTTGTTCGAGTCGTTCTTCCTTACAAAAATAGGGTTCGCCAACCACTCGGTATGGGCTACCTCCCTGATGATGCCAGCCCTTAATAATTTTTCTACTTCGGTCTTGGCGAGGCTTGCCCTTTCTGCGGACAGCTTGCGAAGCCCCTGGCGCACTGGCCTAGCCTTCGGGTTGACGAGCAGGCTGTGCTCGATGATACTCCGATCAACCCCGGTGATGTCTTCGTCAGTCCAGGCAAAGACGTCCAGATTTTGCTTGACGACTTCTTCCAACGAGGCAGCTATCTCTGGGGATAGCCCCTTGCCGAACTGTACTGGGTATTCTTTGCCATCCTTTGAAATTATCTTTGTCTCGACATTACCTTCTAGTCTTGGCTTAAGGGAGAGTCCCTTCGAAGAGTTCGAAGCCTCTGGAACCTCTTCTGTGCGCTCTGTCACGCTGTGCACTTGCCGGGGATCCAACGGCTGGCCGTGCCCATACTCCATTGTCCGGGCTATAGCTTGGTCTCCTGAAACAGTAAGAACTCCACCTTGCATGGGCATTTTGAGGTATATATAGTTGTGATGAGCTATAGCCCCGAATTGGTTCAACATCGCTCGCCCGAAGATTGTGTTGTAAGCATAGGGGGCGTCGACAACGTCGAAAATCACCTCTTCTACCCTGGCCAATGGCCCCTCTCTGAAAGCAACCTCGAGGCCTATCTAGCCACAGGCATCGAGAGGTGGTCCTGAGAAACCTTGAAGTGGTCGGGCTACTGGAAGTAGATGTTTCCAAGGTATGCACATTTGATCGAAGGCCTGGACAAAAAGTATGTCTGCGGAGCTCCCGCCGTCCACCAGGATCCTTCGGACTTCCACCCCTGCTATGTCTATGGAAATGACTAAGGGGTCAGCATGGGGGAACTTTACCCCCGTGGCATCACTGGCAGTAAAAGAGATGGGCACATGAGACCATTCTGGCATTCCCTCTGAGGAGCTCGAAGTCCCAATGTGCCCTACTTCGCGGACGTATTCATGTCGCTGCTTCTTGGACATGTTTCCGAGGGTCCCCCCTCCGGAGATGGGCAGGACCACTCGCTTGCCGCGGTCTTGCGGGTATTCTTGCTTCGGTGGTGGCATAATATTGGCCACCGGAAGTCGCATAGGGTCTTCGGGGACATTGGCTCGGGCCACGATTTGCACAGGCTCCGACCGTGCCGTTGGTGGTGCTCGATCTGAAGTACCCTGCCCGGTACTTCGTCCTAGGTACTCACCCCAAAGGGTTAACACCGACTTGTAGTCCTCCGTGTCATGGCTTCTTTTGTCGCCATGCACGCAGCAGAAAAAACTCTGGCGTCTGCCATGTACTCTTTCTTGAGGCTTCGGCGCCCCAGCCTTGAAGCCTTGTGCCTGCTGATAATTGGCAGGCACCCTCCGAATGGAGGGTGCGATGCTTAACACCTCTGAACGGAAATGCTTCTTTCCTCGCCTGTGCTCGTTGAAGCGATTGTCTTGAGGGGGTTGTAGAGGAGCTGAGGCTTCAGGCTCCGTCTTTACTTCTTGGAGGGCAGGTGCGGGTGCTACGGCTCGTCGAAGGCAGCCTTCCTTCGCCTTGGCATACTATTTGAAGTATGCCATCAGCTGTGCCACAGACGTCATAGGCTTCCGATGGAGCTTGCTGAGGAGGTCGGGGTTTAGCACCCCCTCGTGGGCGGCGTCGACCACCGAAGAGGTAGACGGGCCCTTAATCTGCGACTTGGTGTGGGAGAAGCATGTGAAGTATTCCCGAAGTGTTTCTCCCGCTCGCTGCTTCACCTGGAACAAGCTCCATGTCGACATCGGAGCCACAAAGGTAACCTGGAAGTTGCTTACAAACTTCCTCTTCAACTGTTCCCAAGATATGATCGATCCTGGATTCAAGGACCAGAACCATCGGAGTGCCACACCTTCGAGAGCGAGGGGGAAACACTTTGCCATAGTGTTGCGCACCCCTCTGCTTGCTTCTATCGCCAGGGCGTATGAACGAGCAAACTCTCCGGGGTCTGACCCGCCGGAGTACTTGTGCAACTTCGAGGCCTTGAACCTAGGATCAAAGGGCACTCTTTGTAAGTCCGAATGTAGCGGAGACTCTTCATCAAAAGATGCATTCTCAGCCTCCTCCAGGACTTGAACAGCTTCGGGAAGATTATGAGCACCACCGTCTTGGGGCCCTTTTGGAGTCTCGGTGGAGGCTTGGGTGCGGAGGCTATCGGCGGCCTCTTGCCTCCACCTAGCCACTTCCTCCTGAAGCCTTTCTAACTGAGTAGCTTCGGTTCCAAGAAGGTCTTCATCTTCGTCGGAGGGTAGCTCCAGGTCTTGGGAACTGACATAATCAGTTCGGAGCACCGTAGGAGGATCTCGAGGGCCCCTAGGCACTCGACGCCCGGCGGCACCCTCGGGAATCATTGGGACAACTAAGGGTCCAGCTCCATTGGTCTGAGGGGACCTTCGGAGAGGACCCGAGGCTTGGCTTCGCTTTGGAGGCATAGCTAGTAACGGAGAGGTCCGAAGACCAAGGACTTCAATTGGTCTGGGAAAGCGAGGGAAGGCCTTCGAACCGCACTAAGAAGCCTCTTACCGAAGGGTGCGCAGAATCTTGGGACTTCGAGGCTCCCGCCGTAAGTGCTCTTCGAAGTGCAGTCAGCAGTAGAGAACAATCTTCTAGAACTTGGTTCCCCACGGACGGCGCCAATTGTTGGCGTAAAAGATTACGCTAACAGGTTCTCTGAGATCAAGAACAGACAAACAATGAGCTTGTCTTTAAGGACTATCTCAAGCCTCCGAATGAATAATAGCTTAAGTAGTCCGAATGTTTGTATTAGAATAGCTGAGTATCCGATCCCCGTTACAAGGTGAAGAGGGGGGGGGTATTTATAGGCAAAAAATGTCTAAGGAAAAGACCTATTTACCCCTTGATTACAACCGACATAGTGGAACCTATTTGATACCCTGAATAGGGTTAAAATGGTAAAATCTATCCGAGGCAAATGGATAAGCCAAACGTCTTATCAATCCTGCCGCTCTGCTTCGAAGCCTCATATCTTGCGGAGGGCTCCTTCGGACTTCAGATCGAGGTACCCTTCGGCTTAACGTCTCCACCTTCGAGTATGAACCCATCAGCTCCGAAGCTTAGTGAGTCTCTTTGAACTATTAATCTCTAAGTCCTGAAAATGAAGCATTTTCCCCCCAACAACTACTACCATTCTACATTGTGTTAATGTTGGTTGTTTACAAATAATTCTTACAATAGATTGTAAATCTGTTGTAACAACTGTTCAACCACAAAATATATTTGTTGCAAATTATTTGATCATTGTGATCCATCACATATTACAACCACAAAACTAATTTGTTGCAAATATATTTCATTGCCAAAAGACATTTTGTGGCAAAAGCTCCTACCTCAATGAATGATTTTACGTTGCAAACGGATAACTTACAACTACAAAACCACGTGGCGAAAAATATCAACATAATTACAACTATTAAAATGGAGTGGCAATTTTGTCTATTACCACCACAAATACTCGTTGTATCTATTAACTATTGCATCGACGTCAGGCATCATAGTAATTATCTATCGCAATGGGCCATCTCGTGGCAAAAGCTTCTGTTACCACGATGTCTACCATTGCAATATTAATCTATTGCGATTACCTATCTCGTGGCAACAACCTATATTGCGATGATGTCCGCCGTTGCAGTAATACTCTATTGCAATAGACTATCTCATGGCAATAGCCTCTATTGCAATGATGTCCACTGTCGTAGTAATAGTCTATTGTGATGGCATATCTCGTGGAAATAGCCTCTATTGCAACGATGTCTACCGTTGCTGTAACAATCTATTGCAATGGCCTATCTTGTGGCAATAGCCTTTGTTGCAACGATGTTCGTCATTGCAGTCAAAATCTATTGTGATGGCTTAGCTCGTGGCAATAGCCCCTATTGCGATGATGTCCCCCATCGCAGTAATAATCTATTGCAATAGCATATCTCGTGGCAATAACCTCTATTGCAACGATTTCCGTCATTGCAATAATAATCTATTGTAATAGCCTATCTCGTGGCAATACCATCTGTTGCAATAATGTCCACCGTCGCAGTAATAGTCTATTGCAATAGCCTATCTTGTGGCAATAGCATCTATTTCAATGATGTCCGTCGTCGCAGTAATAATCTATTGCAATAGCTTATCTCGTGGCAATAGTCTCTATTGTGACAATGTCTACTGTTGCAGTAATACTCTATTGCAATAGCCTGTCTCGTGGCAATAGCATCTATTGCAACGATGTGCACCATCGTAGTAATAATCTATTGCGATGGCCTATCTCGTGGCAATAAACATATTATGTAACGGTACTATAAAACAGTTGTGATAACTTTAGACCACGCCAATACTTGCCACGCCTGCCAACAAATGAGGTTTGGTTGCAAACGAGATATATTGGAACCGTTCGATGGTGCCGTTGTTCTAGGGTGAAAATCCAATAGTGACAATACGGCATCAAGTTGACAGTGGCGCCACCATCAACCAACATCCTGGAGATCGGCTTCCTGACAATGTGCCCCTTGATGTAGAGAGGTTTTAGGTGATGAGCCGTATTCTCGGGCTTCTCAAAAATAGCGTCTCATGGTTGATGTTCAACTGAGCGACCTCGGCCTCATCTCGTGGTACTTTGAACTTGGTAGGAAGCATGATGACGTTTATGTCCATCGCCTGAGGTGCGGGCCCCTTGGAGACGGACGTGTAGTCATACTCGTCATTGCTCAGAATGGGAGCAGGGTTGTTTGTCTCAACCGGCTTGGGCATCCATACTTGCTTACCGACTGGCCGAGGGCGGATTTCCTCAAAGATGGCGCCTCGCTCATCCTCGGCCTCCTTCCCACGTATCTCCTATGACCGCATGCGTTGTAGGTGCCTCTTCTATGATTTGGACATGCCCAGAGGTGCCCAAGATGGTTGTGGCTTAGTACTAGGCACCACCAACTTGTTCCTGTGGTTTTTGGCTGAACGGGAATTACCCGGGTCGGCCTCATAATCTTTGCGCTTGGAAAAGACCTCTCCCTGTACCCTCTCGGTCGGACCAGCCTTGCTAGGCCAATTAGACCGGGCTTCAGTGATGGGTTTAGCCAAACTAGGGGACTTACCTCCATCGTGCTTCGGCGAGGGGGCCTTCGAGATTGGGACCTCTTGAGACCATACCTTGACTGTGATAGCTTCAGACTTCCTCTCCCTTGCCTCGGCTTCGTCCTGTATGAGTCGATTTGGAGGTACCATGGACAGCCTATGGAAAACGTTTCCCTTCGCCGTGTCCACTTGTCCCTGCCAATCATTGAGGAGCCATGCTGAAGAGAGTGGGCCTCATGGCTCCAGATGTGATGAGTTATTGTCAACGATAGTCAAAGAGGACTGAAGAGAGAGAGAGAAGACATGTTGCGTCTAGGCCGCGTGTGACTCAGGTACACGGGCAGCGAGCGACTGTCGGGCAGAGGGGCCGCGAAGTCAGGCTGGCCCAATCCGGGTACATGGGCTAGGAGCAGCAGAGGATCCACTGGGCTGTTTTACCAGGATTGACTCAGGTACATGGGTGGCGAGCGATTGCCGGGATGAGAGAGCTGCGGAATGGGGCCGGCCCAATCCGGGTACCTGGTGCAAAGCCCATGGATGCTTTGTCAGTTTCGGCGCAAAACTGACAACCGCTGATCTCGCATTGGACTGTTCAGAGACGAAGCTGTAGTCGCTACGAAAGCTCCGCCTCCGGATAAGTCATCTCTAAATAGGAGTTTACCTTTTTGTCCTTAGGTCCATAGTCAGTCAGTCGAGTCTGTAAAAATATCCTAAGGGCAGTTTGGTCTTTTCTTTTATTTCAGCGTCTGTAAAAAACCCTAAGGGTCTGGTGTAATATTCCTAGGCTATTGGGCTGCCTATAAATAGGGCCCCAATCCCTAGGGTTAGGTTACCCTTTTACTAAAATCACTTTTCTAATCGATACTTTGGGTCATCTCTCTCTGTTCCCTGTATGCGCCGCCAGGCTCCTGTTCATGCGTTTTCTTCCTGCGAGCGCTGCCATCGTAAGTTCTTCCGTTCTTCATGAAGTAAATCGAACTGCGTTTTATTTCACAGGTTTCTCCGTGTCTCGATTTGCGTGCATTTGTTGGCTGTAGCTTTGTGATTCTTGCGGAAACACTTGTTTTATTCCCAAGATCTTTACTATCTACAAAGTTTTCCTGTAGCCAAGTAGTACTCTCATGTAGCTACAGTATGCTAGTTTTCTAGCCTTTTCTTTTTCCTGACATGGCTTTTTGATCGAGGAGATAGGGTCTAGCATGTCTCTTGTTGTTTCTGGCGAAGCCCCATACTGTGCTCGAAGTCTTTCTGTGGAGCAGGCTCCGATCAGACTTCTCCATAGGCTCTGCTGCCATCTGTAACTCAGAACTTAAAGTATCAACTCTATTCTGAAGTATGCACTGATTCGATGTTTTTATTCAGACATACTTCGGCAGTTTTACGAAGCATTCTTCGACAGGTTTCGAAGTTAGCTTCGAAGCGTGTCTCTCTGGTTGGCTTCACTCGGAGTGTGTTACTGAGAGATTTCTGCTGTTTTCATTTCTGTTGTTGTGGGTCTCAGCTTGTGCTTTCAGATGCTGTGATTTGAAGTCTGTGTCTAGGCTTCGGTCTCTTGTGTGAAGAGCTTCAGAGGGCTCCGATTCGAAGTTGGTCTGTAATTCGAAGGTTACCACTCCGGTAGTTATACTTTGATCTATAAGGCTTCGATTTTTCTCTGTTAAGCTTCGAAGTTGTTTTTTGTGTGTTAAGCTTTGTTGCCTCGGTGTGCTCTTCGAAGCAGGCTTCGATAGACTCACACTTCGCCAAACTAGCTTCGATTTGTGTGCTGATATATGCGAAGTTAATTCGTTCCGAAGTAGGCTTCGCATTCGTGTTGCTACACACTTCAACAACCTTTGCACATCTGCTTCGAAGCAAACTTTGGCATACCCCCCACGGGCTTCGACCTTCGACATCTTCAGGCTTCGCACGTACCCCAAAGCAGGCTTCGACATTGTGAAGCAGGCTTCGACACTGCGAAGCAGGCTTCATCAAGTACCTTACTGGAGACAACTGTGAACAGTAACTTCTCATCTCCTTTTAACATTCACACTGAGTTTTTGATGTGATTGTTTAGATCTGAGTACTTTGATCTGCCCATGTTTTAACTGCTTTGTTCATCCGACTATTAGCACTGTGTTAGTGTTTCTTTGTCTAGAACACCGGTCGTTTATAGGCTAGATACTTTTAGGCTTTGTCGATCTGTTCGCATTTTCCTGCTACGTCTTTTGAGGTGTGTTGGGTGTTGGGAGTAGGCCATTGATTCAAAAGAATTTTTAGGCGCCCATTCATCCCCCTCTGGTCGCTACTTTTGGTCCTACAATCATAACTCCCCGGACGAAAATAGGGGGCAACATTATACTACAAAGGGTACTCTAACGGCGAGGTGTAGTTCGGAGCCCATGGGGATCCTGCCCAGTACTATGGCGGAGGCATCGGCGGTTCTAGCGGCTTTGTCCACTACTAGCCGAACCCATTGCCCAGAGGAGGGTTCGGCCACATCGAAGGTACTTCAGGCCATATCAGCAAAGGGTCTCACAAGGCTGGAGGGATGTTCGGCCATTGTGGGCCGAGCACTCCCACCAGGGGGTTCGTCAAGAGTGGAGGTGGGTTCGGCCACTAGGGTCTGAACTTGCCCAGCGGAGGGTTTCGCCATTGGGGCCCGAACTCACTATGTGGAGGGTTTAACCATTGGGGCCCGAACTCACTACGCGGAGGGTTTGGCTATTGGGGTCCGAACTCACCCTTCGGGGGGTTCGACTATTGGGGTCAGAACTCCTTCTCCGAAGGGTTTGGCTGTCTTGGCCCCTTCGGCTGTCTTGGCATTTTTGGTCGGGGGCCTATTTTCTCGGCTTTCTTCTGGTGTTTATCCAACAACATTTGGCATGTTACCTTTGGCTTCTTGCGAGCCCTAGCCAAAGAAGACACATTGATATTCTTTTTCCACACTCCCACTTCAGGGTTCTGTGGTACGAGTGTGCGTGTGCGTGATTCTCCAATAACGACCATTTTCCCCTTAGATGACTCGACCTATTCTGGCCGAATCAGCACCTTTTTCTCATCGAGGTCGACGGTGTTCACAGGAAAGGGGTCTTTGTCGAGCTTCATCTTTGGACTAGAATCTATTTTCAATCGTCCTTCTTCTATGGCCGGTTGAACCTGTAGCCGGAAAATATTGTAGCCGAATCTAGACGGTTGGCTAGCGAAGCGCTAACGGCTTGATCTACCGATGCAGATATCTTTTGCTCAATCCCTAAGGAAGATAAAGGATGCAGTACTAGTGTTACCTGAGTCCAGGCGAGGTCGGGGATGTTGACGTTGTGCTTGATGAAGCCCGCGCGTGTCTTGACGTAACTCCCGAGCATGAGATCTTGGATCTCTTTTGTCTTTGCCTCGATCTCTGCTTGACCTTCCTTAGGGATATCTGCAAGGGTGGGCATCATGATGTTGCGGTTGTCGATCTCTGTGCCCCCCATGGGATCCATCGGCGTTGTAGATGTAGTAGTCATTGTAGAGGTACTTGCATCCAATGTAGATGTACTTGTCATGTTGGCGTAGTCGTCCCTAGTGGAGTCGCCAAAAAGTGTGTTGACACGGAAACGTGCCCCCGCACTTGGGCCGGTTTGACGATCCAAAATTGTGTGGATACTTAGGGATGAGCCTAAGCGTAACACAACACTGATGTCGTGTTCCGACAACCCTTAATAGTAGCAAGGGGGGTGGCGTCACTAGGTAATCAGATCACAAAGAAATAAGGGAAAATTACTCACATGCCATTATAATTTTCAGAAATTGCCTATATGCCACTGTCAGTGACTGTGGCGGCCCCCATCTATCAGTGACACACCGATGGCATATTGGCAAACCATGAAAATTGTAATGGCACGGAAAAAATTAACCCAAGAAATAATCCAATTAGCCGAAATATATAGATAAAAAACCAATCGGTCGAACGGAGCTTGATTTATTTGGAGTGTACCATGCGAAGGTTCACCGAAGGATCGGTCCTTCGGTGTCTGATGCGATGGGTGCACTGAAGGTATCCTTCGGTGTTCGGATTGATCCGGCTGAAGACAGGCTCTGAACAGATCTCTATGCTAACATGCCTCCAAACGACAGGGTTTAGTGCGAAGCCTCTGACATGAAAAAATCCGACACGGAGTGCTGGATCGATGAAATCCATTGCGGAGCACTGGCGTGATGAAGCCCGACACAGAGCTCTGGCGCGACGAAGTCCGGTGCAGAGCGCTGGCGTGACGAAGCTCAGTGTGGATCATTCTGATGCGACGAAGTATAATGCAGCGCGTTCTGGCATAACTCCAGCGTGAAGCAACTCTGATGCGAAGTAACTCCGGTGCGTGGGACTTGACCAGACTGACGACAGCAGAACAGATCCGGCACGGACGGACAAGGCAAGGACTCGCCGAAGGGTTCTCTAGCAGCCTCTGAAACCAACTTTCTAGCTCCAGAAACCTTCGTTGAAGGGGGCTCCAAATGTGAAACATGCAGCAAACGAAGATCAAGTGCCAATTCGGCCTAGAGACCTAATTACTAAATGTATCAGTATACAAAACAAAGGGTAATAATCTGTTACGTAGATTTAGGGATGGTTCACAAGCGAGCCAACAAGGTGATAGGAATCTTTTATGTAGATTAACAGATGATTCAAATGCGAACCAACAAGGCGTACCACAATTACGGCGTGGCCGACGGAGGGCTTCCAACGCAAACCCACGAAGGTGTACTGATCTAATGCAAAAAGTAAAGAAAATAAAGGTACGATTCAAACTAGGGTTTGTTGAGTTGATCTGTGTTGGGGGCTCTATGAACTGGCCTCACCCCTGTATTTATAGGGTCTAGTCTTCTTATCTTTAACTCTAGTCTGATAAGATTCGTCCTAATCAAGATTACAAATAAAAACAAACCTAAATTTGTATCAGACTCCTATCCGAAGCCTACCCGAAGTGGGCCTTCGACAGACCCACTGTAGGACCGAAAGTAGTGACCAGAGGGGTGTGAATGGGCGCCTAAAAATTCTTCCAAATCAATGACCTAATCCCAACACCCAACGCACCTCGACAGACAAATAACAGTAGCAAAGCAGATCACAAGGACTAAAGTTGTCTAGCCTAAAAATGACTGATGTCCTAATTAAAATGATATTAACTACAATATTAAAAAATGAATTAAACTAGACAAAAATAACTGCACTAAATAAACAGTGTTCACAAATGATTTAATAAATCCTTGATGTGCACAGGAAAACACCTAGATATATCAATAAATATTTATATTGCAATCTGAGACCAAAGTACTAATTAAGTGAATAAAACATGAATCATCCAGAAATTAATTCATAAATAAAACTAATATATTGCATGTAAATCTAGAATAAAAAATATTACTACGACTAATTTTTTTCTTTTTATACGAGCAGACTAAAAATTACCTAATTAAAATATTACCCGAGCACTAACCAGGTTTAGCAGCCAGAACATTTACCATGAAATCGCTAAACAGGTTCTCAGGTTAATTAATTAATCTTTGCTGAAAATAGGAGATTATATCAAGCTTACCTGCGTCCGCCGCTTCGTCCAACTTCAGCCGCAAGCACTTCCGCCAGTGCCGCACGTCGCGCGCCTCGTCCCTTCGAGAAAAAATCTCCACCGCCTGTCTTCGAAGGGCACACCGAGGAACACAGTTCCTTGAGGAAAAGAAAAGTCGCCGGCTATGTTGCTTCCTTGCACCAAAGAACGTGCGTGGGTCCCACGCGCCGTGCAGCTTGTCGTGCGCCCCAAAATTCGTCAGCGAAAATGCCTGGCGCTGTTGCTTCTCTGCCAGGGCATAGCCAGCCTTGGCCGCCGCATGCTAGAAGCTTTCAGCTAATGCACTATGCTGCTTGCAGAGCTAGGTGCCAGGCTAGTTATGTTGGGATTGCAAGGATATGCAGGGTAGGCCTCACGCCTAGGTTCCGCGATCGGCTGGAGAAAGAAAAAATTCGCCTGAAATGAAAGGAAGGCAATTTGTGGCGGGGGCAAAAACTGTTGCGGAGAAAAACGTTGGAGAAAGAAGACCACAGCGGGGCGGAACAAAAAGTCTGGACTGTAGATTAATCTCTCAAAAATAGTCCACCCTAACCCTAGGGGGTTGGGGCCTATTTATAGGCATCCCACTACTAAAGGGAAAAGACTAATTTTACCCTTAGGGTAAATTACATTGACTCTAAAAATAAAATTGGAAATTACTAAAATACCCTTAGAATATTAAACTGACTCGAATAACTAATACTGTGGACTTAAATACTGAATATTAAAATCCTAAATAAAGGTAATCATCGGTTGTCAGTTTTGCGCCGAAATTGACAAAGCGTCCACCGTCTTCGCACCGGGTACCCGGATTGGGCCGACCCGATTCCAGAGCTTCCTCAGCCTAGCAATCGCTCGCCGCCCGTGTACCTGAGTCAAACCCGGTTAACAGACCAGTGGATCCTCTGCCGCTCCTAGCCCATGTACTCGGATTGGGCCAGCCCGACTCCACGGCTCATCTGCCCGGCTGTCGCTCACTGCCCGTGTACCTGAGTTACACGCGGCCCAGACAGGGCAGTTCTTCACGTCTCCTCTTTGACTTCCGTTGACAATCACTCATCACATCTAGAGCCATAAGACCCATGCTCTTCAACATGGTTCCTCACCCACCAAAGCATGCTCCTCAAGTCGAAGCTTCAATGAAGCAGGTCGTTGAAGGGCCTTCGGGCCAAAGCTAGCCTGCAAAGAAGGCCGCTAAAATGCCCCCGAGGACCCATGCAGGTGGGCCTCCGACACTTTCAAGGCTTTGGCCTGTACCAGGAGTTGTATGTTTTTGGCCCAAAATTACCAAAATTGTTATTTTGACAATTTCAGTCATTAATGCCATTTTTTCCATCAACAGAAACCATCAGGTCTAGGTGCCTTATTATGTGTCATCCCAAACACAACAGCATAGACCTGTTTCTCAGGAAAAGGTTTCATAAATCTTCATTTTCTTTCTCCTTAACTTGAGATATACTATCAAGTCTAGATTACTCTAGTGTAAAAAAGGTTTCTTCAGGTGAGCCAAAGAGCTTCTTATAGAAATTAGTAATGTATGATTTCAAAGATACATTACCACATATTTTCCTTCATCTTAATCAAGGGAGAATATGTGTTTTTCCTATGTTTACCATTGGCAACTATATGGTAGTATTTAGTATTGTTATCACCTAGCAGGACATCAATTACCTATGCTCTTTGATACCATTTGATTTCCACTTCATGAAGGGGTCTTGATAGTTGATCTCTAGATTGAGCAAGTTGCTCTCTCTCAACACCCGTTAGAACTCAAGATTCAGTTGTAGTGTCTAAATCATCAATAGTGGTTTGTAAGACACCTTTCTCCTTTTTATAAGAACCACTAAAATGAGATACATAGTGTCGTTGCATGAGAAATGACAGTACTCTACGGTGGTTCCTGTAGAGAGGATTTAGGTTAGGCGTTGGGGAGTACTATGGACGAGTCTGATGGTTATCTCTATCTAGGAGACAATGAAAGAGTTTTTAGATAGGTTTGGGCTCCTAGAGGATAATAACCCTACTCATGTGTGTATTATGAGCTTTAGGGCATGATTTGCCTTAAGTGTATCCAATAATGTCAAAGAACGTGCCTTTTCACGCTTCCTCTAATCCTTTTTTATGAGAAGAATCGGTGGTTACAAATGATAATTAAAGTGCCCCATTAATGACCAATTATGAGGATAAACGGTCAGTTTGTGGATTATAATTCCAAAGATAATAGTACTAATAACTCAGGAATATGGATATTAATGGTGGTCTAACTCTTAATGGTGATCATCTGAATATGGGTGGTTTGTAGGGTCCCCTCTCGAGTGCTGGACTTAGAAACCTTCAGACCCTTGACCAGTGATCGTATGAAATATGTTGACCATTGACCAGTCAGCTTAAAACCACTCAGGAGGTAGCCTAGGATTATATTCCCGATAGCAGCCACCGAGCTTTTTGCGGCACACAAATGAAGTTGAGTAGTCAAAAAGTTCTCCATGGCTTTAGTCTTGATGAATTTTTCTCGGCCAGTGCACCCACTCAGGTGTACTTGCTAGGTACAACCCTAGACTAGAGTTTCTTCGAATAAAATAAGCTCTAGTACAAAAATATTTCGAATCCACACCTTTAGTATATTGGCATCCGATAAAACTGACTTGAGTATGGGGACTAGTAAGCCAATCGAATGGTTTTTTGGTGAAGAAACGTCAGTTAGAGCGATTCAACATTGTGGAGTGCTTATGGACCCCTTATAGCGAGAATACGCCTGCTGGTGCGGACCAGTGCCTGTCAAGGTCGATAGTTTCAACGAGACCTGTGTGGTTTTCAAGGCTACTTTTCGGACACGAGTTCGATTTAATAAGATGCAAGCATCGATTTGCTTCCTGATATCAGTCGTTGGATCTGTAGTCATTTGCTAGATGGTAAGGTTGAAAAATATGTTGACCGGTGCAGGTAATGCCAAAGATTGCTATGAGACACATCCTAAGGAAATCGTGGCGTGTCGGGAAGCCAAACTGCCACATGCTTCAAGCCTCTAGCCTTCATCTTCTTCCCTGAGCCCATTCCTTGAGCCCAAATTCACTGGTGCCTCACAACCCTAGCTATCACTCTGTCTGCATTGTGTGTTATCATAAAGCAAGGCATCTCTTCAACCTTAAGCCTGTAGCACCTCCTCTTGATATTTCGATGGCAGCTATTGATATAAATGCTGAAATCAACTGGTTAGTGGAGTTTTAGCAGTCGAAGGCACACAAGTGAGTGATGTCACTATTGGAGGAGCGAGGTGAGCTCTAGCCGAGTGTGTTGTTGGCGGCAAGGCTTTTTTGACTCCGAACACCCATGAAATTGTGGTGTTTGAGTCCTTTTTCTCGTGGGTTTGGCTTGCTAGCTCATCCCTTTTTCCACAACATCATCCACCATTACACCATTTCCCTCTGTGATCTCAACCAAAACTCCATTTTGCACATTGCTATCTTTGTCCATATTTGTGAAGCCTATCTTGGCATCGAGCCTCATTTCAATCCTTTCCGTCATTATTTTTGTTTGAGGCCGAACAACAAAAAGATGATGGTCAGTGGTTGTGGTTTATAGTTGAGGGATGGGAAGGCAGCGTAGTACATCATGGTGCCGCTCCCATCTTCCAACAAGGGCTGGCACTCAGGGTGATTTTATGTTGCCAACCACAAACCGACCCTTTCACTGAAGATCGACTGAATACCATTGCTGGCACTTACTTAGTCCTGACCACTACAAACAGGAGGAGCAAGGCCAAGTAGATGAGCTCGTGGCGATGATACAGGAGCTTCGGGCAGCGAACTTGTTAGGCATCCATGTGGCGCTCAACTTCATATACATGTGGCTGAAGTTGAGGGCCCACCCATCCTTTGAGTACTCGGGTAGTGAGGACCCGACCTAGGAGATAGCCGAGCACTTGCCATTTGAGGAGGTGAAGCAGAGGGTGATGTTGATCTTCGATCGTCGACTATGACTCAACCCAAATGTCGACCCTAAGGCTTTTAAAATCAGCCTCCCCAACCATCAGTAAGAATTATCTTAAGATTTTTGTTGTTTAATAATACAAACTACCGGGTGCTGAGTGTTAAGCATTTTGGTATCAACTACCACTGGCAAAGTATCCCTAAGCATTCAGGCAAAAAGATATCGACCCACACACTAGGGCACTTTCCCTCCTTCAGTGAAGATGGTGAAGATGATGATGACAATGATGATGAAGAGGATGAAATCTCAAACAACGCCTATGGTGTTGTCGTCTTTCTTTGGTGAGGCGGGTGCCAACTCAGAGACATCCAAGGCAGCACAACGACTAGTGACATCATGGTGTTGTCATCTTCTAAGTCGATACAATCACCACCACCTCCTCCACAACCACCACCGCCGATCAAAGAAACTTCATGCTTTAGTCAGTGAGTGAAGAAGATGGCATTCCGAAAGTCTGTGTGGTATGCTCTTTTGCTATTAATTTGAATCAAGTAGTTGAACTTAATCCAAACTTGATTCTTGTGTTGTTTTTGGCAAGAATTCGTTACCATCAATCGACCAGACCGTGGCAAACCGTGATGCCACTGGTGCCCCCACCACTGACATGGTGGTGTTCGTCGTGGTAGCCGACCAACAGGGAACCACGATGAGTAGGATGCAGATGGTGGGTGCTGTAGGACCGAGGGTAGCGACCAGAGGGGGGTAAATATGCACCTCAACAAATTCTTTCGAATAGATGGCCTTCCCTTATTACCCAATGCTCCTCCAAAAATAATTATCAAACGCAAACAGATTTTCACAATGAAATCCCACATAAACCTAGTGTATCACTCTCCTGTCATATATGAAGTGATGCGGTATACTAAAAAATCACAAGCACTAAAAATAATCTAGCCTAAAAACAACCAGTGTCCTAATTAATAAAACACCACAACAATGCTCACAGGTAGATTAAAATTAGTCATAGATCAATTCAACAGAACATCAAGCATATTGGAACACATTACTTTAATATTTTCACATCCACATGTAAAAACATAAAGATCTCACAGATATGCAAAGTTCATAGGCATTCCATTAAACATCATGGTAACTATAGGTTCCACGTAAACATTTAATCAAACAAATTAAATGGTGGAAGTAAGATGTGCAAACCTGAATTTACCCTAGGTATGAACAGGCAGAGGAAGAAAGGATTTCTAAAATGGATGAACTATGATTTTTCAATAAAGCGAGTTTCCCTAACCCTAGGTTATCTTTTTAATTTTCAAGCTTTTTCTTTTCCTTTTTCATTTTTTCCAGGGGTTATTTGCATGTCAACCTTATGCTAACCGACCAAGTCAAGCCTAGACTAGAACAGGAACATCAAAAGCTTAAGACACTGGTCTTGGCATACATTACAATGTCCTAGTTCATAGAAAAGAGCTATGGTAAGTAGTCCAGAACAATGTAATGCGACACAACAAACGCGCCTGGATCTTTTCACTTAAGCATAAAAGGCATATATTTTTCATTTTCATGATTTTTATCATTTTATAGCATGCTTTCCTTGTAAAGCATATAGATGTCCAAGTTACATATTTTCATCAAAGTAAAGGATTTAGCTACCAAGCATGTAAAATATAACAAACGCATTTAGCCTACACATGCTAGTTACCAGAATCAGTGGTGACGATTTTTCAATTTTAAAGCATAAAAGCCATGCATATGATAGATATCAGATATATCATGTGAACTGAAACAAAGCATGATCATCGACAGGTATTCAAAATCATATACAAGTAGGAATGAGTAAAAGTAGTTTAATCATATAAAAGAAGAAAGCTCAAAGTGTGGATATAGGAATATGTTGTTGGGGAATGGGGAAGATACGCTAGCCGTGAATTTCAAAATTTTCACCCCAAGCCCAAGAACCATGCGCGTTAGGGATAATAGATCGGTACATTCTATCACAAGACATGCTAGGTGCAGCGGAAGAAGATGTCAGGGAAACACGTCCTCGCTTGTCCTTGCCTCGCTTTGACCATTACCTCGCAATCCAGTCGACGATGACGATGTAGGTGTTCATGTGAAGAATCCAACGAGCGCCGCTATTGTAGCAACGCCTCCATGGTGTCGACAAGTACAGGGATGAGATCCTTCCCACACCAGCGTGCTATCACCGAACGTGAGAAATGGAAAATTTCTCAATGTCAACTTTTGAGATCAAGAAAGGGAGGAGAGGAGTTCTTTGTGGCTAGGTCTAAAACTATCAATCACTTGATTTCCAAGACCTCCTCCTCCTCTCTTTATATAGAGGTGAGAGCCCTGGTCTTCAACAATTTGAGACCCACCAAATTGGCCTCAAACAATTCATGACCTAATAGATCCAATATGTTACGTCGACATCAGAACTTCCGATCAATTATCAGAACTTTCTATCAGGGCTCTCGGAGTCCAATTCCAAGTATCATCGGAACATTCGATACCTCATATTGAAACTTCCAATCAGTGCAATTTTACCTTGTATGAATCGGAACTTCCGGTTTCAACTCTCTGTCTCTAAATAAGAAATTATCAGAACTTCTGATACCATATTGGAACTTCCAATTTGAGCTCTCTGATTCACAAATAATAAATTATCAAAATTTATGATACCATATCGGAACTTCTGATTTGAGCTCTTTGTTTTGAATTCAGAAAATAATCGGAACTTCCGATTCCAAATTGGAACTTCCGATCCAACTGGAATTTTCTTGGGTACTATTCCTTCGTATGCATGATATGTACTCACATGAAAATACTCAAATAAAAGAGTAAAGAAGAAAGAAAATACACCAAAATATCCTAAAAAGGATACACAACTCCCAAGTCCCCTCGCAAATGCTAAAACGCAGACTGATCTATGGGTTTGGTAACAATGTCAGCCAACTGATGATGAGTATTAACATGAAAAAGGCCAATGACACCTTTCTCATATTGATCCCTCAAAAAGTGAAAGCGCACATCAATATGTTTGATTTTCAAATGAATACATGGGTTTGTCCCTACACTAATCATCCAAACCAACTGTGTGTAGCAGCTACATACTCTGCCTCAGTAGTGGAAAGCGCAACTCCAGATCGCTTACGCGAAGACTAAGAAATAAGCGAAAACCAAGGAACTGGCAAGTACCAAAAGTCGACTTGCGATCCAACCGGCACCCACCAAAGTTGGTGTCCGAAAACAACACAAATCAAGACATGATGATGCTGAATAGTAAAGATCGAGATTAGGGGCATATGTAAGATACCTGAAAATGCGCTTCATAGCCTGATGATGAGACACACACAGTGAAGACTGGAATCGGGTGCACAACCCCATGACAAATTGGATGTCCAGTCACATCACCATCAGGTACAGAAGACAACCGATCACTACTGGATTTTCACCCTGGTACACCAGCACCAAAACGTTGCAATAAGGGTTGAACGGTTGCAATATGTGTCGTTTTCAACCAAATTGCATTCGTTGGCTGGTGTGGCAAGTATTGGTGTGATCTAAAGTAATCACAACTATTTTATAGTACCGTTGCATTATATGTTTGTTGCCACGAGATAGTCCATCACAATAGATTATTATTGCGACGGTGGACATCATTGCAACAGATGCTATTGCCATGATATAGGCTATTGCAATAGAGTATTACTGCAACGGCGGATATCGTCTCAACAAAGACTATTGCCATGAGATAGGCTATTGCAATAGATTATTACTACGAAGATGGACATCATTGCAACAGATGCTATTTCCACGAGATAAGCTATTACAATAGATTATTACTGCGGCAGTGGACATCTTTGCAACAGATGCTATTTCCATGAGATAGGCTATTGCAATAGATTATTACTACAACGATGGAAATCATTGCAATATAGGCTATTGCCATGAGATAGGCTATTGCAATAGACTATTTCTGCGATGGGGGACATCGTTGCAATAAGGGATATTGCCATGATCTAAGCCATCGCAATAGATTATGATTACAACAACGGACATTGTTGCAACAAAGGCTATTTCCATGAGATAGGCCATCGCAATAGATTGTTACAGCGACGGTAGACATCGTTGCAATAAAGGCTATTTCCACGAGATAGGCCATTGCAATAGATTATTACTGTGACGGTGGACATTGTTGCAATAGAGGCTATTGCCACGAGATAGGCTATTGTAATAGAGTATTACTGCAACGGCAGACATCGCCGCAATAGAGGTTGTTGCCACGAGATAGGCAATCGGAAAAGATTATTATTGCAACGGTAGACATCGTGGTAACAGAAGCTATTGCCATGAGTTGGGCCATCGCAATAGATAATTACTGTGATGCCTGGCATCGATGCAATAATTAATAAATACAATGAGTATTTGTGGTGGTAATAGACAAAATTGCCACACCATTTTAATGGTTGTAATTAGGTTGATATTTTTCGCCACGTGGTTTTGTAGTTGTAAGTTATCCATTTGCAACGTAAAATCATTCGTTGAGGTAGGACCTTTTGCAACAAAATGTCTTTTGACAACGAAATATATTTTCAACAAATTAGTTTTGTGGTTGTAATATGTGATGGATCACAACAATCAAATAATTTGGAACAAATATATTTTGTGTCTGAACAGTTGTTGCAACAGATTTACAATCGATTGCAAGAATTATTTACAAATAACCAACATTAACACCATGTAGAATGGTAGTAGTAAACATTACAAGTGTATCTTGTGACTGAAAAGTAAAAGTAATATGTGCTTCCACTCGTTGTTCTTTCTTAATTGAGTTTATTAGGTGCATGTGAACTAATTTGGTCCATTTTAACTTCATCAATCACCCTGCAAAAGTGCAAACCATGCATGTTAGTTAACTTCATAAACAACATGTTATCCTAAAAAAATGTCCACATATAACTTTAGTTCCTGTTGAAAATAAAGGGTACATCAGAAAAGTAATATTTGATGATCTGATATTTCGTACCTATCCCTTCCTCATGTATGGTTCTTAGCTGCGACCACTAGTTGTTGTGAAGAAATAAAAGTCGCTTGTGCTATTTCATTGTTGGGATTGAAAAGATTTCTAGCCAAAGTATTAGAAGATCTAGTTTGGCGGGGAGTCTTCCTATTTTCTTTCTCTTTAGTCAGAATGCTTGTTGGTTCGGACTGTGAAAGAATAGAATTTTTGAAAAATATTAGTTATATGAAGTGCATATAAATGATGATTATATCCATTTGTGCAATTATAGTATTACCAGATTTATTGTATTTTCTTCTTCATCTTTGTCCTGATTAGTCTCCCTACTTGGTGTTAATGCAACCTGTGGTGTATGGATGGTTCCATGGTTATCCTACAATTTGGAAAGTAGTTTCATTGTCAGCACACATCTGGATGAAAATGAAACAATGCTGAAATTATTTATCAAAATATTTTACCCTTGTGTATTGCTTCTCTTTGCTGTGCGATCAAAGAAAGAAACTATTGCATGAGTTCTTCTCTCAGTTGTTCCCTTAGTTGTTTCCTTAATTCTTCCTTTTCCACTTCCATGTCTGTGGCATCTGTTTCATGTTGTTCATCCAATTTTCTTATCATATCTTCCAACTCATTGTTTCTGTTATGTGCTTCAGTTGTAGCACGTGCTTGATCTTCAAGTTTTTCATTCAATAGTTGGCTTTGTGTTGGAGATCTTGCCATGTATTCATGTCCATACAGCCTGGATGATTTTCTTTTGGTGCTTATCCTATAGAATGACTGGAAAATAATGATTTCCTCTTCAACAGTTAGGACCAGTTTTTCTGACATTTCTCCTATCTCAGAAATCTTAGCAACTACATCATATAATTGAAAAGAGCAGAGAGGATTATACAAATTCAGTATCTTATAAAGAGATTCATCGTAATAAATTATTCAGCTTGATAATTTTGCATGACATAGTACTCACACAGACTTCCTGCGATGCACTATTTGACCATTGTCCATCCTTCGTGTGAGTAGCCACCCATAGCTGCAAAACATTTGGCTCTGCAACAATTTCAGGGTAGTGGCGTTGGGCAAAACCACTGTAGTGGCGGGCCATTAGATGCCCGCCACTAGAGTTGCTGGTGCTGACGGCAGCACCAGCGCCCGCCACTATTGCTGGTAAAGTAGTGGCGGTCGGTGATGACGTCAGCCCGGACCGCCACTAATGTACCAATAGCAGTGGCGGGCGCTGGTGCTGCCCGCCGCTGCTAAGATGGCCGCCACTAAAGTAATGATGACATCACTTGCGACCGCCACTACTATTCTAGCTATAAATGCGCAGCGTCTTCCTCCCCGAGCTCTACTGGAGTTCGCATTCAATTTTGTCCGTACAATGGCGACAAAAATCTAGATAAAGAGGGGGGAGGCTTTGTTTTCGTTTCTTTTGAAGGATTTCATTCTAGGAGGTAAATCCATTCCGAATCTCACATTTATTTTGTATTTAATCATGTATACAATGAGTTATTATCGTTTTTCTAATTTAGGGTTTGTGAATAGAAATTTTCAAATAATCTTCCATTTACGGTGTTACCTTCTCCCAAATGAACAAATATGACCCTCCTCACAATTATTCATCACTTGTATATTGATTTACGTCATTTTAATCTCTTTTTTAATTTGATTTATGATTATAGATCTAGAGTTATGTTGTTTGGAGAGAGAGAGAAACCAATATAGTTAATTTATTTAATAATTTTTTCTGCTTAATAAGTAGTTTTAATTAAAGCATTGAGGATTTTTAATTAATGTTGTTATGAGCGATAATAAATCAATATATTTTCAATTTGTAAATTAATAAAATTAACAATAATGATTTTATTAATATTTTTTCAAATAATATATGTTTTAGATGGAGCACAGGTCCTGGATGTACTCGTCCAACGACGGAGATGTGGTGGCATATTTTAACAGAGTAACTGAATTTACTGAAGCTGCCGCACAATATGCTTCCCGTCAGAGTGAAGAGGCAATATATTGTCCTTGTAAAGTTTGTAAAAACGAAGCGATGTATCCGTGTTCTGATCGTGAAACCATACGATTTCACTTGTTGAAAAATGGTTTCGTGAAGAACTATTATATATGGACGAAACACGGTGAGATGGGCCAAAATCCTCCTGAAGATTCTGATGTGCCGCAAGATGCTCATCAACATAGAAGAGGTTGTGATCATACATCCGACATAACACATGATGATGTTGATCAACATGATGATGATGACGCCTTTGATGTGGAGGAACTGATGCGAAATGTTGCGCCTGAGGTGTTGTTGCAGAGAACTACAACCAAAGGATACGATAACTTTGAAGCACTTGACAAAGCATCAAAAAACCTTCTTTACGAGGAACGCCACGGATGCGATAAGCAGTATACTGTGTTGTACACAATTCTTGAGCTTATGAAACTGAAGGCCAGCAATGGATGGTCTGACACCAGTTTTTCAGATCTTTTACAACTCCTAGAAAAGGTTTTGCCAAAACCCAATGGTTTACCATCTGATGCGTACCAAGCAAAGAAGATGATTTGTCCGTTGACTTTGGGCGTTCAGAAGATTCATGCATGCCCGAACCACTGTATCCTATATCGAAAAGAGTATGGATTGTTAGAGAGATGTCCGCAGTGCAACGCGAGTCGATACAAACGTCCAAATGACTGTGCGGAGGACTACAATGACCACCAGAAGAAGAATAATAAGAGGTTGCAGAAGAGGAATAAAAATGTTATTGAAGACCATCCTGGAAAAAAGATGGAGAGGAAAGTTCCGGCCTTAGTAATGTGGTACCTACCGGTGATTGATCGCTTGAAACGTATGTTCTCTAATCCTAGAGATGCTGAACTATTAATCTGGCATTTCGCTGGGCGAAAGAAGGACGGAAAACTTCGGCACCCTGCGGATGCTAGGCAGTGGAAATCATTTGACTTGGCCCATCCAGATTTCTCGGACGATCCTAGAAATATCAGGATGGGACTTAGCACGGATGGAATGAATCCCTTCGGTGAGATGAGGAACCCACATAGTACGTGGCCAGTCTTTCTATGCTTGTTCAACATTCCATCATGGTTGTGCCATAAAAGAAAATACCTTATGCTCACTACTCTAATTTCTGGTCCAAAACAACCTGGCAATGACATTGATATCTTTCTAGAACCTTTGATGGAGGATATGAAACGTCTATGGGAACATGGTGTCTTTGTGTGGGATGAGCACAAGAAAGAGCACTTCAATCTAAGAGCCACAATCGTTTGCACCATAGCTGACAACCCAGGACGCATGTCCCTAACAGGACAGGTTAAAGGAAAGACAGCATGTGTAGTGTGTGTGGACCAGACAGAATCTATGCATCTTCCATCATTCGTTAAGACGATATATATGCGACACCGCAGATTTTTACCAAAAAACCACAAATATCGAAGAAATAGGAACCATTTCGACGGTACAATCGAGCTTGGACAGCCTCCACGAAATCGAGATGGCAAATTTCTATTCGAAATGGTAAAGAATATCAAAGTTGTTTTCGGAAAGAAGAGGAAGAAATCTGAAAAAATTTCAAAGGACGCTCCATTTAAAAAGCAGTCGATCTTCTTTAGATATTTGCCCTATTGGAAGGAGTTGGAGATTGGTCATGCTATCGATACAATGCACGTTGAGAAGAATGTCTTCGAAAGCACTATCAGTATTTTGTTAGACATACCGGGCAAATCAAAAGATGGACTCAAAGTACGAAGGGACCTTCAAACTCTCGGAATTAGACCCGAGCTTCACCCACAGGAAAGGGCCAATGGAAAATTTTTCCTTCCGGCTGCTAGCTATAACCTCACAATTGACGAGAAAAGATCAATCTGCAGGTGTCTACATGGAATTAGAGTTCCAACAGGATTCTCAACGAATATAAAGAATATTGTCTCCGTAGCAGATTTGAGGATGAGCGGCTACAACACTCATGATTGTCATGTTATGCTTGGGCTATTCCTCGCCATCGCAGTAAGAGGAGTCAAACATTCATTTCTGAAGATGGTGATAACACGCATGTGTCACTTCTTCAATGTCATATCAAAGAAGGTGATCGACACTGAAGAGTTAAATGAATTACGTAAACAAATGAGGGAGACCATGTGTCAGCTTGAGATGTGCTTTCCTCCTTCATATTTTGATATTATGGAGCACTATATGATACATATAGCAGACCAAATCTTTGTTCTCGGTCCAACGTACCTGCACAATATGTATGCGTACGAGCGTCTAATGGTTATCTTCAAGGGTTACGTACGAAATCATGCATATCCAGAGGGTTCCATGATAGAGGGCTACACGACTGAGGAAGTCATTGAGTGCTATGCAGATTACATAAGAGATGGAAGACCAATAGGAGAAGCAGAAGATAGCACTGGACAAAAGAATGCTTACTATGGATACATCGAAGAAATATGGGAACTTAACTACGGGAACTCTATAGAAATCCTTGTATTTAAGTGTCAGTGGGTGAGACATCCAGAAGGTGTGGAGGTGGATGATTACGGGTTTACGATAGTTGACCTTAATAAGGTGGCTTATAAAGATGACCCTTGGATACTCGCTCAATCCGTGGCACAAGTATTTTACATACTTGATCCTAAAGATGAGAAAAAATACATCGTTGCTCCAGGAAAACAAAGAATTGTTGGAGTTGATGGAGTCGAAGACGAAGAAGAATACAATCAGTTTGATGAGGTGCCGTTTTTCGTTGACATATCAAGGATCAATGTGGTTGAAGCAAAACTGTCATTTGGCAGTGTGATTCCTTATCTACGCACCAATGGCGATGGAAAATTAGTTCAAGGCTAGATCATTTATGTTTAGTTGTAAAATCAATTATGTCATTTATTATTAAAACATTTTCAAGATCAAATGAGGATTGAGTGTTGTGAATTATTTCATGTCTTGTAGTTCAAATTGAACTTTTTTTGACTTTGATCATAAAAACATACTTAATGAAATAAAAACAGTACACTAAGGGAGAAAAAGTAAAGTGAGGCAGAATAATACCAATTTTTTAAATTTGATAAGTTATGATGTATTTTTATTGTTAAAAAAATCAAGTTCAAACTAGAATTTAATTATGAATAAAAAAGTCATGAAAATTAGAATAGAAATGTAAAAAAAAAATGTTTGGATGCAAGCAGCAAGGTTCGAACCTCAAACCGCCTGCAGGCAGCAAGGTTCGAACCTCCAACCGCATGGCACCAAAGCAACCCCCGCACCACTGCGCTACTAAGTCTTTCTCGACTTGAGTGGCAACGTATGCTAGATAACCCCACCAGCGTCGGATTAGTAGTGGCGGGCAGGATGACGTCACCAGCCGCCACCGTTATCCTTTTAGTAGTGGCGGGCATGCTGACGTCATCATGCCCGCCACTACTAAGACATCTATATATACTTTCCACTCCCGCCGTCCGAAAACCTAATTTCATTTTCTAAACCCTAAACTCGCCCCCCTCCTCCCGTCGCCGCCGTCGACGTCCCGGAGCACGTCGCCGCTGCCCTCCGCCCGTCGCCGCCTTCCTCGGAGCCCGTCGGCGCCGCCCGTCGTCGCCGCCATCCAGTCGATCAGTAAATAATTATTAACCTACTTCTTTATTTGGTCTTATTTTATTCGAGCTTAGGGTTAAAATGATGGAGGATTGTTATATTAATTTATGCGTGGTAATATAATTTAGTATAATATTACTAGTAGAATGCACTATAACAATAATGTTTTTTAATCTACTGTAAAAAATTTCTGAGAAAAAAATTTCCACTATAACAATAATTTTTTTTAATGTACTATAAAAAATATCTGAGAAAACAAATTTCCACTATAACAATAATGTTTTTTAATGTACTATAATATTACTAGCTTAGGGTTTTTTAATGTTATAATATCAATGTGACAAAAAAATGCAGATGGCTCCTCCTAAGATTGAACCAACAAACAGTCGATCCTCAGACTCTACATCAAGTGGCGTGTGTGAGGTTTGCAAATGCGGTAAACATAAGGTACATGATGGTATAGTTTGCAGTTGTTTGGCGAAGAAAGTGATTCTCATAATGGACTCCGACTCGGAGGACGACTCGCGATCGCCGCAACCAGATAGGGTAAGTGTTGTGCTACGGAAGAATGA
Source organism: Zizania palustris (assembly GCA_019279435.1). Classification (NCBI taxonomy): domain Eukaryota; kingdom Viridiplantae; phylum Streptophyta; class Magnoliopsida; order Poales; family Poaceae; genus Zizania; species Zizania palustris. The sequence goes on along the minus strand of JAAALK010000289.1, from coordinate 10,871,058 downwards.
TGAGACAACCGGTGGTAGAGGGAAACATGCCGAGGCTAGCGGTGGAAAAGGGAAGCATGTAGAGCAATGCGGCAGCAAGAGGATGAAGGAGGCAAGATCCTCTTTTTATGCAAATTTTATATTTTTATCATCCAATTCAATCATTGATAATAAGTTGTTCTCACTATCGTCGCCTCGTGTATTTTCTTGTTCAGGAACATGGAGAGAAGTTTAGACTGCCTGATGATGCCGAGTTGGTTGAGGATTGGCAAGTTGAGGCTTTTAATCTGTTTAACCAGAAATAGGTTGGGTTTGTGCCGAGGAAGAAGAAGAAGCTCCAAACCATATCTTTCCTTTGGGTTTGACCAGTAGTGCGTTTCGATGTGTAAGCTGGTTTCCCCAGCCTGGACTTGTGTTTGTTTACTTGCTTTCAAATAAACATGATGTGTCAAAAGCGAGCCCCCGCACCACCGCGCTACAAAAGTCTCGATCATATCGTAACAACATGTAATAAAAACACACTTAATAATAAAAACAGTAAACTAAGGGAGAAAAATACCAATTTTTGCAATTAGAATATTGGTGTTGTATTTTTATTGTACAAAAAGTTTCAATTTCAAAGGAAGAATAAACTATAGATAAGTTATGATGTATTTTTATTGTACATGTTTATTAATGAAATAAAAAAAGTAAAGTGAGGCATAAAAATACATATTTTCTAATTTGATAAGTTATGATGTATTTTTATTGTTAAAAAAACAAGTTCAAACTAGAATTTAATTATGAATAAAAAAGTCATGAAAATTAGAATAGAAATGTAAAAAAAAATGTTTGGATGCTAGCAGCAAGGTTCGAACCTCAAACCGCCTGCAGGCAGCAAGGTTCGAACCTCGAACCGCATGGCACCAAAGCAACCCCCGCACCACTGCGCTACTAAGTCTTTCTCGACTTGAGTGGCAACGTATGCTAGATAACCCCACCAGCGTCGGATTAGTAGTGGCGGGCAGGATGACGTCACCAGCCGCCACCGTTATCCTTTTAGTAGTGGCGGGCATCCTGACGTCAGCATATGCCCGCCACTACTATACTTTTTTCCACCCGCCCAGACTAAACCCTAGTAGTGGCGGTCGGTGACGTCAGCGGCCCGCCACTACTATGTCTTTGCCCGCCACTACTACAATAAATATCAGTGGCGGGCATGCTGACATCAGCGTGTGCCCGCCACTACTAATCCGCCTATATAAATTTTTCACTCCCGCTGTCTGAAAACCCTAAGCCCTAATCTTCTCCCGCCAGTTGCTGCCGCTTCTAGAGCCCGCGCCGCCGTTGTCGGAGCCGCCGCCGTCCGCCAGTGGCCGCCACTCACAGAGCCCGCGACACCCTCAAAGCCCATCGTCGTCATCGCCGGAGCCGTCGCAGCAACCGTTTCCCGGCGTTGTCAACGGAGCCGGCCCGTCGCCACCATCGAAGCCCGCCACAGCCCCCCGGAGCCCTTCACCGTGCACCGTCCCCGTCGCCGCCCCGGAGACCGCCACCGCCATCATTTCCCGGTGCCGTCACCGGAGCCGGCCCGTCGCCACCGTCGGAGCCCGCCACCGCCCCCAAGATCCCTTCACCGTGCTGCGCTCTCCAGTCTCCAGGGGTATTCCTCTGTTCTCTGTTCTCTGCATGTTCCACTGTTCTGTTCTCTGTGTAGTGTTCTCTGTTCTGTTAACACTTAACACTAATGTTCTCTGTGAGCAAATGTTTTCTATGTGATTAAATTATGGTTGATCTGTATGCCATGCTTGTTATTTGTTGTGCTATGTGATTAAATGTTTTCTATGTGACTAAATGTTGCTACAAAATCTGTGAAGTGAGTATGGCGTCGCCTCGCCGCACGCCATACTCGCCTAAAAGTTGTGAAGGTGGTCCGGCGCCTCGCCTCGCCGCGCCGCCATAACAACTATGGATCAAATAACTCATAACTTATTTCTTTTATATTATCTAAGCAAAATTATTATAATATCCATTTGTAAGCTCAATTATAATAATTTTAAGTTGAAAGAAACACATTCTTCACAAAGCGTGCTGTCCATTGCAGTGCTATTTCAAAAAGCCAAACCAAGATCACCTACTCATCTTGCTAAAGTTGTATTAATTTTCGCTCCCGCCGTCCGAAAACCTAGTTTCATTTCTAACTCTCGCGCCGTCGTCCGCCAGTTGCCGCCACTCCCGGAGCCCGCGACACCCTCAAAGCCCATCGCCGTCGTCGCCGAAGCCCGTCGCCGCCGAACTCCACTTTTTTAGAATAACTTTTAGAGGCCTATGATGCAAATAATAATTGAGTTATCTCTTGTATGTCATCAAGCCGTGCGACACATCCATTCCTATCAACAACTTCTTCTTTCTCGTGTTGCTGACAGGGAATGGATGTGCTCACGGTTCCATGGCAGCCATGAACATTTTGAAAAGCTACACAAAATATGCTGAGGCCTAAACAACACTGTGACCAGTTTACTACCGCTATTATTTCTAAGGCTACTATATACTAATCCTCAAGTTCATGCATCTGGCTGAAGGCCAACATTAGATTCTGCAATTCTTTTTAGGGGCCTATGATGCAAATTGTTATTGAGTTATCTCATGTATGTCATCAAGCCGTGGGACACATCCATTCCTATCAACAACTTATTTCTCGTGTTGCTGACAGGGAATGGATGTGCTCACGGTTCCATGGCAGCCATGAACATTTTGAAAAGCTACACAAAATATGCTGAGGCCTAAACAACACTGTGACCAGTTTACTACCGCTATTATTTCTAAGGCTACTATATACTAATCCTCAAGTTCATGCATCTGGCTGAAGGCCAACATTAGATTCTGCAATTCTTTTTAGGGGCCTATGATGCAAATAGTAATTGAGTTATCTCATGTATGTCATCAAGCCGTGAGACACATCCATTCCGGTCAACAACTTCTTTCTCGTGTTGCTGACAGGGAATGGATGTGCTCACGGTTCCATGGCAGCCATGAACATTTTGAAAAGCTACACAAAATATGCTGAGGCCTAAACAACACTGTGACCAGTTTACTACCGCTATTATTTCTAAGGCTACTATATACTAATCCTCAAGTTCATGCATCTGGCTGAAGGCCAACATTAGATTCTGCAATTCTTTTTAGGGGCCTATGATGCAAATTGTAATTGAGTTATCTCATGTATGTCATCAAGCCGTGGGACACATCCATTCCGTTCAACAACTTCTTCTTTCTCGTGTTGCTGACAGGGAATGGATGTGCTCACGGTTCCATGGCAGCCATGAACATATTTGAAAGACAACACAAAATATGCTGAGGCCTCAACAACACAAGAGAGAGAGAACAACACAATCTCCTAACTTGAGGATTAATATAGTAGCTTCAGAAGTAATAGCTCACTACTGTAGCCAAGAAGAGTGTTCATACATTTTCCACCTTTGACACTGTGATCAGTTTACTACTGCTATTATTTCTGAGGCTACAGTAGTAAACTGATCACAGTGTCAAAGGTGGGAAATGTATGAAAAATCTTCTTGGCTACAGTAGTCAGCTATTACTTCTGAAGCCACTATATTAATTCTCAAGCTAGGAGATTGTGTTGTTCTCTCTCTTTAGTTTTGTTGATACCTCAGCATATTTTGTGTTGTTTTTCCCTCTAATGTTCCATGGCAACAAAATATGCTGAGGCCTCAACGACATTGTGATCAGTTTACTACCGCTATTATTTCTAAGGCTACTATATACTAATCCTCAAGTTCATGCATCCGGTTGAAGACCAACATTAGATTCTGCAATTCCTTTTAGAGGCCTATGATGCAAATTGTTATTGAGTTATCTCATGTATGTCATCAAGCCGTGTGACACGTCCATTCCTATCAACAACTTCTTTCTCGTGTTGCTGACAGGGAATGGGCGTGCTCACGGTTCCATGGCAGCCATGAACATTTTGAAAAGCTACACAAAATATGCTGAGGCCTAAACAACACTGTGACCAGTTTACTACCGCTATTATTTCTAAGGCTACTATATACTAATCCTCAAGTTCATGCATCTGGCTGAAGGCCAACATTAGATTCTGCAATTTCTTTTAGAGGCCTATGATGCAAATTGTTATTTAGTTATCTCATGTATGTCATCAAGCCATGGGACACATCCATTCCTATCAACAACTTCTTTCTCGTGTTGCTGACAGGGAATGGATGTGCTCATGGTTCCATGGCAGCCATGAACATTTTGAAAAGCTACACAAAATATGCTGAGGCCTAAACAACACTGTGACCAGTTTACTACCGCTATTATTTCTAAGGCTACTATATACTAATCCTCAAGTTCATGCATCTGGCTGAAGGCCAACATTAGATTCTGCAATTCCTTTTAGGGGCCTATGATGCAAATTGTTATTGAGTTATCTCATGTATGTCATCAAGCCATGAGACACATCCATTCCTATCAACAACTTCTTTCTCGTGTTGCTGACAGGGAATGGATGTGTTCATGGTTCCATGGCAGACATGAACATTTTGAAAAGCTACACAAAATATGCTGAGGCCTCAACAACATTGTGTTCAGTTTACTACTGCTATTATTTCTAAGGCTACTATATACTAATCCTCAAGTTCATGCATCCGGTTGAAGACCAACATTAGATTCTGCAATTCCTTTTAGAGGCCTATGATGCAAATTGTTATTTAGTTATCTCATGTATGTCATCAAACCATGTGACACATCCATTCCTATCAACAACTTCTTTCTCGTGTTGCTGACAGGGAATGGATGTGCTCATGGTTCCATGGCAGCCATGAACATTTTGAAAAGCTACACAAAATATGCTGAGGCCTAAACAACACTGTGACTAGTTTACTACCGCTATTATTTCTAAGGCTACTATATACTAATCCTCAAGTTCATGCATCTGGCTGAAGGCCAACATTAGATTCTGCAATTCCTTTTAGGGGCCTATGATGCAAATTGTTATTGAGTTATCTCATGTATGTCATCAAACCATGTGACACGTCCATTCCTATCAACAACTTCTTTCTCGTGTTGCTGACAGGGAATGGGCGTGAACATGGTTCCATGGCAGACATGAACATTTTGAAAAACAACACAAAATATGCTGAGGCCTCAACAACACTAGAGAGAGAAAACAACACAACATCCTAACTTTAGGATTAATATGACATCAGACCTTTTTTGCATAACCAAAATTCTGATACATTAGCATCTTCATATGAATAGTTTATCTATGGCGGAAGAAGGACGTTCCATCGAGGAGCTCATCTACGAGTCTCCCGCAAAAACAAATAAAGAGGGTTCATCTGAAGGATCCTCCGATAGCGAATCTTCGTACCACTCTCCGGAGAATGAACATCCAATGGAGCCTAGGAAGAAGAGAACGAGAGAAGACGCCGATGAGGATTACATTCCTGAAGCTCAAGCGGAGGTAATTATTACGTTAGTAACAAGTCAGAGCAGCTTCTAACCGAGGATTACATTCCTGAAGCTCACATTGTCTATCATCGTAGGATCGTCCAAAGCGAGGAAGCAAGCGTCGATTATTCCAAGTCGAGAAAAGAACAACTATTGTCCCAGCTATTGAGTCAGCTGAGCGAACAGATGTTGAGCCCGCTGCCACAACATCGTCTGCAAATGCGAAGAGGAGAGGGAAACGGGAGAAGAACAAGCTACATACAGCTATCTATGAGGTTGAAGAAGTGCATGTTGATGGGGCTCCAAAGAAGCCAAAAGAAATCACTGCGAAGTGGTGTAACGACTGTGGATGTCTCGCCAGGGAGCGATGTAAGATAGTTTGGAAAAATTGGAAGACTGTCCCTGAAGCTACAAAGAACGAATTGTGGCAGCATATAAAAGCGCATTATAAATTCCCGGAAGACCGCTTAGAAGACGCTAAAGCTGCCACATTGAAGACTATCGGGAAGGCTCTCCGTACATTTAGGACTAAACTGAACACACAATACCTTCAGAAAGATGAGTCGCCACTCAACGACTACGGCTTTATAACGCCAAATGAATGGAATGAATTCAAAATGCAGCATTGCTCCGAAGAAGCCAAACAAGAGAGCATAATGTTCAAAGAACTTAATAAGAAGAATAAGTTCCCCCATAAACTTGGGCCAGGTGGATATAAGGCTAAGGAGGATGAGTGGAGTAAAAAGGAGGAGGAGGACCGTGCGGCTGGGTTACCTGAACAGTTTTCAGGTGCTGATCAGCGCACTAAGAGATGGCTCCTAGGTCGAGCTAAAAAAACACCCGAGGGCCAATATATGCTCTCCGACTCACGGACTAGTGAAGTATTCCAGAAAGCACAGGAAATCGCTGAGTTGGAGAAGACTGGAAAGTTCAAGCCCGAGGGATGTAATGACCAGCTTACATCTGCTCTCGGAAACGAGGAACATCGAGGGCGCACCCGAGGTGTCTCTTCTATAGCACCCTGGAAAAATACTTTCAAGAAACAGGAGGGTGCCACATACAAGAAGCGTCAAGCACGCACAGACGACGCCGCAGAGCGCCGTGCAGAGTGGGAGCGACACTTTTTTGAATTTATTAACGAGAATCCAAACATAATGCAGGCTGCAGCTGGACAAATAATTGTGCCAGAGGTACGACTCGACGTACCAAGCAGTGTTGGCTCAGTACAAGACAAATTTCCTGTAAATTATATTAAAGAGGACACACCCTGCAGCCTGCATGTACCGATAGGGCGCAAAGGGCATTCCCAAGAGGCTGCACGAGGCATTGCTATGCCTGGGATTTATTTCACAATCGGCCTATTCCTGCTGACTATACCAAGGTTCAGGTCAATGAGATCACCAACGACAGATTTATTAATGACCCCTTGGATCTTCCAATGCCTGATGAGGGGATTGAGACAATCGGAGATGCTCTAAATAACTTTGTCCTATGGGCGAGCCGAGATATCAAATTACTGCAGACAAGTTCTCAGAGTAAATCACCTATTGTCTCATCACAATCCCCCGCATATCTTTCATCTCAGGATGTGCAAAATATAGGATCATTATCACCTGTTGATGAGCGTGAAATAGAGGAAAAGGCAGAGGAAGAGCCAGTGCCCAATAAAGTGGCAGAAGTGATAGAATCGAAAGTGACTTCTGATCCTCAAGTGACAAAGCTAGTGCCAGTGCTTGAGCCCACTGATGAGCCCAACACAAATGTGCCAGAGCCAGATCAAATGCCAGTGCTAGTTCCGACTGAGCCTCAAGTGCCAGTTCCGGCTGATCCTCAAGTGCCAGTGCTAGTTGCTGCCGAGCCTGAAAAACAAGATGCATGCCCAAAGCCAGCAATCCACAAGATAACTGTTCAAGCTGGGCAGTGTTCTGCGCTGAAATCTGAAATGCATAAATTTTTTAATACTTTGGGGCAAACACGTTCTATGCCCGAAGCGGCTCCCATAAAGGCTCCAGTACAAAAGCATGCGGGCTCACTTTCTGTTGATAAGAGGACCTACGGAGACGAGGATTATATCGAATACGAACCAGGCAAACCATTATTACCCCAAGGAGTACTTAATTGTATGCCTTGGACGATGAAAACATTTCATGACTGGTACCTCGAAGCGTCTTCGTTAGGTGTAACACAAATAGAACTGACGGTTCCACAAGAAATATTCAACTGCCCAGAGTTTAAGCTTGCACTATTTTTCGACGACTTCCATCGGATGTTTCGTCTGAAGCGAACCGACATCACAAGCATGATGCTCTGGTGCATGTAAGTACTTTATACTTTGTCAATACAAAGAAAAAATAAATAATGTCTTATATTGACTATTGTTTTATAACATATGCAGTTGTAATTCACGCGGTGACGAGTCTAAATTGTATGGGTACCTAAACCCGTCATTAATAAGCCAAAGTGCGCTGAACCCGACACTAAACCAGAATGATAGCAAGTACTGGACTGCGGGTAAGAAAAAATTTCAAAGAAAGATGTTCAATAAAGACGAAGACAAACTTAAGAAGAACAAAAGGAGTTGTGCCGCGTTGTATATTGCGCGGTGCATGTATCAATGGAAGGACAGAGAAATTATATGTGGGGCATATAACTTTAAGTAAGTATACCCACTATATCCACTTAAACACGTTTTATCGATTATGAAACTAACATAATCATATATTACTTCTTTCGATAGTGATCATTGGATTGCACTTCTGATATACCCAAAAAGCTCAAGGGTTTATGTGCTCGACTCGCTCGACAAACCCAAAAAAGAATATCAAGATATATTAAATGTTATTCAGAGTGCACATAGATACTACGTGGAAAAGTTAGGTGGCCCACATGATCCACAGAGGCCGAAAGAAATGCTTATCAGAACCAACTTTCCGGTAATATTATATTTTTAAATTTGTTAATTCAATTGATAAAGCCAAACTATATATCGTTCTAACTTTGTCTATTTTGAAGTGTCACAAACAATCTCTTGGTTCCGTGCATTGTGGCTACTATACTTGTGATTTCTTGAGCAATAACTTAGGAAAGTTTGGGCGGACAGTATCTGAGGATACTAAAGAAGTAAGTTGATTTCTTGTGTGTTAATCTAATATAACTTGCAGCGTATGTACTTATATTTTACGTATGCAGGCGTCAGGTCCATCAACCGTTGCCGAGAAGAGCCAACTCTCTGAATCACAAATGTACGAAATCGTATCAAGGATGTGCCGCTTCACGATGCATGAGATTCTTCATGAGCTTGGAGTATTTTTCGATCCTGAGAGTGAAGTGGCCAAGCATCCAACTTTGTATGATTGGGCCGGAAGAATTAAAAGGCGAACCAATTAAGATATGAGTTAGCCTTCCAAGAAAACATAAACCGCATGAGCATGTATTTGTGAAACAATGAATTGTGTTGATGGATGGTTATTGCGAAACAAAAACCGGAAGAATGTAAACATTGTGAATTTTTGAAAATTGATGAGATTGATGGTTGTTGTGTTGATGTGTTGTTGTTGTGGATGTGTATGTGGATATGTGGATGTTTTGCTGCTGTTTATGTGGATATGTGGATATGTGGATGTGATGTTTGCTGCTGTGTATGTGGATGGCTGTGTGAAGCATATAATTTCTGTGTTTTGGTTTGTGGGATCACAGCATTCTGTGTTATGGCTTATACACAGCAGTGGCGGGCAGATGAGGTAGCTTGCCCGTTACTGCTGTTGACACAGTGGTGGCGGGCGTGCTGACATCATCTGCCCGCCACTGCTGTTGATAACGGCAGTGGCGGGCAGATGAGGTCAGCGCGCCCGCCACTGCTGTTGACATAGTGGTGGCGGGCGTGCTGACATCATCTGCCCGCCACTGCTATTGATAACGGCAGTGGCGGGCAGATGATGTCAGCACGCCCGCCACTGCTGTTAACACAGCGGTGGCGGGCGCTCTGACCGCCACTGCTAACCAGCGATAGCAGTGGCGTTAGAGCAGTGGCGGACTGGATGCCCGCCACTATAGGTCGATTTTGCCCGCCGCTACAGTGTCGCTTTGTAGTAGTGATTATTATTGCGACGGTGGACATCATTGCAACAGATGCTATTGCCATGATATAGGCTATTGCAATAGAGTATTACTGCAACGGCGGATATCGTCTCAACAAAGACTATTGCCATGAGATAGGCTATTGCAATAGATTATTACTACGAAGATGGACATCATTGCAACAGATGCTATTTCCACGAGATAAGCTATTACAATAGATTATTACTGCGGCAGTGGACATCTTTGCAACAGATGCTATTTCCATGAGATAGGCTATTGCAATAGATTATTACTACAACGATGGAAATCATTGCAATATAGGCTATTGCCATGAGATAGGCTATTGCAATAGACTATTTCTGCGATGGGGGACATCGTTGCAATAAGGGATATTGCCATGATCTAAGCCATCGCAATAGATTATGACTACAACAACGGACATTGTTGCAACAAAGGCTATTTCCATGAGATAGGCCATCGCAATAGATTGTTACAGCGACGGTAGACATCGTTGCAATAAAGGCTATTTCCACGAGATAGGCCATTGCAATAGATTATTACTGTGACGGTGGACATTGTTGCAATAGAGGCTATTGCCACGAGATAGGCTATTGTAATAGAGTATTACTGCAACGGCAGACATCGCCGCAATAGAGGTTGTTGCCACGAGATAGGCAATCGGAAAAGATTATTATTGCAACGGTAGACATCGTGGTAACAGAAGCTATTGCCATGAGTTGGGCCATCGCAATAGATAATTACTGTGATGCCTGGCATCGATGCAATAATTAATAAATACAATGAGTATTTGTGGTGGTAATAGACAAAATTGCCACACCATTTTAATGGTTGTAATTAGGTTGATATTTTTCGCCACGTGGTTTTGTAGTTGTAAGTTATCCATTTGCAACGTAAAATCATTCGTTGAGGTAGGACCTTTTGCAACAAAATGTCTTTTGACAACGAAATATATTTTCAACAAATTAGTTTTGTGGTTGTAATATGTGATGGATCACAACAATCAAATAATTTGGAACAAATATATTTTGTGTCTGAACAGTTGTTGCAACAGATTTACAATCGATTGCAAGAATTATTTACAAATAACCAACATTAACACCATGTAGAATGGTAGTAGTAAACATTACAAGTGTATCTTGTGACTGAAAAGTAAAAGTAATATGTGCTTCCACTCGTTGTTCTTTCTTAATTGAGTTTATTAGGTGCATGTGAACTAATTTGGTCCATTTTAACTTCATCAATCACCCTGCAAAAGTGCAAACCATGCATGTTAGTTAACTTCATAAACAACATGTTATCCTAAAAAAATGTCCACATATAACTTTAGTTCCTGTTGAAAATAAAGGGTACATCAGAAAAGTAATATTTGATGATCTGATATTTCGTACCTATCCCTTCCTCATGTATGGTTCTTAGCTGCGACCACTAGTTGTTGTGAAGAAATAAAAGTCGCTTGTGCTATTTCATTGTTGGGATTGAAAAGATTTCTAGCCAAAGTATTAGAAGATCTAGTTTGGCGGGGAGTCTTCCTATTTTCTTTCTCTTTAGTCAGAATGCTTGTTGGTTCGGACTGTGAAAGAATAGAATTTTTGAAAAATATTAGTTATATGAAGTGCATATAAATGATGATTATATCCATTTGTGCAATTATAGTATTACCAGATTTATTGTATTTTCTTCTTCATCTTTGTCCTGATTAGTCTCCCTACTTGGTGTTAATGCAACCTGTGGTGTATGGATGGTTCCATGGTTATCCTACAATTTGGAAAGTAGTTTCATTGTCAGCACACATCTGGATGAAAATGAAACAATGCTGAAATTATTTATCAAAATATTTTACCCTTGTGTATTGCTTCTCTTTGCTGTGCGATCAAAGAAAGAAACTATTGCATGAGTTCTTCTCTCAGTTGTTCCCTTAGTTGTTTCCTTAATTCTTCCTTTTCCACTTCCATGTCTGTGGCATCTGTTTCATGTTGTTCATCCAATTTTCTTATCATATCTTCCAACTCATTGTTTCTGTTATGTGCTTCAGTTGTAGCACGTGCTTGATCTTCAAGTTTTTCATTCAATAGTTGGCTTTGTGTTGGAGATCTTGCCATGTATTCATGTCCATACAGCCTGGATGATTTTCTTTTGGTGCTTATCCTATAGAATGACTGGAAAATAATGATTTCCTCTTCAACAGTTAGGACCAGTTTTTCTGACATTTCTCCTATCTCAGAAATCTTAGCAACTACATCATATAATTGAAAAGAGCAGAGAGGATTATACAAATTCAGTATCTTATAAAGAGATTCATCGTAATAAATTATTCAGCTTGATAATTTTGCATGACATAGTACTCACACAGACTTCCTGCGATGCACTATTTGACCATTGTCCATCCTTCGTGTGAGTAGCCATCCATAGCTGCAAAACATTTGGCTCTGCAACAATTTCAGGGTCTCTCTAACATGGCAATAATGTACATTTGTATCAATGGCTGAACATTTTTTAAACAGTTCAGACTTTGTATATATTTCAAGCATGGTTACCTTCTCATAGCTTAAATTGGAGAAATGTTTTGATCCCATCAATTTCTTTGTCTTTTGTTGGTATCAGTTTTCAGAGTTTTGGCAGCTAACCTTCTGGTAAAGGAAGAACAATGAACAATGTGTGCTTTCGGGGGCAATAAATTTGTAGCGAACCTTGAATTCATTTGTACCAAAATAAAGCATCAAGTAATGCCACTCAACAATCTCTACATCTTCTTTGCTTATTATTCATTCGCTCTTCATAGTTGTTGTAGGCCTTGTACGTTGCAATGAATGTTGATCGCCATCCTTTGTACCTTTACCTAGCAACCTTAAAAATCTTTTCCACTGGATCCACTGTATTAAGAAACTCCCATCGTGCATGCAATGTTCATTTTGGTGTTAATCACGAATGCCGAAAACATGAAGAACGCATCAGAATGTCATTTGCTATTTCATCTTGCACATTTTTCTTCAAGTATTTCCAGCTTCTAACTTAAATTAGTGGAGCTCTCTTCCTTGTGAACATTACCACTTCATCCACAAAAGTGCAGGAGTTTTCTCCAATGGGCTCTCCTAGCATTTTTGAAAACTAGATCTGTAGTTTTTGGGAATGAGCTATAATTCTCTTGTTGGCTGCTGATATTCCTTTGAGTGGACCACGTCCCCATCTCTTTGGCTATTGTGCACCAATTCCTTAAATAAATTGAAGCAATAGAAATGATCATTGTCAAGTAGGAACCGTATAAGTTTTGTAGGTATGTTTAAAAAAAGAAGTATGCAGAACAAACCAGCTCTAATTCTCTTATTTTTCCGAGCATGAGATGGCCAATCTTCAAGTTGGTTTGGGATGTCAATAATTTCTTGCTCAATATTTGCACTAGCGGCACTGGACTGCTGATCTGTATATGACACTACAAAGAATTATAAAAAAACTTATGAAGACAAGTTGGGGGTATATAAAATATTAGTACATTATGAAACAAATTGAATTACAAATTTCTAGAAGATAGCGTTTCGGCCTCAACCATTCCTTGTAGGCTTTTATTGATTCCTCCCTGAAGTCATCTTTTAACTCTGCAAATAAATCAATTTCAGTGCAAGGTGGCATGCAAAATTACTTTTTATTTTATATTTGTGGCTAGTGCAGCAACTAGTATTTCATACCCGTGTATGTTTCTTCTTGTAGCTTTACAAGCCAACCCTTGTATTCATCAATTGATTCATCTATAAAAGCTTCAGGCTCATTGAACATATGATCCCTTGGTCTTTTCACGGGTGTTATGCTAACTGTTGCAGTTGTTTCTTGCTCCTTGGTTAGCAACAATCTGATTTCTCTTTCCCTCATATTGTTTTTAATAATTAATTATGCATCTCTCGTAAAATCGATGACCTCAAGAGTAGCTAAATCTCTACCACATCGCTTTTTGTAGTAAAAGAAGTCCCGGACAGCATACCCAAACTGATCCTTTAGAGATACCAAGGTTGCAAAAGTTACATCGGCTCTATCGATTTTGAACATTACAAATTCTCTATCTAGAAGTCCTCTCTTGCAATGAACATATAGAGTACAGTTTTCACACATCCTTCTAGCACTACATACATATGGTTTAGGTTGATCTTATATCATGTTGATATGATTGATAAACATGTTTCAATCAGAATAACCACAGATGGAGATAATAAATTGTACTATGACATGCATACATTGATAATTTCGTGTTTGTACTTAACATCTCAATTATTTGAAATTCACAAAAATGAATCAGAATTGTCCATAGTACTAGCCATATGAGGGCACATAAATTTCATTATAGGGCACTAATCATAGGACTTACCCAGTGGAGTATAGACGATTGAAACCTTGTTCATCTCCGAGCTCCAGGGTAGCTTCAACATATCTGATCGTGCCTAGGAGAGCATGATCCTCGCCGGCACTGGTGCCCTCGGTTGGCGCCGCAGATAATGTCGTAGGAGTCAGCGGGAGTGGTGTCCTGTATGGTGGCAGAGGCAGCGCCGTGGTTGAATGCAGAGGTGGCGCTGTGGTGGGAGAGAGAGGCAGTGCTATGGATGGAGGGCATAGCGGGGCACCTGGGAGAAAGACAACACGTCGCTTGGGAGATGCCGAAAAGACCAGCGCGATGATGAGATTATGGGAGGGGTTGCGGTTTCCATAATATTTTATCAATTAGTGCGGTGATTAGCGGGGTTAGTTTTTTGGAACGAAAATTTTGGCGGGGTTAGCATTTGCAGCGAATGTTTTGGCGGGTTAACAATTGAACTAAAATTATAGAAAACTAAGTTTGATTTCATTTGAATTGAAATTTTACACAATTAAGTTGGATTTAATTTGAATTGGAATTGTACACAACTAAGTTTGATTTCATTTGAATTGAAATTATACACAACTAAGTTGTATTTCATTTGAATTGGAATTGTACACAACTAAGTTTGATTTCATTTGAATTGAAATTTTACACAACTAAGTTGGATTTTATTTGAATTGGAATTGTAAACAACTAAGTTTGATTTCATTTGAATTGGTAATGTACACAACTAAGTTGGATTTCATTTGAATTGGAGTTGTACACAACTAAGTTGGATTTCATTTGAATTGGAGTTGTACACAACTAAGTTGGAATTCATTTGAATTGGAAATGTACACAACTAATTAAGTTGGATTTCATTTGAATTGGAATTGTACGCAACTAAGATGGAATTCATTTGAATTGGAGTTGTAAACAACTGAGTTTTATTTCATTTGAATTGGAAATGTACACAACTAAGTTAGATTTCATTTGATTTGGAGTTGTACACAACTAATTTTGATTTCATTTGAATTCGAAATGTACACAATTGTTGGATTTCATTTGAATTGGAGTTGTAAACAACTATGTTTGATTTCATTTGAATTGGTAATGTACACAACTATGTTTTATTTCATTTGAATTGGAAATGTACACAGCTAATTGGAATTGTACACAACTAAGTGAAATTGATAGTTGAATCTTCCTTTGAACTTGAAACTTTTTGTACAATCAAAATACAACACAGCTATTCTAATTGAAAAAATTGGCATTTTCCTGCCTCAATTTACTATGTTTATTTCATTAAGTGTATTTCTGAGATTTAAATGGAAATAAGTGAGGCGCATCAGGGATTATCTAACTTCTGTTTCCCAATATGTTGAGAAAGTGCTCATAGCGTAGTGCTGTGGCAGTGCTCTGTTTGGGACGTGCTATTTTAGGTTAGAGCCATGCTGCCAACAGGCGGTTTGAGGTTCGAGCCTTGCTGCCCCCAACCATTTTTTCATTTTTGTTGTTATGTACTTTTTAATTTTTTAGCGCTTTTTTATTGATGTTTAAATCCTCATTTGAACTTGAATTTTTTTAACAATCAAAATACATCATAACTTATCAATTTTAAAAAATGGTATTTTGTTGGGTTAGTTTACTGTTTTTATTTCATCAAGTGTATTTCTATGATCGAAGTCACAATAAGTTAAATTTAAACTACAAGCACATGAAATAATTAACCAGAATTTATAGAAAAATCATATTCATGTTTTGACTCTATTTTTAGTTATTATCAAATATATTTAAAGCAATCATCAAAAATCTAGGGTGCGACACTTGATCGACAACATGTATCTTTATAGTTTTTTAATTTTCAAAAAATCAAATGAATTCTAAAAAAGACGAGACTTGTAATGTTGTTACGATATGAACCATAGATGATGTGATAAAAAATTAAAATTGTTCCGAGAAAAAAATCATATAGGACGTTAAGAAACCTGAGATTCTCCACGAATGAATTAGGGTTTAGAGATGACATGAGTCAGGTTTGAAAGCAAAATAGATAGTTGAATCTTCCTTTGAACTTGAAACTTTTTGTATAATCAAAATACAATACAACTATTCTAGTTGCAAAAATGGTATTTTTCTGCCTCAATTTACTATTTTTATTTCATTAAGTGTATTTCTGGGATTTAAATGGAAATAAGTGAGGTGCATTAGGGATTATCTAACTCCTGTTGCCTAATATGTTGACAATGTGCTGATAGTGTAGCGGTGTAGGGTGCTCTGTTTGGGACGTGCGGTTTGAGGTTCGAGCCTTGCTGCCGATACGCGGTTTGAGGTTCGAGCCTTACTGCCCCCAACCATTTTTTCATTATTGTTGTTATGTACTTTTTAAATTTTTAGCACTTTTTTATTGATGTTTAAATCCTTGTTTGAACGTGATAATATGCTGGCTACTGCATTTCATTTTGATAACATTCTAAACTTGTAGAAATTTGAACTACAAGCACATCCAACCTAACATCCAAACGCAGTTGCTACGACCATTAGACTATCCATGATTTATTCTCCTGAGTTCGTCCAAATGCTCGCTACAAAGAATCAATAAAGTATGAAAACATGTAAATAATAAAACGATGATGATAGACATTGAAAGGCTAACAACAGTACTTACTTCATCTATGGCTTCACCTCATCACAATCTGTTAGTATGTAGTGTCTCATCCGCTTCAACTCATCTAGATCAACTATCTCCACGATACATCCTTTCTTGTTGTAGTCAATGCTCCAAATACACTAATCCTAGATGGCGACTCTATAATGGCAGCACTTTCATGACGCTCTGGTCTATTAAGCTTGGTCTTAACATCTTCAAAGAAGCGAGAGCAAAATGGCAGACACTCCTCTTATATGTATCCCTCGGCTATTGAACCTTCGGGGTACGATTTGTTCCTCACATAGCCTTTAAGCGTACGTAGGTACCTCTCAACTGGATACATCCATCTATAGCATACAGGGACTCCAAGTCTAGCCTCTTTAGCAAGATGCACAGGCAAATGCATCAGTATGTCAAAAACTGTAGGTGTGAATATCATCTCAAGCCAACAAAGGGTCTATCTAATCGTGTTGTCCAGTTGCTTAGTGTCTTTTTTCTGCAACTCCTTTGAACATATTGCGTTGAATAATTTGCTAAGCTGAATCAATGTGATCACTACATCTTTAGGCAATATGTTGTGTACCACTAAAGGCAATAGTTTCTATAGAACAACATGGTTGTCATGAGTTTTCATTCCGAACAAATTACACCCCTTGATGTCCACACATCTCATGATATTGGAGGCATATCCATCAGGCATCTTCACTCCTTGAAAAATTTTGCATAGAGTTGTCTTCTCATCCTTGCCTAAAGTGTACTACGCTGGTGGCAAAGTATACTTACCATTCTCCACAACATGATGTTGATCCTTCCTTATACCCAAATGCTCCATGTCAAGCCAAGCGTTTTCACTATCCTTGCATTTACCTTCCTTGTCAAGCAAAGTCCCTAGTATTCTCTCACATATATTTTTCTCGATGTGCATGACATCCAAATTATGTCTTATGAGCAATGATTCCCATTAAGGTAATTGAAAAAATGCTCTTCTTACTCCAATTGTGTCATCTAGTTTCTTCCTCGTGCTGCTTTCTCTTTCTTGTATGTAACCAAAATTTCACTTAACCAAAACTCTTGTACTGCGCTAGCACTTGCTGTCCAGTGAAGGTCACTGGAGCCTCCCTTCTTTCAGCCTCATTATTGAAACTAACTTTGTTCTTTTGCCACTTGTGATCGAAAGGCAAAAAACGGCGATGTCCCAGGTAGCAATGCTTGGAGCCATATTTTAGCCACAAGTAGTCACTGTCCTTGTGGCAGTAGGGACATGCAAACTTGCCTTTTGTGCTCCAACCTAATACCATAGCATACGCAGGAAAATCATTAATTGTCCAAAGTAAAACTTCACATAGATTAAAATTATTCTCTGCCTTTGCATCCCAAGTTTCAACACCATTCTCCCAAAGATCCTTTAGCTCATCAATTAGGGGATGTAGGTACACATCAATATTCATCCTAGGAGATTTTGGATCAGGGATCAACATCGACATCGTCCAATATGATTGTTTCAAACATAACCAAGGAGGCAAGTTATACGGTATCAATATCACTAGCCACATAGTATATGTCACATTCAACATACCAAATGGATTGAACCCATCAGATGCAAGACCAAGCCTAACATTATGTGGATCCATTGCAAAGTCTGTAAACTTGTTATCTACATGATTCCATGCCAAAGAGTTAGTAGGGTGCCGCATTTTCTCATCATTGACCAATTCCTCCTTGTGCCATCACATATATGATATTGTTTCCTCTCCCATAAATAATCATTGGAGTCGAGGAATAAGTAGAAAATATCTTAGAATTTTTCTTGGATGACACTTCTTTGTCGCAATGCCGCTAACTTCACCATCTTCAACACAATCTTTCATTTTCCACCGAGACTCACCACATGTTGGGCATGTATCCATATGTTCAAAATCACCTAGAAACAACACACACTCATTCACACATGCATGAATCTTTTGGTAGTCCAGTCCTAGATCACAAACAACCCTCTACACTTTGTCCAAGGTGTTTGGGATACAACGTCCTTCAGGTAGCACTAGTGAGAATAAAAGAAGTATAGCCTTCAAGGCACTGTTACTCAGACCACACATGCACTTAATCTAAAAGAGCCTGACAATGAAAGAAACCTTAGTGGCCTCTTTGCAACCCGAGTACAGTTCCTTCTCAACCTCTTACAATAAGTTAAATAACTTCTTGGCATCATCATTTGACTCTTCATTATTACCTCCCGTAATTTCTCCACGTATAGCACCCCTAATTAGTGAAGTCACCAGATTAGGCACAGAGGACCATCACCTATTGCATCATCATCATTGCAATCTACATCATTATGATCATCTCGAGGTTCACATTCCTAGATGAAACTTTCATCGAACCCTTTCATCAGCAAATGAACCTGAAAATCCATTTTGTTCATGAATGGCATACCACGACACCTTGAATAGAGACAAGCTATAGTCTCTCCTTTACTTGTGCCTTCAAATGTGTCATCAACAAATTTCTTGAAATGTTCTTGCCACTAAGAGGTTGACTTACCCATGAGCATCCAACTTCAGTCATGATGCGACATCTTATCTCTGAACAAGTGGCATCGCATTCAATTATTTCTCACACACAATTGATACCAAACCTAGCTTAGCATGCATGAATAGTAGAGATTGACATTAAATAAACGTTTACGGTCACTAACCGAGCAGATTAGATAATTGGCACCGGCGATGGAGGAGATTGCTGGAGGCGCGTTGCACGGCTGGAGTCGAGGTCGCAAGGGTGGGTGCACACGGTGCGAAGTATAGGGCAGCGGTGGAGCCGGCGAAGAGGAGAGGTTGAGGTGCACGACTAGGGCATCAGGAGAAGATAAGTGATTGGGCTGCAGTGTGGGACGTGGAGGTGTGCAGCGTGGTGCAGGGAGGAGGGCAATAACAGGGATTATCTACCTTTTGTTGCCTAATATGTTGAGAAAGTTTTGATAGCGTAGTGGTGCGGGGTGCATTGTTTAGGTCGTGTGGTTTGAGGTTCGAGCCTTGCTGCCGAATGGCGGTTTGAGGTTCGAGCCTTGCTGCCCCCAACTATTTTTTTTATTGTTATGTACTTTTTAAATTTTTCATCACTTTTTTATTGATGTTTCCAATGGCTAAATATTGCAACCAAATATCAAATTTTCACAACCTATTTATATCATGGCGATAACCACAACCACTTGCGACCAAATTATATGTGGTGGCAACATCCTCTTTTTATTGCCACGATTTTAATGGGAATCACAATGCAAATATAATCGTGGCAACAATTGTTGAGAAATAATTGAGAAACCATGTTGAAGAACATGGGTTTGATACTCCAGATGTGATGAGTGATTATCAACGGAAGTCAAAGAAGAAGGTAAATGAAGACCTGTCGAGTCTGAGGCGCATGTGACTCAGGTACACGGGCAGCGAGCGATGGCCGGGCAGAGGAGCCGCGGAGTCGGGCTGGCCCAATCCGGGTACATGGGCTAGGAGCGGTAGATGATCCACTGGTCTATTGACTGGGTTTGACTCAGGTACACGGGCGTCGAGCGATTGCCGGGCTGAGGAAGCTGCGGGGTTGGGTTGGCCCAATCCGGGTACCCGGCGCGAAGACGGTGGACGCTTTGTCAGTTTCGGCGCAAAACTGACAACCTATGATTATTTTGTTTTTAGGGTATTAATATTTAGTTTTTAAGTTTAGAATATTTTTAGTTGAGTCAGGTGATTTTTCTAAGAATATTTTAGTAATTTTCGGAATTTATTTTAGAGTTAGTATTAATTTACCCTAGGGGTAAATTAGTCTTTTCATGTATTAGGAGTCGCCTATAAGTAGGCCCCTATCCCCCCTGGGGATAGAAGACTGTTATTTTATTCTTTCAATATCAATCTACAGTTCAAATTTCCTCCACCACCGATAAATTTTTCGCCGTGATTTCTTATTTTCTGGTTTCCGTTGATTGCGTCGCTGCGCCAGCGTTAGAGAGGCCACGGCTGAAACTTTCTCCATGGCGCCAAGGCGGAGCGCGCCTGCTTTTCACGGCGAAAAAGCGATGTCAGGCGGCAGCCTTTGGCTATCAAGTCCACGGCGGCGTGCGCCTAGCTGATCCCCGCGGCCGCGTGTGGCGTCTCTGGCGCAAAAACTACAACGCAAAGGCCACAGCGACGGGCAAAGCTATAGGCACGAGTCTCCATCTCCTCTGTGGAACGCGGCACGAGGCCAGCTGCATGGCTTTTCCTGGCACACAGCGCACGGCACAAGCAAGCAGGCAGCGACGAGACTTGGCGCTGAGTTCGGCACGTCCGTCCGGCGAGAAAAAAAAAACAAAAAGGAAAACAATTCTTCAATGCAAGTTAGGTTCCTATTTTTTGGTAGATCAGTTTTTTAGAGATAATCATCTATTAATTAATTAGCTGAAAATCTGTTTAGAAATTCTGTGGTTAATTTTATCTGCCAAAATATTATTAGTGTTTGCTTATTTTTATTTAAGTATTTTTAATCTGCTCTTATAAAAAGAAAAAAATATTATTATTAGTCGCAGTAATATTTTTATTCTAGGTTTATATGAAATATTTTAGGTTTATCTCTGAATTAATTTCTGAATGATCCATGCTTTATTCATTTGATTAGTATTTTATTTTTAGACTGTCATCCGAATTATTATTGATTTATTTAGGTATTTTGCCTACGCCATTAAATATTTCTAGTACTCGTTTTTTTTCACTGCAGTTAATTTATTTAGTTTATTTTAAATATTATTTTATTTAGAACATCGGTCATTTTTAGGCTAGATATCTTTAATTCCAGTAATTTGCTTTATTGACATTATTTATCTGGTTAAGTTGGTTGGGTGTTGGGTTTAAGTCATAATATAACAAGAAATTTTTAGGCGCCCATTCACCCCCCTCTGGTCGCTACTTTCGGTACTACAATAATTGAGGCACATAAGGGATTATCTACCTTCTGTTGCCTAATATATTGAGAAAGTGCTGATAGCGTAGTCGTGCGGGGTGCTCTGTTTGGGACGTGCGGTTTGAGTTTCGAGCCTTGATGCCGATAGGCGGTTTGAGGTTCGAGCCTTGCAGCCCCTGACCATTTTTTTTTATTTTTGTTGTTATGTACTTTTTAATTTTTTTAGAACATTTTTATTAATGTTTCCAACACTTACATATTTGATCCAAATATCAAATTTTCACAACATTTTTATAACATGGTGATAACCACAACCACTTGCGACCAAATTATATGTGGTGGCAACATCATCATTTTATTGCAACAATTTTAATGGGAATCACAATGCAACTATAGTCGTGGCAACATTGTCCACTATTGCAACCAAAATTGAGAACGGTGGTAATAACACTTACATATTGCAATCAAATATCAAATTTTCACAACCTATTTATATCATGGTGATAAGCACAACCACTTGCGACCAAATTATATGTTGTGGCAACATCATCTTTTTATTACCATGATTTTAATGGGAATCACAATGCAACTATAATCATGGTAACATTGTCCACTATTGTAACCAAAACTGAGAACGGTGGTAATAACACTTACATATTGCAACCAAATATCAAATTTTCACAACCTATTTATATCACGGCGATAACTACAACCATTTGCAACCAAATTATATGTGGTGGCAACATCATCTTTTTATTGCCACGATTTTAATGGGAATTAAAATGCAACTATAATTATGGCAATATTGTCCACTATTGCAACCAAAACTAAGAATGGTGGTAATAACAATTACATATTGGAACCAAATATAAAATTTTCACAACCTATTTATATCTTGGCGATAAACACAACCACTTGCGACCAAATTATATGTGGTGGCAACATCATCTTTTTATTTCCACGATTTTAATGGGAATCACAATACAACTATAATCGTGGCAATATTGTCCACTATTGTAACCAAAACTGAGAACGGTGGGAACAACAATTACATATTGCAACCAAATATAAAATTTTCACAACCTATTTATATCTTGGCGATAAACACAACCACTTGCAACCAAATTATATGTGGTGGTAACATCATCTTTTTATTGCCACAATTTTAATGTGAATCACAATGCAAATATAATCGCGGCACCATTGTCTACTATTGCAACCAAAACCGAGAAATGTGGCAATAACACCTACGTACTACAACCAAATTGGTGTCGTTGCCAGGTGGACTGTGGCTAAAGGGTGGAAATCTAGTTGTAGATCATCCCTAGATACTCTCTCTCGTTGACCTTGAAACCGCTTTCGTTCTTGTCCAGGCCTCTAGATGTGAAATGGGGGTCATATGAGGTTTCATCTCTCCATCGAAGTCGAACTTCTTCAGCATATCTTTGGTGTACATGCTCTGGTGGATGAAGATTCCCTCGTTGGTCTGTTCGATTTGGAGCCCTAGGAAGTACTTGAGCTCACCCATGAGGCTCATCTCAAACTCACTGTGCATGTGATCAGAAAACTTGGACACAAGCTCATTAGTAGAACCACCAAAAATAATATCGTCAACGTAAATCTGAGCGATCAAGAAATTAGAACCATTTTTGAGCAAGAAAAGAGTTTTGTCCACATAACCCATCACAAAGTTGCTCCCCAGCAAAAACTGCTTCAAACGATCATACCAAGCCTTGAGGGTTTTCAAAACCGGGGGGTTGCCTAACATAGACCTCCTCCTCTATGTACCTATTTAGAAAAGGACTCTTGACATCCATTTGAAAAAGCTTAAAACGTTACAAAGCAACGAATGCCAAAAGTATGAGAATGGACTCAAGACGGGCAATAGGGGCGGAAGTCTCCTCAAAATCAATACCCTTCTTCTGGCAAAAACCCTGTGCAACTAATTGAGATTTATTGCGCATCACAACCTCATATTCACGTTGCTTGTTCTTAAAATCCCACTTGGTGCTTATGGGGTTGCATCTAGGTTGAAACTCAACTAGTGTCCAAACCCGATTGTGAATAAAATTCTGAAGTTCTTCTTGCATGGCATTTGTCAATTTGCATCAGATAAAGCATGAGCAACATCTCTAGTCTCATAGGTGGCAAAAAAGCAGAATTAGCAAAAATAGCAAGAGAAACAACCTGAGAACGCAAAGATCTCGAAGTAAGATCATCAATAATGAGCTCTAAGGGGTGATCACGCTGAATTGCCTAGGAGCCTTGACGATCAGACGTCACATCACCAGAGTCAGCAGCTGGCACCTGTGGACTCAACTGAGGGGATTGATCGAAGTAGAAGTAGTGATCAGAGGTCCACCCTCATCCTTAGTCGAAGTCTCAAAAGGCGTGGGATCCGTAGGTTATGCAGAAGGCCCACCCTCATCAACACTAGAAAGCTCAAAAGAAGGACTAATCGAAGGCGTAGACTCATCAAACGAAATCTCACATGTCTCAACAAGCTGTTGGGAGTTAAGGTTCCTTACTTGCAAGCCTCGAGAATGCAAAGCATAACCAAGTAAAACTCCATCCCAATAACAAGACTCAAACTTGTCCAAATTCCCTCCCTTCTTGAGCACAAAGCACTTCCAGCCAAATGCTCGCAAGTGTGGCTCACCTTGAGCTATCTTCCATACCGCGACTCATATGAAGTCTTACCTTGGTAAGCTTTAAGAAAAATGCGGATGGTTAGATAGCAAGCTGTGTTCGTAGCTTTAGCCCAAAAATGCCTAGGAGTCCTATGCTCATCGAGCATTGTCCTGGCCATCTCGACCAGCGTGTGGTTCTTTCGTTCCACAACGCTGTTCTGTGGGGGAGTGTAAGGGGCAGAAAACTAGTGTTCAAGATCCTGATCACTACTAAAACTAATGAACTAAGAATTCTTGAATTCTTAACCATTGTTAGATCAAATTTCTTGCATCCGACCATTATTCTGATTCTTCAGCTTCAGGATCAAGTCATGAATAATCTGGAAAGCCTCATACTTACCTCCAAAAAGAAAACCCATGAAAATCAAGAAAAATCATCAACTATCACAAGCGCGTACCACTTTCCACCGACTGAACATACCCGAACTGGACCAATAGTATCCATGTGTAACAGCTCCCCCAGTTACGAAGTCATCACCTGAGTCACATGTGTGTGGGAAGCGACAACCATCTTCCCATGATGAAATGAATGGAAAACTAGATCCTTCTCCATATCAAGCTTGGGAAATCCTCGGATGAGGTCCATAGAACTCAATCTGACTAGTAGATCAATGCTCAAATGACCTAACCTCCTATTCCACCTCCATAGCTTAGAAGAGGATCCAACGATCAAATAGTGAGAAGGGCCAAAAGAACTAGAGAAATAAATCTGAAAAACCTTACCAAAGGGTAAGATCTGGCAAACCAAAGATCCTTTAGAATCAACAATAGAAGACATGCCCTTCTTAAAGAGAACCTCTCAGCTCTTATCAAGAATTTACGAAGCATAAACCAAATTAAAGCCCAACTTTCCAACCAATGCAACATTCTTCAAAGATAAATGCTCAGAGACCCAAACAGAACAAAAACAAATTACCTTCCCTTGACCATTATTCCCGAAGGTGATGTATTCCTTAGAGCTCGGGGAGACGAGGCTGGAGAACCGTCTACGATGTCCCATCATGTGGGGAGAGCACCGTGAATCCATGATCCATATGTCGTCTAAGCCTCGATCCTACAAAATCAATGGTCATAAGAGGGAGCAAACGATTCGACACAAGGTTTAGCAAAAGAGCTAAACCAGTGTCGAGCCATCTGCTCAAAGGAAGGAAAGTAGAAAGAAGTGTAATAGTTTGGGAAAAAAGTGCAGCTCAAAGCGCGGTCCTCTGTTCTTCCTAAAGTCATGGCCACGAGGTCCAAAGCCATATCTAGAATGACCTAGAACACTACCAAAATGACAACCACCCTCTGGAGCATGGGAACGAAAGTCGTCTCCTCTACCACCAACTAAACTACGCGCCCTGGCATATAACTTCTCACCATGTCAAAGGACTAATGAGGACATTCGCATGGCCGATACACCCACACCTGAGTACCATGGACCGATGACTCGAGCCCGAGTCTGACAACTCAATGATCAAGTGAATTCGCTCCTTGTTACTCAAACCAACTATCCTAAGAGTGGATTACTAAGTTCCAATTTTGAATGTATTATACTTAGGAACAAGGGAGAAGACATGTTGTATCGGGCCGATTGCCAATTATGACCTCCATTGGCATCGACCACCACTTGAATCTCCAACGACATCATATATTCAGTGGGAACTGGCTCCATCAGCTTAATCCATCAGACCGATCACCAAAACCATTGGCCGACCACTAACCATCTATTAACACCAACGATTGGTAAAGCCCAGGCCCACTAAAGATACCACATGGTTAATATAAGTCAAAGAGGATCCAGTCAAGGAAGCTTGTCCATGTTGTTATAAGATGATCAGACGCATAAGAGCCGTTGGTGATAGAGATTAAGAGAAGATGAAGATTATCTAGAATCGGTTAAGATAGAGTGTTTGGATGACAAGTCTCTGGACTATAAATATGTACCCCTAGTTTGTTTAGAAAACACATCTCTGTCAATGAACTACTCGGCACATCGCCACCCTTGGCTTCCAAGGTTTATTCGGTGGGGTTCGGCACTTGAAGCTAGGCTGTATCATTTCGATCTCGGGCAAAGAGGTGAGTCCCACCACCCCCGACATCCATACCAATTAGACCAGTATCCTCATGGCTAGATCAGATTGATATCTTGAGGTGAACGTTGAAACAATACGGTCACCGGTTGTTCTCGGTGTATTAGCTAGGTCTAAGGCTACATCAGTTCGGTTTTATCTCTTAGATTGATGTGATATGTGTGATAGTTTGAGTCTTCATCGGTTAGGTCTGACATAACTTGATATTGTATCTCTTTCATGTTGTATACCATTCATCTAAATAAAGCATGCCTGATACTTTGACATATTATTAAGATCATCGTGACTAGCTACTGTCTTGGTTAATTCTAGTCTAGTTATTGCGATGATTTTCATGAGATAGACATGTTATTTGGCACGTTTTATTTATTTCTGTCGGAGTACAAGCCGACAGGTTATCTTTGTTTCCACGCTACATCTTATAAGTCATCGAAAAAGCAATCATCGGCCTATGTGGTAAACTACCCATCTTATCGGTCGATGGCATGCTCACCCGATTGTTTCATCCTAGGTCATCGGCCTTATGGCTGATCGGCATGATATTCCACGAATATCCCATACTCATCGTGGTAATCGGCTCGATAGCCGATAGGCCATGCTACTAATATCATATTTTCTATTCCTTCTCAGTTGCAGGGTCAAACGGATTCGCACGCCTTGAACCCTTTTTCTATGAACGTAGGATCTGCACTAGAGTGAAGAAGATCTCATAGGCCACACCTTGTCAAAGTGTAACCAAAAAACACACCAACATGCTTTTTGGCACGCCTAGTGGGACGATCTCCAGAAACTCAGCCATGCTGAGCGAGATTAACGGCAACAACATCATCCCGATCACCATAGAGACCTTGACTGAAGAACGAAGGCTGGAAGTGCAGCGACACGTGGAGGAATTCTAGAAGTCATGCCTGCAGGCTTACGGCATGAGTCAGATGGGTTCCGTACAGAAGAGTCTATTTCCAAGGTCATTATTTGCCATAGAAGATGGCCAGCTAGCGGAGAATCCTCGGGCCAATCTCCTAGAAATCATCGACCAAGCGATAGCCACTCATTGGCCAACCAATCTAGGGCATTGGTCAATACTCTTTAGGGGCTGATCAAGAAGGCTTTTGAGGGCACCATGGTCTTTGGACCACTGCAAGGCACGGCGTACCTCCCCGATGATTATACAAAACAATTGCACACTCGATCAGCTCTATAGCCGCAAGGGCCAATGAGTCTAGAGTAGCTGGGCACCTCGCCCGGTCATGAAGCGAACAAGATGGCTCATCTGGCAGGCTCTACACACGGCCCACCATAGAGCGCACCATTTTGCATGGAGAGGAATGCATCGGCGCCACTCCCAGTGTTTGACCCAAGAATGGCAAGGTAGGGGTGCCATTAGTGACGTACGACATTGCAAGAATGACACTACCAGACCTCGTGCTGCCAAGTGGGGCACCCGATGGTATCCCTCCTGGGTACCATCAGACGACATACTACGGGGCACAACCCTATAATGACGAAGGGTAGTAGAGGAACAATGTTGTCTGGTAAGAGTAGTATCAATAGGCCCTAACACCTGACCAATATCCAATGCTAGGGCAGCAAGAAGATGACTGGGTGAATCAGATCATAGAGGTCATTAGAGATCAATTTGGGCCGAAGCCCAAATAACAAACATACATGTATTGGCGGCCATACCCGGAATAGTTTGATTGAGTATCGCTGCCAGGCTGATACACAAGGTACTCGATTTCACCAAATTTTTGGTACAAGACTCAATCTCCACGATCGAGCATATCAGCCGTTTCCTCGCCTAGTGTACAGAGGCATTGGCTGACGAGGTGCTGAGGGTCTAGTTCTTCATTCTATCTCTATCGTGATCGGCCTTCGTGTGGTTCTCTTCATTGCCAGCGGACTCCATCAAAGGATGGGCCGACTTAGAGAAGAAATTTCACAAGTATTTCTTCGCCAGCATCTAGGAGATGAAGCTTACCGACTTAACAGTTGTGACACAAAGAATGGACAAGTCAGTACAAGATTATATCCAGATGTTCTGAGATGTACAGAGCAGATGCTATAGTCCAAGCCTTAGAAATAGTCAGTTGGCAGAGCTCGCATTTCAATGACTCTTGAACCCGATTAAGGAGAGATTTTCATCGCACGCGTTTGAGAGCCTCACGCAGCTGCTACAAAGGGTATCGACACATGAGAGCTGATTCCAAGAGGCCAAGAGAGACAGGTATCAGAAGAAAGTGGCATATGCCCAAGTATACCACTCGGACCACGACGAGAGCAGTGACTTAGATGCAGAGGTCGGTATGGTTGAGTGGTCCAGGAACAAGAAATAGGATGCATGCCCGTGGGTGAAGTTGGCCGAA
Organism: Zizania palustris; assembly: GCA_019279435.1. Classification (NCBI taxonomy): domain Eukaryota; kingdom Viridiplantae; phylum Streptophyta; class Magnoliopsida; order Poales; family Poaceae; genus Zizania; species Zizania palustris. Next base: position 10,842,514 of record JAAALK010000289.1, on the reverse strand, counting down.
AATGAAGAGAAGTACATCTTTGATGTCAACAAGGGCGACAAAATATTCGACCTGTTACTTAAAGAGAAGCAAATTCACCTGTCACCTGGCCACATAATACCACCTGCCGATGAGCTGGAGAAAAGGAAGTACTACAAATGGCACAACTCCACATCACACCATACTAATGAGTGCAAAGTGTTAAGGCAACAAATCCAATCGGCCGTGGAACAGGGCCGAATAAAGTTCGACGATGTAAAGAAGCCAATGAACATCGACAGTCACCCGTTCCTAGTCAACAAGGTGCATGCGCAATACGTCGGTGATCGGCGTACAAGGGGAGGAAGACAAATCGGTAGAAACATCACCTCTACGGGCCTCATCAGAAAGTACTAGAGGCGTTCGGAAGAGAGGGAGAACAGCGAAGATAGTAGTGGTTACTCGCATTTCAACCCCCATTGCAACTACGAGTTCTTCGGGATTTGCTGGAACAAGGGGTTGCATCTACCATCCATGGACGACTGCCTGGAATGCGGTGCTCAAGGTAGGACACAAGATCGTCATCGGCCACGCAACATTAAGATCGCGCCACGTGATCGGGAGACCGTGCACCACAGATTATCACCACCAAGGGTGTCAGCGCTTGAGAGGCTTGGCACCGTTGACTCTAGAGAAATCGGCCAAACGGCCGATGGAAGTACAACACAAGAGAAATCATAGTGGTGTCCTCTTGAGATCTTCACAAGGAGCCAAAAAAGAAGGGTGTAGCGCTTGCAGCATAAAGAAGCAAGAAAACAGATGCATGATGAGGAAGTTGATTGGCCACGTAGAATCAAGAGTGAATGGCGACTAAAAGATAAGGTTGATCAGGAAGGTTAGAACGTATTAGATAGCATTGTTAACCCAATCAACGAGGAGTTTCCCAAACTCACGCTATGAAGACAACGCTGAAAAGCGAAGGGAGAACTCAGCCAAACCTTTCCGTAGTTGATGAATCATAGCAATATGGACATCGGATCGAACAATAGGTCGAGGCCAACCTTCGCAAATAATCAGGATTCCCGACGTGGTAAGAGCAAGGGAAACAGTACTAAGCCGAAGGGTCTGGGGAAAGGCCAAACGATTATTTAAAGAAACATATTTTTGATCATTCGGATGAAACATAGACAACTCATGCCTATGACATCGCCTTTAAATGGATGATGCAGAGGCATCGCCCATAGACCAAAAATACAACGCAGAAACTCAATATGCAAGTTGAAGGAATCAAAGGTAGTATATTGCAAAATGGAAATGGTTCATTACAACACCGCCTATTCTACATAAAGCTTAGAGTACTCGACGGATGGCCTCAATCGCCTATAACCGTATAAGATTGACGTTGTGAATAAGGGTACAGTCTTCGGCATCCGAACCAGCAACATCTTGAAGGGTGCGGTGGCAACGTTCTGTGTGGAGGATAGCATCAGCGAATCGATGTTTCTGAGCATCGACTCAGGCCAGCAAAAGGCCATGACACCATCTTGTGCGTCGATCTGCACCTGGGTCCGCTCCAGTTCTGTGATCAGGTTGGCCTCCCTCGCTCGTAGCCGATCAAGATCATGTGATGCGGTTGAAGACTCGGCCTCAATGCCTCAGCCACCACCGCCTCCTTACGAGCCTTCATTGCGTCCAAGAGCGATGCCCGGCTAGCTCGGTCGGCTATCCTCTTGGCGGCTCGCTGCTTGGACAGGCAATAGTACTCTAGATGCGTGGCCGTCATAAGAGCGTCGGCCAGCTCTAGCGGAACGTGGTCCAAGATGTCATTGAAGCGCCCCCGTAACAGCCCCGAATCATTAACGAGGACCTCCACTAGAGCATCCAGGTGGCGTATTAGGTCCGACAACACCTCTTTCAAGGCCGAGGGCAATTGAGTCAAGGCTGGTGAGGGAACACAAGCAGCTCCATCCATAAATGGCTAGATGTCAAAGGGAAATTGCTGAGCAAAAGACTAAAAAGAAGATGAGTTAGGCATAAGCCAACCATGTAACAACCACAAAGGCAAGAAAAACTTACATCAACAGACCAGACAAGGATGGCCAATGGTGGAGTGCTATCGGTAGTAGAGGTGGCGACATCATTCTCCGTTGTGGCCACCAGAAGTGTGTGAGAGCCTTCTTCTGCAATGTTACCTTGGGGGCAAGCGAGCTTGTGACGCCCGACATTGGCTACATTCAAGGCTAATGTTAGTCAAAAGGAAAAATAGTGGGAGGGTGAAACAAAATACCAGATTAAAGCTATCAACTGGAGGAACCTCAATGCCAGTCTCGATGGCCGCCGGTCCGGTTTCTGGCATGTCAGCCCCAACTGGCGTGGCTAAGATGGCAGCGTCGTCCGTTATGGTTGGGTCAACAATGATGACCTTCAGAGTTTTGGCCCTAATAACAGAACCTATGGTGGCATCACCGGCAGTCAAAGTTAGCCAAGTTTTGGCCGTGTCATTTGGCACATGATCTGATGGCGCACGGGGGACACAACAACAGGTGAAGGCTAGAAGAAATGGAAGAACGATGAGTATTGAAAGTGAAAGCAAGTATCATATAACAAAGACGTACGCACATGAGCCGGCAGAGGTCATCGACATCAATGGGGGTCTGCACGACAGAAGGCGCTGGTGGCATCGGCTGAGGAAGAAGAAGAAAGAACATCAAGCTATGGAGTGGGAAATACCACCAAGAAAAGATGACAGTTCGCCAGGCAAGGGACAGGAGGATTACCTAGGCAGATTGAGTTCTGGTGGAGTGACGCATCACTGCGCCCGATGTTTTGCGCTTACATGTTGGGGCCTTGACTCACCTCTTGGCAAGCCATTCCGACCGAGTGTGATCCTCGCAACAAAAGTTGGTCATGGCCGATGGCACCCATAACATATTGGCCTACCACTTAGGCTCATCGATGGGGGCGCCGATGTAACCTCCTTCAGGAGAAAGAAGAGTCATAAGTCGAGGAAGAAAATAGAAACAAAGGCTAAGTCACGAGAGTTGGAACAATCCTCGGGGTTTATGTCGGTGAATGCCGGATCCAGCAAAAGACAAAAGTGTTTGGAATGGCGGTTGAAGATGTCCTGGCTCACTTCGGACCACCATTTCTTGTAGGGGATCGATGCTACCTGGCATGCGGCCTAGGAAGGAAGCTCCCCAAGAGAGATCAAATCGGCCATAGAGAAGAGTCGGTTGAACTCCAAGGAATTTGCTACTTCACCACGGACCTAGATTCAGCCGATAAAGAAGAGATCAATTAGCAACTGGCTAAAACCAAGTTGTCAGGAGCAGACCATCAGATGGTAAAACTCATAAGATGGTTTACGCGTGGGACCAACTGTGAAGTTGATCAGAAGAAGACAAGGAGAGATGCAAGCAAGGAAGATGGCCTCGCTCTCTCAGCTCAATAGCACATCAGCCAAAGATAGCCGATGTGAGTATTCATACTCGGCCAAGGACTCGTAGGCATACCACACTACGTAATCACTGATGAAGCGATAGTAAAAGGCTTTGAACCATCAGGCCAAGATGTCAGCAGACATTCTTGCTCTCAGACGGTAGGCGACCGCCTCACCCAAGGACATGCATCAGCTGGTGGTTAGAGAGGCAGACTCACAATGATCGTATGGAAAATGAAGAAGATCAAAGGAAGGGCCAGAAGAAACTTTGGTCATGTACACGTTAAGCCACAGCTGGAGGAACCACCACAGGACCCCCAAGGTGACCTACCACATCACCGGCCGATAATCAGACCAATACTTGATGAAGAAGATGATAAAGGGAGCCAAGAAGGTATTGGCCAAGGGGGATCACAACTCTAGCAGCCAATTGTTCTGCTAAGAATTGGAGATGACAAGTAGACCCGATGGTGGACCCACAAAAGAGGAACCTCTTGAGCAAGAGGTTAAGGAAAGCAATGTGCTCCCATTCACTAACAGGGCTGGTTTTCTTATTATGATTTGCGATATATTTGGCCCAACCACCAATAGATTTACTATCAAAATGGTGAGAAGGTTTGGATCAGAAAAAGAAGGGATCAGCCGCATAAGTAACACCAAGGGAAGTCAAGACGACGACATCAAGGAGGTTGGGACTCCTCAGCCCATGGCCAAAAAGAAGTGTGTTCAATGCATTGGAACAGAAGTAGGAAGAGGATGCTAGCATCGACTCATTTTTGAAAGGATGAGTGAGAGAAAGGCTAATGCAATGCACAATCCCGGTTTTCTCTCAGGTGCCCTGTTCCGATGTAGCAACCCGGAGGTACCAGTCACGCCATCTAGGGAGCGAGGTAGGGAATGCCCTAAAACTCTGAGCCTGGATGGAAAAAAGAATTTTGAATATTTGAAAGCAACGCACTGGGTCTTAGCGTTAATGAAATCAGTGGGGTCAGGATTACCATTCGGCCCAAAAAAGTAGTAGGATGGGTGGTTGGCCATGGGGATCAGGATTTGGTTCTTGATGTTCTGAAGAAAAGGAAAAGAGAAAGAAACAATAAAGAAAATCGGCAGAAGAACCAAGAGAAATGAAAAATAGTAGAAAGTAAAAAAGGGCGAAGAAATACCTCAGGGATGGAGTCATTGGTTGCCATCAATGTCACAACCTGTTCCAGACTCGGTTCGTCATCCAAGAAAGAGCCTGTCGAGTCGTCATTGATAGCGAAAGTTGTAGCAACCTTGCTAGCTATGACTTGGTTGAGAAGCTCAACATACTGACTCAACCACACCGACATCCATATTCAATTCAAGGGTTCAATTCTTGTGGTAAGTTGAAAGTATGTAAAACTGCTCGAATACATTTCTCAGTAGGAACTTATCATGATAGTGCTAGCTTCGATGTAGTGCCTACGCAAGCGTGTTCCTTACTTTTGGGTAGGCCTTGGTAGTATGATAAGGATGCTTTACATCGAGAAAGGACTAACACATACATTTTTACCCACAATGGTAGAAAAATTGAACTCCTACTGATGACTCCTGTTGAATTCCTAAAAGATGACATGGCACGAATGGAATGTACAAGAAAAATGAGTGAGTCACAAGCTAATAATTCGCAAGTAGCTAAGGATGCTCATCCCTCCAAAACATAACTAAATGTGACACCCTTGAAAAAGAACACCACTAAGTTGAAGGGTATTTCCATGCTAGCTACTCGATCTAAAATCTTGGAATTGCTAAATTGTGATGCTCATTGTTATGCCTTAATTTGCAAAGAGGTCTTATTTACACTCAAAAACTTAATGACCTCCTTTCCCCCTAATGTTACTAACCTCTTGCATGAGATTTCTGATGTATTTCCAGCAGAGGTACCCCTAGGATTGCCCTCGATGAGAGGAATCGAACATCAGATCAACTTGATTTCGAGAGCAACACTGTCAAACCGTGCGCCATACATGTTGAACCCTAAAGAGACTAAGGTGATTCAGCGACAAGTACAAGACCTACTCACCAAAGGGTACGTACACAAGAGACTTAGTCCTTGTGTTGTTTCAGTTATTTTGGTTTCTAACAAAGATGGAATCTGGTGCATGTGTGTTGACTGTAGAGCCATTAACAACATAATGATTACATATCGTCATCCTATTCCTAGGTTAGGTGATATGCTTGATGAACTAAGTGGCTCTATGATGTTCTCATAGGTGGACTTGTGTAGTGGCTACCACCAAATAAGAATGAAATTGGGTGATGCATGGAAAACTGTGTTTGAGAAACCAAGTTGAAATGTACCTTGGTTTCAAGTCTGTGATCAGTGATTGACAAGTCCTTCCTTCCGAGCGAAGGGGTCCCTCTGAAGGGGGTTTAGAGGTGTTTACCAAAGGGTTCGATGTTTGATGGTTGCAGCTGTTGCAGTGTAGTATGTCTATTGGAGGGGTCCGACAGAATACGATGAAAAGTATGTACCGAAGGGCTTGGTACTTTGGGTGTACACCGGATTTTGTACCGGAGGTTGTTTAACTGGAGAGGTCTACGAGGTACTAGAAACACTTGTCTGCTAGTTGGTGGTGTGTAGGTGACTTCAGAGAAGACGGATGGTTCATAGCAAGTGAACCTGGGTCAAGCGGAGGCTTGATGCCAGGTGAGCAGGGAGCTCGGTCATGAAGGCTGCGTGGGGTCAAGGTCGGTCCTCAGGTCATGGTGCGCTAGGCGAAGGCAGAAAGTGCGGAGGGTGGCTCCGGCTGAAGGTACCCCGAGGCAAAGTCCTCGGAGGCGAGGCACTTTGAAGGGTGACTCCAAAGGAGTGACTTCGAAGATTGGCGGATGAAGTCCTCAGGAATGAGGCAAGACTCTAGGTGTGCTCCGATCGGAGACACTTAGAAGGAAATCTGATGAAGGTCTCAGAATTCAAGGTGTGTTTGTGTCCTGTTCGTGCATGTTCGCTCTGTGTCAATCGGAGGCTAGTCCTCTCTATTTACTAGCGAAGCTGTTTACACCCAAAAATGTCACTAATGGTCAAAGTGTACAAAATACCAAAAACTAGTACTTTTTGTCGAAAATGTGTGTGGGATCGGAATGGCGACTAGCGGGGGGTGAATAGGCGCCTCGGCACTTTCTCGCGAATATGATGGCCTTTTCAAAACACCCAACACACCTCAAGGAAATTGCAATTTAGATCATTCACAATATTTTCTCAACCAAAATCAACCTCAAAATCAAAGCTTGCCCTAGTTCGAAGTTTGAACTGTCGACAGACGGTGTTGGCAACTAAGACTATGAAATAGAGTAAATTTTTTGGTAATTGGTTGGTTAACAAGAGTATTTCGACTGATGGAAGTCCGACAAAGATCAAAAATCTAGAAACTTCTTTAACACAAGAATTTGTCTCTTTGTATCTGTATTTGTTACACAAAATGAGACAAATCAATTTGAACAACTTTATATCATGTCCAGATACATCCAATTCAAGTTGAAAAGAGTCTCAAAATGAATATTCAGAAATTGAAACTGAAACTAAATTCAGAACTTGAAACTGAAACTGAAATCAGAACTTGAAACTAAATCAGAATGGATTGCATTCAAAAACTGTAACTAGTTTCAACCAATCAGTCCATTTTAGAATAGTATACTGATTAAAAGACCAAAGATTAGATGTTACAAACACAATACTCAGCTGCAGCAATTGTAACTTGTATTCAAATATAGATCTGAATAATACAGAATTTCTATCAGTAAACACTTAATGTCTATCTCAACACTGAAATTCAGTTTCAGACATCAAAGATTTGAATATGAACTCATTTACTGCATAGGCTCATATACATCCTCTCTAAAGTATTTTGTGAGAAACCAAGGGTGGTTTCAGTCTAGATGATGAGTGATTGACAATGATGAGTGTCTGAGTGAGAGAGTCGTCGAGATTATGTGGAGTGCATCGAGGATGTCGATGTGGAGTGAAGGTGTGGCTGCCGAGGGTTTCAGTAGTGCGTCACGTTCTTGTTTTGGCCTGTCTTGTTTCTGCAGGGTGGAGATGCTGACCGACTGTCGACAGCAGGTGATTGAGGGTCAAGCGGGGAGTTTGATGCCGAGGATCAGGGAGGCTGGGCGAAGTTGGAGAAGATCTCAAGAGTGCACGAAGAGACGGAGCGAGACTCGGACGGACGGCTGACGGACGGACGGCTGACTACGACGGCATGTCGACCGTGTTCGTGAGAGGGAGGCCAGGACAAGCATTCGTGCGGCTCGAGGGGATCGAGAGCGGAAGTGGCTTGCTGGCGCTCGGAGTCGCGAAGCGGCGTCACGAGCCGAGGAGCTAAAAAGGCTTTGTCGGTTTTTGCTGAAAACCGTCGAAAACTTTTACTGTTTTTACTATTCAATAAAATAGTGTCGAAATATTAGTTAATTTTTTTAGTGTCTTAGTGTGTATTTTTAGTGTATTTTTGGAATGTATATTCTGAAAATATAGTAAAAAGGAGTCAAATGTAATTTTCTTTTTAGTAATAGTGTTTATTCAATTTTCAGTTTTTAGACTTGTAATTAGGAAAAGTCTAGGGGGCAGATTGCATTTTGGCCTCCTAGAACATTTGGGGTTGGTGGATATAAATATCCCCTTCTCCTTGGCCGGATGGTCGGCCGGATCATGGATTCCAGAACTTACATTTGAGACACATATCCAGAATCTTTGGTGGGAGAGAAATAGAAATGCCATTTTGCTTCTTCATCCGAAAAGGCTTTTTCTCTCCAGCGTTTTGCTCTTGATCGGGAATAGTGCAGGGCCTTTTGCCGATATCGATGTGCTGCTGATTTGCAATTTCTGCTACAGCGCCGCTGATTTGCCGGAAGTTGCTACAGCCTTGCCGAAATTGACGAGCTACAGCCTTTCCGAAATTGACGAGCTACAGCGCGCTGAAGATAAGTGACTTCTGATTTCATTTTGAGAGCCTGTTATCTTGTGATTTTGCTACAGAACTCATTGTAGATGTCTATATACATTCTGTCATGCAAGTTGTGATTGATCCATTTTTGAAATTTGCAACAAGTTTCTGTGTTTCTGTGTGATTTGTTTGCTGATAAGAAATGTTACTTCAATCCTGTTTTTCAGCAAATCAGTTTTTAGTTCTGTTTGAATTGATCTCCCTGAAAATTGCTATGCCATTCTAGTAAAGGATCCAGATCATTTGATCAATCAAATAGTCATCAATTTCAGTGTTTATCTCTTGCAAAAATTGATGAGCTGGTAGTTGTTTTTCTGCTGGTACTTCCAGTATAAACTCCAACTGAATTCAATTGGAACTTTGCCTGTAAAAGTGTTCTTCTGAAAGTGTTTTGGAATTCCAGTGCTAGTTTTGGAACAGTCCTTGTCATTTTGCCATGAAGAACTGGATTAGCTATAGCGCACTGCAGAATTATTATTCTGCATGTTTGGTTTGACGTGATGAAACCAGAACATTCCATTCAACAGACTCTTCCAGGCTTTAAAATACAAATCAGAATTGGCTTTGCTGTTCATCCATTTTTCTTGATTGCATCGTGTGATGAACTGCTGTTTTTGTCGCTGGATTGCCTGGCGTGATTACCTACAGCACAAATTAACTTGCCGTATGGCTACTACTTGCCGTGAGAAAATTTGCTGCTGTTGTTTTGTTGTTACAGTGCTGCTTGTTTTGCTACAGCCACGTTTGTGTCCGAAAGCTTCTAACTAGAACTTTCATAGGAGAGAATACTTTATCCAGTTTATTCAACAGATGGAAATCAAATTTGAATTTGCTCCTAGAGTTTGTTCTACCGAGAGCAGATTTCTCCTGCTAGTTTTGTCGATGCACAGCACCTAGAACTTTGCATCTGCTTTTATTTCCTCCTGTGTTTACACTTTGCCGTGAGAAGCTCTGTGGCTGTGATTACATGACCAGAATCATCTATAAACTGCGCTGCTATTTTTGCCGGCATGCATCTGTTCATTGACATTTGAGCAAGAAGTGCTGCTTTGCCAATTCTGTCCAGGTGTTTGGTTTGCTGAAAAAGTTTCTCTCTGCTGCTGATATTGCATATTCATAAACAGTGCTCTTAGTTTTTGACAATAGTTTTGTCGCTGGGTTGGTTTGACCGTGAACAGCAATTCAGTTTTGCCGGAGCTGGAACAGTGTGACTTCGTTGCTGTTCATTGTTCAACCGAGCAAACTTTTCAGAGAGTACTTGGCTTGTCGGAAGAGAAACAGTACTGCTGTAGTAGTTGTGTCACTGTTTCAATCACCAGCTAAATCCAGCAGGAGTTCAGGTAACTAGTTCATCAACACTTCTGTGTTTACTCTGATGTTTTGAAGTTTATCTCTAGATTGTATCTCGTGCATTGAATTATGGTCTAATCTGTTTTGAATTTTAATCTGAACTTGAATTCCTGCATATCTAGGTTAGTCACTTCTTTCGATTTATCTGTATTTTGAAGTATGAATGTGAATGTGCAATTGAGTTGTTTTCACTTTGATTGAGCTGAAGTAAAATTAGGAAGGTATTTTGTGAACTGAAACTAAAGGTATCAAATACACATTGCTGTTTTTAGTTTTCTATTCACCATCCGAAAAACTGAAATCTGAATTTGATTGATTAGAGTTGTGAAATTTCAGCATCTAAAAGATTGTCATATTCTGAATTGGTTTGTGCAGAACTTAATAGATTCTGAATTTGAAACCTGCAAATAGAACCAACTTGTATCAAATGTGCTCTGCTGAGTTTACCTTTACTATTCATCGTTTGATAAATTTCAGATTTGAATGAAACTGATTTGAGATTGTTTTGAAACTATCTGAGCTATTCTTTTATTTGAGAATTGTTCTTCAGAGTGAGTGTTTCAGATAGGTGTTATCTAGGAAATCGAATCAAAGCTGTTTTTGAGAATTTGACTCTATTTGAGCTCAACTTGTGTACTGTTTGATTTGAAGCGTGAATTTGTGTTTTTAGAGGTGCGTTGGGTGATTTGATTAGGCCATCACTTTGAAAGAAAGTGTCGAGGCGCCTTTTCACCCCCCTCTAGTCGCCATTCCGATCCCACATTTTGTGATAAAAAACATGAAACCCAACCTTCAGCATGTTCACAAGGATGAAACAAACATTTTCTCAAACACTTAAAAGGAGTTCTGCTCAAATGAGAGAAACACAGAACAACTCTAAATCAGAAACAGATATACCACTTGGAATCAGCAAAAGAATAAAAAGAATCACAGAAACCAGTTACAACTTTCGAAAATGGAACATTCAAATCATCCTCAACAAAAGTTACATAGACATTTATAGCAAGTTCTACACTGGATTCATCAGAAAAGAACTCACAAAATCGAATCTAGAATGAAATGGTTTCTGCGCTGGGGACTTACAGAATCCTAGCGATATACTATAGTTGTTGTCGGATTTTCAACAGTGAACCATTCTTGATTCAAAACAGCAAGAACATCAGTAATTTCTATGGAATTGATATGTTGGGTCAGCCAAAAGAACAGCCAAAAAAATCCCCACCTGCCCATGGATATGGTCCTCTATTTATAGGCCAACCATAGGGGTATTTTCTGAAAAGAACCCTCTAGAATTAAAATATTACACAAAAGTCCTATTCCTTGTAATATATTTTTAGAATTAAGAAATTCTAAAAAATATACCAAAGGAGTACAATTACTCTAGATACTTACCAAAATTAAACCTAGTTTATTACACAAAGACTCAACACTAAAAAGGACTCATAACTATCGAAATTAGCAAAACATGATTTGTAACGGTTTTCAGCAAAAATAGACAAAGCCTCACAACCCTTCGACTCGTGACACCGCTTTGTGACTCCGAGCGCCAGCAAGCCACTTCCGCTCTCGATCCCATCGAGCCGCCTGAATGCTTGTCCTGGCCTCCCTCTCGCAGACCCGGTCGTCACGCTCTCGCTACTATCCATCCGTCCAAGTTTTTCTCGGTCTCTTCGTGCACTCTTGAGATCTTCTCCAACTTCGTCCGGCCTCCCTGATCATCCGGCATCGAGCTTCCCGCTTGACCTTTGATCACTCGCCGTCGACAGTTGGTCAGCATCTCCACCCTGCACATCGAAGACAAGCCTAAACAAGAACGCGATGCACCACCAAAACCTTGGCAACCATTCCTCAATTCTACACCGAACCCCTCGATGCACTCAAACCAACACTCCATCGCTCGATTTCTTAAATGCTCATCGTTGTCAATCACTCATCATCTAGACCGAAACCACCCTTGGTTTCACAATCTCCCCCTTGATGAGTGCATTGACAACCCCAAGCAAAACATGATGAAGAATTCAAGTTAAGCGCACAAGTGACCATAAAAACTCATAAAAGAGCAAAACATGTCACTTGGTATAAGATCTCCCTCTTGGGAAAAAACCTTATGCAAAACACGCAAAAGCATCAAAAGCGGGCAAAAGCATCTCAATGCAACATGAAAGCCAATACCCCCCTTAACCACGCAATCCAAAAGCATCATTTCTCCCTCTTTGACAATGCAGGCATCAACGAGATAAAAAGATGCAAAGAGGGGAATGAGGGTAAAGCAGAGATGTGAGCTTCTGAAACATGAGCAACTGCAATTACAGTACAAACAACCATTCGCCTTGAATATTGTCTAAAAGTATTGTATGACTAGCTCATGTGAATAATCGTCTAAACAAAAGGCATTTGCAAGCACCTTCAGATTTTAGCAAATAAAAGCATCACCACTCAGACTAGCATACTAGACATGGCAAGGCATAGAATGCAAAAGCTAATCAAGCACGCACCAGATAAGCATATCCCACATCAAGGAGCTTCAGCAAACATCATATGAAATGAATATTAACTTTTCATTTTTGTGCCAAGGGTTATTTGCATGTCAACCTTATGCTAACCGACCAAGATAAGCCTAGGTCAAGCAAAAGACCATCGGAAGCTTAAAGCATTGATCTCGGTATACACTTCAATGTCCTGGTTCATACCAAAGTGCTATGGTAAGTAGTCTAGAATAAGTAGTGCGACAAAGCAAACCCACCTAGATCTTTTCAATTTTAGCACACAACAGCATGAACATCATTCATTTTCATTTTCATTTTCATTCATTTTTCATTTTCAGAATAATATTTTTGATGAAATCAAGTTGCATATTAGCATCCAAGTGAAAAGGACCTAGCTATTAGGTGTGTAAAAGATAGCAAAAGCACTCAACCCATTCAAGCTAGTTTCTAGACTAAGCAGTGATCGTTTTCAAATTTTCACAAATAAAAGCCATGCTCATGACAATTATCAGATGAAAACATGCCAAGTACAATCAATAGTATTAAAGACAATACTACAAAGGCATAACAAAGCATGTACTTGTAAAAGAAATTAACCATATGACAGAAGCTCATGCAATGCTACACATTTCCCTCTCAAAACATGCTAGAATATCTCGGATGCTCAGTGAGAGGATGAGTTAAAAATTGTTTTGGAATACAACATCGCAAAACTCGAGAACCAGGCAAAGTATTAGATTGATCATGCACCAGATATGAACCATGATAAAAAGTGTGTGGTCTACCTATAAAGCACGAACCTGGAAAACGACGAGGTCTCCCAACCTGTCGAGCATCAAAGCCTCTTACACGTGGTATAGCACCATATGAAGCATGATGTACACCGCGAGGGGAAAAATCACTCATTAGACCATGTGGGGCCTCAAAATCAAGATAGGAGTGAAAAACAGACTCACACATACCTAAATATGGGTAATGCATGTCCTGAAAGCTCATAGCAAAAGACTGTCACTCATCCCTGATACGGCGAAAGAAAAACCCAACCAAGTGACCCACCCGATGACAATAGGAGCAGTGATACACTCTCTTCGGTGTATGAGCATGGGTCTCAGGCTCAAATCTCACAGTTTTCTTGGGTTTTGGCTGAGGAGGTTCATCTGGTGAACGAAGAGCTTTCTTTGTAGGTTGAGTATGATTCTTGGCTTTTTGATTGGTGTCTAACTGGGCTCTCTCTTTCTCAAGGGTAGTGGGAGGAGTGAACACAGTTTCTCTCAAAGTGTTTGGAGTGGTTCTCTCACAGCCCAACCCGAGAGCTAACCCTGCCCTATCAGCACAAATTTTAGTTTTAGCCAAAAGCAGATCCATCCTACCCCTTTCCTTCAGTGCATTTTTCCACTACGGAGAGAAGGTAGTCATTCTCACATTTCAATTTTTCTGCTTGCTCTTTAGCAAAGCTGAGTTGGTCCTTAAGGGTGATGCAGGTGGGACACGCCAACTACACATCTTTAGAACACTCAGCACTCTCCAATCTAGCCTTGAGTTCATCAACATGCCTATCTCTCAAATTAATGCTTTCAACAAGTAAAGGACAATTCATGCATTTGTTGATGTCCGTAGGACTAGACTCCACCACCAAAAGCTGCTTTTTAGTCAATTCAAGTTTTTCAATAGTCTGAGCTTGTATAAATCACAACTGAGCAAGTTCATTCATAACAGTAAGACATGACTCACAATCGGCATCATCAGACTTAGATTTCAAAATTGCAAGTTCAGTGGAGATAGCTTCAAGTCTGAGTTTTAGTTCTTTTCGTTCTTTAGTAGCAAGTTTAAGCAATCTATCCTGAGAATAAACAACATCATGCAATTCATCATTTTGAACAAGAAGCTGATCACGGGATCGATATACCTCAGAAGTGTCGAGCTCGTCGGTGTTGTCGTTGCCGTCGACCGTGAAGCAAAGGTTGGTGAGGTCTATCGTCTTCTTATTCTTCTTCTCTTTCTTGTGAGACTCCTCTTCCTTCGAGCTTGGCTCCTCGCTCGATGTACTATCGAAATTAGCAAAACTTGATTTGTGACGGTTTTCAGCAAAAAACGATAAAGCCTCTCAACCCTTCGACTCGTGACACCGCTTTTTGACTCCGAGCGCCAGCAAGCCACTTCCGCTCTCGATCCCCTCGAGCCACCTAAATGATTGTCCTGGCCTCCCTCTCGCGGACCTGGTCATCACGCCATCGCTTTCATCTGTCTGTCCAAGTTTTCCTCGGTCTCTTCGTGCACTCTTGACATCTTCTCCAACTTCGCTCGGCCTCCCTGATAGTTAGTCAGCATCTCCACCCTACACATCCAAGACAAGTCAAAAGAAGAACGCGTCGCACCGCTGAGGAGCCATGTTGAAGAGCATGGGCCTCATGTCTCCAAATGTGATGAGTGATTGTCTACGGAAGTCCAAGAGGACATGAAGAGAGGAGAAGACCTGCTGTGTCTGGGTCGTATGTGACTTAGGTACACGGGTAGCAAGCGACTATCGGACAGAGGGGCCATGAAGTTGGGCTGGCCCAATCTAGGTACATGGGCTAGGAGCAGTAGAGGATCCACTAGGTTGTTGACTAGGATTGACTCAGGTACACGGGCTGCGAGCGATTGCTGGGCTAAGAGAGCTACGGAGTCGGGCCGGCCCAATCCGGGTACCCGGTGCGAAGACGGTGCACGCTTTGTCAGTTTCGACGCAAAACTGACCGCTAATCTCGGATCTGACCATTCTGAGGCGAAGCCGTAGCTGCTACGAATGCTCCATTTCAGAATAAGTCATCTGTATTTAGGAGTTTACTATTTTGCCTTTAGGCCCACAGTCTGTCAGTCGAGTCTGTAAAAATATCCTAAGGGCATTTTGGTCTTTTCCATTTTATTGCAGCGTCTGTAAAAACCCTAAGGGTCTTTTGCTATTTTTCCTAGGCTATTGGGCTGCCTATAAATAGGGCCCCAATCCTAGGGTTAGGGTTACCCATTCTGAAACCATGTTTAATCCCACTATAGTTTGGGTCACTTTTTGGCTTTCTGGTGTTCATCTTCCTGTGAGCGCCGCCGTGCTTTTCTCCGCCGCCGCTACACATCGCGCACACATCAAGAAATCGATTCATCAGGTTTATTCTTTCTGTTTCTCAGCCATCAGGCGTCTCTATGAATTCATTTAATCGTTACCTCGTTTTGCGTGCCCTGTTTCGATTAGCCGTGTGCGATGGCTTAGGCTTTTCCTTTTCGTTGTTGTGCTTCCGAATGTTTTTTATCCTCAGCTCGTTTTTATTTACGTGGCCAGTCTTCTTTGAGTTTGCTTGTGGTAGTATAGCTAGTACATAGCTCCTGTAGTTGCAGCCTCCTAGTCTTTCTAGCTAGCACGACGTGTTTTCAAGGCAGCAGTAGTCTACTGACTTTGCTTTTGGCTAGCAGCAACAACTAGTCTGTTGATGGGTACTATAGCCTTGCACGCAAGTTTCTAGACGGCTAGTGCATAGTAGTACTTTTTGCTGCTGTTGCTTCTTGTAGCTAGGCTGCTCGGCCCTGTTCTGGTGTCAGCTCTTGCGTGGGAGGTCGCTAATGGAAGCTAGGCAGCCAAGCTAGTTTTTAGCCGGAGATTTCTAGGCACGTGGTTTGGTCAAGTTTCATCGAAGTGCTGGGATTTTGTTCTCTACGAAGGCAGGCTTCGTTAGTACTAGTACATGTAGACTTCGGCTACTGTGATGAAGAGATCGAGGTTCGAACTACATCACATGGTCCCCACAACGAACAGCACATGCTTCACTTGTTTTTGTTTGCACAGGATTGAAGCTTGCTCCAGGATGAAAGTTTTGGTTTCCAGCTGATAGATCGGAGTCTGCTGCTATGAGCCGAATACTTCAAAGTCCTAGAAATACGAACTTTGGATCCAAGGCACAAGCTTCGAAGGGGCTTCGAAGTGCATGACTACAAACTTCGCACGAGGACTTCGAATGGGCTTCGACAAGTATCGAACTGGAGACAACCTTGAACAGTAAGATCTTTTCTCGTTTTGTGTGCACTTAAATTAAATGCCTATGATGATTTACTTTCATGAAGCTTGAATACTCATGTCTTGAATGATCTGTTAATCTGCCTTTGAACACTTTGTGGTGTCTTTTCTTCTAGGACACTGATCGTTTTTAGGATAGATTATTTTCTTCAGTTTAGATCAATTAATGTCCACAGGAATTTTTTAGAGGTGCATTGGGTGTTGGGAAAAGGCCATTGATTCGCAAGAATTTTTAAGGCACCCATTCACCCCACTCTGGTCGCTACTTTCGGTCCTACAAGTGGTATCAGAGCCTGATTAGGGTTTTTCCATACCTTAACCGATTCTAAACCCAGGTAGTGATCATGACTTCTTCTGGAAAGGTCCCGTCCCTAGAAGCTTTTGGCTATACTTATTGGAAGACTCGCATGCGAGCCTATCTCATGAGCCAGAGCTCGGACATTTGGGACATTTTTGTTCACGCTACTTTCACCATATTGCCTGTTGCTGAGCGCACATCTCCTGATATAATCGCCTAGCATCAGAACAACAACAAAGCGGTGAACATTGTATTTTCTGGTTTAGGTCCCACTGAATTTGAGCATGTGAGACATCTCACCACTGCTAGAGAGATCTGGGTTACCCTCCAAGCATGCCATGAGGGGACAGCTCAGGTCAAGGCTCGGCTCTATCATACCTACCGGCGTGAATATGAAAATTTCACACAGAAGCCGAGTGAATCTGTTGAAGCCTTGTTTGGTCGTTTTCAATCGATCATCAACAAGCTTCGGGCCAACAAGGCCGAGGGAGTTCAGCTGGTCTCAGATCATGAGTAGGCGCTCAAGGTTCTCCATACCTTGGACCCTAAGATCTGGGAGATCAAGGTATCCTCTATCATTGAGAGCACCTCTTATGATACCTTGACAATTTCAGAGCTATTCAGCAAGCTCAAGGCCATAGAGGTTGATATCCAGTTGAGTTCAAATCTCACTGGCTCTGGATCAAAAACCCTGGCCCTTGCTACAACCTCTGCTGGCTCCTCTTCTGTGAGCTGTGCTGGGTTCTCTTTGATTTCTATCACTGAGGACTATCTTGAGTCGCTAGGAGATGATGATCTGTGTATGTTTAACAGCCGAGTGTGTCGTGTCTATGATAAGCGAATGTTCAAAAGACACGACACAAAATTCGGATGCTTTGAGTGTGGTGATCTAGGTCATTTCATTGCCGACTGCCCCAAGTGCAATGGTCACAGGAAGGGTACCGGTGGTGGCTCTTACGACTCTAGCAAGCATGACAGCTCCTCCTTCACAAAGGGCAAACCCAAGACAAGATTCTTCAAAAAGTCCCTAAAGGACTACCGGCGTGAGAACAAGAAGCGAGACAAGGCCTTCTTTACCGAGATGGAGAGAAGCTACTCTAAGCGGTCTTCGTCTTCTTCCTCTTCATCAAGATCAAGCAATGAAGATATCATGATTAGGAAGGGGAAGGACAAGGACGATCCGGCAGGCCTCTGCTTCATGGCCTTCAGGGATAGGCCGAAGAGCCGCTCACATCACCACCGAAGATCCTGCAAGAGATTTTTCTCAATGGCTCTTGGGGATAAGGAAGAGAAGGGCTCCCACGACAACTCCGACGACGACGACGATGAAATGGTTTCTTCCTATGAACAAGAAGTCGTTGATTTACTTGAAGAGAACCGTCAGGAGTTGAGATATCGGGAGAAACTGCTTAGAGGGGCTAAGAAGAGAATAAATGAGCTTGAGAGTGAGCTTGTCGTGGCCAACGACAGTATTGAGAGTCTATCTTCTTCCCCTTGCTTAGGTGGTAGTAGTGAGTGCCCAAATTGTGAGGTGTTACTGTGTGACCTGATGACTCTGAAGTCCAGGTACACAGAGAGGGTAGATGAGAGGGATGCTTTGGTCACTAAGCTTGAGAGCGTACAGTTGGAGCTAAAAGATGCTCATGCCACTGTCGTCGTGCCCTGTGTAGACTGCCCATCCCATCTAGCTAGTTTAGTTGAGCTGAAAGCCAAGGGTGATGAGCAGTTGGGTGAGTTGGAGAGAGTAAGAGCTGAACTGGAGCAGACTAGGCTAGATCTTGAGTCATTGTCAGTTCCACCCACTGTTTGTGAGAACTTAGATTAGAATTGATCATGTTGAAACCTGAGAAGTCTGTCCAAGTCGATAGAGAGTGTGAGACCTGCTTGTCTCAGGTGGAGGTACTAGCTTCCTTGAGAGAGGAGCTAGCTAATGTTCAGAATGAGAAATTTTACATCCGTCAGATCCTGAGTTGTGTGAGTGCCAGAGAGCCACAACTCGGCATGACGATCCAGCAGTTCAAGAGGCAGGATGGGTTTGGGGTAGGCTACACCTATAGCAAGGCTGATTTTGAGAGTGCCATTAGCCGAGTAGTGGAGTGGAGTAAGATGACTCCTGAACAGAGATATCCCAAGACTCACTCCACTGAGTCTTTCTAGGCTAGTCAGCCCAAGGATGGAGTGTTTCAAGAACAGCCTAAAGCTCCACCCAAGAAGCCCGTCTGGGTCCCAAAGCCCAAACATCTCCACACTTCTCTAGACTCTCTACCTGGACCCTCTCACACCAAAGAGTCTACACCCAACATCACCAAGCCCAAGAACCCCAAGCCTCAACCACATCCCAAGAAGCCCACCTACCACTATGAGTACTATCAGAGAGACGACAATCTTGAGGAGTTTTGCTTCAGGAGGAAGCGGGTTGAGAGAGCAGAGAGAGCTCGTGGTGGGCAGGAGCAGTTCTACCAGCAGGGTGGTAGACTGAGAGTTCCTTGACGTGGGGAGAGGCTAGAGGCCAGGCCGCGTCGTGTAGGCGGTGGAAGAGGAGACAATTTTCATGCCCGCGCTCCGGAGGGTGGTGTTCGCTCCGGCAGAGCTCTAGGTTGTTTTGGTTACAGATCTTGACCTCGTGGCCGAGACTTTAGGAAGAACCGAGGACCGTGCTTTGAGCCGCACTTTTGGTCCACACTCTTATGATGCTTTCTGCTTTCCTTCCTTTGAGTAGATGGCTCGACACTAGTTTAGCTATTTTGCTAAACCTGGTGCCGGACCATTTGCTCCCACTTACGACCACTGACTGTGCAGGATCAAGGACTGGAGGATGTGTGGATCATGGATTCAAGATGTTCTCGCCACATGACGAGACATTGCAGATGTTTCTCCAGCCTCTCTCCCCCGAGCTCAAAGGAATACATCACCTTCGGGAACAGTGGTCAAGGGAAGGTTTGGTTGGAAATTTGAATCTAGAGCTCAAAGGAATACATCACCTTCGCAACTTCTTGAGGATGGTTTGGAGGTTCGTTTTAAGAAGGGCATTTCTTCTGTGGTTGATTCTAGAGGGTCTTTGGTTTGTTAGATCTTACGCTTCGGTAAGGTTTTTCGGATTGACTTCTCTAGTTCTTTTGGCTATTCTCACTGTTTGATTGCTGGATCCTCCTCTGAGCTCTGGAAGTGGCATAGGAGGTTAGGCCATTTGAGTTTTGATGTGCTAGTCAGATTGAGCTCTATGGACCTCATCTGAGGATTGCCCAAGCTTAAGATGGAGAAGGATCTAGTTCGCCATCCCTCTCGTCATAGGAAAATGGTTGCCGCTTCTCACTCACCTGTGACTCAGGTTATGACTTCGTACCCCTTGGGAGAGCTTTTACACATGGATACTGTTGGCCCAGCTCGGGTACGCTCAATCGGTGGGAAGTGGTACGCGCTTGTGATCGTTGATGATTTTTCTCGATTCTCGTGGGTTTTCTTCTTGGAGTCTAAGGATGATACTTTTCAGTGTGTTCATGACCTGATTTTGAAGCTGAAGAACGAGAACAATGGTCGGATACAAGCAATTCGCTATGACAACGGCTTTGAGTTTAAGAACTCTCAGTTCATCAGCTTCTGTAGTGATCAGGGCCTTGATCATCAGTTTTCTGCTCCTTGCACTCCCCCACAGAACAACGTTGTGGAACAAAAGAACCGCACGCTAGGCGAGATGGCCAGGACGATGCTCGATGAGCACATGACTCCTAGGCATTTTTGGGATGAAGCCATGAACACGACTTGCTATCGGGCCAACCACATTTTTCTTAGAGCTTACTTAGGTAAGACTTCATATGAGTTGCGGTTTGGCACATAGCCCAAGGTGAGCCACTTGCGAGCGTTTGGCTGCAAGTGCTTTGTGCTCAAGAGGGGATGGCACTTAGACAAGTTTTAGTCTTGTTGCTGGGATGGAGTCTTTCTTGGTTATGCTTTGCATTCTTGAGGCTTCCGTGTTTGGAACCTCGACTCCCAGCAGCTTGTCGAGACTTGCGAGGTTTCTTTTGATGAGTCCTTGCCTTCATTGACTCCTTCTTTTGAGATTTCTAGAGATGATGAGCTTATAGAGTCCATCTTCGAGGAAGATGATGATGCTCCAGCTGTTGATGAGGGTGGGCCTTCTGCACAGCCTGCATACCCCACACCTTCTGAGACTTCGACTGAGGATGAGGGTGGACCTCTGATCACTTCTTCCACTTCGATCGAGCCCCCTCAGTCGAGTCCAGAGGTGCCAGCTGCTGACTCTGGTGAGGTGACTTCAGATCACCTGGGATCCCGAGCAGTTCAGCATGATCACCCCTCAAAGCTCATCATTGGTGATCTTTTGAGAGAACTTTGCGCTCTTCGGTTGACTCGCTTGCTGTGTTTGCTGAATCTACATTTGTTGCCTCTTTTGAGCCCAGAGATGTTTCTCATGCTCTTTCTGATTCGAACTGGATTAATGCCATGCAAGAAGAGCTTGAGAATTTTGTCCGCAATCGGGTTTGGACACTAGTTGAGCTGCCATTCAGATGCAACCCCATAGGCACCAAGTGAGTGTTCAAAAACAAGCAAGGTGAAGATGTGGTTGTGGTGCGCAATAATACTCGACTAGTTGCCCAGGGTTTTTGCCAGAAGGAGGGCATTGATTTTGAGGAGACTTTCGCCCCTGTTGCCCGTCTTGAGTCCATTCGCATTCTTTTGGCTTTTGCCACTTCTAAAGGGTTTAAGCTTTTTCAAATGGATTTCAAGAGTGCTTTTCTGAACGGGTACATAGAGGAGGAGTTATATGTTAGGTAGCCCCCCGGTTTGGAGAACCCTAAGTTTCCTCGACATGTTTTTAAGCTGCAGAAAGCTTTATACGGTTTGAAGCAAGCCCCTAGGGCTTGGTATGACCGGTTGAAGCAGTTTTTGTTGGAGAAGGGCTTTGTGATGGGTTCTGTGGACAAAACTCTTTTCTTGCTCCGAGGTAGCTCAGACTTCTTGATTGCTCAGATTTGCGTGGACGATATTCTTTTTGGTGGTTCAACTGATGAACTTGTGTCCAAGTTTTCTAGGCAGATGCACAGTGAGTTTGAGATGAGCCTCATGGGTGAGCTCAAGTATTTCCTAGGGCTCCTGTTGGGGCAGCGGACTAAACCAACAGGTTTTAGAATGTGTGAGAGTAATGAGAGTCTAAGCTCCAAGCTGTATTCTTGGATCTCGGGTCCTTTACAACTGGGGGAAGGGGAGTATTTATAGCGGAACCCAGCTAGGAGGGGTCCGATACTTCCAAAACCCCCTAGTGGTTACATTGTCTGACACAGGCCTACAATACAGACAAGGGTGGCAGCCCCATAGTACAGGAAAAAAGGTGTAACCCTGACAGCGTATCAACCGTTCTGGGCGTTGCAGCGATCGACTGACGCTGCGCAGACGATCGTGATCCTGTCCTCGGACCACTTTGACTGGACTGGTCCCTGGTCTTCTGGCGCGGCCTCGGAGCCTTCACACCTTTCGGAGGTTTGGCTCTGGCCTCCCGCCAGGTCTCTGCTCCGGGACCCCTCTCGCCTGCTTCGAAGCCTCTGGAGGCTGCCAGACCTCCCTATCTTGGGGTTCGCCGATGCCTCCGGGACGGGCCATCCGGCCTCAGGCCGACGAAGCCCTTCCTTCAAACCGTGCACCTGCTCTTCATGTTCCCAATTACTGTCGGGATTATCTCCCCCAATAGTAGCCCCTCGCTTCTTTCTGCTCGAGGGCCCTGCATGGAAGAAAGGAAAGGAGCACACAAGATAATACTAATGCTTAATCTTATACGAAATCAACTCACAGCGGAGCCCTGGACATTCGCTGCGAACCCTACTCTTCACCTCGAATGCCTTGGAGACGCTCCGGAGCCCTAGGAATGCTCCGAAGCCCCAGAGCCCGGGGTTGGCCTCGAAGCATCTTCGATGCACTTGGTGCATACCGGTGCGGCTGGGAACTTGGCAGACATCCTCAAGCCCTCTCTGGCTATTCGTCGCACACCGTTCCACAGAAGGAGTTTGACCAGCTAGGTCTAATACCCGTGCAACTTTGACCATCGGGAACCGGTGCATGGAAAAAGTGGACCGGTGAGGTTAAATGCAGGGACTGTGCGCCTGGCGCGCGTGGTGCGTGGGGAAGATGGACCGTCGGGGGCCGGCACACGGAAAAGGTGGACCAGCGAGACTTTAATGTGGTGGCTGCGCGCCCGGCGCGCTTGCGGTGCTTGGGGCAATGCGAACCGGCGGGGCATCAAACGGACTGAGCGGCCGCCGCGCGCATAAATAGCCCCTGCCGGCTGACGGAACACCTCCTGCTCAACTGACTAGCCTCTATAGCTTCAACTTTTACCTTCAAACTTCAGACATCCAGCCTCCTCTCATCACCACCTCCAGTCATGACGGAAAGGGGCGCTCCCGCAGTAGCGGTTGATCCTGGATTCCTGCAGCGCCAGGTGGCAGCGGCAGCAGCAGCAGCGATGGCTCCCGGCCCATCAGAAACGCGCGACCCACGCAAGCTCCACCCGGCATCGGAGAGATTTTGGGAGCTGACCCTGGAGCTGGGGCCGTCAGCGTGCTCGATCGGGTCCATCGAGCTCGCAAACCGGGGCCGCCTTGGTCTCGGCGCGGAGGCCAGGAAACCGGGCTTGGAGACCATCCCGGAGCCACGCGAAGGAGAAGTTGTTGTCTTCGAGGGATTCTTCGACGCGGGGCTTGGGTTCCCAGCCTCGGAGCTCCTGTCGGGGGTCCTGGATGCCTTCTACCTCGAGCTCCCCTAGTTGTCTCTGAACGCCATGGCTCGCCTCTCCATCTTCGAGTGGGCCATGCGTGCGGAGGGCTGCGAGGGTCGAGCGGAGGTCTTCGCATAGATGCACAAAGCCCTCTGCCAGCCGAAGAAGAAAGATGGCTTGGTGCAAGCTTACGGAAGCATTAATTTTCAGCTCAGAAAGAGGTATGCTGACTCCTTCCCCGTGAAAGCCATTAACGAGTGCTGGTACTCCAAGTGGATACACCGCTGGTTTTACGTCCAGGTAGGGATGAACTCTGGGCTCGCCAGGCCTCCGCACCACATCTGGTTTCGAAGGGAGGCGACCATCAGAGCCAACACCGGCTTGGTTTCTGCCCGCATCCGACTCCTCCAAATCATTGCTCGCCGAATGAGCATGCGAGACCTGATGGAGGAGTTCATCGCACTTGAGATTCCACCCCTAAAGGAGGAGTGGCCGGCATCGCTATTCAGCAGCCAGGATGGATCCTCTTCAGTGGAGCTCTCCAACCGGCTAGGTTTGACCAATTCCCTTGCTTCCCTTCAAACTTCATGATTCAACCATAGGGTTTTGGAGGGCTAAGACATTTAACTTGATTGCAGGGTCGCTCGTCGGCAACTCACCGGATGAGGTGACCCAACTCGCCGAGAAGATTCTCGGGGCTCCCACTCCGGCCGAGTACAAGCGGCGGATGGAGCTCGTCGGGTCCTAGGAGCGGTCCAACCGCGTATGGGACACGCTCGAGCTCTCTCCACCGCCTCTCCCAAAAAGGGAAGCCCTTCGCCCGGCTTCGAAGAAGAGGGCGTCGGACCTTAACGCCGGGCTATCTCCCAAGCGGCCCTCGAAGAAGAAGAAGACCGTGAGGGATCCCAAGCGACTCTATTTGGCTCACTCCTTCGCCTCTAACTCCGAATGGGGGTATTCCAGCGAGGGGGTGGGGACAGAGCCGGACGATTCCCTAGTGGACCCGGGCTCGACTCGTCCTGAACAGCCGGTCTCCAGCGGCGCTATGGACGGAGGGGCGCCAACCGCGTCAAGCCCATGGCCGCCTGCCCCGAGGGCCGGACAAGAGGCTCCTAACACTGGAGCGACGACATCTCCTAAGTCCACCCCTCCGTGTGGCCCGACATCGGAGGGGGTTTCGGCCAGCTCCCGTGGGAGTCGGGAAACCGACAGCCTGGACTGAGGGGGGTTGGCTGACCCCTTAGGGGCTGTCGAGGGGAGCGCCAACGTCGAGGCCGAATTAGTCACGGCGCTGGCGGGTTCCCGAATAAACTCAATGGATGACTTGTTCTACCGGCCCGGCACTCCCGGAGGCGTTCGGCCTTCGAGGCTTCCGACCGAAACCGCGGACGAAGGTGCGTAGCTTCGCTCCGGCACCTTGTCCAGACGTATCGACTCATCCTGGTCTTGACTTGACTTTCTTCCACATATGCACTTCCTCCTGGGTCCCGGCCCCATCACAGGTGTCCTCCGGAGGCGCCGCCGACACGAGGCCCAAAGCCCTTGCGGACGTGGGGGAGGCCCCGGGGCTAGACGGCAAGGCGGAGTCGGAGGAATCCTTGGAGGAGGCCCCGGGGGAGGCCACTCGGGAGACCGAGATCTGGCCCCCCACCGACCCGAGGCGTGCGCGCTCCAACGTGCCTCTCTTGGTTCCTTTCTTGTAGAGGGGCCAAGATTTCGTGGCAAGGACCGCTCCTCTCCACGACTCCTACTTGCGCCTGAGAGGGACCGAGCTGATAGAGGAGCTTGGCCAAGTGGACGGTGTCAGCCTTGGCCGGGCTATCGACAGCGCCGCGAGTCAGGTATGCCTTCGGAACGCTTCTGGGCAAGCCCCTAGTGCCTTCCTTACTTTGACTTATTGTTTCATGCACAGATAGTTGTGCTGGCGTAGGGCTCGCTGTTGTCCCTACATTCCGAGCGAAGCCTCCATGGGGACAGTGCTTCGGAGCTCGTCGGGCGTGCTGAGGCCACCGAAAGGGTGGTCCAGGAGCGCGCGGCCGAGATCCATCGGCTCCGGGTGCTGGAGTCAGAGGTCGAGGTCCTTCTCGCCCAGGCCGCTAGGGCCGAAGAGCTCTAGGCTCAGGTCGCGAAGATCGGTGCCCTCAAGGCTCAAGTTGCTGAGCTGGACAGACTTCGAGCTCGAGCGGCCGAAGCGGATGAGCTCGAAGTAGAGGTCAACGCCTTCCGGGCAGAAGCTGCGGAGGTGGAGAGGCTCCGATCTCGGGCCGACGAGGTGGACAAACTCGAGGCGTAGGTCTTCGCGCTTCAAGCCCAGGTCTCCGAAATGGAGGAGCTTCGGGAGAGGGTTGCTGCCACGGAAGTCCACATAGCCGAGGTGCTCAAGCTCGAGCGGACCGTCGTGGACCTCCTGGCCCAGAACGAAGTGGCGACCGAGGCGCTAACTCAGGGGGAGAAGATCGCGGCTGACACCGTGGTGTCCCTTCGAAGGGTCTTGGCACGCTTCAGCACTGGGTGTGCGGCCTTTGACGTTGCCCAAGAGCCCCTTAGCCACCGACTGAAGTTCATCCTGGCCGTCGTCCAACAGATAAGCTTCACCGTATCGAGCTACGGGGAAGTGTCGGCCCGAGTGGCTAGCCTCGGCGTTCTCCACTAGCTGGAAGCCTCTGGGGGATCCCTGCCTTCGTCCTCGAGCTCCTCTCCAGTCACCTTTGGGGGGAGCCATCTTCTTTCCCCCACTCCGGTGGTTGGGCAGTCCTGGAGGGCCCTCCAGGTGACTTGGCAGGTGGAGGGCCCGGACGTAGTCAAGGCATGGATAGACGAGGCCCTTCGCTTGAGCCTGGCTTCGTCTTCCTCGAAGCCCCCGGCCGCTGCGCCCCACTCGAACCCGAAGGTGTAGTCCTCTTAGGGCCTTAGTATGGAAACTCCTGTAATAGATTGGAACTTTACAATTTTATTAATAAAGGGTGGTTGTTTTATGGAAATCATCCAGGGTATTCGCACCACTTGTGACTCTGACATCGAGATTCTTGACGAGGGCAAGGCCCTCCGGCATCAATGGGCCACGTTCGAGGCTCTTAGGGGTGACCGACCTGCACGCTTCGTCATCCCTCAAAATGACAACGGACACGCTGTCCCCGAGATCCTTCATGAGGTCCTTGGTTTTATCAAGGCAGAGGAAGGGAAAACTCGAGCCCCGTCCTCATCGCCCGAGCCGGTGAACTGGTCCGACGTGGAGACTGGGCTTGACGAACCGCGGCTCGGAGATCAAGGCTTACACAGCTGGGCCCAACTCCAAGAGGATCAGAAGGCCTTCCGGGCTCAAAATAGAGAAGAGAAGAAGTGGAAGAAGAAATAGATGTCCAGACGCGCGGCTACGGAATCACAGACCGAAGGGGGCTCTAAGGGCCCAGACAACCTTCCAGACCGAAAAGGCTTCCGATTCCTGCTTGGCTTAGATGACAAATTTTCCTAGTCTTACTTCCCGGCTTGATTCTGTAATAGGTGTTATTTATGTTCTCTGTGTCTAACAAAGCCTTACTTATGCCACTTATGAATTCCTATTATTTCCCTGCCCACTCTTTCCCCCCTCCTTTGTGGGTAGGCGACTTGTTGGCTGGGCGCAATGCGCTCGCACCTAGGACCGGCAACTAGGAGAGATCCAAGGGTAGGAAAGGAAGCCTCGGAGGTGGAACTCGGGACACTGGGCTGAAGCTCAGGACCTTGAATTGGGGAGTCCCGTGCTGGAACGTGGGGCTCGAACAGGGAGTACTTAGAGCTGGGGCTCGGAACTTTGAGCCGGAGCTCGGGACCCTGAGTCGGGGTGCTTTAAGCCGGAGCTCGGAACCCGCGTAGAGGGTGCGTCGAGCCGGAGCTCGGAACCCAAATTGGGGGTGCGTCAAGCCGGAGCTCAGAACCCAGATGCTTTGAGTGTGGTGATACAGGTCATTTCATTGTCGACTACCCCAAGCGGAAGAATTACAAGAAGGGAACCGGCGGCAACTCCTACGACTCTGACAAGTACGACAACTCCACAAAGGGCAAGCCCAAGACGAGATTCTTTCGAAAGGCTTTGAAGGACTACAGGCGTGAGAACAAGAAGTGAGACAAGGCTTTCTTCGTCGAGATGGAGAAAAGCTACTCCAAGAGATCCTCGTCTTCCTCCTCATCTTCAAGTTCAAGTGATGAAGAAATCGTGATCAGGAAGGGGAAGGACAGGGACGATCCGGTGGGTCTCTGTTTCATGGCCTTCGGGGACAAGCCGAAGAGTCGCTCACATGAAAGCCGAAGACCCCACAAGAGCTTATGCTCAATGGCTCTTGGGGAGAAGAAAGAAAAGGACTCCTCTGACGACTCTGACGACGATGATGAGAAGGTATCTTCCTATGAACAAGAAGTTGTTAATTTACTAGAACATAACTGTCAGGAGTTGAAGTATCGGGAGAAACTGCTTAGAGGGGCTAAGAAGAGGATAGATGAGCTTGAGAGTGAGCTTGCCATGGTGAATGGTAAGATTGAGAGTCTGTCTTCTTCCCCTTTCTTGGGTGATAATGGTGAGTGTCCTAACTATGAGATGTTGTTGTGTGACCTGACGACTCTTAAGTCCAGGTACACAGAGAGAGTAGATGAGAGAGACGCCTTGGCCACTGAGCTTGAGAGCGCTCAGCAGGAGCTGAAAAATGCTCATGCCACTGTTGTCGTACCTTGTGTAGACTGCCCATCCCATTTAGCTAGCATAGCTGAGCTGAGAGCCAAGAGTGATGAGCAGTTGAGCGAGTTAGCTGGAGTGAGAGCTGAATTGGAGCAGACTAAGATAGAGCTTGAGACCTTGACAGTTCCACCCACTGTTTGTGAGAACTGTTTGTCCATGAGAATGGAGTTGATCAAGCTAAAAGCAGAGAAGTCTATCGATGTTGATAGAGAGTGTGAGATCTGCTTGTCTCAGGTGGAGGTGTTAGCTTCTCTGAGAGAGGAGCTAGGTGATGTTCAGAATGAGAACTTTTACCTCCGTCAGATCCTGAGTTGGATTAGTGCCAGAGAGCCACAGCTCGGCATGATGATCCAGCAGTTCAAGAGACAGGATGGGTTTGGGGTAGGTTACACCTATACCAAGGCTGATTTTGAGAGTGCCATTAGCCGAGCAGTGGAGTGGAGTAAGATGACTCCTGAACAGAGATATCCCAAGACTCACACCACTGAGTCCTTTGAGGATAGCTAGCCCAAGGATGGACTGTTCCAAGAACAACCTAATGCTCCACCTAAGAAGCAGATCTGGTTTCCAAAGCCTAAAGCAAAGATGCTACACCCAACACCACCAAGCCTAAGAATCCCAAACCTCAACCATATCCCAATAAGCCTACCTATCACTGTGAGTTTTGTTAGAGAGACGGGCATCTTGAGAAGTTTTGCTTTAGGAGGAAGCGGGTTGAGCGAGCAGAGAGAGCTCGAGGTGGGCAGGAGTAGTTCTACCAGCAGGGTGGTAGATAGAGAGTTCCTCGACGTAGAGAGAGGCTAGAGGTTAGGCCACGTCGTGTAGGTGGTGGTAGAGGAGACGGTTTTTATGACCGTGCTCCGGAGGGTGGTTTTCATTCCGGCAGAGTTTTAGATCATTATGGATACGGTTTTGGACCTCGTGACCATGATTTTAGGTAGAACAGAGGACCGCACTTTGAGCCGCGTTGTGGTCCAGACTCATATGATTCCTTCCGCTTTCCTACTTACGAGCAGATGGCGCGACACTGGTTTAGTACTTTTGCTAGACCTGGTGGTCGACCATTTTCTACCACTTATGACCATTGATCTTGCAGGATCGAGGACTGGAGGATGTATGGATCATGGATTTAGGTTGTTCTCACCATATGACGGGACACCGCAGATGGTTCTCCAGCCTCACTCCCCCGAGCTCCAAGGAATACATCACTTTCAGGAACAGTGGTCAAGGGAAGGTACAAGGTATTTGGTCGATTCGTATTTCTAATTATTTCTCTTTGAAGAATGTTGCTTTAGTTGGAAATCTGAACTTTAATCTAATTTCTGTTTCGCAACTTCTTGAGGATGGTTTAGAAGTGCGCTTTAAGAAGGGCATGTCTTCTGTTGTCGACTCTAGAGGATCTTTAGTTTGCCGGATCTTACCTTTCGGTAAGGTTTTTCGTATTGATTTCTCTAGTTCTTATGGCCCTTCTCGCTGTCTGATGGTCGGATCCTCCTCTGAGCTATAGAAGTGGCATAGAAGGTTAGACCATTTGAGTTTTGATCTGCTTGTCAGATTGAGTTCTATGGATCTTATCCGAGGATTGCCTAAACTTAAGATGGAGAAGGATCTAGTGTGTCATCCCTATCGTCTTGGGAAAATGGTTACCGCTTCTCACGCACCTGTGACTCAGGTGATGACTTCGTACCCAGGAGAGCTGTTGCACATGGATACAGTAGGTCCAGCTCGAGTACGCTCAGTCGGTGGGAAGTGGTATGCCCTTGTGATAGTTGACGCTTTTTCTCGATTCTCGTGGGTTTACTTTCTAGAGTCTAAGGATGAGACTTTTCAGTATGTTCATGACCTGATTTTAAGCTGAAGAACGAGAATAATGGTCTGATGCGAGCAATTCATTCGGAAAATGGCTCTGAGTTTAAGAACTCTCAGTTCGTCAGTTTCTGTAGTGATCAGGATCTTGATCATCAGTTCTCTGCTCCTTACACTCCCCACATAACGGCGTTGTGGAATGAAAGAACCGCACGCTTATCGAGATGGCCAGGGCGATGCTTGATGAGCATAGGACTCCTAGGCGTTTTTGGGCTGAAGCAATGAACACAGCTTGCTATCTTGCCAATCGCATTTTTCTTAGAGCTTACTTAGGTAAGACGTCATATGAGTTGCGAGCTTTTGGATGCAAGTGCTTTGTGCTCAAGAAGGGAGGGCATTTGGACGAGTTTGAGTCTCGTTGCTGGGATGGAGTCTTTCTTGGTTATGCTTTGCATTCACGAGGCTTTCGTGTTTGCAACCTAGACTCTCAGATGCTTGTCGAGACTTGTGAGGTTTCTTTTGATGAGCCTTTGCCCTCGCCGACTCTTTCTTTTGAACTTTCTGGAGATGATGAGCTTGGAGAGTCCATCTTCGAGGAAGATGACGACTCTCCTACTGATGATGAGGGTGGGCCCTCTGCACCGCCTGTAGACCCCACACCTTCTGAGACTTTGACTGAGGATGAGGACAGACCTCTAATTACTCCTTCTACTTCGATCGAGCCTCCTCAGCCGAGTCCAGAGGTGCCAGGTGTTGACTCCGGTTAAATGACTTCTCAGCCAAGTCTAGAGGAGCCAGTTGCTGACTCTGGTGAGGTGACTTCAGATCACCTAGGATCCCGAGCAGTTCAGCGTGATCACGCTTCAGAGCTCATCATAGGTGATCTTACGGAGAGATCTTTACGGTCTTCAGTTGGTTCTCTCGCTATGTTTGTTGAGTCCACTTTTGTTGCTACTTTTGAGCCTAGATATGTTTCTCATGCTCTTTCTGATTCAAATTGGATAAACGCCATGCAAGAAGAGCTTGAAAATTTTGTTCGCAATGGGGTTTGGACACTAGTTGAGCTTCCACCTAGATGCAACACCATAGGCACCAAGTGGGTGTTTAAGAACAAACAAGGAGAAGATGGTGTTGTGGTGCGCAACAAAGCTCGATTAGTGGCACAGGGTTTTTGTCAAAAAGAAGGTATTGATTTTGAAGAGACTTTCGCCCCTGTTGCTCGTCTTGAGTCCATTCGTATTCTTTTGGCCTTTGCTGCTTCTAAAGGTTTTAAGCTTTACCAAATGGATGTCAAGAGTGCGTTTCTAAATGGGTATATAGAGGAGGAGGTCTATGTTAAGCAACCCCCCGGTTTTGAGAACCCTAAATTTCCACGACATGTTTATAAGCTGGAGAAGGCTTTATATGGTCTAAAGCAGGCCGCCAGGGCTTGGTATGATCGCCTGAAGCAGTTCTTGTTGTAGAAATGTTTTGTGATGGGTTCTGTGGACAAGAGTATTTTCTTGCTTAGAGATGGCGCATACTTATTGGTTGCTCAGATTTATGTGGATGATATTATTTTTGGTGGTTCTACTAATGAGCTTGTATCCAAGTTTTCTAAGCAGATGTATAGCGAGTTTGAGATGAGTCTCATTGGAGAACTCAAGTACTTTTTAGGGCTCCAGATCAAGCAGACCAAGGATGGCATTTCCATCCACCAGGGTAAGTACACGCGAGACATGCTAAAGAAATTTGATTTTGGTGGAGAGCTGAAGCCACAGATGACCCCAATGGGTACATCTGGAGGGCTGGACAAGGATGAGGACGACGTCAAGGTAAATGAGAGAGAGAGTATCGAGGGATGATCGGATCGCTACTATACTTGACTACGACGAGACCGAACATTCAGTTTGCCGTCGGTGTGTGCGCGCGTTTTCAGTCTTCGCCACACGCGTCACACCGGTAGGCTGTAAAGCGTATTTTCAGGTATCTTACTTATGCTCATGATTTAGGTCTTTATTATTCTGCATCGTTGTCTCTTGATTTAGCTGGTTTTTCGGACGCTGATTTTGGTGGGAGCCGGCTGGATCGCAAGTTGACTTCCGGTACTTGCCAGCTTCTTGATTCTTCGCTTGTTTCATGGTCTTCTCGAAAACAATCTAGAGTTGCACTTTCTACTACTGAGGCTGAGTATGTAGCTGCTGTTCTCAGTTGGTTTGGATGATTTCTACTTTGCGGGATTTTGGGTTGTTCTTCCCTTCCAGAGTTCCTTTGTTTTGTGATAGCACTAGTGCAATTAGTGTAGGGAAAAACCCATGTCTTCATTAAAAAACCAAACATATTGATGTGCGCTTTCACTTTCTGAGGGATCAATATGAGAAAGGGGTCATTGATCATATTCATGTTGATACCCATCAGCAGTTGTCTGATATTTTTACTAAACCCCTAGATCAGTCTACTTTTGAGCGTTTGCGAGGTGATTTGGGAGTTGTGTATCCTTTTTAGGATACTTTGAGTCAGTTTTTCTCTTTCTTCCTTATTTTTTGTTGAGTATTTTTGTGTGCATTCATATCATGCATAATCATAAATCACATTTTGAGCTTGCTTATGTCATATGATTAATCTCCTTTACTTTCTCTAGCTAGTATATGTTTTTGATTACTTGTAGATGATCATGTTCTGTTTCAGTTCACATGATATATCTGATATCTGTCATATCCATGGCTTTTATGCTTTAAAAATTGAAAAATGATCACCATTGCTTTTGGTAACTAGCATGTGCAAGCTGAATGCATTTGCTATCTTTTACATGCCTGGTAGCGAGATCCTTACTTAGATGCAGATATGCAACATGGACATCTATATGCTTTAAATATGAAAAATGTGCTATAAAAATGATAAAAATTCAGAAAAATGAAAAAATTATGCATTTTTATGATTATTAGAAAAGATCTAGGTGGGTTTGCTTTGTCGCATTGCATTGTTCTAGACTGCTTACCATAGCACTTTGGTATGAACTAGGACGGTGTAATGTGTGACAAGACCAATGTCTTAAGCTTCTGATGGTCCAGTTCTGGCCTAGGCTTGACTTGGTCGGTTAGCATAAGGTTTGACATGCAAATAACCCCTGGCAAAAATGAAAAAAGAAAAAAGGAAAAAGAAAAAGTCTGAAAAATTTAAAAAGATGACAAGTTTGTTGAAGCACTTTGTTTTGGACAATGCTTATCTTGGTAGATATTAGTTAGCTTTTGCATCTCATGCTTTACTTTCCTTGTCAACTAGAAAATGTGGTGATTCTTTTGTTTTACAAAAATTAAAAAATGTGTGCTAGTGACTCTTTTTAGATATCTGTAACACCCCAATTTTTCAAAGAAAATAAAATATCATTTAATCTGTTTTCCTAGAATTATTTATTTTGGAAATACCTTTAATGCCCTCCTTAACCTTTTTGAACTAGAACCTAGATTTAATGACCAAACTAGAGGCTAGAAAATTTAGTATATGATCCTAAGGCCAAAATATATTTTTGAAAATTTTTACAAATTTTTATCAACCTTGGAAGTAGCTCAAATATTTTAATCCATTTTCTGTAATTATTTTTATTCAGAGAGGTATTGAAACAGTAACCGGCACTCCCCCTCCCCTTCTCTCTCTCCCGGCCGTCACATCCTATTACCCCCGCGCGCCTCGGACTGACACCTAGGCCCCGCTAGTCAGCGAGCCCGTCTCTCCGCGCACGCGCACCCGACACCCTGGCCCCACCTGTCGGCGCTAATCGATCCCTCTCTCGTCCGATGCTCGACCCCACCCATCAGCCACCGCACTCGTGCGCTCGCGCTTGCTGACCGCCTTGGCCCACCTGTCGGACCCGTCGTCCACCTCCCGCCACTGCCCCCAAATCGCACCGGCGGACGACCCCACCTCGGATCCGCCTCGCCGGCCCCTACCCCATTAATTCGACGCCATTAAATGGTCCCCCACGCTCAGCCGACCGTTTCCCCCTTTATTTCACGCGTCGTCGCCTCGGATCGAGCGCGCGCATGCAAGGAAGGAGCTCGCCGGCGTTGATGAGAGTTTTTACTCTCGGCCTCCCCCAATTGCGCCCCCTCTGCCCCCGCCGACGACCCTACTTATACCCCCTGGTACCTCGCGTTCAACCCCCACACTCACACGCTGCAAGATCGAACCGAACGCACTTACTCGAAGTTTTAACACTCCTCCGCCGCCCGCACTCCAGCCGTCATTCGCCGTCGCCAGAGCCCCTCTCCGTCCATGCCGACCGCACCTCCGTGACCGCCAAGACCTCACCGACCTCGGCCACCCCTCCGCCAACAACGAACCCCGCCGGATCCCCGTCGCCAACAAGGACCCGAACGACTTCGCCACCTCCCCTCGTCGCCGGCCATGCCCCGTCGACCTCAGACCACCGCAAGGGCACCCTCGTGTTCCCCGTAGTTCCCTCTTTACTTTTCTAGCTTTAGTTGGGCCGGATAACCCTCGCCGTCGCCGGAATCGCTCACCGTCACGTCGCCGGAGTTGGGGAAGACGGGTACTTTACCCCTCCCGACGCATGCCGTGTCGGATTCAATCACGACCGTGCGATCTGGATCTGACGGTGGTGATTAAGACCCTCGTGCGGTTTAATTGGATCCATTAGATCCTAGCGAAGCATTACGTTTTAATCTGGGCCATTCGCTAGATTTTAAATCCCGCGTCGCATCTGGACCGCACGATGCGTACCGGTTCAACGTTTTAATCTCAGCCGTCCACGTCACTTCAACTCCCCCGCCTCGCCCGTGACCGCCCGATCACGATCCAATGGTGGATCTTGATCCGGTGCACGCGCACAGTGCGCGGGTGCACAGTGGACTCGGCTCACTGTGGACCCGATGTTGTTTTTGGTTTAAATTAAATTCCAGACATGCTTTCAAACTTCCAAAATTCATATCTTGCGCATTTTAACATCAAAAAATATCATTTCAATTCCAGAAAATTTGTAATATTATTCTCTACATGTTCATACAATAAAAACAACATACTTACTTTTAATATTTCATCCTTATTTAATAAAGTATTCAAATGCCCTTAGAGTAAATTACAAATTTAATTATTTAAATTTCAGCAAAATTTATATTTATTCGTTTCCTGTTAATTTAATGAAACCACTAAGTTTTCTCTGAAGCTCTTATTTTAAATTAATTAGAAAACTTAAAATGAGTCTATTCACAATTAAAACCTCTTTTATAAAGGACAATATTACATTATGGTTCATTTTAAATTGGTCATAAAATAAATTTCAGAAACTTAACAACTTGGTTTTCTTTAAATTGACCCAACTAAAACCTATATGCTTGTTGTGTGGTTTTAGATTGTTTAATTGAATGTCGTATTTATTTTATTTATATTGGGAAGACTACGATGCCGCCGAGGAGCCCTAATATTACCCGGAAGTTCCCCCATCACCTTTCGCTGAACAAGGCAAGTCACCAAACCAATCTTTTGAGCATATTGGACCCATGTTTTACTAAACTATCGCTAAAACACATAGGATATACATGCACTAGTCAAATGAAACCATTACAATATATTTATTTAGGATCCCACGACCTTGATGTGCAACCCAAGCCATGCTATCTAGCCTAAACTCCTTGTCACCATATGTTGGAACAATTGCTTTAGTTCCAGCAGGTTTCTGTGTAGTGGAGTGTGATGTGGGGAATGAACCTCGATGGGTTCTAACAGAAGGAGAAAAGGGTTTATACTGGTTCGGGCCTCTCCTGAGAGATAATAACCCTACGTCCAGTTGTGGTGAATTTGGCATGGCATGCCCCAGAATGGAGCGATATTTCCAGGGTTTCTTGGCCCCCTGGAGCCTGTGTCCTTGTTACAAGGGCTTGGCCCTGCTTTTATATGCGCACAGGCCAAAGGAAAGGACCGGGATGCCCTCTATGAGCCCTAGGCTTACAGGGGCAAAGAGGGGAAAAGGGGCTAGCTACGGTACAAAGGTACTTTGCAGCTTTACAGCTTTACAGGCGTGTCAGACTGCGCCAGGCTTTGACCAGCTAAACGACATACCAGGGGCGGCGGGGCCCCCGGTATGGCCTATATACTTAGATATTTCTTGAGCTTCGAAGTAGGGGCCGGAGTCCTTCTGGCAGAGGCTGCGAAGAGGGCTTCGAAGTGCACCCCGAAGGGGGGCTTCGAAGCATGCTCCGAACAAGGCTCCCAACAAAGCTTCGAACAGGCTGGAAAGGGTCCGAAGGCTTGCTCTGAGGAGCTCCGAAGGGAGCCCGCAGGCTAACTCCGAACAGGGCTCGAAGGCTAACTCCGAACAGGGCTCGAAGGCGAACTCCGAACTGGGGTCTCGGAGCCTTGGCTTCGAACAGTCTTGACAGGGTCCGAAGGCTGGCTTGCGGAGGAGAAGGCTTCGAAGTGTACCCCGGAGGGGGGCTCCGAAGCATGCTCCGGAGGGCGGCCTCCGGACTTGGCTCCCGGAGGGTGGCCTCCGGCATCTTTCGCCCGGAGGGTGGCCTCCGGCATCCTGCGCCCGGAGGGTGGCCTCCGGCATCCTGCGCCCGGAGGGTGGCCTTCGGACTGGCTCCGGGAGGCAGCCTCCTGCGCCCGAACTGGGGCTCCGAGCCGGACCTCCTGATCTGAGGGCTCTGAAGCTACAGGGCCTGAAAGGCACCTTGGGACCTGAAAACAACACTTAGAGAGAAAACAGGCTCCGACAGTGCTGGGCTCTGGGCCGAACTTGTCGGAGGCTGACGTCATTTGGCCCCTGTTCAAGGGAAATATTTTCCCCCAACAGTAGCCCCTCGCGTGTAGGCCTTCGGGACGAAGGGGTGCACACGCCCTTTAGGACAAATGACCTGAAAACACAACTTCAGAGAAAACATACCTTCGGAGCCTGGACCGAAGGTGACCTCGATAACCGGGGGTAATAAATGCCCGCGCTAGTTGCCAGAACGGCCTCGGGAAGCCCGAACGGCTCCGCAACGGTCAAAAAAGTTACTGTTACCTTGCTCTGGGCCGATTTGCTTTCGTTGGAGGCCCACCTGGCGGTGGGTTCGGCCCACGACGGTTGGAATTCTTACATCGCCTATAAATAGGGGCTTACCGCGTGCGGCTCTGACACACCTTCATTTGCTTCCTTCTCGTCGCCTTACAGCCTTCGCTCTCCTCTTCTTCCTAGCTTCGCTAGTTTTAACCCTTCGCGGTGAAGTCCCGTCAACATGCCGAAGAAGCCGGTGGCGAAGTCTCTGTTCTTGGGCTCGAGCTCGGGCTCCGCCCAGGTGCAGGCAGCGGCGGCTGCGGCGGCGAAGACTGCGCCTAGGCGGCTGGGGTCGAGGGACCTTTGGACGCCCTCCGACAAGTTCGAGCAGAACCTGGAGATGAGGGCCTCGATCTCCACGGAGGAGTCGGTCCGGAGGGCCTGCGAAGGGAAGATCGCGGCGAAGATCCAGCTTCGGGTCTCGGAGAAGTCGGAGGCTGAGCCGAGGCCTCATGCTGACGAGGTGGTGGTGTTCGAGGCCTTCTTCGAGGCCGGCCTCGGACTGCCTGTGGTGGGGATGCTTAGCGAAGTCCTCAAGGCTTACAACCTTGAGCTCCCTCAGCTTTCGCCCAACGCAGTGGCGAGGTTAGCCGTATTCGAGTGGGCCATGAGGGCCGAGGGCTGCGAGGGCCGCGCGGATGTCTTCGTCGCCCTCCATGACGCCAACTGCCAACCGAAGCCGAGGGAGGGGATGGAACGCGTCAAGAGGGCGCTGGCCTTCGGCAGTGCCAACTTCCAGCTTTGGAAGGAGTACCAAGACGCCTTCCCAGCGAGGGCCGTAAACAACAAATGGTACTCGAGGTGGGATCAGGAGTGGTTATACACCTCCGTCGGCGCAAACTCCCCCTTCGGAGTACTAACGCCCACATCTTGTACCAACGCGAAGGGGTGGTGAAGACTAGCGAAGACATCCTTCGCTCAAGGATCTCGCTGCTACGGAGAGTGGCGGCGAAGATGAGTATGAGGGACCTCGCGGAGGAGTTCATCACCCTCCGGCTTAGTCCCCTCGCGCGCTCCTGGCCGGAGGGGCTCTTTCAGGCTTCGGGTCGAGGTGAACTTAGCGAGTTGGCCTTCGACCGCTTCTGTAAGGCTTCGCAATTTCTTTGCTTTTAATACTTCGTAGATTTTCGTTTCTAACTCAAACTTTTCATGAAGCCGACCTCGAAATGAGGACCCCGGAGGAGGCCATTGCGGCAGCGGATCGAGTCGTCGGGACTCCGACCCCCGAGGAGCAGAACCAGTGCCTTGCACTGGTGGGGTCCTGGGAGCGCTGGAACAGGGTATGGACCACGCTCGACCTCGGAGGGCTCCCTGCCCTACCGGACTTCGCCCACCTGGCTACCTTGTCGGCCGGAGCCAAGAGGAAGAGGGGGGATGAGGACGACGCGGATGCTTCGGGACCTCGGCCGGAGGTCCCCGCGGCCGAAGCTTCTAATTCGGGGGAGGTTGCGGCGAAGCCCGCAACTACTCTGGCCTCCAAGAAGGCAGCGAAGCCCCTGGCGGCGAGGACTTCGGCGGCGAAGGCCGATGCGCGCACTCCGGCCGCCAAGGATGCCACGGATGCCCCGGCGGAACCAACCTCGGGCGCGGAGGTGGATGCGCCGGCTTCGCAGCGAAGGAGCTGGAGGGCACACATGGCCCCATCCTCCTTTCAAGAGATCTCCGATGATGGTAAACCCTTTTTTCTTTTGCATGCTTTCTTCAATATGCGGATTTTGACTTGGCTCCCTGCAGAGGACGAAGACGATGCGAGGCCCACCGTGGCGAAGCTTGCAGGCGAAGGTGGATCGAAGCCTACCGAAGCGAAGCCCACGGAAGCTTCGAGCAGCGGCGGTGGCAGCAGCAGCAGCGGCAGCGATACGGACTCCGAGAGTGCTTCGTCCGATGACGAAGGCAGCGGTGGCCGCGAGGTCCCTGGAGGTGAAGAAGAAGTGGACGTGGTGGGCTTGAGCCCCACCTCGCCGGAGCCCGCAGAGGCGACCGTGGCCGTGGTTCACCCTTTCAATTCAAGGGGGGGCGTGACGGTGGCGGCGATCCGCGGTTTCCTCGAGGCTTGTGCTTCTGCGGAGGAGGGGGACTTCGTGGCCCAGCTTAGCCACCGAGACCCCACGGATCTCTTTGTCAGCTCGAACGAAGTCCTCATGCGGGTGAGCGAAGACCCTTGTAGCTTCGAACTATATGTTAGATTTTCGTTGGTACTTATGACTTCCTGAATTTCTACAGGCCTTCACACTGAACGCAGCCGCTTCGACTACTGCCGACAGGCGGATGGAGCGCCTCGCAGAGAAGAAGGAGGCCCTTCGCCGCGAGGTCTTAGAGGAAGCCGAGAAGCGGAGGCGGGCCGAGGCTTCGGCTGCTGAGGCGAAGGAAGCCTTGGCCTCGGAGATGGCTCGGCTTCGCGCGGAGCTCCAGGCTTCGAAGGATGCCGAGGCCCGACAGGCGAAGGAGAATGAGGAGCTCCGCCAACGGGCTCAGGATCCTGAGAGCTTCGTCGTGGCCAATCTTGGCGAGGGCACCCAGAGCCTGACCGAGGTCCTTGAGAAAATAGGGACCGAGTGCCGGGCTCCGGACTTTGGCGATCAGGACCCGATTGGGGACCGCGCCGATTTTTTGAAGACTGCGGCTTCGATAGCAGACGAAGCGCTGACGGGCTTTGCTCTTATGGCCGGCCGCGTCGCGGGTCAAGGGGTGTTGCATATGCTCCATGCCGTGGGGTGCGACCACCTTCGGGCGGCAACCTCCGTGACCCCAGTGGCCTTCGGGGGTCCGCACTTGGTGATGCCTCCAGCCGAAGTTCGTGGAGCCTGGCGGCGGCTGCAGGAACCCTGGAAGGAGCAAGGCTGCGAAGCAGTCCTCGACCTCCAGAAGGCCCTTCGACATCGCCGAGCCAAAGCGCCTGCGGCGCCTGATCAGCCTTCGACTTCGGCACCTCCGCCTCCGAAGGTGTAGATCTCCTTAGGCCTTTTGTAATACTTAGCTGCAGGCTTGTAAAAATTCTATCAGCTTATTAATATGAATGTGGGGGTTTTTTATACCTGCCCAGGCTCAGACTCCGAGCGTAGACCTCGAAGTCCTCGAGGACTCCGAAGAGCTTCAACAGCTGTGGGCGATCCTCGAAGTAGCTAGGTCCGAAGGCCCCCCTCAGTTTAAGCTTTCGAGGGGGCCTAACGGCGAAGCCATCTCCGAAGTAGCTCAGGATTTACTAGCCGCTGTGAAGACGGAGTCCCTCCAGGGCCCTTTGTCTTTGCCTTCACGAACGACCTTAGCAGGCGACGAAGCCCTAGACTTCTCTGCCTTCGATACGGCACCGCCTGCTTTGCTAACTTGGAGCGACCTGCAAAGTGGAAGACGGAGCTTACGGGCTTCGGAGCCTGGACGGGCTGGTCGAGGGAGAGCGGGTTCCGACGAGGCAATGTCCAGCCGAGGTGGCCCTGGCCGAAAAAGAGACAAGCGAGGGTTGGGGCCTCGCACGCGGTTCTTCTTAGGTTTAGATACAGATTATAAGTAGTTTTGCTTTCGAAGTATGTTTGTAGCACACTTCTCAATATACAATGAATGGAGTTTGTTATATTTGCATACTTCGTCTGTATGTTTCGTATTGTTTGGCTTCGATCGTTTTAGCTTGTCACGCTCGTATTGCGTATTACATTCGCACACCTCGCATACATGCTTCCCCCTTTTGCTCGTGGCAGCTAGGGACTTAGCCGTTGCTGGTGCGGGCAAGAAATAAGAGATGCGAAGGGTGCGCCTTTCAGCGGCTTCGACGCATGAAATTTTATTTAAGCGAAGGCCACTTTGGGCTTCGAATGCTTTAATTTGGTGCGAAGCAGGGCTTCGGCTGTTCGGAATTTCATTGAGCGAAGGCCTCTTTTGGGCTTTGATCGCGCTAACTTGGTGCGAAGCAAGGCTTCAGCACAACCAAGTTAAGCGAAGCATGCTTCGGCATGCTAGGATTTGGATGTTGTGCGTGAGTGAGGCTCTGAAACACACTTAAATTTTAGCGAAGTATGACTTCGGGACGCTTAGGCGTATAGTATATGAGCACGCGAAGCCAGGCTTCGGAGCGTGCTTGGATAATGAAGCAAGGCTTCGGAACTTGGTCCTGTAATGAGAAGGATATTTTTGGTGTGGATTCACCGAACCTGTGATAATGTGAGTCACCTTCGACTCTGAGCCACCTTCGACTCTGGGCCACCTACGACCCTAGGCCACCTTCGACCCGGGGATGCATCAAGCTGGAGCCTGGAATCCCGGACTTGCCGAGCCGTCGCTCGGAAGTCTCAAAGCCCACTGCTACGGGCCCGGGGGCGCTGTGTAGCCTTCGGAGGGGTGCTCCGGATTTTGTAAAGCGAAGCAAGGCTTCGATTTTAAATAAGGCGAAGCATGGCTTCGGTTTTAACATAAGGCGAAGCATGGCTTCGATTTTAAATAAGGCGAAGCATGGCTTCGGTTTCAAATAAGGCGAAGCATGGCTTCGGTTTTTCAACAAGATGGAGCAAAGGCGAAGCAGGGCTTCGAACTTATATTAAGGTAATTGCAGATTGGTACATCGAAGTAAGGCTTCGGGCCGTACGTACCCTGTAGCCCTTGGGGCTTGACGGCCTTTGAAACGTGGAGCGGAGCCCCTTGCCGGAGAGTGGGCTCCGGTATGTGAAGGATGGAGGAAG
Source organism: Zizania palustris (assembly GCA_019279435.1). Classification (NCBI taxonomy): domain Eukaryota; kingdom Viridiplantae; phylum Streptophyta; class Magnoliopsida; order Poales; family Poaceae; genus Zizania; species Zizania palustris. The sequence continues at coordinate 10,801,036 of JAAALK010000289.1, read as the reverse complement.
GCGAAGGTGGCCTTCGTGCTGCACCCGAAGCCCCTTGCCGGAGGGTGCGCGAAGCAAGAATGCCTCGAAGCTCGCCCCTCAGGCGCAATTCGGGCTGCAGGCAGTGGTAGAGAACTTAGCTTCTAGGACTAAGTTCCCCACGGACGGCGCCAACTGTTGGAACAATTGCTTTAGTTCCAGCAGGTTTCTGTGTAGTGGAGTGTGATGTGGGGAATGAACCTCGATGGGTTCTAACAGAAGGAGAAAAGGGTTTATACTGGTTCGGGCCTCTCCTGAGAGATAATAACCCTAAGTCCAGTTGTGGTGAATTTGGCATGGCATGCCCCAGAATGGAGCGATATTTCCAGGGTTTCTTGGCCCCCTGGAGCATGTGTCCTTGTTACAAGGGCTTGGCCCTGCTTTTATAGGTGCACAGGCCAAAGGAAAGGACCGGGATGCCCTCTATGAGCCCTAGGCTTACAAGGGGCAAAGAGGGGAAAAGGGGCTAGCTACGGTACAAAGGTACTTTGCAGCTTTACAGCTTTACAGGCGTGTCAGACTGCGCTAGGCTTTGACCAGCTAAACGACATACCAGGGGCGGCGGGGCCCCCGGTATGGCCTATATACTTAGATATTTCTTGAGCTTCGAAGTAGGGGCCGGAGTCCTGCTGGCAGAGGCTGCGAAGAGGGCTTCGAAGTGCACCCCGAAGGGGGGCTTCAAAGCATGCTCCGAACAAGGCTCCGAACAAAGCTCCGAACAGGCTGGAAAGGGTCTGGAGGCTTGCTCTGAGGAGCTCCGAAGGGAGCCCGCAGTCTAACTTCGAACAGGGCTCGAAGGCTAACTCCGAACAGGGCTCGAAGGCGAACTCCGAACTGGGGTCTCGGAGCCTTGGCTTCGAATAGTCTTGACAGGGTCCGAAGGCTGGCTTGCGGAGGAGAAGGCTTCGAAGTGTACCCCGGAGGGGGGCTCCGAAGCATGCTCCGGAGGGCGGCCTCCGGACTTGGCTCCCAGAGGGCGGCCTCCGGCATCTTTCGCCCGGAGGGTGGCCTCCGGCATCCTGCGCCCAGAGGGTGGCCTCCGACACCCTTTGCCCAGAGGGTGGCCTCCGGCATCCTACGCCCGAAGGGTGGCCTTTGGACTGGCTCCGGGAGGCGGCCTCCTGCGCCCGAACTGGGGCTCCGAGCCGGACCTCTCGATCAGAGGGCTCCGAAGCTACAGGGCCTGAAAGGCACCTTGGGACCTGAAAACAACACTTAGAGAGAAAACAGGCTCCGACAGTGCTGGGCTCTGGGACGAACTTGTCGGAGGCTGACGTCATTTGGCCCCTGTTCAAGGGAAATATATTCCCCCAACACCATATGATTAGTATTATTAGCTAGTGTCCAATGTATTGACACGATTGCTATAGGGTTGAAAATGAGTCGTAGCAACTTGGTTCTACTATATGATCCCCGTTATTCTTATCCTTGGAATTCTGTCGGTGATGGTGTTGTGGTTGTGAGCGAATGCATGGTGGGTTCCGGGTGCAAGCTAGGGCATTGGTCGGTAGCACCCGGGGCACTATAAGGACCGGTCTGCGAGATCTGTTGCAATACACTTCCGCACTAACCACAAGTCTAATGGGTAAGTCCTAACTAAGGTATGGAGTGTTCCAAACTGAGCCCGCCATTTGGAGATGGGTCAAGCTGCACCTATGGGTGGCTTTACCGACGTGGCGCAAAAGGGGGTGTGACGTTAGCCGGGATGCGGCCCGGCGTGCCGGTGAAACCTAGAGCGGGTGGTCGCTTGGAGCATTTCATGCTGAGGTTTTGGCACGAGTTCCCGTGGTATGGGTCATTTCGTTACACTTTGGTGTTTGGGATGAGTGTGTGCCTTGTGGGTACAGTAGTACACCTCTGATCAGATTCATAAATCTTTTCGAAAAGCCGAGCCCACGGTCAAGTGCGGGTTGCGTGACATCCCACAGTTAGTTTACTTTTTAAGTGAATGTGCATGATGGTTTGACATGTAAGGACCATTGAGCGAGGTGGGGCTGACTGTACCCCTCGAGTTAGAAGTTGAGGCATACATGTTTACGTTTCTGTATTAATACTTGTATCACTTTAACTGCTTTACAAATATGCTTTTCTGCAAGATTAGCCATTATCCTTCCTTTGTTGTTATCCTGCATTACTATTGCATTTGCGGTGGCTTGTTGAGTACTTTTTGTACTCACACCCGTTGAACACACCATTCAGAGGATGCCTACTACAAAGATGGTCTGGAGTAGTGACCCAGTCATGCGAAAAGATCTTGAAGAAGGCGTTCGTCATGCGATTTATTTTTATTATTGTTTTTATTTAACTTTGATGTAATAATATGGTCTGCGTACCATGAATACTTATCGTATGTACGATTGTCGCATGATGAACCTCTTGTATTATTGTTTTTCTTTGGAAATTCAATAATGTTCCGATTCGTTAAATCGGGGCGCCACAAGATGGTAACAGAGCCGACTTGACTGTACGAAGCCAAACGGACCAGCCTAGCCGATTGCTGCAGAAATTTATTTCTCTAAAACCTACTTTATAAACTTTGTTCCTCCCCTCACTTTCTTCAACTTGTTGTTTTTGTAGATGCCAGTCTACCAAGTACACAACTACTACCGCCACTACGAGGGCTTCGTCAGGGAGCTCCGCATAATGCTCACTTTCCTCAGGTTCCTCTTTGAGCCCGAATTCCAGGCGGTGTACCTGGAAGAATTCGCCGGACCTTGCGACGTCTCCCTCACCATCCACGGATCCGGAGAGCACCTGCCACCCTACACGACAGCACTTGGGGGCCCGACTTTCGACGTTGCGTGCTAACGCGTCGCCCTCCAAGCCCTTATGGAGTTGAGGATGATCTATGACGATCGTCATCAGAACTCGTCTTTTAGGCTTGTGCCAAAGCGCACTCCCGGCGCCCACCGTAGCATCTACATCGGAGTCCACTCCGTTCGTAATTCGGTCATGGCCCGGCAGTCATGTCTTCTTCAGGCCATGGATGACCTCCATACCGAGGCCATGCTCGATGCCGATGAGCACCATGAGGCAGTTGAGTTCCTTCACGAGGAGACGAAGAACTTGATCCAGCAGAACGGCGAGCTGCAGCGCAAAATCATGCAACTGTAGAAGGATATTGCGGAGATGGTTCCCCTCATCCCGAGGAAGAGGAAGCCCATCCGTGAGCCTGCCCCTCGCCCCAAGAGGATCCCACCACACCCCTCCACCGCCGGACCGTCCAACACCAGCACCCTTGCACCACGCCCTGGCCTCGTCTCCGACCCAATCATCGAGAATTTTCTCGAGCCCACAATCCCTTGGATCCGCGAGCTCGTGGTTTTGAGAGCACGGAGACTGCCTCCAGTGGTGAGTAGGCGCTAGTTACCATTGTTTAAGTTATAATGATTTTATGTATGTGGTGCTATCTACAACAACTTGTGTTGTAGGTAGAATAAAATAAGAGCATGAATGTAATACACTTTTTATACCACTTGAGACATATATATGAGCCTCAATGGCCCCTTTTGATTAAAATGGTTGTATCATCATCTTTTTATCTTATGGCTAACATCTTATGTTCAGAAGATGGCTGACAACCAGAACACTGGCTCCAACAATGGAGAAGGAGGAAGCCACGACTTGCCCCATAGTGTTGTGCCCAACTAGGGTGCAACGGGCCCACGACGGACTGGGTCGCCATCCGCCAACCAACCTACCTTGGCGAAAATGATGGCGAATCAAAACCAGTTGATCACCGCCCTCCTCACCCAAATGCAGCACTAACATGCACAATTGGACTGCCTGCAAAACGTGGAGCCTGCCCCTCGTGCACATGCCCTCGCACCCGCGCCCAAACTGTCGGAGTTCCTGCCCGTGCGCCCACCGATCTTCTCTAGCACCACCAACCCCATGGAGGCCGGAGGTTGGCTCCACACCATAGGGAAGAAGTTGGACCTCCTCCACTGCACCGACCGGGAGAGAGTGGCCTTTGCCACACATCAGCTCTAGGGTCCCGCCGCGGAGTGGTGGGACAACTACCATGAGTCTCAGCCAGAGGACCACGTGGTGACATGGGCGGACTATACCATCGCCTTTCACGCCACCCACGTCCCCGCCGGAGTCATCGTGGTGAAACAACAGGAGTTCTGTGACCTGCAACAGGGCAGCCGGACTGTCATGGAGTACCTCCATGAGTTCAACTGTCTGGCACGCTATGCGCCAGAAGAGGTGCGGACCGACGCCCTCTGCCAGGCTAAGTTCCTCCGGGGACTTAAGGGTGAGTTGTCCATCCAGCTCGTCGCCACCGACTACGCCGACTTTCAACGGTTGGTGAATAAAGCGCTCATCAAAGAGACTGAGCAAAACAAATTGGACCTCAAGAAGAGGAAGATGATCACCTTCAAGCATCAACAGGCAAATTCCCAGAGGCCCTGCTTCGTCCCTCCGCCACCAGCACCTGCCTACCATCCTCGGCCCGCCTAAAGGCCACCTCATGCCGCCGGTGGATCCAACGCCGGGCATCCCCGCCCTGCTCCACCAGCTCCGGCAACTCAGCTCACGCCCGCCGCCAAGGCCCCGATCATGAAGGATCGCCTAGGGAAGCCGGTCGTCTGCTTCAACTGCCGAAAGGATGGGCACTATGCACACCAGTGTCCTCACCCCAAGCAACACCAAGGCGCGGCACCCAACCAGGTGGTTCGTGCCCGCGTCAACCACATCAGCGCGGAGGAAGCTCAAGAGGCTCCCGAAATCATGCTGGGTATGTTTACCGCAAATTCCATACCGGCTATAATTCTATTTGACTCTGGAGCAACACATTCTTTCATCTCGGAAGACTTTGTGAAAACCCACATCTTGGAAGTGCTCCCTCTATCAGTCCCCATGATGATTGCCACTCCAGGCAATAAAATCTTAGCCCACTTATACAGTCCTATGGTTAAGATAGAGATCCAAGGAGTATTGTTTCGGGCCAAGCCAGTCCTCATTAAGTGCACCAGACTCGACCTCATCCTAGGGTTGGATTGGTTGATGAAGCACAAGGGAGTGATCGACTGCGCCAGCAAGTCTGTAACGGTGACCAACCCTGAAGGCAAAGCCGTCACTTTTCGGATGACCAGTCGCAAACCACTTGAGACATCTCTTTACTCTCTAACCATTGAAGAAGTGCCCATAGTCAAGGAGTTCTTGGACGTCTTCCCAGAGGACCTACCAGGAATGCCTCCCAAGCGGGACAACGAATTCAGAATCGAACTTGTCCCTGGGACCACTCCAATCTCCAAGCGCCCATACTGGATGGCCGCCAATGAACTAGCCGAAGTCAAGAGCAACATCGAAGACCTGGAGCAGAAAGGGTACATCCGACCGAGTACCTCACCCTAGGGTGCACCGGTCATCTTTGCCATGAAGAAGGACAAGACAAAAAGAATTTGTGTGGACTATAGAGCCCTAAATGACGTAACCATCAAGAACAAGTACCCATTGCCTCGGATCGACGACCTGTTCGATCAACTGAAAGGATCCTCGGTGTTTTCCAAGATTGACCTCAGGTCAGGTTATCACCAATTGAGGATTAGAGAAGTGGACATCCCCAAGACTGCCTTCACCTCTCGCTATGGACTCTACGAGTATACTGTGATGTTGTTCGGACTCAGGAATGCCCCAGCCTTTTTCATGAACATGATGAACAATGTATTCATGGAGTTCTTGGATAAGTTCATCATGGTATTCATCGACGATATCCTCGTCTACTCCAAGACCAAGGAATAACACGAAACTCACCTCCGTCTGACCCTCGGAAAGCTAAGGGAATAGCAACTGTACGCCATGTACAACAAGTGCGAGTTTTGCTCGTCTGAGGTGAAGTTCCTCGGTCATGTCATATCTGCCGGAGGGATAGTAGTGGACCCAACCACCGTGGAAGCAGTGTCCAACTGGCTACAGCCCACGACCATGACCGAGATCCGGAGTTTTCTCGGATTGGCTGGATACTACCGTCAGTTCATCGAGAATTTTTCGAAGATCGCCAAGCCTATGACCAGACTACTGCAAAAAGAGGTAAAATTTGAATGGACCCCAGATTGTGAAGAAAGCTTCCTAACCCTTAAGAAGAAGCTCGTGTCAGTCCCTATTCTGACTCTGCCAGACATCCAGAAAGACTTCCACGTCTACTGTGATGCCTCTCGTCAAGGATTGGGATGTGTCTTAATGCAAGATGGGAAGGTGATATCCTACGCCTCCCGACAGCTGAGACCGCATGAGCTAAACTACCCGACCCATGACCTGGAGTTAGCAGCCGTGGTTCATGCCTTGATGATATGGAGACATTACCTTGTGGGAAATCGGTGTGAGGTCTTCACCGACCACAAGAGCCTCAAGTACATATTCACCCAACCAGACCTGAACCTCAGGCAAAGGAGATGGTTGGAGCTGATCAAAGATTACGACTTGGGCATCCATTATCATCCAGGCAAGGCAAATGTGGTGGCAGACGCCCTTAGTCAAAAAGGGTACTGTAATGCCATCATGATACAGGACCAAGCCCCTTTGCTATACAAGAGATGGAAAGGCTGAATTTAGGGATCACCACCCGAGCGTACCTCGCTGCCTTGGAGTCTAGACCTGTCTTGATAGACCAGATCCAAGAAAAGCAGAAGGAAGACCCCGTCATCTTGGAGATCCAACAGAACATGCGGAAGGGTAAAGCCCCCGGATTCTCCGAGGACGAGCACGGTACCATCTGGTTTGGAAACCGGATATGCGTACCCGACTAGCCTGAGTTGAAGACTCTCATCCTTCAAGAAGCCCACGATACTCTATACTCCATACATCCCGGGAGTACCAAGATGTATCAAGACCTGAAGGAAAAATATTGGTGGGTCAGCATGAAGAGGGAAATAGCTGAGTATGTGGCCAAGTGCGACACATGCCGATGAGTCAAGGCAGAGCATCAAAGACCTGCTGGACTATTACAACCTCTCAAGGTCCCCAAATGGAAGTGGGAAGAGATAGGAATGAACTTCATCATGGGACTGCCCAAGACCCAAGCTGGTCATGATTCTATCTGGGTGATCGTCGACCGACTCACCAAGGTGGCTCACTTCCTCCCCGTCAAGACAACTTACACTGTCGCCAAGCTGGCCGAGTTGTATATGACCCGGATTGTGTGCCTACACGGAGTTCCAAAGAAGATTGTATCTGACCATGAGAGTCAGTTTACCTCTAAGTTTTGGAAGAACCTTCAAGAGGAACTCGGCACCCGGCTGAACTTTAGCACCGCCTATTCGAGTAGCGTTCCAATCTCGAGGACGAGATTCTTTGTAAGGGGGATAGGTTTGTAACACCCCAAATTTTCAAAGAAATTAAAATATCATTTAATCTATTTTCCTGGAATTATTTATTTTGGAAATACCTTTAATGCCCTCCTTAACCTTTTTGAACTAGAACCTAGATGTAATGACCAAACTAGAGGTTGGAAAATTTAGTATATGATCCTAAGGCCAGAATATATTTTTGAGAATTTTTACAAATTTTTATCAACCTTGGAAGTAGCCCAAATATTTTAATCCATTTTCTATAATTATTTTTATTCAGAAAGGTATTGAAACAGTAACGGGCCCTCCCCCTCCCCTTCTCTCTCTCCCGGCCGGCCCAGCCCGTTACCCCCGCGTGCCTCAGACTGACACCCGGGCCCCGCTTGTCAGCGAGCCCTTCACTCCGCGCATGCGCACCCGACACCCTTGCCCCACCTGTCGGCGCCAACCGATCCCTCTCTCGGCCTATGCCCGACCGCACCCGTCAGCCACCGCACTCGTGCGCTCACGCTCGCTGACCGCCTTGGCCCACCTGTCGGACCCGTCGTCCACCTCCTGCCACCGCCCCAAATCGCGCCGGCTGACGACACCACCTCGGATCTGCCTCGCCGGCCCCTCCCCCATTAATTCGATAACAGTAAACGGTCCCCCACGCTCGGCCGACCGTTTCCCCCCTTTATTTCACGCGTCGTCGCCCCGGATCGAGCGCAGCGCATGCAAGGAAGGAGCTCGCCGGCGTTGAAGAGAGTTTTTACTCTCGGCCTCCCCCAATCGCGCCCCCTCTGCCCCCACCGACGACCCTATTTATACCCCCTGGTACCCCGCGTTCAACCCCCACACTCACACGCTGCAAGATCGAACCGAACACACGTACTCCAAGTTTTAACACTCCTCCGTCGCCCGCACTCCAGCCGTCATTCGCCGTCGCTGGAGCCCCTCTCCGTCCATGCCGACCGCACCTCCGTGACTGCCAAGACCTCACCGACCTCGGCCACCAATCCGCCAATGATGTACCCCACCGGATCCCTGTCGCCGACAAGGACCCGAACGACTTCGCCGCCTCCCCTCATCGCCGGCCACGCCCCGTCGACCTCGGACCACCGCAAGGGTAACCTCGTGTTCCCCGTAGTTCCCTCTTTACGTTTCTAGCTTTAGTTAGGCCGGATAACCCTCAACGTCGTCGGAATCGCTCACCGTCGCATCGCCGGAGTTAGGGAAGACAAGTACTTTACCCCTCCCAACGCGTGCCGTGTCGGATTCAATCGCGACCGTGCGATCTGGATCTGACGGTGGTGATTAAACCCCTTGTGCGGTTTAATCGGATCCGTTAGATCCTGGCGAAGCGTTACATTTTAATCTGGGTCGTTCGCTAGATTTTAAATCCCGCGTCACATCTGGACCACACGATGCGTACCGGTTCAACGTTTTAATCTCAGCCGTCCACGTCACTTTAACTCCCCCGCCTCGCCCGTGACCGCCCGATCGCGATCCAACGGTGGATCTTGATCTGGCACACGTGCACAGTGCGCGGGTGCACGGTGGACTCGGCTCACCGTGGACCCGAGGTTGTTTTTGGTTTAAATTAAATTCCAGACATGCTTTTAAACTTCCAAAATTCATATCTTGCGCATTTTAACTTCAAAAATTACCATTTCAATTCCAGAAAATTTGTAATATTATTCTCTACATGTTCATACAATAAAAACAGCATACTTACTTTTAATATTTCATCCTTATTTAATAAAGTATTCAAATGCCCTTAGAGTAAATTACAAATTTAATAATTAAATTTCAGCAAAATTTATATTTATTCGTTTCCTGTTAATTTAATGAAACCACTAAGTTTTCTCTGAAGCTCTTATTTTAAATTAATTAGAAAACTTAAAATGAGTCTATTCACAATTAAAACCTCTTTTATAAAGGACAATATTACATTATGGTTCATTTTAAATTGGTCATAAAATGAATTTCAGAAACATAACAACTTGGTTTTCTTTAAATTGTCTCCAACTAAAACCTATACGTTTTTTGTGTGATTTTAGATTATTTAATTGAATGTCGTATTTATTTTATTTATATTGGGAAGACTACGACGCCGCCGAGGAGCCGGAATATTACCTGGAAGTTCCCCCGTCGCCTTTCGCTGAACAAGGCAAGTCACCAAACCAATCTTTTGAGCATATTGGACCCATGTTTTACTAAACTATCGCTAAAACACATAGGATATACATGCACTAGTCAAATGAAACCATTACTGTTGGCGTAAAAGATTACGCTAACAGGTTTCTGTAGAAAAGAAACTAACAAACGAAGTGTTTGCGAAGCAAACTGTTCTAAGCCTCCGAAAGGATAATAGCTTAGAATAGTTCGAAAGTGTGTATTGAATCACTTATGATCGGTCCCTATTACAGGGTGAAATGGGGGGTATTTATAGGCCCAAACATTAAGGAAAAGACCTATTTACCCCTCTATTACAACCGACATTAAGGAAACTATTCGGTTTCCTTAATAGGGCTAAAATGGTAAAAGACTAATCTAATAGGATAGAAGATAAGTCTTCCATCTTAGCTGGCAGAAAAGATCCTGGAAGGCTTTGGTTCGAAGATATACTTCGAACCAATACCAGTCTTCGAACTCCGAACGAGGTTCCAAGCCACCTTCGAAGATGACCTTCGGACTATCTTCGAACTGGTTGGCTGTCTTCATGTTGCTTTGGCAATAACCCCGAAGATGGGATATTTTCCCCCAACAGTAGCCCCTCGAATACGCTTCTCCGTTTGACCTGTAACGTTAGGAGAGCAGTATACGGAAAGAAAAGATAACCAATCATAGGGGTTATTGGTTTTTGTTTTATCTCCGAAATACATGAAGATATGAACTTCGAATCAGTCATAAGGTAATTACTTTTCGAACTATCTTAGAACTGACTCAGGAAGTTCGAAAGTCTTTTTAGACTTAGAAAATATAGCCGTTAGTTTCTGTTTCTAACGGAGTTATACGAGGCGTTATTTTCGGAGGAAAATAACAGGCGGGAATGCAAAAGGGCAGAGCCCAAACGGTAACAAACGGAAAGTTTAGGCTATAAATAAAGGACTCCAGAACTTACTCGATTACCTTTTCACTGCTTGTTCTCAGTCAAAAGCCTTCTGAGCCCTTTGAGTTCTTGAGCCCTAGTTCCCACTCTCTCAGATCAATCTAGCGATTGCGATGGCGAAGACCAAAGGCTCTGCACCTCCTTCGACCTTGGCTCGTCAACAAGCGGCTGCGGCAGCGGCAGCGGCAACAGTGGCGGCGACGCCTTCGATGCAGGCGACAACTTCTATGGCGGCAAAGGGAAAAAATCCCCAAATCCCCGATGTCCAAGGTCTGTGCCCACCCTCAACCAAGTACTTGGATCAATCTTTTGAGTTGGGGCGGTCTACCTGCAAGAAAGAGTCTTTGGTAATCACAGCAGGGGGAAATATTAGTAATGGGGTTATGATTCGGAAGCCAGGCAAAGAATCAATTCCATCACCGAGACCCGGAGAAGTTGTAGTGTTCGAAGCTTTTTTCGAAGCGGGCTTGGGCCTCCCGGCTGTGGATTTTTTAGCCGAAGTACTTGACTTGTTTCACGTAACCCTCCCCCAGCTATCTCCGAATGCTGTAGCTAGACTAGCTATCTTCGAGTGGGCACTGAGAGCCGAAGGTTATGAGGGGAGGGCTGAAATCTTTGCTGCGCTGCATAGAGCGACTTGTCAGCCGAAGACCTTCGTAGGCTCCGGAGGTGAAAAAGTAGTGGTTGCCTTTGGAAGCATCAATTTAGGCTTCGAGATGAATACGCTCTGCGATTCCCTGCTAAGGCCATCAATGCTAGATGGTATACTGATTGGGTGCTGAAATGGTTCTATGCCGAAGTCGGGGCAAGCAATCCTCTGGCCGGACCTCTTAGAGAAATCCAGTTCCGAAAGAAGCTTTGGTGCGTCCTGACGAAGGCCAATTCGAAGCCCGTTTGAACTTGCTTGAAAAAGTTAGCCGAAGACTCAGTATGCGAGACTTGGCCGAAGAGTTCATCGGT